>CAMTDV010000021.1:33424331-34646377 GCA_947069175.1 Scalesia atractyloides
TCCTTATTTTCTCATGATTGAAAATTCTAACAATTTTGGCTTATAACGGCATTTCTTATACTATTATTGGCGGTTTCAACTTCCCATTTTTCCTAGATGAGTACCCACTATTAAACCGAAAATTAAGGTATATTAAGATCAAAGGAACCTAGAACCAAACCAGGCCTATTCACATATCCCAAACTAGACACAAGCTCGACTATTTTTATCTATATTATCATTATTTGAACCCGAATAAAAACCCATCTTTTCTATCATTTTCCGTCTTTATTTTGCAGACTTCTTTATTCAAAAGACATTTTCAAAATTATTTTTGGATTTTTTTTTTCAAAATTTATGACTCAAACTAAACTAACAACTATGTATCCCATCCTCACACTTAAAGATTGCATTTTCCCTAATGCAAGAATGAGACACGACTCAAACTACCTAACAAAACAAGCAAAACTAAAAACTAAATAAACAAAATAAATAAATATTTACAAGTGGAAATGACTTAGATGAATATATGCGAGACTGTCAAAGTGCCATCTATTCACATACGCCTCCAATCCGAATACGCTCAGCAAACAATTCCTATCTCTCGGACACGCAAATGAAGCGGCAAAACAAACACCAAACCTAGCAAATATCCATAACATACCAAACATAACATAACATTGATAAAAGCGTTCAAAAACAAACCATCCAGTTCAACCACACAAACTAACTTTCAACGAACCCCTCCCAACCTACCAAATATTCAAAGTATGCGAAGTTAAAACAGGGGTCTAGCCCTGTTGTCTGCCATCACTCGTCATCGCCACCTAACTCCTCCGATCCTTGCTCATAAACCGGATAAGGTTCAACCCCTTGCATGTCGCTCGGCCCCGCCTATGGCTGCCTAAAGAACGGGGGAACCCCAAGATGCATACCCTCCATCATATATCTCGTACCATCCTCCAACCCTGCTGGCCCTGCTCATGCATCCTACGACTCTCCATCATAACCTGCCTAACACCCCCAAACTGGTCGTCCACATACCCACGCAAATCACCAAACCCTGTCTCCATCCATCATACAAAGAGTCGAACGTAAGTAGATCGGGCCGTGGCGGCCTAAGAGGATACTGAGGCCCTGGAATCTCGTGCCTAGTGTGGGGTCTCTGGTATTGGGTAGGAATAGCCCCTGCATAGCTGCTGTTGCATCCGAACCTAGTGGGGGATGAACCTGAGGTCCTTGACGAACTCCCGACCAACTAATAGGATCCCCATATGTAATGATATCTGCTGCTTGCAAGTCACGAATGCTCATCAAACAGGGGTCTGGCCCTCCCTCATCTTATCTGCTGGATACCTGTTAAACACCCCAAGGCTCTCAGCCAACCATGTAACATACGGGCCATAGTAAATTCGAGCTCCTGTACCACCCCTCCATAACCTCTTCATTGACCAAGGATAAACAGTAGCCAGGTTCACCGGCCTTTGCTCCACCATGCACATCAAACAGAACAAACTCACTTGATTTACTTTGTTATCTCCCTGACCTTTACGAACCAATGTGGCTGCCAAAATCTTGTGGATAAAACGATAAACCGGATCCACAATGTCACCAGTGACCAGAGCAGTGGAGTAAGGAACTGATGATATCGTACTCCAAAATCTAGCTAACTCCTCAACCTGAACAAAATTCGGAAGTCTCCTCTTAGACACCCCTTGTAAACAATTACGAAACTAAGCAGACTGTACTTCCTGAGGTGTGTAAAACTGGGTAGCGATAGCAAACTGCGGAATAGTAATCTCATAAGTTTGCCTACCAAGGCAAAGAAGATTGCTTTGTTTTCATCAAACTTTCCTTGCTTGTAGTGAATGAAACTCAAGAGTGGTCTCCTTGTATTGCTTCGCACTACAGTCCAGAACCCTTCTAAACTTCGGACCTAACAACTGCTCCACCCGAGCAATTGCTCCCAACCTATCCATTAAATCCCAATCTATTCTTCTAAACGGAACCCTAATCAGTGTCATCAAACGCTGATACTCCCCTGAATCGACTTCAAATTGTAGGAGCGGACTGTCTCTTATCCGAGTACTTTGACCATGGGTACCCCTGCTCCCGTATACTCAATTACCCTCACATATTCCAGTTGTGGTTCCGGGTTAGCCGAGCCTCCTCGCAGCCGGGCTGGTGGACCTCGCTTCCTTCCTGATCTACATGATGATCCCTCACCTGGCATTCTGCAAAAAACATTCACATTTGACAAAACATAGCAAAGCAGACTATTAGCAACAAACTATTTTTGGTATTTTTTATTTTTTTTAATTTTTTTTGGATTTTTGAAAATTTTAATAAAAAATGGAACAACCGTATAGCATTTCTTTCGCGGTTGAAACCGAAAAATAATTTAAAAAGAAAAACCGGGTTATCGTTTACAAAAGCATAAGTCATAAACAACCTCGCCCGAATGGAGATTGAGTACGGGCGAATCGTTTTATACCTGTACGTGCATATAAGTAAACCCAAGACCTAAGACTAAACGACTCACAAAGTAAGACTCAATGTACACTACCCCCTACCGGCACTTTAATTGTCCTTAATTAAATCCCAAGTGCCAAACCAAACCAACATTGAGTGCCATAACCTAACAAAGTTGGAAACTTTATAGTGGTTTCAGTGAATTGGGTCAAACATATGTTAAAAATCGCATTTTTATCACTAACATTACCACCCTAAATCCCCACACTCATTGTTACTACCCCCTAACCTAATGGTAGCCACAAAACATAAGTCTTTCAAACCAAACCAAGCCCTCCGCAACCTGCATTATGCTAAACTACCCAACCCAAACTATCTGCAACCTCAAACTTCCACTAATAAAGTCAAAACACAAGACTAAACTAAGACCCGACATAAAATCTAACACTAATCTAACTAGAAACTGAAATACAGACTCAAAATACAAAGAATACAAGAAAACATACCTTGGATTCGAGTTAAACGAGAGAAACTAAGGTAAATCCGGTTGAACTTGAAACCCTTGTGAAAATCCCGTTTTTATGGTGAAAGGATTAAGATTGATGGATGAAATCGGTTGGTATAGTGATGGTGGGTGAAATGGATGCGAAATTTGGGGTGAAAATGGGTCAATTCGGTGGTAGATGGTGGTGTTTGGTGGTGCCGGCCGTAGTGTGAAAGAGAGTTAGGGTAAAAAATGGTGAAAAGTGGGTGAAATAGCAACAAATTCTGCAGATAGGACCTCTCGCGCCCCGTGACAACAGAGGTATTACCTCTCGCGGGCCGCAACCGAACAAGGAAACTCCGGACCTATAAACTCTCGCGGGCCGCAACGAACAAGGAAACTCCGGACCTAAAACCTCTCGCGGGCCGCGACCGAGAAAGGATTCTCTCCCGCGCCTCGCAAGAGGGCATTTTTCACAGAAAGTTTCGTAATTTGAGCTGTTTCATGCCTTAGAAAAAATTCCAAACTTAACCAAACCTCCCAAAATTTCAACCCAAAATTTTCTAACACTGGGACTTACCTGAAACGCATATTTCTCGCCAATTGCTGCACTTCCTCGGTAATGAATTCCTGCAAATCGACTCAAAACACAAAACAATGACCGAAACACTACCCAAAAACAACATTTAGCAACGAGAAATCATCAAAATATACGAGAATACAAATGGTACAAACTCTACACTTGAGCTTTCACTCAAGACACTAAGTGGAAGTATTTGGCAAGTCCTCGAGAGGAGTTTCCTCCTTCTCGGTGTTATCGATCAGGCCACCTAAATAATGCTTCAACCTATGGCCATTAACCTTTCATGAACGTTTAGTAGCCTCATCGTATACCTCTACGGCACCATACGGAAACACTTCTTTCACAAAATACGGTCTCGTCCACTTTGACTTCAACTTCCCGGGAAATAACTTAAACCTTGAATTATAAAGAAGTACCTTATTACTGACCTTAAACTCCTTCAACCCCTTCAACCTTCGATCATGCAAAGCTTTCAACCTTTCTTTAATACTCCACGATCTCTCATATGCCGCATCCCTAAGCGCTTTTAACTCATGAATTTGGAAATACCTTCGCCTAGCTGCTTCAGTCATATCTAAATTAACGGTCTTTAAGAGCCCAAAGTGCTCGGTGTTCTAACTCTACGGGAAGATGGCAAGCCTTGCCATTATGATCATGAATGGTGTGGTCCCTAAAGGTGTTTTGTAGGCGGTACGAAATGCCCACAAAGCATCATCAAGCTTATCCGACCAATCTTTCCTAGACTTCCCTACCGTTTTCTCTAGGATTCTCTTCACTCCCCTATTCGCATTCTCAACTTGACCACTCGTTTGTGGATGGTATGCGGTGGAAAAATGGTGGGTGACTCCATAACGCTCTAATGCCTTCTCCATCATGGCATTACAAAAATGAGTCACTCACTAATGAGGGCCTAGGGTGTACCGAAATGAGTGAACAATTTCTTTAAGAATCTCACCACAACTCGGGCATCGTTTGTAGGCAAAGCTTGAGCTTCCACCCACTTCGAAACATAGTCGATCACCACAAGGATGTACCGATTCCCACTAGAAGGAGGGAAAGGTCCCATGAAGTCGATGCCCCATACATCGAAGATTTCTAGAACTTGGATTGGATTTTGGGGCATCTCATTCTTGGATGAGATATTGCCGTACGTTGGCAAGCATCGCATCTCCTAACAAACTCTATAGTGTCTTCTACTACCGTGGGCCAATAGAAACCGCAATCAAAAACTTTTTACGCGGTAGTGTGTGCACCATGATGACCACCCATTAACCCCTAATGGACGTGCCTAAGGATCTCTATACCTTCCTCTCTTGCTACACACCGCCTAAAAAGGAACGGATCATCCCATATGTACCTTCTCGCATCCCAAAACAACTTCTTTATCTGTTGGGCATTCATATCTTTCATGACATACCCGTTAGCCAAGTAGTTCGCTAAATCGCTAAACCAAGGTAAACCTTCTTTCTCGGCCTCTATAAAATCGATGGATTCGTGAGGGAATCTATCTCCTGTTGCCTCCTCACGAATCTCTTCCCTATTAGGGTCCTCTAAACGCGAAAGGTGATCGGTGGCTACATTCTCGGCTCCCTTTTTGTCCCTAATCTCAATGTCAAACTTGGAAAGCAAAAGAATCCACCGAATGAGTCGGGGTTTAGTGTCTTTCTATTGAAAGAGAAAACGCAATACGGAATGATAGGTGAAAACGATGGTTTTGGAAAGCATGAGGTATGAGCGAAATTTATCAAATGCAAATACTACGGCTAAGAGTTCTTTCTCCGTGGTGGTGTAGTTCTCTTGAGCATCGTTAAGCATTTTGTACGCGTAGTAAATCGGATGAAAGTGCTTGTCCTTTCTTTGTCCTAAAACCGCTCCTACGGCATAGTCACTCGCATCACACATAAGCTCAAACGGCAATCTCCAGTCGAGCGAGATAAGAATAGGGGCACTAACGAGTCTCTCCTTCAAAAAGTCGAAGGCCTTTAGACATTCCTCGACAATGACGAATGGAACATCTTTCTCAAGAGGACGGGTCATGGGGCGAGTGATCTTGGAAAAATCCTTAACGAAACGCTATAGAAACCCGCATGACCAAGAAAACTCCGAATCGACTTAACACGAGTAGGTGGGGGTAATCGGCTAACGGTATCTATCTTGGCCCTATCTACCTCTATACCTA
This sequence comes from Scalesia atractyloides, assembly GCA_947069175.1. NCBI lineage: Eukaryota > Viridiplantae > Streptophyta > Magnoliopsida > Asterales > Asteraceae > Scalesia > Scalesia atractyloides. Next base: position 33,430,029 of record CAMTDV010000021.1, read on the forward strand.
CTCTCAAAATCTTGTGTCCCAACACAATTCCCTCCGTCACCATAAAGTGACACTTCTCCCAATTCAACATCAACTTCGTCTCCACACACCTTTTCATCATCCTCTCCAAATTACCTAGACATTGGTCAAAAGAATCACCGTAAACCGAGAAGTCATCCATAAAGACTTCTGATATTTGTTAAAATACACATAAATTACTCCCCCGTTTTATCCCCTTTTTACACGTTTTTGGCCGTAAGATCAATAATTAGATAATCACGTATGTTTTCATTTACAGGCCTTAAACAACGTGTCAGACGAGAAGATGCAAACTTTCTGTGAAGATTCAGATAGTGCACGGCCGTGCAGAGGATTTGCACGGCCGTGCCGACCCGGATCAGAAGGGCTGCACCGAGCGTGCACACCCTGGTGCAAGCATAGTTCACGGCGCGCATGGCCATGCGGATGGATGGCACGATCGTGCGGGTTTGTTTTCCCCGTGTGCAGTGCCAGTGCGATCCCTAGTGCCAGCTTATCTCGGACACGCACGGCCGTGCCAATCTTGGCATGGCCGTGCCATTTTCAAAACCTTATCCGGATGAGACAACGTCACCAACTTGCGCGAATAGTGCACGGCCGTGCGAGGCCCAAATTGTTATAAAAACAGGGCAGGACTCACTGATTGTGAGACTCGATTTTTGGGAGCGATTTCTGGCTATTTTTGGGCTCCGGTAACAACTCAGTTTAGTGCGAATCAAGCCTCCATAGTGCCGGAAAGCTACGTTACCATCCGGTTCTTCAATCTTGAGCTTGTCTATGGTTACCATTAGATGTTAATCATGTTTGTAATGACACTTAACAACTTTTTATGTTAATCCTTGATGATTGCTTTGCAACCTTGTTGTTGATATTGGATTCTTGATTAAAGTTAATTGTCTTGGATGATTAGTTCATGGTTATTTAGGATATTTAAAAGAAGAAGCTTAATTAATCTTGTATTAGTGAACTTTTAGCTTAGTCAAAATGTTCACCCCATGAGACTAGAAATGGGTATTGGGTTAATAAGGGATAATTAATATTAATCAAGAGTACTTTCCGTCGCGTAAGGACCTTAGCGGGTTAGATGGTTTCGTTATGAATTCTTAACATAAATCATAAGCTTAGTTAGTAGTTTCGGCCAAAATTGCTTTCTTAGTGAATTTATGTTTAAGATTTGTATCGGTTGTGACTTAATCTAGGTTATGCTTGTCTCGGTGGTTGCATTGTGTTTATCGGTGTAACTTTCCTTGATTAAGTGAGGTTAGAAAACTTTTAACGGATGACTAACTTATTTTTAAGGGATTTTCATAAACATTAATCAATAGGGCGTTAAAGAACAATATTAGGTGGTTAAAGTGTGTTTATCGTTTTAACTTTCCAAAAAGTTGTCATGTTAGGATTCCCGAAAGGGATACTAATTGTTTTTGAAAAATGGAAAATTGACCAAGTGACTTAGTGGCGTAACCGACTTAGTTAACATGTTCCGGTTGTTCATAAAGCAAGGCTAAACTTATATTTTTCATATTTGGAGTCTTTAAGATTTACAAAAAGAAAAAGAACAAAAATATTATGTTTTAGTCATTTTTAGTTTAAACACTTTACCAACCTATCTTTTTATACCGATAGAATAACGACAAAGGTTTAGTATTATCGTCTCCGCCCGCATCCAAGGAACGATACTTGGTTCTTACCGATACTTTACTACATATATGACGGGTACACTTTCCCTTTCGTGTTTGTTTTAGTGTTGAAGTATAAATCATTTTTATAACTTTAAAATCGAATCGTGTATTAAATTCATTGTAAAAATATGTATATACACGCACACGTCAAGATTTTTGCGCCGTTTCCGGGGATGTGGCGAGTTTTAGGAACGACCCGAGTCAATATTTTATCGGTGCATATACTTGTGAATACTCGTAAATATTTTCTATCTCATTTATTTATTTGTTTGTAAATATTTATTTTTAGCCGATTGGATTTATTTAATTTTCAAATTTGTTCAAATATTTATCCGATGTTTATTCCATTTATTTGTTCGAATTCAAACTAATTATTCGTTTATTTGTTGAATTTTTGGAACCGTAAAACAATATTGTTAATGACCGTTTCGATTGTTTTTATTAGTTTGGGATTTTTATGAAATTTTTGACACACCTCCGATTTTTAAAGAATTTTTATGGTTAAAAACGGAAAATTCGTTGCTATTACAGCAGCAAAAAAATTATTATAATAATATAATATTCACGCAAGGCGGGTTTTTTTCGATTACAGGTTGATGTCCTCAACCCCCGCACCCGCCGCTGTTGAACCATCTGACGAACCCGAACGTGTCTAAGGAGGCGACTTCAAGAGAGATCTCGTGCGGTGTGCGGCAGCTGGAGGCAGACAGGGACGAGGCGGTGGTACCCTCTGAGACCGAGAGCTCAAAGGACGAGGGTAGCACAACCATGGCGGACGACGACAGGCCATTGAACGAGACGAACCAACCAGGAGGTGGAGGTTTGGAGCGAGCATCGCCCGACCAACGATAGTGGCGCCTAATTTTGAAATAAAATCTAGTATTATTAACATGGTGCAAAGTTTTGTGCAGTTTGACGGACGAGAGCATGAGATCCGGTCGATATATTGCTTCATTTTTGGAAGTATGTTCTACTTTCAAGATACGAGATGTTTCAGATGACGCGATTGTTTGCGACTTTTTCCGTTTTCTTTGCGAGACAAAGCTAGATCTTGGCTTATGTCACTTCCAGCAGGGTCCATCAGGACTTGGGATGAATTGGCGGAGTTATTCATGCAAAAGTATTTTCGGCCAAGAAGACGACGAAGCTTAGGAATCGTATCATGACGTTCCGACAGGATGACGGAGAGTCCTTACATGCGGCTTGGGAGCGATTTAGGAATTGTTACTTGATGTTCCGCACCACGGTCTTTCCAAAAGATAGTTAGTGTTGACTTTTACCAGGACCTAAACTATGATACGCATGAACGTTTAGATGTGTGTGCAGGTGGCGATCTAGGGACAAAGACGCTGAATGAAGCTTACACGATTATCGAGAAAGTGCGTTAAAATCGAGTTCGCTCATGGTGGAGAGAGGAACCGTTCGTCATCATCATCTCGCCCAGGAGTCCATGCTGTTGACGAGTATACAGCTATTTCGGCACAGATCGCGGCGTTGGTGGCCAAATTCGATAAATCCCAGACGCTGGCACAGGCCAGTTCAGGATGTGACCAATGCGGAGTTTCGCACGAGCAAGGTGCATGTGACCAAGGAGCTATGTTTGCGGGCCAGGAGGAGGTAGACTTCGTCAGCAATCAAGCAAAGCGCAAATAATCCTTACAGCAACACGTACAATCCGGGATGGAAGAACCACCCTAATTTTGGGTGGAAACAAACACCGGTAATCAGAACCCGCTCGGATACACTCAGCGAGCTCCAGCACCACAACAGGCTCAAGGTCAATTTCATCAGCCTTACAATCGATCCTAACATCAGCGTTCTTATCAGCATCACAATCAGGGCACTGGGAGCAGTTCCCAGCACCAGGCCCTTCAGATAGTTCAAAGTTGGAGGAGATGATGGTGCAGCTTCTGAGCAGCACTAATAGCGCGAATCAGCTGGCTGAGAAACGTTTTCAGCAGAACGAGGAACGTTTCTTAGCTCATGAGGGAGAGATGCAGAGTCAAAAGGCCTCAGTTCAGAACTTTGAGAATCAAGTAGGGCAGTTGGCAAGATGATGTCTGAAAGACCCCCAGGTGGTCTGCCAGGCAACACGGAGCCGAATCCAAGAGGGCATGTAAATGCCGTGATGACGAGGAGTGGGAAAACCATCGGGACCTGACATATCGGCATCACCACCGATCACTGAGACTGTCCAGACTGACACTTCGGGCGAGGTGCACACTTTGGCTAGACCCAGCAAGTACCGCACAGCCCGTGAGCCAGTCAAAGATTATACTCCTCCAGTTCCGTACCCAGGCAGGCTAAAGAAGCAGAAGAATGAAGAACAATATGGTAAGTTTCTAGAGTTGTTCAAATAGTTGCATATAAACATACCATTTGTTGAGGCTTTAGCTCAGATGCCTAAGTACGCGAAATTCTTAAAGGAATCCTCTCGAACAAGCAGAAGCTAGAGGACATGTCCTGTGTAGTGATGAATGAGAGTTCCTCTGCTATTCTGCAAAACCGTCTGCCAACAAAGATGGGAGACCCAGGTAGTTTCACATTGCCTTGTCTCATCGGTAATATGTCGGTTAGTCCTGCATTGGCGGATTTGGGAGCAAGCATTAACCTTATGCCGTATAAGGTTTTTGCTAAGTTGAATCTAGGTGAGCCGTCACCTACTAGGATGAGCATTCGACTAACGGACCGTTCCATTAAGTATCCACGTGGATTTGTTGAGAATATGCTTGTCAAGATTGATAAGTTTGTGTTCCCAGTGGATTTTGTTATTCTGGACATGGATGAGGACTCTAGGGTGCCTTTAATACTCGGGCGTCCGTTTTTGAACACTGCACGGACGATTGTAGATGTAGTTTCCAGGCATATAACACTCCGAGTGAATGATGAGCATGTGACCTTTGACATCAAACAGTCAATGCAAGACCCGCAGATTCAAGATGATGCTTGATACTATGTTGACATTGTCGACACGTATGTTAGTACCCATTTCCAGGGCACGATTGAGGAGATTGATTCAACACACCTTTGTTGTGCGGGGACCTAGATGGCATTACGCAGGAGGGCCACGATTTCGAGCAGCCAGTCTATCAGATTGGTGATGATGGTTCCTAGAGTCCGGATCGATTTACGGAAATTGATCGTGGAGTTGAGGAGAGTCGAAGCCTTCGGTTGAAGATCCGCCGTCCTTAGAGCTTAAGGACCTTCCGCCACATCATGAGTATGCGTTTCTAGACGAGGAGCGCCGTTTGCCAGTTATCATTTCATCATCTTTGTCGAGCGAGGAAAAGAGCAAACTTCTCGATGTACTGCGACTTCATAAGAAAGCCTTAGCGTGGAAGATCATGGACATTAAGGGAATCAATCCTTCATTCTGTACTCATAAAATTCTTATGGAGGATGATTCCAAGCGTGTGCGCAGCCACAGAGACGACTAAACCCAAACATGCAAGAAGTTGTGAAAAAGGAGGTAATTAAGTTGCTAGATGCGGGTTTAATCTATCCTATCTCCGATTCAGTTTGGGTTAGTCCCGTACAGGTAGTGCCCAAAAAGGGTGGCATGACGGTAGTGAAGAATGATAGGAATGAGCTTATTCCTACTCGGACGGTCACGGGATGGTGTGTTTGCATCGACTATCGCAAACTCAACGACGCCACCCGCAAGGACCACTTCCTGCTTCCATTCATCGATCAGATGTTGGAACGTCTGTCAGGGAAGTCTTTTTACTGTTTTCTGGATGGGTTCTCCGGATATTTCCAGATTCCTATCGCTCCTGAGGATCAGGAGAAGACTACCTTCACATGCCCCTTTGGCACCTTCACCTACTGATGTATGCCTTTCGATTTGTGCAATGCACTGGCTACCTTCCAGCGCTGGATGGTTACCATTTTCCATGACATGATCTAGGATTCCATGGAGGTGTTCATTGATGACTTTTCAGTTTTTGGGGATTCCTTCGATCATTGTTTGGAAAATTTAAAAAAAATGTTGAAGAGGTGCAAGGAGACAAATCTGGCCCTAAACTGGGAGAAATACCACTTCATGGTGAGAGAGGGCATAGTTCTAGGACATAAGATTTCTCAAGCTGGGATGGAAGTCGATCCAGCGAAAGTGATATCATTTCCCGACTTCCACCTCCCACATCGGTGAAAGCAATTAGGAGCTTCCTTGGTCATGCGGGGTTTTATAGGCGATTCATTAAAGACTTCTGTAAAATCGCCAGACCCATGACCCGTTTATTGGAAAAGGATGCTTCGTTCATTTTTTTGTGAGAGTGCTTGAAGGCTTTTGACCTTCTTAAGCAAAAGCTCGTAGAGTCCCCTATACTAGTCGCACCGGATTGGAGTTTACCATTTGAGATCATGTGCGATGCGAGTGATTACGCGATAGGGCCATGTTAGGACAGTGGAGGGATAAGCACTTCCACCCGATCTACTACACCAGCAAGACTCTTCACGTGCGCAGGAGAATTACACTACCACGGAAAAAGGAGCTTTTAGCCATAGTTTTTACGTTTGATAAATTTAGATCGTACCTGGTGCTGTCCAAGACGATTGTGTACACTGATCATGCAGCCATTCGATACCTGTTTAGCAAGCAGGACCTAAACCACGTCTTATCAGGTGGATTCTATTGTTGCGGAGTTTGATATCGAGATTCAAGACAAGAAGGGATCGTTGAATGTAGCGGCCGATCATCTTTCTAGACTCGAGCACGGAGATGCGAAGAGAGCGTGGGAGGAGCCAATAAATGACAATATCCCCCCACGAGTTTCTCATGAGTGTGAGGTGAGTGAGGAGTCGCCTTGGTTTGCGGATTTTGCGAACTATCTTGCGTGTGGGATACTTGTTAAAGGACTTACACATCAGCAGAAGAGGAATTTTTTCACAGATCTCAAGTACTACATCTGGGACGACCTTATCTATTTCGAATTGGTGCGGATCAGGTGACTAGGGGTGTGTTTCTGGAGAGGAGGCGACTAACATCTTGCGCCATTGTCACGAGGGACCCACCGGAGGTCATCATGGTGCGAACTTCACCGCGAAAAAGGTGTTGGACTCTGGGTTTTATTGGCCTACTATCTTCCGTGACGCGCAAAGATGGGTTAGTGCGTGCGATGCATGCCAGAGAGCCGCTAATATATCCGCACGAGATGAGATGCCTCAGCAGTGGATCCAGGTTTGTGAAGTCTTTGGGTATAGACTTCATGGGTCCGTTTCCTATCTCACGTGGGAACAAATACATCCTGGTTGCGGTAGACTATGTATCGAAGTGGGCAGAGGCACAAGCTTTGCCCACCAATGATGCCAGGGTAGTTGTGCGGTTTTTGAAAAGTTTGTTTGCCCGGTTCGATGCTCCGAAAGCACTAATCAGTGACGTGGGACCCACTTTTGCAATACGCAGCTTGATAGAGCTTTGTCCCGATATGGTGTACACCATAGGTTATCCACGCCCTATCATCCGCAAACGAGTGGGTAGGTGGGGTCACGAACCGTGGGTTGAAAAGAATCCTTGAGCGGTCGGTTAGTAAGAACCACAAGGATTTGTCAAACAAGTTGAATGAGGCGCTTTGGGCATTCAGGACAGGCTACAAAACACCTATAGGGACTACTCCTTCAGGTTGGTTTATGGTAAAGCGTGCCATCTACCTGTGGAGTTGGAGCATAAGGTGTTGTGGGCATTGAAAACAGCGAACTTGGACTTGAAAAGCGGAGGTGAAGCCCGGTTTTTACAAATCCACGAGCTTGAGGAGTTGCGGAATCACGCCTTTGAGAACTCCGTGTTGTACAAATAACGGACCAAGAGATTGCACGACAAGCGCTTGAAGGACCAAAAACAATTCCAAGCGGGCGATCTTGTTTTGCTTTATAACTCACGGTTACGTTTATTTCTAGGAAAGTTACATTCAAGATGGACGGGACCATACACGGTGAAGGAGGTGTTCCCATATGGAACCATCGTGATTGAGAATGCAGATGGTGTAACTTTCAAAAGTCAACGGTCATAGGTTGAAACGATATATTGGTGGACCGGTTGACTCGGATGTGGAGATTATCGATCTCCATGATCCGCACACTTAGACAAGTGTGGGACGGAGTCCATGCTATCGACTCACCGACAAAAATGTAGCATGCGTGTTTTGCACGTGTAGGGGTAATTTAGTCTTTATTTTCGTAATTTTGTGTTTTGCCGTTTTTAGCGTTAATTTCTGATTTTCCGTGTGTTTGTATAGTTTTGGTCCATACCTTAGGTTGTTTTGAAGTAAACATATGTTCTAAACAGTTTATAATCTGCAAAATTGGGAAATTCTGTGGTAAAAACAGAGTTGGGAGCTTGATATGTAAATTCTGTGACAAACTGCCAGATAGCGCACGGCCGTGCCAAAGTCCCGCACGGCCATGCCAACCTATTGCATCTGCAACAAACTGTCGTGCCAACCATTGTGTCGGGCACGCATGCCCGTGCATGCCTACCGCACTCCCGTGCGAGCTGAGATCTCAGGTGCACACCGGTGCACTCCTTAATCCGCACGTCGTGCCAAGACCTCGCACGACCGTGCGCATGGAATATGCACAGTAGTTTTTCGACGGGTATAAAAGCCACTTTTTGGTAAAAAGTGTAAAAAACCCTAAGTCAGACGCAAACAGCCGCTCTTGCACTCCCTTCTCTGAAAACCCACCACATTTTGCTAGATTTCTTTCAATCTCTTCAAACAAGGTACGGATCCCTTCATAAATTCTTGTTCTTAATATTGTCATGTGTTAAATTAGGGTTCTTATCCATGAACATTTGGGGGTTTCCTTCATAAATACAAATAAACCCTCGTTCTTGGTTTTTCTTGACAAATCGAAAGGTCTAATCGCGAACCTGTGGTCTATTATTTTAAAAAGTACTTTGTTTTGAGAAAAATCGGTTAAAACCATCGAATGCACCAGTTTTTAGCGATCTGCAGTCGATGCACGGCCATGCCGTTTTCTGGCACTACCGTGCAAAGCTTCATGTAGGTTGCACTAGACTCGCGATCTCGAGCCGCACGGCCATGCCGACTGCTCGCACTACCGTGCGTGTCCGAGAAACATCAATCAGGATCTGCATTTCAAATCCGCATGGGCGTGCCAATGCAGCGCACGGCCGTGCGCCACCTGAACACAGAAGCGGACAGAATGCCCGTAAGGGCCTGTTCGGGTGCCAGGGTCTAAATTTTTGGCTATGCTCTTATTCTTCTGTATTTTTTTACATCCTTTTCTCCAATTCGATCCCGAAAACAACAAAGACCGACCGTGTATCAACAAATTGCAAGCTTTGTGGAACCGGAGGAACAAGATTGGGGAACCAAGGAGGCTGAGTTGGCCTACAATTCAAGCATTGAACCAAAATGATAGGCTTACCGAGATGATTTATGTGCCTATGTCTCGAATGCTCAATATCCGACAACCTGTTTATTTGGAACTCACTTTAGAGTTCTTCGCATCATACTCCTATGCAAAACCAAAAGGAGGTGCGGACCCCGACTTCCGACACGCCAAGAGGGTAAAGTTCAGGCTCGGAGGTCAGTGGCATAACTGGACAGTTGCAAGACTCGGCAAGAAATTAGGGATCTACACCGAAGAGGAGTTAGACTCCGACATTTTTACTTCCTTCCATAATTTTGTGGATGAGGATGTTAGAGCTGCGTTCTGGGCTCAAGTGGTGGTTAGACAAAGGTATGATCCTAGGAAAGCCAAGGCAACACGTCTCAGGGATCCACTCCTCCGGGTATTACATCAGGTTATTAGCTACACTGTGGCCGGCCGAATGGACAGTTCCGGGAACTGTCCCACCCCAGATTTGATCTTCTTAAAGTCGATTGTTAATGGGGTGCACGTCAATCTTGCTGCGCGAATGGCAGAATTCTTTGTGGCAGTATGGGCAAAACAGCGAGTAGCAAAATACATGGAGGAGAGTATGTAACTCAGCTTGCTTATGCCACGGGGGTCATGACGGATGAGGTGGTGAACGGTCTCACATTGGTTACTCATGGGAGTGACGTTGATCTTCATTCATTGAAGTGCATGGGGCTAACGGTGGATACCGATAATGGCCCCAGATTGAGGGGTTTACAGGGGGAAATATGGGACCCGCTTCCACCACTACTGAACCAAGATGAGCCGTTAGAGTTAGAGCACAAGAGGAGCATGAGGATGAACCGTTCGTTCAGCAACCGCCAGACCCGCACCACCAGCACAGCACCAAGGTTGGCCACCAGGCATCCCTCCTATCCCGAGTTTTACCAGCAGTTTGATCAGATGCGGGTGAACCAGGACTACATGAGGCAGGAGATGCATGCAGGATTTTCATACATTTTGGGGGCCTTTAGAGCGCGTTCCCTAACCAATTCGGAGACCATCCACCCCTTCGGGAACCAAGGCGGGTGTAGGACCGATCCTCGATGCTAATGAACCTAAATTTGATATCTAACGTCCATAATAGCGGAAATATTACGTCGTGTTTACCAATAGACAAGAATTAATCAGTTTAACATCAGTTTTATTGATCAAACGTCAAGAGTACAAACTGACAGAGCTTCGCCTCCAAAATGCCAAAGTTACAAATGAGAGAGGCTAGCTATCTATTTATAGAGAGTCAAGTTCGCCAGAGAGGAGACCTAAGTTCGCCTGAACTTGACCTTAACATGATCACATGGGCGAACTTGTCCTCAAGTTACATAAATACTACTTTCAGCTAGTCTATTTAGCTCTATACTATATAGACTCGATATAAGACTAAGACATAGACATTATGCACCAACAGACTCCCCCTTGGATATAGTCTTCGTCTTGTATCAGTCTTCAAAACTCTGTCTTCACATAAACGTTAACGCACACGACCGAAGAAGTTCTTAAACGGCTTCTTTCGTCGCTCTTGCTTAGGATCCGGCGTCTGGTCTGTAGGAGGCACTTTGTTCATGTGCTGAAACCTTTTAATACTTGCCTTCCTAGTTCTCTCATGAATTGCTTCGAGACGCTTCTCCTCTTTTAAAAACTCTACTCTTTCTAGATCTCTTCACTTTGTTTGCCACATCTTTCCTGAATTAACTTCGTGTGCATAGCAAACATTAACAACTTTCTGAAACTGCATCGCTTGTACCTTTTCACGTTCTTCAAATACTATCTGGTTATAGAACAAGGTTTTAATATCTTCTCTTGAGCAGTTAACCAACCACATAGGATCAAGAATCCTGATTGTTCTCCATAACCCCCTCATACCCTGATATCCCAATACCTCAACTCTTTCCTTTGAAATATCCAAGTGTTCTTCAAACTTTAAAACAATAACTGCTTCACAAGTTGATGGATCTATCTGCCACCACTTGAATAATGGATAGAAGTTTTGCTCAATCGGCATCAGTGACATGTTTCTCATTACACTTGGTCGCTTCATTATCAATGTAATTGTCTTTTCACCCGTCTTTTTGTTTGTCTTGATTGGCGACCAGGAATGAATGGCTTCCAATATCTGAATCCTTTCACCGCTTCAAACTTGATCAATTTCCACAACAATTGATCAATCACCTTCATGTGGTATGTAACGTTAACTGCCTGAACCAGCTCTTCCACATCCCAATAAGGTAATGTCTTGAAATCAGCAAGGTATTTGAAGTATTGCACTCCAAATTCCCTCTTGATTGCATAAATGTTCAGCTCCTTGAACCAACCCCAACTCAAGATATCTCCCAATGAAACGTCTTTGTCTCTGGTAAAGAATGCTAGAGGATGTCGAACCTTACGTTCGCGCGACATTTCTTTAAACCAGGACTTCTTCGCTTGAGCAATTTCTTCTTTAGTCATAGGCCTTGGAACTTTACCTTCTCTTAAAGATTCTTCAATCTTTTCTTTCAGCATGTCTTCGTCGAGTTGCTTGTACATCTCCTCAAAAGTAGGAAAACTTTCAGAATTAGGACCGACGTACTTCGCAGTTTGATCTGTCTCATCATCATAAGACCAATCTTCCACGATCACTCTATTATACTCGTCAGCCTCAAATCTTCTAACATACTGATAATCGTTTGGCTCAAATGTGTTAACACTCAACACGTCTTCTTCAAAATCAAATTCTAGATCTGCAGCATCAACTTCAACTAACTTTGCCAGATCTTCCTTTGTATAGTTGTGTATAAATTCGCCTTCCTCCACGTTATGTTCAAGCATCAACAATAAAGGCTTCGTGGGTACTGCAGCAACTGGCTTAGCAAATCTTTCAACATTCAACAAATCAATATCATCAGATGGCCCTTTCTGCCCTGACTCCCCCTCACTTTTATCATCCATTCTGTTTGATTCATCATCCATAAGCGAAGATAAATCAAATTCACTTGAGACTTTAGCTCCAGTGATTCTATACCAACACCACCCTGATCGTCATCATCATCATCGTCTCTGCTACATTCAAATCCTCATATTCAGAATCATCTTTCTTTTCCTCTTCTTCTTTATCCTCATCTTCAGCTTCTTCATCGTCCTTTTCTTCAGAAGCAACGATAGGACCAGAAGGCTTGACAAATTCGTCAACCTTTGAATATCGGACTCAGAAGCTTTAGTAACGTCTTCAACAGATTTCTCAGCAGCTTCAGGAGATTTAGGGGCTTCACCCTCAATATTCTTTCCTTTACCACTCACTGCTAGTTCTTTCTCAGACCTTTCTTTGGCTTCTTGTTGATCCAGACGATCATATTCTTTGATGAAATCTATACCCAGAGAGTTAGATAAAACTTTCTGCAATCTGGAAAATCTTTGATCATTTAGTGCTTGAATTGTCTTCAAATCAGCTATTTCTGTCTGCAGCTTCTCATTTGCATCTTGCAGACTCTCGATCAAAGCTTTAAAGTATTCACGTTCATTCTCTAACACTTTCACTTTGTCGTCTAACATCTCTTTCTCTACAGAGCTTTGATTCACTTTCTTTACTAACTCTGCTTTCTCTTCTTCATTCTTGGCAACTTTCTCTTCCAAGATTTTCACACGCTTCTCTAAAAGTTCCAACATTAGTCTCTGGAAAGAAATTGTTTAGATCTTGCAGACTAATCGGATCACTATGCATATCACCAAATATATTAGGCCCTGAAGATTTTGGTGTTGACTTTAGGGTAGCAGCCTTTGGTGTTGACTTTGGGGTAGCAGCCTTTGGTGTTGACTCCTTGGAGTGAACTTTCAAGATTCGAAGTCGTTGGAGCAACAGGCGATTGAATAACAGGTACTTCACAAAACCAGACACAGGAGGTTCTTGTGTAGCTCCTGGCCTTTCAGCTTCCGATGAAACGATCACAGGAGGTTCTTGTGTGACTCCTGGACGTTCAGCTTCACTTGTATCAGCAACAGGAGTTCTTGTGTAGAAGGTTCTTGTGTGACTTCTTTCTCCTGTGCGCCAGAAGGTTCTTGTGTAACTTCTGCGCTTCTCAACGTTCCTTTGTATTTTTTTGCTGACTGCCTTTTGAGCTTTCTTTGATTTCCTCTTGCCTTTTGTCTGAGGAGACCCTGTAGTCTTTGTCGAAGAAATAGTTGCAGACTTTACACATTTAGCTTTCTTCTTTGGTCTTTCTCATCTGAATCTTTCTCAAGATTTGGATCAAAATCAACATCCATTTCTCTCTCTTTTTCTGCTCTATTTCAGCTTCAGACTTTTCTGGGTTTTTTACAGGTTCTTTGTCAGAATCATCATCTTGTTCAGAAGTAGCAGATATTACATCATCTTGTGTTGCTTTCTAAGTCTCTTGACTCTCAACAACTACCGCTGCACTAGAACCTGCTTCGCCTTGAATATTCTCAGGTTCATCTTCGACAACGAGCATAGTATCAATTTTCTTTACATCTCGTTTCTTCTTAGGCTTATCAGCTTCTGCCTTTAAGAGTCCATTTACTTCTAGCTTTCGGTTTGAAGTCTTTGAACCATTCCTTTTAGCATTAAGCTCTTTTCGTCATCACTTCCATCTTTCCTCCATTTATTTTCTGGTGGAGCAACATAATCCGAATCTTTGATAGCCCCGAAAACTGGCTTTGCAACAGGAGCTGATGCTTGTTTCTGAAACTTGATTAGCTTCTTCACAGTCGTTTCATCAAGGTGAACTAGATAAACGACATCATTTGGATCCCGTGCTATGTTCGTGAATTTCTCATCTATCAGCATTTGCATGAACCTTGGATAGAGACACAACCTCGAATCCTCCATATTCTTTGACATATGAGTGAAAACAAGCTTGGAATAGTTGAACAGCTTTTTCAGAATCAGTGTCGTTGCCATACAGGCCAAATAATCTTGAACGTCGTCTAATCCCGCCTTGCGATGACTAAATGTGTGAATAATAGCATGCATGAGAAGCTTGTAGGGATTTGGCATTTCCCCTTTCTTTAATGCCGGCTTGTTCATGCTCCCTTTGTATCCCATTCTAAAGAAACAACCACGAACCATCTTTTCATCGAGATAAATTGGATCGTCTTTGTCATCGTTGAATTGTAACATCTGTGTATATCGTCTTCTGTAACAGTGATAGATTTGACTTCATTGCCGACTTGCACTGATGAAATAATCATCTTCTGATCATCATTAAACTCGCATTCGTCCAGAATAATTGAATCAGACGTTTCCGTGATAGCCCGATGAATAGGACTTTCTTCCAAAAACTTCAAGATACTCTCGTATTCCTTCAAAGATGGACATATTGTCTTGTCGAGAGTAATACAAGTGTTGTGCGTCTTAGAAAATTCTATCGAGATTGCACGCGCTGGTACTTGAGCCTGAAAAACGGACACAAAATAATTAGCACGCAATACGAGAAAATTTTTCAAAAATTTTCTAACACATTCATCAAGTTCGTGCGAACTTGATTGAGTGTTATAACAATCTGGAAATTGCCAAGTTCGCCCGAACATGTATCAAACACATGTTCATTCATCAAGACTTAAGTTCGGGCGAACTTACAATTTTTTAACTTTCAAATTCTAAGTTCGGGCGAACTTCCAGTTCAATTTTAATTCAACTTTTAAAGAAGTTTGGTCGAACTTCTGGTTTAAGCGTTTTATACAGATTTGATAGCAAGTCCGGTCGAACTTGATAACAAGTTCGGCCAAACTTGTCATCTCCTACAACCAAAACCTGCTCAGCATAACATCAACCATTTTATACAAATTAAACAAGTTTTCACGATCGATTTATGTTATAGAACAAAATTCAAAGTTCAATTCGATCAAGAAACCCCTGGATCTATCAGATTTTAAAGTTTCAGATTTGATTTATTCGATTTAGGTTCAAATAGCGGTTCAAAGTTCAAATACTACCTCACTCATTGTCGTTGGTGTGCTAATCACCAAAAACAACAGAAATTTGGGCAGTATAACGGCTTAAAATTGTCAAATTCACAACTTTGCTCACAAGGTTTAAGTTCGCTCAAGTCTAGTTCTTGCACAAATGAGTTCGGCCGAACTTGCTTAGGTACTTATACCCTGGCAAGTTCGGGTGAACTTGCTGAGCCCAAGTTAATAAGCCTATTATAAGTCCGGGCGAACTTAGCCTTTTAAAACAAACCAGCCATTTTTCTTGCATACGGTCGAACTTGCTTAGTTGTTAAACTTGTTCAGATTAGCAAGTTCGGCCGAACTTGCCAAACCACAATTTCAAACTTTTTTCAATTTTTCATTATAACCCCTGAATTTTCCAACTTTTACCAATTATGAAAAATCCACTCAGTTGACCAAGTCCAAGCTAAAGACCTTGGTTAACTGATTTGTTTGCCGAGCCCAAGTTAATGACCCCGTTTGGCCCGTTATGAACAAACTGTTGATAATTTCAAAAACAAAGTTTCCAATTAATGAACTTTTTATTGTTTTGACTTTTCAATTTTTACAGATTAGCTCCCAGCCCGTTGTCAAAGAGATTCCCACCAATTCTAGCATCTTTCCAGACTTCAAAGACTCGTTCTCCAACATTGGTTTGCTGAAAACAATGTAGAAACAAAATATTTTTGCATTTTTGTAAGTTTATGCTAAAACACACTGAAAATCTTTTTGGTTTTAATCTGTAAACCTGATAAACTATGTACAGGGCAAAGTAAACTATGTACAAACATATTTACAGACATATTTTTGTGAATTCGCATCTAAAGGATCATATCAGTTAATTGAGACATATCACCAGTACCGTTGACCTTTAGATGACTTTAAGCTTAAAACTTGTTTACCTAGGTTGTCGATATGTTTGTCCTCTTAAACTTTACCACGTTTCTCAACTGTTTTAAGATATGTTAAGATATGAATTATGAAACTTGACTTATCTATGGTTCCCACTTCTTGAATATACTCCCCGTATCAAGATTCCCTAGATTTCATCTTACAGTGAATATAGCGTAATTGATATCTGTATCAGGGTAATGCAGACCTTGAGAGCTCAGGTTAGTACTACCGTACAGACAAAGAGATGAAGGCTCGTCTTTAAGGTGTGTTCCACTCAAGGAATGATCCTTTAGATGACTCAATTAACTGATATGATCCTTTCGATGACTTTAAGCTTTAAACTTGTTTACCTAGATTGTCGATATGTTTGTCCTCTTAAACTTTGCCACGTTTCTCAACTGTTTTAAGATATGTTAAGATATGAATTATGAAACTTGACTTATCTGTGGTTCCCACTTCTTGAATATACTCCTGTATCAAGATTCCCTAGATTTCATCTTACAGGTGAATATAGCGTAATTGATATCTGTATCAGGGTAATGCGAGACCTTGAGAGCGCATGTTAGTACTACCGTACAGAAAAGAGATGAAGGCTCGTCTTTATGGTGTTTTCCACTTAAAGAATCTTTTCAAGACTGACAAATGATTAGATCTTTTGATACTTTTCAATTTTGCATGCAGTTTTTGGGTTTATAGCGAAAGTATTATAGAAGTTCTAGGCTATTACTTCCGCAAAATCAGAAGAACTTGTATAATACCCCAGATATCAACTATCTATAAAGACCTCGTATCTCAGAATCAGGCAATCTCTCAAACGAAATTTTGGAGTACTAAGACCATATATCCAAGATGTGTTAATCCACATGATTAAGCAGTTGCTAAATTTAGTTTATATCTCAAAACAGTTTACTGAACGTGTTAAGCCTATCGACACATCCACAGTAAGACTCATTTATCACTTTTAAACTTTACATTTCTTTAGCATACTGTGATAGTCCACTGATGTACTATCATTTCCTTTTTGTGACATCGAAATCTTTTTGTCTTTTTCAATGTTTTTGTACATTTTTTAAAATTTTCAAATGTTTTTGTATTTTCCCAAATATTTCTCCCCCTAAAATCAAAAACATATTTTTGGATTTTAGTTTTTAAGAAATACTAAATTAGAAAGATATTTACAAACCATACAAACCAATGCGGATTACGTGAATTCGTCATCCGATCCGTATTCAACCTCAGCTTCGCACCTGTAAGCAAATTTTTAATACCATTAAGCCGCATTAGATATTTAAATCTTGTTAATGGAAATGCTTTGGTATAAAAATCAGCCCTTTGTTCGTCGGTGTGGAATTTTTCTATTCGAACCAATTTCTTTTCGTAACAGTCACGAATGAAATGGTAACGAATTTCAATGTGTTTTGTACGTGAGTGATGAACCGGATTTTTAGTTATATCGATGGCTGCTTTGTTATCTACAAATAAAGGCGGGTCAAGAAACTGCAGACCATAATCCCTCATCTGTTGCTGAATCCATAGGATTTGTGAGCAACAGCTGGAAGCAGAAATGTATTCCGCTTCACAGGTTGAGAGAGAGACCGTGGTCTATTTCTTACACTGCCACGTTACCAAACGTGTGCCAAAGAACTGGCATCCTGCAGTTGTAGTTTCGAGTTTAGTTTGTCCACTCCGAAGTCCGAGTCAGTGTATCCAGTAAGATCAAAATTGTCGTTCTTGGGGTACCACTGGCCGGTGCTTGGGCAACCTTTCAAGTAACGGAAGATTCGCTTGACTATCTACAAGTGTGACATTCGAGGACTTGACTGATATCTCGCACATAAGCAAGTAGGATACATGATGTCTGGGCACGATGTCGTTAGATACATAAGTGAACCTATCATTGATCGATAAAGTGTTTCATCAACTTTTGATCCCGTCTAGTCTACGCAAATCCCATGGTTCAGTGCCAGCGGTGTCGAAAGCGGCTTCGAAGAATCACTTTCAAACTTTTTGAGAATGTCGTGAACATACTTAGTCTGATGTATGAATATCCCGTCTGGAAGCTGATCCACTTGGAGACCTAAGAAGAACTTCATTCGCCCATCGAGGACATCTCAAATTTTTTCTTCATGATCTTTTCGAACTCTTTGCATAGACTGACATCCGTAGAACCGAAAATGATATCGTCCATATAGATTTGTACTATTATCAGATGTGATCCAACTTCTCTGGACTGTAAAAGTTCTTCTTGCATAGCTATCACCCAATTCTCGTCAGCCAGAGCCTCATTAACTGTCTTTGGCTCTATTTGAGAAATGGAACATGAGTAGTAGCAGTAGTTCTAAAGTTGGTGCAACTCGGGTGTAGAAACAACTTAGTGCTTTGTTGATTTGATTTGGAGCACGCACACCAGTTTGTAGTTCTCCTATGATATTCGTTGAAGGATGGTACGAATATGATCGTGACATTTCTTCTGTTGGAACATCAACTGAGCTTTGCTGATTTGTTACACTCAGATCACTGTTCATATCAACATTAGGAGTACTTGATGAAGCTTCGTTCTGATTTCTCGGACTAGCTGATTGATTCAACAAGTTAGAAATCTGCCAACTTCTTCATCCGATGAAGTTTCATTATCAGCATCAAATGTCGGTGCTTCATCTGAATCAGAATTTTGATTCTGAGGCGTACTGGGCACTGTTGTGTTTTCTGGTTCATTAGAGGCATTCACTAGAGGTGTAGCAGGTGTTACGTCTGTTTCAGAAATATTTTCAACTTGAACACCACTGCTATTGCTTGGACCTGCCCCGGAAGATGAAGAATCCAACATGGGTTAATTAACCACAATTGGTCTAATGATTTGATCTTGATTAGCTGACTGGTGAAGATAGTATAACGCTGCAACTTCTTCGTCAGATGGTTCTTCCGGCAAGTCGAATGACTTTCAAAGATCTTGATAGTTGAACAGCCACGCGTCACCTTCCTTTGAATAGGATCCGTATAGTTGAAACAATCCAGTGTTGTGCTTCAATAACCTTTCTCAGCGAAGGAACATATATCTTCTTAACGGACTCGCATATCCGACAAAGAAACCGTCAAGAGATTTAGCTCCGAATTTGCCATCTTGATCGATTACAGTGCATGGCGCACCAAATTGTTCTAAGAATTTCAAATTTGGATTCCGTCGGTTTATCATCTCAAAACATGTTTTCTTTGTTGGTTTGACAGTGAGAACTCTGTTTAGCGTATAGGAAGCTGCAGCAATCGCTTCACTCCAGAAGCTGATTGGAAGTTTAGAATCTGCAAGCATGGTTCTCGCAGTTTCAATAAAGTTCTGTTTTTCCGTTCAGCTACTCCGTTTTGATGTGGAGTATAGGGAGCTCTAAACTCGTGCAGAATCCCTTTTGCGTTGCAGAATTCCTTCATTTTGTTATTCTTAAACTCTGTGCCGTTGTCACTTCTAATGCATCTGACCGGCAGATGATAAATTTTCTCGAGTTTCTTGAATAGAATAACCAAGTTCTCGAACGTTTCGTCTTTTGATTCCTGAAAGAATACCCATGAATATCTCGAATAGTCATCTTCACGACCAAGCAATATAAGTCTCCGGGGATGCTTCGAACATTTACAGGACCAAATAAGTCCATGTGGAGACGTTCTAATGGCAACTTGATTGAGTTTAGAATTTTCTTCGGATGAGATTTCTTGATCTGCTTTCCCTTTTTACATTCTAATCAGTGATAGACATATGAAAGCTCCAAAGATTTACACCTTCTACAAGATCATTATGAACCAAGTAATTCATTTTTCGCAAATGAATATGCCCCATCTTACAATGCCAAAGAATAGAATCCTTTTCAGTAGCCTTTGTCACAAAACATTGCACTGATTTTGATGAAGTGGTAGCGACGCCCATATCAAAACAATAGATCATTCTCTCGAGGTGCTCGTATCAGAATCCACTCATCTGATATTTTGAATCCCGCTTCAAGATAATACACTCTTTGTCGTTGAAATGCACCGTGAACTTCTTGTCGCAAATATGCGATATGCTCAGAAGATTATTTTCCAACTCTGCAATATAATTCGCGCGATCAAATGAAACGACGCCATTGGAGAGTTTTCCCTCAGTGACTATCCTTCCACCCTGGTTACCCGCAAATCCAACATATCCACCATTGATAGCTTTTATGTCGAATAGCAACGCTTTCATTCCTGTCATATGCCTGAACGCTCCACTATCCAAAATCCACTTAGAAAGTACGGATCTCTGGAGCCCCTACACATTTCAAAATCTATTTAAAAAGCGAGACCCAAGCCTTTTTGGTCTTGGGTTGAATTGGATAAACATCATCAAAATCAAACTCACACTCATCAGCATAATCGAATCCACACTCATCTGCAAAATCAAATTCACATTCATCATCTGGATTTTCTATGATGTTTATGTTTGAAAACTTTACAGTCTTTTTATCTTTGAAATGTTACCACTTGTAGTTTTGACATTTTCAGATGTGGTTTCAACTATGATTTCAGATTTTGATTCTTTCATGCTATCACTAGTCTTAACAAGCTCAGACTTAGTGATCTCAGATGTTGGTGACCGTTTCTTTGCAATCCAGGCTTGAGATCTGATGTTAGCTTTTTTGATGTAAAATTGTTTTCATTCGCTTTTGAAGACTCACCTTTTTCGAAAGTTGAATTCTCAAATTTCTTTTCAAAAACTTGTTTCATTTCATCTTTGTTAACATTTCTTTTTAGAATTCTTATTTGCCCAAACTCTGGTTGCTTTGGTTTCACAACATTTGAACTTTCTTTCCTTCGAAGATAAATCGGCTTTGATTTCGGACATTGGCGTGCAATATGACCAATTTCGTTGCATTTGAAACAAGTCCAAGAATCATGTGGATGTCCTTTAGTGGGTTTTAACACACCACTTGCAATTTTGGCTTTATCTCGAAGTTTTTCGGTTTCTTAAACTCATCGTTTGATTGTTTCCCGATCAAACTTTGTTCATAAACCGTGTTCGTCCCTTACACAAAATTCATGTTTTTATTTTTGTATTCATGAAATGGTGACTTTTCTTTTTAGGTTCGTCTGATTCTTCTAATCCCAACCCAGCTCTCCGGTTTTCCGGATGATCACCATCATTCCTTTGGTAGTTATTTCTTTTAGGTTTGGAATAGAATTTCTTTTCATTGATCTCCAGATCATCTGATGTGACTTCCACGAGTTTAAAGAATTTGTCTAACAATTCTTCCTTCACGTTCTGAATCGGAAAACTGTCATCAAAGTATGATCTATCAGATTCCTTAATCTTGTACATTACAACATTAGGATCATCACATAGATCATTCTCCGATGATGTATCGTCATCTTCGGTCTGTGAATCAGAATTCTTTGAGCTCGAGTCAGCGCTTTTAAAGCTGCCTTCATCAGAATCGTTCAAAACATTTTCAACAACCTTTTTAACCACAGCATTGTCACCATCTCTTTTAGTATAGATTACATCAATGTTCTCTAGCAACTCAGTTTTCTTTTCAGATAACAACTCAATGTTGAGTGCCTTATCCATCCCATCAGCGGATTTGCGACAATACTTCTCGCATAGGGGTGGAGGAACATTGTTGTATTCTTTACCAATTTTCTTTTTAGGTTTCTCTTCCGATGGAATTGTCGGAAGGATGTGATAAAATGACATATGCGTTACAAGTATAACTTCTCAAAAGTTGTTGAACACGTTCCTTTCAGTTTTCATGTCCTGGAGTTATTGCTTAGTTTCAGCAATGATACTAATATAGATATTAATCGCTTTTTGCTTATCCATTACTGTTCCTTTCAACATCCTTATTGTATCATGTTGTTCGATATTATTTCTATCGAGCCTTCCATAATCATTTTTCATTTTATCATACGCTTCCTTCATTGTGCGATAATCGTATTTCAAAAGTTCATTATGCACATTGTTTTCAGCGATGATCTTGGATTTTTTTGCACATTCAGAACATGGTTCGGTACATTTTGGACAAGGTTTCTCAACCTCTACAACTTGTACTTTTACAACTTCATTTACCTTTGGACCTACCTTGTTAGATTTGCCATCAAGGCTTTGTCGACAATGTCCTTGAGGTTTTCGGCATTCACCTCTTGAGTAACATCAATGATTACTTCATCAGTTGATTTCTTCTCAGAACTTGTTCCTGAGAACTTCCATCAAAATGACCTGCAAAATTATCACACGAATTAGGAGATAAAATTCCTTGCTTCTGCAAGTGGATATACTCCACTTCTTCACATTGTTGTTGTAGATATTGTTCCAGCAGAATATTCTCCAAATCCGCTACTTCTTCTGCAGATGTATCTTCAACAATTTCAGCCATTAATGCAACTCCGGTCTTGTTACCGATATAAGAATTCGAGTCGAAAACGTCATCTTCATTTGATGCAACCAAGCTTTCTCAGTGTTGCTGCTATTTGGTTTCTCTTGGATTTCAACCTGAGTCTTCTTCAGGAAAGGCTTGTACTGAAGTGACTTCTTGTAATACTCGTTGCCTCCTCCGAATGGACTTTGATTTCCTGTTGCTTCAGGATTTTTGCACTCTCTCTTGAAATGTCCCTTTTGGCGACATCTGAAGCACGTGACTTTTGTCTTGTCAAAACCTAGTTTGTTGCTCGAATTTCCAATATCTCGGCCAGTGAGAGCAACGAACTTGGTAACCCTTCGGATAATCGAAGCTAAACTCCTAATCTAATAGTTTCTTCATCCACTTGTCATAATCTTTTGCCGTCATTTCGAGATTTCCAATTTTACCGGCTACAAGACTTTTGTATGACTCCAGAACAGTGGCAAGAAGCGACATATGCTGTTTAGCAACTTGTTCAAAACAACATTGTTCAAATTCATTGCGATGTTGCACTTGTATACATTCGAATCAGAATTTGTTTGTTGGTTCTGATTAGTTTGACTCTGATAAGACGAATTTGAACCAGTACTTGAGATGAAGACTGCGGACTCTGTCATATTGAGAATATGATTGGTTCTGATTCTGCTGTGAATTGTTCGAAGAATTCACACTTGCGTTGAATGTTGTCTGAATCTTTGGCTTGAAATGTTATCTTGCATTCCATTCTTGTATTACAAACCAAGTCTTGAACTACATTAGCGTTCTTTGACTTTGCAATCTTCAAGAGTTCCATTTCATGGCCTTCGAGTTTATCGATAAATGTTGACAGTTTGAAGAATTCCCATTTATCACTTTCCTTCAGAACCATTAGATAAGTAGTCCACTCTCCATCTGGTAGAGCATCTGCAAGCTTGTCGATGTACTCTTGTTCCGTCTTCTCGAGACCGTGTCTTCGCATTTGGACTTTAAGATGACAGAAGCGTTAATCATCTGCTTCATGGTCTCACCCTTTAGCATGTTGAAGATATCGAATTCTTTCATAATGAGCGCCTTCTTGCTCTTGATCATCTCCGTGCTTCCTTGCTACTTCTTCTGAAGAGAAAGCCAGAGATCTCTTGCAGTTGTGTATTCCGGTAGCAAGACGAGAATATCTTCTTTAACAGATTGTTTGATAAGACTTATCATATTTTTCTCAGCAATGTATTCTTCTTTCTGTACATTCGTGTAATTGTACTTTTCCAACACTTGCTGGTGTTCATCCACTGGAACAGTGTAACCTCTTTCAATCGACACCCAGCCTGTGAAATGCATGGCTTGAACCCAATATGTAAATTTCTCCTTCCATGCTTCATACTCGTCCATGCTCATTAGCTTGGGCGGTTTAACAGTCGTGCCCATTTCGTTATCAAGATTGACTTGATGGATCATGTTGGCATTTGACGAACTAGCTCCAGACATAAAAGCTCTTTGAATATCATCCATCATGAATAACGAGACGTGTACACTGAAAATGCTCGAAAACTTTTGAAAATGTTAGTTCTACTACAAAACTTGTAGTTGAAATGAAGAATTCTTTGACATTATCACAAGTTCGGTCGAACTTGTGACTATTAAAAAATAAACCAGAGTGAACTTCGAGCGAACTTGTCAAGTAAATTTGATGAGAAACTAGCAAGTTCGGGCGAACTTAGCTAAAAAATTCTTGAATTTTATCAAGTTCGGTCGAACTTGACAAAATATCAATAGATTTCTAGCAACTTCGAGCGAACTTATCTCTAATTCCTTCAAAAATGCCTCAAGTTCGAGCGAACTTGGTAAAAAATCACTGAAAATGTGAGTTGCTAGCACAAGTTCGGCCGAACTTGGCTAACAAGTTCGATCAACTTGGTTTTGTCAAACATGGTTTTTTCAAAATTTTGACATCAATTTGGTTGAATCTGGTCTCCAATCTTTCAAGGGTTTATCTTTGTTGTATTTTACATGATATATTCAAAATTGAAAAGATTTTGACCGTGAATTCTTCATTTTTTATGAAAAAGTTAAGAAAAATAGAAGAATGGAGATGAAATAGAAGTGTTCTTGTCTTGATACTATCAAATAAAGCTGTTCTAGCTCTGATACCACTTGTAGGACCGATCCTCGATGCTAAGGAACCTAAATTTGATATCTAACGTTCATAATAGCGGAAATATTACGTCGTGTTTACCAATAGACAAGAATTAATCAATTTAACATCAGTTTTATTGATCAAACGTCAAGAGTACAAACTGATAGAGCTTCGCCTCCAAAATGCCAAAGTTACAAATGAGAGAGGCTAGCTAGCTATTTATAGAGAGTCAAGTTTGCCAGAGAGGAGACCTAAGTTCGCCCGAACTTGCCTTAGCAAGTTCGGCCGAACTTGACCTTAACATGATCACATGGGTGAACTTGTCCTCAAGTTACATAAATACTACTTTCAGCTAGTCTATTCAGCTCTATACTATACAGACTCGATATAAGACTAAGACATAGACATTATGCACCAACAGCGGGGCGGGACCTTCTGGCGCTGTCCATAGTGATGATATGGATGAGTGGTTGGGGAGCGCTGTCGTTTGCTGTTTTTATTTATTACTATTAGCTTATTTTGGGGTGTTCATTTTGGTTGTCATTTCAAACACCCTCGGATATGTACTGTCGTTTTCAGACATTTGTTTTCTTTATTTCTATGTTTTTATGTATGGATGGTATTAGTACTTTTATTATCTATGTTTTAGCTTTGCGATCGATGTGTTGTCTTTTTGGGTTGTGTTTTGTGGTGATGTGTATACAGGTATTTGGAATACGCACTGGCGAGGCACATGCTTGCGAGTTGGAGAATCACTCTTGACCTTCTTCGGTTTCAGGGGAGTATTATCCACCTTTTCTCTAGTTTTGGGTTTCGCATTGGGGACAATGTGAAGTTCAAGTGTGGGGAGGGGTTACTTGCGTAACTTTGTTTGTCCGCAAAAAAAAGTCAGAATTATCTGTTAATTAAATAAACTGGTTAGTTGTGTTTTAGAAAGCTTTAGATACGATAAAGAACCAACAAGCCGAATAAAAATTGAAAAGATAATTAAAAGCGTGACAAACAAAAGAACGACTTGCATGTTAATTTTCACACTTTTACCAAATCCTTCCGTTATGTGAGCATTGTTTGAGCCTTATATTCGTGATATGTTTATTCATTTCGGAACAGGAGTGAGCTGAATGTCTCGTACGATTTAGAACTTGTCATTAGCATGCTTGTCGAGACCATAAACGTGTGAAATGGTGTAAAAGTGATAAAGGCACTTAGGACACCCTTCTTATCTTGACCCTTTTCATTTGTTTATATCCCTTACCCACCATTACCCACTAGTTCACCATGTTGAGCCTTTCCCGTGTTTTACTTATTTCACCCATTTTTAGCCCACTTAGCCAAATTTAGCTGTTTTGTTTTTAAACCTTAGTGTTAAAACGGTTAAAGTTGTTGTTTAACTAAGCTTTACTTGTAAATTATCTTTTCAAAAAAAATTGTAATACCACAAATAAAGGCGAAGACGACAAAAGTTTGAGCAATTTTGAGTGCAAAAACAGTAGATTATTGTCGATTAGCTCGAAAATTACGGAAATCGTCTTCCACGCGTTACCTATGTGTAGTTTTTATGTATTTTTGCTTGTTAAACGCAACTACCAAGTTTTAGCCAACTAACCACTTTTAAATGTCCATTCCATACCCTTCACCCTAGCCTATCGTTACAACCCGTGAAGACCTCTTGATTTGCACTTTTCCGCATGTTAGTTGGTGGAGATAAGATCTTTTGACAAGCTTATGATATTGTACGATTCATTGTCAAGGCATCGAGCGTTTACACATACACATCTTATGTATGTTTCACAAAAATATAGCCGAGTGTGTGTGAACATTGTGAGATGTGTGAATATTGGTATGCTAAGTCAATCGAATGTTGAATCATGGTTTTTAGTTATCTTTACATATGTTTGCAAAGGCTTGTTTGGTTCAAATTGTTTGATGATGTTTTTCGAAAAACCGACTAGCCTTGTTGTAAGCATATTAATTTGTTAGCTTGTAAATTATTGAATCTTGTTCAAAGTTATGTTTTATTTTAGTTTGCTTGAGGACAAGCAAAATTCAAGTGTGGGGATGTTTGATATTTGTTAAAATACACATAAATTAGTCCCCCGTTTTATCCCCTTTTTACACGCGTAAGATCAATAATTAGATACTTAATCACGTATGTTTTCATTTACATGCCTTAAACAACGTGCCGGACGAGAAGATGCAGAAAACGAGGATTTTCCAGGCGAAACGGCAAAGTTGCAAACTTTCTGTGAAGATTCGGATAGTGCACGACCGTGCAGAGGATTGGCACGGCCGTGCCAACCCGGATCAGAAGGGCTGCACCGAGCGTGCACACCCTGGTGCAATCATAGTTCACGGCGCGCACGGCCGTGTGGATGGATGGCACGACCGTGCGGGTTTGTTTTCCTCGTATGCACTGCCAGTGCGATCCACAGGGCCAACTTATCTCGGACACGCACGGCCGAGACAATCTTGGCATGGCCGTGCCATTTTCAAAACCTTATCCGGATGAGATTACGTCACCAAATTGCACGAATAGTGCACGGCCGTGTGAGACCCAAATTGTTATAAAAACAGGGCAGAGCTCACTGATCGCGAGAATGGATTTTTGGGAGCGATTTCTGGCGATTTTTTGGCTACGGTAACAACTCAGTTTGGTCCGAATCAAGCCTCCATATTTCCAGAAAGCTCCGTTACCATCTGGTTCTTCAATCTTGAGCTTGTCTATGGTTTGATTCTTGAATCTTTCCATAATTTTGATTATGTTTCAAGCTTTTAGATTGTTGTTTATGTAATATTGTAGCCTCGTGGCAAAAACACTTTGAATCCCTTGCTTGTTAAACAACCATTAGATGTTAATCATGTTGGTAATGACACTTAACAACTTTTTATGTTAATCCTTGATGATTGCTTTGCAACCTTGTTGTTGATATTGGATTCTTGGTTATAGTTAATTGTCTTGGATGACTAGTTCATGGTTAGTTAGGATATTTAAAAGAAGAAGCTTAATTAATCTTGTATTAGTGAACTTTTAGCTTAGTTAAAATGTTCACCCATGAGACTAGAAATGGGTATTGGGTTAATAAGGGATAATTAATATTAATTAAGAGTACTTTCCGTCGCGTAAGGACCTTAGCGGGTTAGATGGTGTCGTTATGAATTCTTAACATAAATTATAAGCTTAGTTAGTAGTTTCAGCCAAAATTGCTTTCTTAATGAATTTATCTTTAAGATTTGTAAAATGGACTCGGTTGTGACTTAATCTAGGTTATGCTTGTCTCAGTGGTTGCATTGTGTTTATCGGTGTAACTTTCCTTGATTAAGTGAGGTTAGAAAACTCTTAACGGATGACTAACTTATTTTTAAGGGATTTTCATAAACATTAATCAATAGGGCGTTAAAGAACAACTTTAGGTGGTTAAAGTGTGTGTTATCGTTTTAATTTTCCAAAGAGTTGTCATTAAGGGATACTAATTGTCTTTGAAAAAAGAAAATTGACCAAGTGACTTAGTGGAGTAACCGACTTAGTTAACATGTTCCGGTTGTTCATAAAGCAAGGCTAAACTTATATTTTTCATATTTGGAGTCTTTAATATTTACAAAAAGAAAAAGAACAAAAATATTATGTTTTAGTCATTTTTAGTTTAAACACTTTACCAACCTATCTTTTTATACCGATAGAATAATGACAAAGGTTTAGTATTATCGTCTCCGCCCGCATCCATGGATCGATACTTGGTTCTTACCGACACTTTACTACATATATGACGGGGTACACTTGCCCTTTCGTGTGTGTTTTAATGATGAAGTATAAATCATTTTTATAAATTTAAAACCGAATCGTGTGTAAAATTCATTGTAAAAATATGTATACACACGCACACGTCAACTTCCATAGAATTTTCCACCATGTCTTGGAAGATAGCAACCATGCACCGCTGAAAAGTTGCCGGAGCATTAAATAATCCGAAGGGCATGCGTCGGTACGCATATGTGCGGTACGGACATGTGAAGGTAGTTTTCTCTTGGTCATCCAGCGCGATAGGGATTTGGAAATAGCCGGAAAAACCGTCGAGGAAGCAATAGAACTGTTGGCCCGCAAGACGCTCGAGCATCTGATCGATGAATGGTAACGGAAAATGGTCCTTCCGGGTGGCGTCGTTAAGCTTGCGATAGTCAATACACACACGTCAACCGGTGACCGTACGGGAAGGAATAAGCTCATTTTTCGCGTTCATGACAACGGTCATCCCACCCTTCTTAGGGATGACTTGGGTAGGACTAACCCACGCGGAATCGGAAATAGGATAGATCAACCCGGCCTCCATCAACTTAATTACCTCTTTCCTAGCTACCTCTTTCATGTTTAGATTTAGACGCCTTTGGGGCTGCACCACCGGTTTAAATTCGTCTTCCATGAGAATCCTGTGGGTGCAAAAAGTGGGGCTAATCCCCTTGATGTCGGACAATTTCCAAGCAATAGCGTCCTTGTGCTCTCGTAGCACCTCAATCAACCTACTTTTCTCCTCCTCCATCAACTTAGATGAGATGATGACGGACAAACTAGACTTCTCTCCTAGAAAGGCGTACTCTAGGTGGGATGGAAGGACCTTGAGCTCTAAAGGTGGCAATTCTATGGGTTTACGCTCATTCTCCTCCTTAACCTCACACAACTCTAATTTTCCGGTACCCACTCCAGATCCTCTTCACCTACCGCGATCTCACTAACTACCTCACTCTCGTCCTCACTAACTAGATCGGCTCCACTAATGGAACTAAGACATTGATCAACGCACAAGATGAAGGAATCTAGAAAGTAGATGGAGTGACAAGGACCACCATAATCATCACTCCCACTCGGGTGTTGCATGGCTCTATCTATCTCAAACATGACAATCTCGTCACCCGCTCTAAGTAAAATTTTACCATTGAAGACATCTATAACCGCCTTTGCGGTTTGAAGGAATTGACGGTTTAAAATAATCGGAACTCTCTCGTCGGCCTCCGTATCTAAAACCACGAAATCTACCGGAAACACGAATTTATCTACCTTAACAAGGAAATTCTCTATGACCCCTCTAGGATACTTGACCGAACGATCGGCCAAGGACAAAGACATGCGCGTGGGAGTAAGCTCACCTAACCCTAATTTCTCGTAAAGAGAGAAAGGCATCAAGTTGATGCTTACACCTAGATCGGCTAAAGCATGAGCGGGGGCAACGGTTCCCCCAAAAAGACACGGAATAGTGAATGTGCCCGGGTCGGTTAACTTCTCGGGTAGCTTATTCAAGACTACCGCGGAACAACCTCCGGTCAATGGAATATTCAAAAGCTCACCTAACCTATCCTTTCGCTTGAGAAGGTCCTTAAGAAATTTGGCATATTTAGGCATGGACTGTAAGGCCTCGATGAACAGAAGGTTTATCTTTAGTTGCTTAAACATCTCTAAAAAGTGCTCATATTCCTTAGCATATTTTTGATGCTTAAGGCAGGCGGGATACGGAATGTGCGAATGGTCAACAAAAGCGGATGGCTTAACTCCTACTGGTTGCTTCTCTACCCTATTCTCTATTAGAGGCTCCTTGGTTTGTGCGGTACTTGCTGGGTCTAGCCTAGAGTGCACCTTACCGGGAGCTTCCATCTCAATCTCCTCATCTACCTCTTCCTCCTCTTCTATCTCTACTCTCTCACTAACAACCTTTCCTAGGTTCCTACCACTACAAGTAGTAATAGCCTTAGCTGAATGATTAGTCGGGTTTGGGTAAGTGTTACCCGAAAACTGACCAGGAGGGTTCTCTTGTAACTGTTTCGTTAGACCACCTACTTGCCTCTGAAGATCTAAGAGTGCGGCTTGTTGGTTTTTATTATAAAGGTCCTGACTCTTATTTAATTGGTCATGATTTTTCATGAAAATTCAGTTAGGGTTTTCTGAGTGGCCTGGTCCCTAACCATAAGTTGAGCAAACATCTCCTCAATCCTACTTAGACAACCCCTTGAACCTTTATCACTAACCTGACCCTCTTGATTCGACCCCGAACTACCAAACTGACCCTGCTGCCCTGAACCTGAACTAGTGAACAAACCCTGCCCCCGTTTTGATATTGACCGGATGGAAAACCAGGGGGTTACCGGAAGAGAGGAAATTGGTATTATTATTATTTCGCTAGTTGGATTTATAATTAGAATTGTTTACACGGACTCCTATTCTGACCGGCTATGAACTCTACCTGCTCTAATGTAATAGTGGGACAATCTATGGTGTTGTGGCCCCCTCTACATACCTCACACCTATCGACCTTTTTCTTAATCTCATTAAGCTCATTAGTGAAAGTTTTCTCCATCCTATCTAGAACAGCAGCCATCGATGAATCTAAGCCAACTTGGTTCACCCCTCGAGTGGTCGAAGAGGTGCTAGACACAGGAATGGAAGTCCTGCTGGCAGCGCTATAATCCATGTCGGAATAGGCAAAACTCTCAAAAAGATCGTTACACTCGATTGGTGATTTCTTGCCCATAAGTTGCCCACCAGCTGAAGTGTCAAACCGGGCTCGGATCTCGAGGGTGAGGCCATTGTAAAACTTTTCTACGAGTGCCCAATCTGACAAGCCATGCTGCGAACAACGACCAAGTAAGGTTTGAAACCTCTCCAAGGCCAGGTGGTACAGTTCATCAGGTTCCATCAGGAACGAATGGATCTGATCACGTAGACGGGATGCCTTCGCGGGTGGGTAGTATTTGGCTAAGAAAGCATCCCGTAAACCTACCCAAGTGGTAAAAGAACATGTTGGCTGCGAATCGAACCAGACGGCTGTGCGGCCAGCAAGTGAGAATGGGAAGACCTGTAAATAGCGAGCATCAAGATTGACACCTTCAATAGAGAAAGTGCCACACAGACGAGTGATGCGGTTGATGTGAGATGGCGCATCCTCATCCTCACGACCGTGAAACTGACAAGAGTTGGTGATAGTGGTCATGATGTAGGATGGGATTTGCCAAGACTTTTCGTTAGTGATTTTGGGTAGGGTGATGGGTGAGTTAGCACCGGTGAAGCCGGTGGTGGCTTGTTGGTAAACGGTTCGGTTGGCCATTGGACAACGGGTGATGGACTTTGGCGACGGGAGGGTGGTGGGGAATTGTGAGGTGATGACTTCGGTGTGAAGTCAAAGTTCGGTGGTTTAGAGTGGAGTGTAGAGTCAGAACGGGTGGAAGATGATGGTATAGGAGTACTTACCTTGAAGGAAGAAGACGAAAAGGAAGACTTGTCCGTAGGTGGCTTCGGCGGAGGTCCTTGCGAACGCGTATGGGGCATCCATTGAAAAAACAAAACAAACAAGTAAGAAGACTCTAAAAATGACTCGACAAAAACAAAAAGAAATTGACACTATTTTAGACTCCTACGAATCAAACACGACAAATAGCACGTATGATATCAAGAAAGTCAAAACAAAGTAATTAACGCAATCGCCAAGAGTCCCCGTAAACGGCGCCAAAAACTTGATGTGCTAAAAATAGTTTAGTAAAAACAACTAAATTAACCTAACTTTAGACTCTAAGTAATACTCTAGACTCACTAAAAACACACTAAACTACTAACCGCCAAGTGTACCGATCGACTCTGGTATAGCTAAAGTAAGTCTGGATATGGAACCAACGTGACTCTACTAATTACGTTAACTACTCTATTTAGACTCTGACTGACACGGACTAAAATATTTGTTTGTTTGATGAGGGGGGTTTCTAAAAATTCCTAAGAAAGCAATAAAAATTTAACTAAATTAACTAAGTTAACTAAAGAACACGAATTAAACCGGACTTTACTATGATGGTGGAAACACTACCTAGACTCGAATCATGATTGATTTGAGTAACGATTTTATTTGGAAGTTGATTAATGAGGAACCGGGATCATAAAATTCTCACATCTCGGGACATCTACTAGGACCCCTAACCCTTCTCAAGAGCACGCTATAGCACCCTCGAGGTTGTTGAGATTACCGGTTATTAGACTCTCTAGCAAGACACCTAATGGGTTTATAAAAGTATCCTACGAGGCTCACTCCCTGTCGAGATCTAAACCAAGGATAGACTTGTTTTCTCAATTGGACTTGCTAGACAATAGCCAATGGGTTTACTTCCTAAAAAGCTCCTACCTATCGGCTTAATGACTTAGACCTAGCAATAACCTCGCACCTTGCAGCTATTGACGATTAGTAGAGCACTTGATTTTATGAGATTACCAATTATAACTTTTAAGGTCTATTACGTATTCAACCCTAAAGATGCTAGATTTATTACGTGATATCGACAGTCACCAAAACCTAGTACCTAACATGACTCTATTATGTGATATAGACCGTCACCAAGATTAATGTAAAGCAATAAACAATAATCGAACAATATCAAATACGCGAACACACCCAATTGATAGAACAAGTCTAAACAATCCTGAAAAATCACAAATCCATAATAAAAATCAAAACTTTATCAATCATTCATCTAGTCTAGGTAGTTTAAACGGCTTAGCCAAACAAAGTCATGAAGTTTATTGAAAAGAAAGAAGAATCAAACAAGCTAAACATGATAAATAAGACAGAAGCGAAAATAAAGACACCCGAACGTCACGAATGCGAACCGAATGCTTCTCCAACTTCAATTTCAATCCAGTAGCTCCGAATGCTTGAAAACCACTGATTCAATGCTCCAAGTTCGCCCAAGTTCTCCTTAATTCGTAGCTTAGGGTTTCTAATGATAAGAATTGAGTTATTATATGATTCCCCTCAAAAACCTGCAGCAGCTCGAGATTATCTGCAGACAACACCCTCTCGCGCCCCGCGAGAGGGATCATGATGTTTATCACGGCCCGTCACCGTGTCCTAAACTCACGCTTTCTTTTTCCCCTCTCACCACCCGCGAGAGGGTCTTCAAATGTTGTCGCGGGCCGCCAGAGACGTAATTTCCCGAATTTCGACTTGTTTTCAGCACCCGAACTCTCCAACTCGATCCGGGACTTGACCACTTCGTGTTTTAACTCAATTTCAACACTTTTCAGCTGTTTTAAGCTCACAAGACCTGCAAAACGCAATTGGATCAATAGTATGCCCATTTTTACGAAAGCGACACTAAAACTAACGGAAATCTATACAAACTATACACGAATAACTGATGTATTTTGCAATACATCAGTATGATAGTGGCACAATATCCGTTTTTAATAAAATTTATATAGCAGTGTTGAAAAAAGATAATCATAGAATGCAAACGAGCCGAACCAATATCAATTGAACAACATCGGTACCGGGATTGATATTCGTTTTTATTGTTTTCGATCGATATAAGGTTTGATCTTTCAGTTAATATAATGAGTGTCAGTACCATAACAAACCGAACTGATAATGACCGAATTTCCGCCATGACGTGCAGGAAAATCTCACTAGTTAAAATGAAAAAAAAAACTATGAAAATCGCGCGTGCAAAATCTCCTGATTAAAATTAATAATCATCATTAACATACGTTAC
Source organism: Scalesia atractyloides (assembly GCA_947069175.1). Classification (NCBI taxonomy): domain Eukaryota; kingdom Viridiplantae; phylum Streptophyta; class Magnoliopsida; order Asterales; family Asteraceae; genus Scalesia; species Scalesia atractyloides. The sequence continues at coordinate 33,463,949 of CAMTDV010000021.1, forward strand.
TAGGACACTAGCACAATCAATATCTACATAGATTCTTTTAGTTCAAAGGTGTGATAATGAGGGCTTGTTGGTGGTGTATTGGTGAAGACAAAGCCTTTAAACATCTGGATTTAAGAGAGGGAGATCTTGGGTTTAAGTCCTACAAAGGACAGGGAATAAAAGAAATTTGTCGTTAAAAAAAATGGAATGACGATCGTAACGAATGTCAGCTCAATCCGAAGGAAATAATGCGGAAGCTTTACACCTAGTCGCCATCTTTAAATCTGGTTTGCTTGTAAGTTTTACTGGGTACGCCTTGTATACCGCTTTTGGGCAACCTTCTCAATGACGGCTTGTTGGTGTATTTGGAAAACGAGGAACAGACAAGTTTTTGCCAATCATACGGCTCTAGTGACGAAAGCAGTGGAAGATTTTAAATCTATCTCGTAACTTTGCATTAAGAATCGGTCCCCGTTAAATCCTCTCATGTAAAGATTGGTATAACTTTTTTGCTGTAATTTGTATTCTTAGTGTGTATCTAACGTCTTGTTGGTTGTTTTAATAAAAATTGTCATTAGAAAATAAAAACACCAGATCATCAAATTTAGAAGTCTTAAATAAATATATTCTACTATGTTATATAAGTATAAAACCAAAAAAAACCACTTCAACATTTATGAACACCTGGACGTCATTTTACCGAATTTTGACCTCTTTAATTGGTAACTAGTCATAGTAAATGTGTCACTTTTTTATATTAAACTAAACTTTTTTTCTTTTACCAATAATCAATATCGGTAAAAGAAAAAAAGTTTAGTTTAATATCGTAAAAAACGCATATTATTGAAGCTAATTTATGTATTTCTTCACCTATAAGATTGACACATCTTTTATCTTTTTTTTTATAATCAAATTGATTAAATTAAAAAAAAGGACAAACTTTCTTAAAAGGAGGTGACCGGAAAGTTGCCGATGATTGCGCAACAATGTATGCAAATATCACTTTGTGTAGCGTTGACTTTTTTGAATGGCCATTTTTTAAAGACTTTTTATTTTTACACTTTGACTTCCAACGTTATGAGTCAAAACCTTTCCAAACTTGTAAGAAGTGTACTTCTAAGAGGAATGAGGTGACAATGCGAAACATGTATGTATTTTGGACATAACCTTGCACATTAAGCTTGCATATTTCCTTTTACTAAAGCTTTACGTGTTTGTTACGATGTTCCATAACATTATTCATAAATTTGATTGCAACAATCCATAGACATAATAAACTATTGTTAAATTACAAACCCACGTGAACGGTAACAAAGTACTTTTATATTAAAAGAACAACATCCGTGTTGGTACGGTTCTATTGTAATAATCGCTAGTCATTAGTCAGGCGATGGGGTGAGGACTAGGGATTAATCGAGATAAATCAGAATTAATTGGAATTAATCGAGATTAATTGGCGTCTAGTCGAGATTTTTACAACAATGGGTACCGGTATTTATTTATATAGTTTTTGGTTCTGATTAATTGACAATGTATCATTACCATACTCTATCGAATCGAACAACATCGGTATCGATATTTGTATTCATTTTTATGGTTTTCAATTTCGATATTATATCATTTCTACAACTCTGTCTACGACGATAAATGAATGCTAGTACCGATATTGGTACCATGGCGAATCGAACCAATATCATATGAATAACATTTGTACGAGTATTCATTTTTATAGTTTTCGATTGACATATAATATGTGTTGATTGCTATACCAAATGTCTATATCATACCAAGTATGATAACAATTGAATTGATACCGACCAAGAATCCGCCGCGAAGCACGAAGAATCCCACTAGTTTGTATTAAATGGTTTTCATTTTCCTTTTATTGTGTTATAAGATAAACATGTGAATAAGTTGTTGAAAATTTGTTCATTCTATACATTTTAGGCCATTATAATATCATATGTTATTTATGTTGAGTAAATTAGGTCTTTGTTGTATGTTAAAATATTATCTTCCATCCTTTGGTATGAAAATTGTGGGTTCGTCCCTACGTTTTGGATAAATGTCACGCATTTAATTTATGTGATGGATGTCACTTAAAAGTTTTTGAGATGCAAGAGGGCTGGGGAGGAAGTCGATGGTGGATAGTGGCTAAGATCGATTAGGGGTGAACGATGGTCGGAATGGTTGGTTATTTCTTTTTAGTCTTTAACTGACGTTCGTTTGATGAATTTGTTTATCATTTAATGAAGGGTAATTAGACATTTTGCAACGAATTAAGATACACTTTCAACGAAATCCAGTGATAAACACAAATTTTTTATGGAGGTGCGGAATATTTTTAAAGATTTTAGGTTTCTAGGTATATAAAAAAATCGGTTCATATCGGGTCGGGGTCATGTAAAGCAAAAGAACATCAAGCTAAAATTTATATAATCATCAAAAACTGTCAAACGTCGTTACAAACAATTTAAAATGTCACCTATGGTTTTATTTTTTGAAATCTATCCAAAACAACTAGAGCTGCTATTCTAAGCAAGTTTACTCCATGTAACATATACAACTAATTTTCAACACTAAACACTTAAACAATCATCACCAAACTTTTCATCTTTAAATAAAGCCCTAGTTATAATTGTTGATTCCTTCTAACTAACCATTTAAACATACTAAACTTTAACTAAAACAACAAAATCAGCCAACTAAAGTTTCAAAAAACAAAACAACTAAAATTTCAAACTTTTTTAACAATTTTATTTCTCCTAAAAAACCAAATAAAACAAGAAAACACAAAACATACCCGGATAGAGTGATATTTGTTTTCATGAGTTTGGTGGCCGGAATTGTGGTGGGTTGGGTTATTATATTTTAATTAAAATTAGATTATTAGATTAGGTTGGGCTTGGGTATGGTGTCTTTATTGGGTTAAGGTTAAGTGAAAGTTAATTGGGTTAAGTGAAAGTTAATAGGTTGTATTTAAAAAAAAGTCGGCGCTTACATATTTTTATAAGGAATAATGGATTTAATAATCCAAACTATTAGCCGTTGGCCAGCAACGGTCCCAACTTCAAAAATAACCAGTGATTGTCCCAACTTTTCACATATTATAAACTAACGTACTTTTACTAACAGAACCTTAATTCTTTTTGTCTCCTTATCCTTTTCGGTATAGTAAATGTCCATTAGTTTACAATACATGAAAAGGTGAGACCACCACTGGCTATTTTTAAAGTTGGGACTGTTGCCGGTCAACAACTAATAGTTAAGATTATTAAAATCAATTATTCCTTTTTATAAATTCATAAGATTTTTTCCCTATGGGGAGCGGTCAAAAATTTCAAAGGTGGTGCGAACGAAAATTTCCAAGGGGTGCGGTTGGGATTTTATCGGAAATTTAGCACTAAAACTTTTTTTAAAGGATGCGCCCGCTCACCTTGGGATATAGGTGGGTAAGCCCCTGACGACATCCATCGTAGGGACTACATGTGATGTTCGTTCAAACTCTACAATATATCTACTAGGGATGAAATGTAAATTTCGACATATGGACATGTATAATCAACTCTTGTTATGATCATGAGAACATTTTCTCCACAATTCAAATAGTCCATCCATAATGGTTAAAGTCTTTTAAGGGATATTTTTCGTCACATCAGCATCATAACGCTCCTTCAAAAAACATGTAATGGTTAACGCCCCTTAGTAGTTAATACCCTTTCAATTACTTTCCATTTTTTTCTCCTCACTTGGCGTTATACTAGAAGCGTTCTCCTTCTCATGCCCTATAACGCTCGAAGGGCGGTGTTGAGGGCGTTATCAAGCCCCCAGTGGCGAAGCTTAACCAGAAGTTCTGTGGGGGGCGAAAGTAATGAGACCCAAAAAAAATTTCATATCGCTACGTTTCGGGTTATATGTTCGGGTCGGCGATTCAGTTTGTGTCGGGTCAAACAATAATAACTCCGAATATCTAGTTAATCTTCATTAATTCAAAGAGCGGTCTTACACATAAAAAAACTAATTATTGTTTAACAAACAAAGACCTAAAATATTTATGATAATGCGAGAGAATGGTAAGAACCTAAAGAAGAATTATAACTCAGCCCGACAACCTTTAAGATTTTTGAGTTTATCGATTATGTCTTCCGAATCAAACTTATTAGTAATTTCTTTTTCTATGTAAATCACCAAGCTATTCGTAATTGTGATGTAGCTACTTGCTACCTTCAAGAACAAAACAAAGAACAACACCTTTTGGTTTTTTTTTATACTTTTGATGCATAGAACAAATATGGGGGATGACGTTTTTTTAAACAAGTTTCAATCATAAAAAAAAACAACCATCAAGTTTCATTTGTATAAAAACTAGTTTCAAACTTTTTTAAAAGCCTACTTCAAGTCTAGAAACAAGTATCAAAATTTACTAATAGCCCGGTTCTTTATGTTTTTTATAACTCAATACGACAACACATATAACCTTTTTTGACAAGAAAATTGGTAGAGGTCGGGAATCTTTAGGCAAAATAATTGGTGGGGGCCGGCCTTTATAGCTGTAAAAATTCGATCGAAAATTTGGTACATTAACACTACTAACCAAAACATCGGAGGGGGCCGAGGCATCCCCTGACCTCTTATAAGCTATATCCCTGCAAGCCTCTTCATACCCTTATAATGCGCAGTATCTATGGTGGTCTTATGTGATTTGTATGTTTGTACATGAAAAATTCATTAACTATTTAATACTTTTACATTATTTATATTATCACATATTACTTTACATTATATTAATATTTTAACAAACTTTGTAAGCCTCAAACTAAAAAGGACAATACGAGTGTTGGATTATGGACAATGACCAAAATTTGTATATAACGGTAGGAATGTTTAGGTTTTCAACATGGAGAAACTTCCTGTCACAAACATTATCGAGGGAATCAAATAACAACTTTTCAATTGGATCAAGCACAGATTCAGATTCTAGGATATATGTTGGTCAAAGTGATGTGTTGCACCCCTTCGGTTTTTCCTATTGTTTGTATAGTATGTTTTAGATTGTTGTAGCATCTTTTAGTGCTTTACCTTTCATTGTTTAACTCAGTTTTGATGTTTCTTGATTTTTTAAACTCAGTCTATTGGCACACCCTGAAATCTATTTGGACACCTCATGATTTCTATACGGGTCTTATAGATACAAAAGTTAAAAGTCAAATTTATAGATGCCTGTTCTTGTACAGCGGCGGTTGGACCTTTCCGGGTCGTATTGAATTGTGGTTTTTTTTACAATTTTTATACAATAATCTATAGTTTTAATAAAAGAATTCTTTATTTATTAAAATAAAAACATTTTTAAAAATTTATCGTGTAGTATAGGTTTGGTACTATAGTATCTATGTTATAATCGTGTTCTATACTATACTATACTACATCTATAGAAATGTACACGACCTATATTACACCTATATTGTTTGTTGGATCGGATTCCTTGTTAGAACTATGGAACTAGTTATATTTTGCCATAATGGCATATTTGATCCTATAAATGATTTAAGACTTGACCCGACATTTGATGGATGTATATCGGATAAAAATGATAAACAATTATTGGACCAAAAATTTATTCATTTAATAACAAAAAGATTATACTTGTTAAGAAGATGATAAATAAATAACACCAAAATTTAGAAGCATGGTCCTTCTGATTTTGACGGGAACCTTTAACTATGACAATTACTTGTTTTTCGATGGTAATCCTATATTATGGGTGTTAGGTCATGAGGTATACCTTAACCTTTTTAACTCTATATAAGCGTCACATCATTTGTTGTTTTTCCTCCTTTTTACTCCATATCATCCTATTAACTCAATCCCATCCATCATTTTTTAATTGTTATAATATTAAATAAAAATACAAAATAAATAATAATTATAATAATAATACATTTCATTAATTTATTAGCTAAAATATACATCGATAATAAATATCATTAATTTCTTATTCTTTTTTAGCCTAGGTTAACATGTTAACCAATACGGGTTTTAGCACCCCTTAACATCGGAAGAGAGTGGTTTGGAAGATATGTTAACTTGCCATGTCATCTTTAACACCAATAAAGTTAGAGTATACCTCAAGTCATAACATGTAAGTTTCTTTTTAACTGAAATATTATAAATAATCTTTTTTTATTGTGTGCGTGTGTGTATATATACTAACAAATAAGTCTTACTGAATGAATTACTATAAACAATGATGTATCTTTAAATTTAAAATATATAAATTAATTGGCATGCTTCAAGGAAAGAATTAGATGGTTTGGGAAATAGAATCGACTAATTGTAAGATAAAGGGTCGAGAAATCCAACGACACTATTCTTGAACAACTTGGATTCGGGCCTAAAATTGATATTTTTATTCGTTATTCAATTATTATATATTATAAATAAGCAATACTTCTAAGCTTAGGGTGGTTGTACCCTTGGCTTTGGGTGCTTTAAAAAAATTATGGTGTATTAGGAGTTGTATGCTATGTATAAAAGAGGTACTTTGTTTGTTGCCTTTAATGGTGGGTGTGGGTTAAAATAACTAAATCAGATATTTTTGGTTTATAGGTGCTTACATAGTTACATTAGTGTTTATGATGAATTTGAGTAGGGTTATGCGCACTTAGATTATTACCATATCCCAGCAAGTTAATTAAATTGTATTGTGTCTAATACCCATGGAATGATTATTGTATCTTGCTACTTACACATGAAATTGGTATTCTTTGTATATTGAATTTTATTCAAAGAGTTGTTTTATTCGGCGAAATCTTTATGTTAGGAACTGTTTTTGTAGATCGAATTGGTGTATGCCTTCTCACACACCTACTATGGCGACATGAATTTGCACTCCTGCTGTAGTGATGAGGGATTGGTAATATGGTACATTTTCTTTATGGAAATGGGTGAATGATGACTACCTAAACAACCACATGATGCCAAATTAACCTACTCGCAGCCAGTACGGTGGTAACAAATACGTTGAGTGGGGGTGGGGGACAATAGGGTTGAGGCAAACCTCCTATAATTTTTTTCCAAGCGTCCAACCCGTTGAGACGCTACGCCCATGACATATCGGTCCATAACACCAAACCGAGCGGTATTTAGGACCATTTTAAGTTGGCTTTCTAGCACATTTGTCTCTATCCAATTCTTCTAAATATGAGTTTGCCAACCTTGATGATCTCCATATCGGGTTTGAATTCATCATAAAAAACAAAAACATTAACACAGAAGTAGGATACCCATACCAAGTTGCCAATTGAACCCGCAACACCAAGGAAGAATCCATTCACGCTGCGAAAATTGGTGGGTGTGAAAAAGGTACAGCTAACAATGAAAAGGCATTATTACAGTCATTGGCGAATCAACCCGTGTCATTTCTATAGATGCAAGTGGATATGGTTTCCAGTTTTACTCGAGTGGGGTTTTTACAGGAGATTGCGGAACTGATTTGGATCATGGTTTTACAGTAGTCGGATATGGAACAACTGATGGTACAAAGTATTGGTTGGTCAACAACTCATGCGGTGCAAGTTGGGGAGATAACGGATACATAATGATAGAAAGAGATGTTAGTGCTAAAGAAGGCCTGTGTGGGATTGCTATGGATTCATCTTCTACAACAACATAAGATTGAAGAAAGTATGCAAAATCTATGTGTTGCTCACAATGTTCGTTACCTCAATGCTCGAAATGTAAATATGTAATCATGTTCATATGTATGTTTGTAATAGAAATATGTGAAAAAGAACTTGCCTCTAGCGTGTGCCGATGTTGTAACGAATCAAATGAATATTGACCAGTCTTTTTGGCTTCTATGATGTGTGAATGTGAACCCGGCCGCAACGCGGCGGGTGTTACATCTAGTTAATAACCATTTCCATATTATCAATTACCAACTTTTGTGAGCTTAATTGTGTTTTACCTTTTGTTTTATGAGTTTTTCAAAAAAGTTTGGTTGTGAGTACATGTAACATTAATTACGTATTTATTTTATGATTTCTTTGTTTTAGTTTTATTAGTTATTTAAATCATGTATTTATTATTGTAACACACATTAATTATTTTTTATTTATTCGTGTCCGTACGCGACGTAAAGTGCGTATGTGGTTCAATGTTTTTACTTCTATTTTTCTCATATGATAGGTTCGTCGCAACTCGTGGGTCTTATATCGACTTAGTTATTCTTTTCTTTGTTTTAGTTTCGGTCTAATTTCTTCGTATTAACACGCCACAATGGGTGTGCGGTTCAATATTTTACGTCTACGTTTCGCTCAATGTTACTTTTTCCTTTTTTATTTGTTTTGTTTTACGAGTTTTTCCAGTGTTGATGTCGTTGGCGGTAGTATAGCATTGGTGCAACTTGGCACAGTTTTATGTTCCCACTTGCAACGGGGCTTAGTATATAATATATAGTAACAAAATGTTTCTAACTTTTCTCAAAATGGTTGTAACTTCTCTTATACTTAAGGTACGTGCATGATTATGGTGTAACGACTTTTATTAATGCGTCAATTTCTACACGTTGTTACGGACGTAAGTGGTCTAACGTTTTTACGTCTTCTTTTTCAATTAGCTTGTCGTTAGCAATGGTGTGTTATTAATGTTGTTGGTACGGTTGTACCCCGCCGCAACGCGGGGGTACTTCCATCTAGTTTTCATTTTATAAATAAGCAACATTTTCTTGCATTATTTGTTGTAACATGTGCATGGGGTGACTTTTAAAAAAAATCTTTTTTTCATTTTAACTTATTTATTATTTTACTTTTAACCTAGAGACTTTTATGTTTTATAATTTAACCTCAACACTTTTTTATTTTCAACTTTAGTCCTCTATACTTTTCATCTTTTGCAAGTTTTTCGCTCTACGTTTCGTTCAAAATTTTGCGAGTCAACACGCTGCAACGTGTGTGTATGGTTCAATGTTTTTTTTGTCTGGTTTTTCCCGTTTAACAGGCATGTCGCAACGCGTCTATCATTCTTCGTTTGACAAGTTCGTTCAATGTGCGGGTCCTAAATCGACTTAGTTTTTGCATTCTACGTTTTACGTTTAGGTCTAGTTTCTTCGCATTAACATGCCGCAACGGGTGTGCATGATTCAACGTTTTACGTCTGTTTTTCGTTCAGTGTTATTTTGACTTTTTTATTTATTTTATTTTATGAGCTCTTCCGTTGGTGGTGTGGCATTGGGCTACTTGGCACGATTTTACACACATGTTTAACCTATTAAATTTTTTACTAAAAAAATTTGTTTCAAGTTTACTCCTATACTTCCTTTACTTAAGTCAGAATTGTCACACCCCAACCGATGTCGAAACATCGGGGCGTGGCACTAGGCGAACCAGATTGTCTCATGAGAACCATAACACTATTTAATCGACAATATTTAAGATTCAATATCCCATACTATCAACATATAATCCTCAAATAAGTTACAAAATATCAAGTAATATCATAAAACAATTCAAGTTCGATATCCCCTAGATTTTATTACAATGCGTTTCTAAAAGTAATGTCCTAAGTCCAATTCAGCAAGAAGTCCTCAACCTGCCACATATGTTAAAATAAAACGTCAATACAATTAAGTAAAGGTGAGCATACAGGTTTGCGTACATAATAGATATAAAAGCGTTTAGCATACACCGCATGACACACATAAGAGTTGTGAACTATGTAACTACTTAGATTCAAGTAAACCAACAAACCGCGATTGATCGAGGCATGCAAACAAGTGTTCACATCCTAAAGAGAAAATAAATGAGAAATGAAAATGCGAGCCTTAACAACCCCGGGCCTCCGGGTGGCGGGTCAACCTCTAGTATACTATCATGTTAAGGGTGGCGTACAAGCAATCAAGTAATACATACAATTTAGCAGATTTCACGTATCGTCATGTAATAGCGGGATTTGCGAATAAGCGTTTGAGTTGTGTGATGTGTTTTGATATACGAACATATGTGACACCCAAAAGTGCGTTTGAGGTAAAGGGGTTCAGGTATACTCACTGTCGGTGCGTTTTGTGAGAAGAGACGGGATCTGAGATGAGTCGAGGAGAGCGCCGGATCAGCCTGTAAGCGAACAGAAGTGCATGAGTCTTCTGAAATGCTGAAACGGTTAACGGTTGAATGGAACAGCAGACAAGTTCGGGCGAACGTGTACCTTGGGGCACAAGTTCGGGCGAACTTGACTGGCTAAACTTACTGGAGGTACAAGTTCGGGCGAACTTGTCTGGTTTCCTGGGAAATAGACAAGCTCGGGCGAACTTGCCTATTTGGTGAGGAGTGATACAAGTTCGGGCGAACTTGGTCACCAATCTGGTGACAAGTTCGGGCGAACTTGAGTTTCCGAGCGAAACTTGACTGTTTTGGCATCCAACTCGTGGCTGAGTAAATCGAGTGTCCATCCCTCCAACCTTGAGCTACTGAGCAAAACCTAGGTTGGAGAGGTCTTTTGGAGCGAGTTTTAGCCATTTTACAGAAACTCGGACTAATCCGGGCGAAGTTGAAGGTTCGTATGGTTTAATCCAGTTTGTGAAAGTGACGATTTCGTCCTTGTGCTTCCGGATCTGAGATCTTATTTGGCAACGCCTCGTTCCACTTCAAAGTGAACGAAACATACGTCATTTAGTCCGAATATTGTGTAAAAATCGATGTTTACAAGGTTTTACTTAGATTTAGGCATAGATCTAAGTGAAAAACAGAAGTTTTGCATAAAAAGATGAAGATTTTTGTAAACAGAGGAGTTTTGATGAAATCGAAGGTAAAACCTTGTGCAAAATCGTTGTAAAACGTTGTTGTAGCTTGAAAACGGGTTGATTCTTACTTGGAAAACAAAGGGTTTCGGTTTTGGGGAGCTCTGGGCGAACTTTCAGCAAGTGCAAATGAAGAGAGGAGCTGAGTATTTATAGTTGAAGGCTGAAAGTGGGCTGGATACATCAAGTTCGGGCGAACTTGCTACAAGTTCGAGCGAACTTGCTTGTTTTCCTGAGTTTTAAGGCAAGTTCGGGCGGACTTGTTGGTTTTGAAGTATTCTGGTGGCCTGATCAAGTTCGGGTGAACTTGTGATGCACAAGTTCGGCCAAACTTGACCTATTGGCCAAGTTTCGTTCGTTTGTTTCGCGTTAAGAGTTCGTTTGGCGATTCGGTTCGTATTAGATAGTTATATTAAGCGTTTAGCGAAGCGTTAAACGTTATATTATCATTGAATTGAATTGAGATAGAGCGATTTTACGTGAGCGTGCGAGCGTTTTAGCGATAATAAACCATAACATAAACAAACATAAAACATATACAACACTTAATTAACTGCGTTTTGCGATGCGATGAGATAAGCGATGCGATGGCACAAGTGTTTATTAAACAATAACACACTCAGCTCGTAAAGTAGCATAACTACTTGTGATTGCGTTGAAAGCGATTAAATGCGATGTAGTTATGACAAAATATAATTCCATTAACATAACTTTCTCATAATCAAATCTCGGAGTACAAATGATTGAGATAAATGAAATACACGAAAAAGGAATAAAATAAATAACAAATTTACGAGTTGTTACAAATATAATATGTTTCTTGGTTCTTAGTCCATGATTTCGACTGGCTTTTCCAGGAAATGGAGGGTCTCGTTTATTTGCAAGTCCTCGAGAGGGACGTGGAGATTTTCTTCAGCTAGGTATTTCTTGAGGTTCGACACGTGGAAAGTCGGATGTACGTTGTTAAGTTCCACTGGCAGTTCGAGTCGATAGGCCACTTTGCCGATTCTTTCCAGAATCTTATAGGGATCTACGTATCGTGGCGCTAGCTTTCCTTTCTTTCCGAAGCGGATCACTCCTTTCCAAGGTGCAACCTTTAAGAGAACGTAATCTCCCACTTCGAACTGTAGGGGCTTGCGGCGTTTATCAGCATAACTCTTTTGACGACTCCGAGCTTTCAAGAGATTGTCTCTGATCTGGAGGATCATGTCCGTTGTTTCTTGAATCAGCTTGGGACTGGTGATTTGTGCTTCTCCGATCTCGTGCCATGCAATAGGCGATCGACATTTCTTCCATACAGTGCCTCAAAAGGAGCCATTTGAATGCTGGTGTGATAACTATTATTGTACGAGAATTCAATTAAAGGTAACTGCGTATCCCAATTACCACCGAAATCTATGATGCACGCACGAAGCATGTCTTCAAGGGTGCGGATCGTGCGCTCAGTCTGACCGTCGGTTTGAGGATGGAAAGCGGTACTGAGATTAAGCGTAGTACCGAGAGCGGATTGAAAAGTCTCCCAGAGACGTGAGGTAAAGCGACCGCCGTGGTCAGAGATGATGTCACAAAGCGTCCCGTGTCGACATATGACTTCGTCAGTATAGATTCGTGCTAATCGTTCTACCTTAAAGTCTTCTCGTATGGCAATAAAGTGCGCTGATTTAGTAAGACGATCAACGATAACCCAAATGCTATCGTGACCATAGGAGGTGCAAGGGTGTTTCGTAACGAAGTCCATAGCTATGCTCTCCCACTTCCACATCGGGATTTCGGGTTGTTCGAGCAAGCCAGAGGGCCTTTGATGTTCGGCCTTAACCTTCGAGCAGGTTATATAACTTCCCCACCAGGACCTACCCCACAACCTAGAGTAGCTAGGTGAGGAACGTAAACGGCGATATCCTTTTTCATGCCCGGTCACCAATACTTAGGACGAAGGTCCTGGTACATTTTGTCGGCTCCGGGATGAATGGAGTATCGAGATTTATGAGCTTCGGTCATTAGCAATTCACGAAGATAATCACGGCTAGGAATCCAAATACGATCGAGATAGTAATAAATACCATTAGGTTTAACAACGAGCTGAGTTTCGGCACCACATTTCATTTCTTCTTCCAGAGTATCTCATTAAAACAAGCGAACTGGGCGGAGCGAATCATGAATTCGAGATCGTTCAAAGCTTGAGAGTCATGAACACTATACACATAGCTTCGTCGACTGAGAGCATCGGCTACAACGCTTGCTTTGCCAGGATGGTAGCGTATCTCACAATCGTAGTCGTTGAGAAGTTCAACCCATCTGCGTTGGCGCATATTCAGTTCCTTTTGATTAAAGATATGTTGTAAGCTCTTATGGTTGGTGAAAACCGTACACTTGGTACTGTAAAGGTAGTGTCGCCATATCTTCAATGCAAAAACAAATGCACCGAGTTCAAGATTGTGGGTTGTGTAGTTCTTCTCGTGGATCTTGAGTTATCGAGATGCATATGCGATAACCTTGCTCGTTGCATGATAACACAACCAAGACCAAGACTGAGGCATCGCAATAAACAACGAAATCATCGTTTCCGTCGGGAAGAGCGAGTACAGGAGCGTTGCATAGCATACACTTGAGAGTTTGAAAGGCTTCCTCTTGTTTAGAATCCCAAACGAAAGGCTTGTCCTTATGAGTTAGACTGGTAAGCGGAACAGCGATTTTCGAAAAGTCGGCGATGAATCGACGGTAGTAGCCCGCCAATCCAAGAAAAGAACGGATTTCGGATGCATTCTTCGGCATAATCCAACTCTTGACAGCTTCAATCTTTGCAGGGTCAACGTGAATTCCTTGACTATTAACGATGTGGCCGAAAAATTGGACTTCTTCGAGCCAGAATTCACATTTAGAGAACTTAGCATAAAGACTATTACCTTGGAGAAGTTCGAGGACTAAACAGAGATGGCGCGCGTGTTCGTCCCTCGACTTCGAGTAGATAAGGATGTCATCGATAAACACAATGACGAAACGATCTAAGAAAGCTTTACACACACGGTTCATCAAGTCCATGAAGACCGCGGGTGCATTTGTAAGACCAAAAGGCATGACCACGAATTCGAAATAGCCATAACGAGTACGAAAGGTGGTTTTTGGAATATCTTCTTCCAACACGTGTAACTGGTGATAACCGGAACGTAAATCGATCTTAGAAAAACAAGTAGCACCTTGAAGCTGATCAAATAAATCATCGATCTGAGGTAGAGGGTAGCGGTTCTTTATCATAAGTTTATTAAGTTCACGATAATCGATGCACATTCGGAACGTCCCATCTTTCTTTTCACAAAAAGAACAGGTGCGCCCCATGGCGAAGTGCTCGGGCGTTTGTAGCCTTTATCAAGAAGCTCTTGAAGTTGGCTAGATAGCTCGCGCATTTCGGATGGTGCAAGGCGATAAGAAGCTTTAGCGACGGGAGTAGCACCGGGAATTAAATCGATACGGAATTCAACATCACGAGTAGGGGTAAACCGGGTAAATCGTCGGGAAAAACTTTAGGAAATTCACAAACAACGGGTACATCTTTCCAGGTTTTCTTTTCTTTCTCCGGGTTCACGATGTGGGCTAGGAATGCAACGCATTGCTTGCGCAAATGCTTGCTCGCTTGGGTACATGACATAAGCATCAACTTCTTTGAGGGAGTCTCGCCATAGACATGTAGCTGATCACCGTTAGGTAGAGGGAAGCGAATCATTTTATCGAAGCATACAACTTCAGCATGATTTTACGAAGAAAATCCATGCCTACTATGATATCGAAGCTACCTAATTACATAGGTATGAGATTGATCGAGAAGATGTGGTTGTTGAGATCGAGAGTACAACCACTTAGTACGGAGTTAACGGTAACGGTCCTTCCGGTGGAGACTTACACATCGAAAGTCTTTGGGAGTTTAGGGCGTTTACATTTTAAAACCTTTTCGAATTCTAACAATACAAAACAATTATCGGCACCAGTATCAAATAAACAGGAAGCATAAATACCATTGACAAGGAACATACCGTTGACAACATTGTTGTCGTTCTGAGCCTGGCGATGATTGAGATTGAAGGCTCGTCCACGCGCAGCCTGTGGTTGCTGCTGCTGAGGCTGTGGTGGTGGCTGCTGCTGAGGCTGAGGCTGCTGTTGTTGCGGCTCTTGCTTGACTGCTCTGTTAGGGCAGACATTACTAGAAGTGGTTTGGGTCCCCACAAGTGTAGCAAGCACAGGCCTTTGGGGCTGGCGCTTGCTGCTGGTACTGCTGCTGATTAGCCTGAGGAGTGCGAGGTGGAGCTGGTGTTTGCGGGGGCTTGAGGAGCTGGCTGACGGGGGCCTGAACGACAACTGACGGTAAAGTAGCCGTAAATGTTGCAGTTGGTGCAAAAATGGAAGTTGCCTCCAACCGCATGGTGATAAGTGCATTTCGAGCACAATGGATGAGGGCCAGTATACGCATGTTTTGCCGGCGGTGCGTTTGGTGCGTCAGACTGAAGCGGCTGAGGGTTTGGCGGTGCGGTAAGTGCACAGTTTCTGCTCGGGTTTTCTCTCTTGCTACCTCGGCGACTGGACTTTGACTCTCGAGACTGATCGGAGGGAGCTGCTGATTCAGTGATGGCCTGGTTTGCGGCTTTGCTGTTTTAAAATAACCAGCCTGAACCCTTTTGTCGTTGATTTCTGCGGCTAGCTGATAGGTTTCCTCAATGGTGACAGGGCGTGCGGCTTGAACGAAATCAGCGACGCAATCGGGTAAAGCAAGCATGTATTTCTTGATTGCTTTCTCGGTAATGTCCACCTGACCGGGACAGATAATACTCAACTGCTTGAAACAAGCTGTTAAACCCGCGTTGTCGGGACCGTCTTATTTGATATCCCATAACTCATTCTCCAGCTTTTGAACTTCATGTAGAGGACAGAACTCTTTCACCATGATTTCCTTGAGTTCCTCCCAAGTGAGCCCGTAAGCTTCGTCGTTCCCGCGCTTGTTGCGCTCCGCTATCCACCAATCAAGAGCCCTCGATTGGAACATGCCGGTAGCGTTGATGGTGCGCAGGGCTTCGGAGCATCCGCTTTGGCGGAAGGTAATCTCGATTGAATCGAACCAGTGGAACATAGACTTGGTCCTTCAATGCCAGAGAAAGTAAGAGGTCCACATGCTTTAAATTGCTTGAAGCTGAACGAAGTCTTGGGCGTGTCGGTCTTGGAATCCACCGATGAGTTGCTGCTGACAGCATGGATCTCGCTGACAATCTGAGGAATTACCTTGGCCATCTGCTTGGCCACGGGTGAGCCGTTGTTGCGCTGGTCGGCATTGTTGCACTGGATGTTCCTCCGTGTGTGAGATCCCATAGAAGACATCTACACAAAGGATTTGATTGGATAAGATTTGATTATAATAGGTTTATGTTCAAAAGTTTACTATTATTATTATTATTATCAATTAAGGCACATAACACATAGGCACGTATACACGTAAGCACAAAACACGTAAGCACATAATCACATAGGCACGTAATCACATATTTTGCACGCATTCATCTTCAATACTAAATTATGCGTAGCACGTACGAGATGAGATATAATAGCGTAACTAGCGAGTAAAGCTGCGTGTGAGGCACGAAGCCCTCATGAGCGTAAGCGAGTTGAGCGATTAGTTGGTTGGTGAATTAATTTAGCCAGTGATTGCGAGAGCTGTGCGAGTAGTGCATATACCGATGGAGCGTAAAAGCGATAAATCGAGAAATCGATAGAGCGAGAAATCGGATAAACGTAAAATCCATAAACTTAAACACATAGATAATAATAAACTCGATGATGCATAAAATCGACGATTGTAGGCTTAAATCAATTGGGAGTGTCCTGGGTTTTGAGACAGCGACTACCCAAAGTGGTTCGAAAATTCTCTTAGTTCGGACACACGATTTGGCCTAATAGACAAATGCTCTCGCCGTACAACGGTTAACGGCATTTATCCTTCCAGTTACGTCGTGTCCGAGTCATCAAAATGATCGAGACTTTGGTGAGATTGAAAATCGAGGAGCGGAACTTGTTATTAAGATGCGGGTTTCACCCCTAACTTAACAACTTCATTCCTAGTTGTGGTTATGCTCACCGAATAAATCGGGAGTTCCATTAGATAGAAACGGAGACTTTCGTCGAGGTATGGATATCACTCCTAACTCAACGAATATATCTCGTGCGAGAGAATGCGTGGAGTGAATGATCTTATCGAGAGTTCCTGGTACACCTATTCTCGACTTGATCACTCGTTTTGTGTGATATGAGCGTTCTTCACGTGTATTGGGTTGCTTTAGGAAAAGCAATGTTTTAAAAGTTCAATTCAAAGGGTTCTGGTCAAGTTCGGGCGAACTTGGCATCAGCCTGATGTCAAGTTCGAGCGAACTTGCTCAATCCCAGTTGAACTCGTTTGATGTTGTAGGGGACTGACAAGTTCGGGCAAACTTGGTCAAGTTCGGGCGAACTTGATCAATTTCGAGCGAACTTGCCCCCAAGTTCGGGCAAACTTGTCTGTTCGTATCAGTTTTGGCGTTTAATCAATGCGTAACAGTCTGATTTGGTGTCCTAACCATAGACTAGGTCAAACATGGCAGTTCTACCTAATTTTCACTGTAGTTATGGCTCAGATACCAATCTGTCACACCCCAACCGATGGCGGAAACATCGGGGCGTGGCACTAGGCGAACCAGATTATCTCATGAGAAATTCCATAATACTATTTAAGCGACAATATTTAAGAGTCAATATCCCATACTATCAACATATAATCCTCAAATAAGTTACAAAATATCAAGTAATCTCATAAAACAATTCAAGTTCGATATCCCCTAGATTTTATTACAATGCGTTTCTAAAAGTAATGTCCTAAGTCCAATTCAGCAAGAAGTCCTCAACCTGCCACATATGTTAAAATAAAACGTCAATACAATTAAGTAAAAATGAGCATACAGGTTTGCGTACATAATAGATATAAAAACATTTAGCATACACCGCATGTCATACGTAAGAGTTGTGAACTATGTAACTACTTAGATTCAAGTAAACCAACAAACCACGATTGATAGAGGCATGCAAACAAGTGTTCACATCCTAAAGAGAAAATCGATGAGAAATGAAAATGCGAGCCTTAACAACCCCGGGCCTCCAGGTGGCGGGTCAACCTCTAGTATACTATCATGTTAAGGGTGGCGTACAAGCAATCAAGTAATACATACAATTCAGCAGATTTCACGTATCGTCATGTAATAGCGGGATTTGTGAATAAGCGTTTGAGTTGTGTGATGTGTTTTGATATACGAACATATGTGACACCAAAAAGTGCGTTTGAGCGTAAAGGGGTTCAAGTATACTCACTGTCGGTGCGTTTTGAGAGAAGAGATGGGATCTGAGATGAGTCGAGGAGAGCGCCGGATCAGCCTGTAAGCGAACAGAAGTGCATCAGTCTTCCGAAATGCTGAAACGGTTAACGGTTGAATGGAACAGCAGACAAGTTCGGGCGAACTTGTACCTTGGGGCACAAGTTCGGGCGAACTTGACTGGCTAAACTTACTGGAGGTACAAGTTCGGGCAAACTTGTCTGGTTTCCTGGGAAATTAGACAAGTTTGGCGAACTAACCCTATTTGGTGAGGAGTGATAAAAGTTCGGGCGAACTTTTCTGATTCTCTTGAGAATCGGACAAGTTCGGGCGAACTTGTGTGCTTTCTGTCAAAATTGGATCAAGTTCGGGCGAACTTGGTCACCAATCTGGTGACAAGTTCGGGCGAACTTGATGTTTCCTAGCGAACTTGACTGTTTTGGCATCCAACTCGTGCGTTTTTGCGTCGTTTGCTGAGTAAATCGAGTGTCCATCCCTCCAACCTTGAGCTACTGAGCAAAATCTAGGCTGGAGAGGTCTTTTGGAGTGAGTTTTAGCCACTTTACAGAAACTCGGACTAATCCGGGCGAACTTGAAGGTTTTTTACGGTTTAGTCCGTGACGATTTCGTCCTTGTGCTTCCGGATCTGAGATCTTGCTTGACAACGCCTCGTTCCACTTCAAAGTGAACGAAATATACGTCATTTAGTCTGAATATTGTGTAAAAAATCGATGTTTAAAAGGTTTTACTTAGATCTAGGCATAGATCTAAGTGAAAAACAGAAGTTTTGCATAAAAAGATGAAGATTTTCGTAAACAGAGGAGTTTTGATGAAATCGAAGGTAAAACCTTGTGCAAAATCGTTGTAAAACGTTTTTGTAGCTTGAAAACGGGCTGATTCTTACTTGGAAAACAAAGGGCTTCGGTTTTGGGGAGCTCTGGGCGAACTTGCAGCAGGTGCAAATGAAGAGAGGAGCTGAGTATTTATAGGTGAAGGCTGAAAGTGGGCTGGATACATCAAGTTCGGGCGAACTTGCTTGTTTTCCTGAGTTTTAAGGCAAGTCCGGGCGGACTTGTTGGATTTTGAAGTATTCTGGTGGCCTGATCAAGTTCGGGCGAACTTGTGATGCACAAGTTTGGCCGAACTTGACCTATTGGCCAAGTTTCGTTAGTTTGTTTCGCGTTAAGAGTTCGCTTGGCGATTCGGTTCGTATTAGATAGTTATATTAAGCGTTTTAGCGAAGCGTTAAACGTTATATTATCATTGAATTGAATTGACATAGAGCGATTTACGTGAGCGTGCGAGCGTTTTAGCGATAATAAACCATAACATAAACAAACATAAAACATATACAACACATAATTAACTGCGTTTTGCGATGCGATGAGATAAGCGATGCGATGGCACAAGTGTTTATTAAACAATAACACACTCAGCTCGTAAAGTAGCATAACTACTTGTGATTGCGTTGAATTAGCGATTAATAAGCGATTAAATGCGATGTAGTTGTGACAAAATATAATTCCAGTACCCTAACTTTCTCATAATCAAATCTCGGAGTACAAATGATTGAGATAAACGAAATACACGAAAGGAATAAAATAAATAACAATGAAATTTACGAGTTGTTACAAATATAATATGTTTCTCTATATACGACATAAACTTTTTTCTGGAAGTAAGTCAGATCAAATATAATATGTTTTTGTTTAAAAAAACATTTTTACGTGCATACTTTTATGTACGTTTTGGTATAAATGCGAGTTGGTGTATGTTTCAACGTAAACTTTTTTTTTTGGAAAATGAGTGAGGTCAAATATAATATGCTTACTTACTTATTATATGAATGTTTCACAAATTTTGTTTCGAACCAAGTGGAGTCAAATTGTGGTTTCTTTTTTCCCTTTATTTCCAAAAGTTCTAATTAATCTCTTTCCATTATACATGTCAGTTTTTCTATTATACCTGTTATGTTTTCTATGATATTTCGTTACACGTTTTCATATGGTTAACACATCACATAAAGTTTGGACTAATCCATTCAATGTTTGCAATGTACCCGCAGCGCAACGCGCGCGGGTCTTATTACTAGTTTAAATAATAAACGATATTTTCATAAAAATAGGAAATTACCAAAATAGTCTTAGTTGGTCAAAAGTTTTTGAAATAGACATTAAATTTTAGCCGTTCTCAAAGGGCGGACTAAGCCTCATCCGACGATCAAAAGTTTCGCCTAGATTTAACTGTTTATTTTGATCAATGGAAATGGCATTTGATTGCTTTGTCAGACTAAGGTGGTATTTGTTTTTCTAAAAAAGATCTGTTCAGACTCTTCTGTCTGCGCCGCACTACGACGCGCATACATTGCCATCTTTAGACTGTTTGTGTTTTCGAAGACGTTTCATTAAAAATCTCATGCGCGAGCTCTTCTTGATGCAGATTTGGCCCAACCATTTCTAAGATCTTATAAGGTTACCGAGGGTTAACACACCACCACCCACCACCATCCATCACCACCACCCACCGTCCACGTCCACCCACCACCATCGTCCGTACAACACCAGTTTATTTTAGAAGTCTACATACGTTAAAAAACAAACATGCTCTTTCTTGCATACTGTAGAGATTTGCTCCACCTCGTTTTCTATAGATGTCTGTTCGCAGACCACATACATTTCGCCTCTTAATAAACTGCACCTAAGTTTCCTAGTGTTTCGGTAATGTTCCCGAAAAAATAATCACACCCAATTTTAATTTTAATATTTTCATATATAAACATGGATTATAAATTATTTTCAAAATGAATCCAGAAACCAAACAAAAAATAACAAATTAGTCATCCCTGTCTCTCTCTCTCTCTCTCTCTCCAAATTTGTGAAAGCGAAAAGAAGAGATTAGAGATGCAACACTGAGTTTTAGAGAGAGAAACTTGACTGTGTGTTTTGTGTGAGAGAGAGAGAGAGTCTGCAACTCGATTGGAGACGAAGATGCGTGGACCACTCTCACTCCTCATTTTCTTCATCGTTTCATTGCAGCTTTCACACCTTCTCACCGAGGTTTTCCTCAATCCCATTCTTCTTCACTCGATTACTTTTTGCTACTTGTTGATGCATTAATTCTGCCAGATTGCTAAATTTTGTTTAATATTAGTTAATTTTGTTTGGTTTCTAGTTATCCGACTGGTTTGTTTTGGCGTTTTATGCTTACATTCGATTGTATATATATTTGTATCTGATGTGAATTGTAATTTGGGGATTTATTACTGAATAGTAGTTAGTGAGATTGCATTGAGTGTGTTACCGTAGAGTTTATGTTGCTTTAACCTTCAATTAAACATTTATTGGCCAGCAAACAAATTGGTTGAACTGTTGAAGAAAGCTGAGTTATTGATTTAGGTTTTGCTTTCTTTTAATTAGCAACAAATGTTAGATTAATCTGAATTTAATTAGGAAAACAATATTATGTGCACTTCATATGCAGTTTAGGGTTCTACCGGCTTCTTTGGGTGGGTTAGCTTTGACTAGAGTTGAATTTTATAATCAAAATCTAATAGGCGTGGATTTGAAATTCGATCGGGTAAATTGGAATGAGAATTATGATGGATTTTTTGCTTCAACTGTCGAAAGCCGGGTGGATGTGGTGGGAGACTGTGAGAGGGGATTCTGTTAGATTTTAACTTTTTAACTTCTACATGTTGTTATTATGCGTTAATCACAATGCTTCATTCACTTTCCTCTTGTTTATCGGTTATTCGCTTATAAGATAAATTTTCCTGCAAATCCACAAATCACAATATTTCTACCAATGGGATTGATTTATATCATATCTGATGTTGCAAATTTTTCATAGATTAAATGAACATTGCAATTAGTCAGCGCGCAGTTTGTTGATTTTAGAAAATCGTAGCACAATATTATTTTGAGTTATTGTA
The DNA here is from genome assembly GCA_947069175.1 of Scalesia atractyloides. Taxonomy (NCBI): domain Eukaryota; kingdom Viridiplantae; phylum Streptophyta; class Magnoliopsida; order Asterales; family Asteraceae; genus Scalesia; species Scalesia atractyloides. Next base: position 33,486,024 of record CAMTDV010000021.1, read on the forward strand.
TATACAGATTTATGGTGACTATGCATCTATATTATTTGCTGAATAGAAAACTACAGTCTGATATTCATCTCTACTATTTGAATTTTTGTGAATGCAGCACCATATGCTCTAAGGATAAGCTGTGGAGCCCGCAACGATGTCCATACACCACCAACAAATACATTTTGGTATAGAGATTTCGGATATAGTGGCGGATACTTCACTAACGCAACCCGTCCAAGTTTTATCACTCCTCCTCTTAAAACTGTTCGCTATTTTCCATTATCCGAGGGTCCCGAAAATTGCTACCACATAGAGCGGGTACCACACGGCCACTATTCAATCAGAATCTTTTTCGGGTTAGTTAAAGATCCTACTTTTGACAACGAACCTCTGTTTGACGTATCCATAGAAGGAACCCTAGTTTACTCAATGCAATCGGGTTGGAGTAACCACGATGACGAACAAGCTTTCGTTGAATCGATGGTATTTCTCGAAGATGGAACTGCCTCGATTTGCTTTCACAGCACGGGTCATGGAGATCCAGCTGTACTTTCAATCGAAATTCTCCAAGTTGGTAATAACGCGTATAATTTTGGGCCTGGATGGGGTCGAGGAACGATCTTGAGAACGCATAAAAGACTCAGTTGCGGGGCTAAGAATCCTAAGTTTGACGTGGATTACAGTGGGGACCACTGGGGCGGAGACCGGTTTTGGAATTCGGTTCCTACTTTCGGTCAAAGTTCTGACCGTGTTTTGACGACGAAAAAACCATCAAGTTATCCTCGAAAGTACCAAACTATTATCCGGAAGCACTTTACCAAACCGCGCTTATTAGCACTGATAATCAGCCGGATTTAGCTTACACAATGGATGTCGACCCAAATAGAAACTATTCCATTTGGTTGCATTTTGCTGAGATTGATCTTTCGGTCACGGGAGAAGGACAACGGGTATTTGACGTTTTAATAAACGGTGATACGGAATTTCAAGAAATCGATATTGTGAAAATGAGTGGAGGTGTAAATAGTGCTCTTGTGCTGAACAAAACGATTATTGTTAGTGGGAGAAGTTTGACGATAACTTTGAACCCTGTAAAAGGTAGTCATACTATTATCAGCGCTGTAGAGGTGTTTGAAATTGTCAATGCCGAGGCCAAAACGTTAATTGAGGAAGGTATTTTTTTTTCAGCTATGTTTTGTTAATATAAGCACTTTTGATGACAAAATAAACAAGTAAAATGCTAGGGTATTGTATGTAGATAATATGTGAACTTCCTTTCCTATCTTTCTTGATTGGTTAAATTGCATTTTAGTATTTTATGTCCTTTAAGTTTGAGCAAAATTGCAGGCGCTGTCCTTAACTAACGAAATTACACTGGATGTCCTTTATGTTACGATCTCTCACCATGCGATGTCCGTTTGCCCTAACCTAGTTAATTTTTTATGTTAACTTTTAACATGTGCCACTCGCGTGAGGGTATAATGGTCATTTTCACTTAAAATATATCTTCCTCTTGAAGTTTCACCGGTATTTTTTTTGTTTTTGTTTTTAAGTGAAAATGACCATTATGCCTCTTGTGAGTGGCACGTGTTAAGAGTTAACAAAAAAAATAAACTTGGGTAGGGCAAAAGGACACCGCATGATGAGAAATTGTAACATAAAGGACATCCAGTGTAATTTCGTTAGTTAAAGGATAAGCCTACAATTTTGCTCAAACTTAAAGGACGTAAAATGCAATTTACTCAATGTAATTTGACAAATTTTGTTGTTGAGTAGTGATTATAACATATGATGGAGTTAAGTCTTTAAGAAGTATTTTTAGTAAATATATTAACTTTCTTCTTTATTTGTAGTAAGGGCTCTACAAAAGTTAAAGAGTGCACTTGGTCTTCCGCTTCGTTTTGGATGGAATGGTGATCCATGTGTTCCACAACAACATCCATGGAGTGGAGTAGATTGTCAATTCGATAGCACTAAACTTAAATGGTTTATTGATGGGCTGTAAGTTCTTATGCATTCACTTGACATGGTTTCTCCAATTACTTTGTGTTACAGTCTGCAACATTTAACAAAAAAAAACTAAATAGTATAGTTTAAGTACCATAATATAACATAAAAAGTTTGACTTTTAGTTCTATGTGTACAATATAGTAAGCTAGACAACATAAAAAGTGACTAAGAGAATCAAAGCAACAACCATACGAAAGTACCAAAAATGGTAGTAATACACTACTGCTAGCATAAGGTGGTGACTAAACTATAGTAGCAATAAACAAAAGAGTAAAGAGACAGGAAACGGTAGAAACTAACCCCTTAAAAGTAGCTATAAACATCACACGCGAGCCCATCGCTCTTCCCCCATGAAAGTACCTATACTATACACTTCTATGGAGAAGCATGTGGTGGTGCTAATCGTACATGATTATTGATAAAACAATAGTAAACACATCTCCCTGGTGTCTCTTCTGTAACATGATTCGACTCTGGGTCTTGCAAAAGTTCTCACAGCATCTCATCCCAATCCAAAACCCATGGAGTCAAGAGCACCACCAGTTTCACTTCCTCTCCTCGATGTAGCTGCCTTATCTCACTATCATTTCCCTTGGTACTCTAGCTCAAAGTCATAATCCAAGGCCTTTGACAGCTACCCTTGATGTTCTCCATTCACCATTCGTTGTTCCAAAAGGTACTTCAAGCTCCCTTGGTCTTTATGCATCATGAACCGTCTCTCTCAACATATAACACCAGTTGTATCAATTCACTATCATTTCCAAAAGCCTTCTTGCATCAAAGCCGCTCCCGATCTTGGTTTTAAAAAGTGAGAAGAGCTCAAAAGCGCAGTGTCTAAAACTGAGGTGCCAAGCGCCAAGTGCAAAAGCGCACCTCTTTTCGTATCCGAGGCGCAAATAATTATATATATTTTTGCATGTTCTTATAGGTTTCTAGCATCATATACCCAATATTTAGAGACAATTAAGCTTTTATATGTTTGAATATAAAAATGTATAACTTGAAAAACATGTTGTACAATAATCTGGGAAATACATGAGGCGTGCACCTCAGGGTCAATCTTTTTCCAAGAAAGTGCGCCTGAGGTTCGCTTTTTGAAAAAAAGTGTGCCTTATGCTATCAAAAGCGCAGGGCTTGAGCCTAGGTGTGTCTAAGGCCCGCTTTTTTAAACCAAGCTCCTGATCCATGGCCAGAGGCAGCAGGTACTAACTACTACATAGGGTCGACTAAAATTCTGCAAAGCAAGCATCGATACTTGGGTCATTGTTTTTTGTAGTTTTTTTTCAAAGGCTTGCAGCGCTCTTCACTCCACTTGGAAGGTTTTTTTTTTTTTTTTTTTTTTTTCAGCTGTTCCATCAACAGCATACACACGTTCAATAGTATCCTATTAGATCTAAAAAACTCCTCGCCACTCGGGCATTGCTGAAATCTTGGGTGGTTCCATGAGGACTCCTGTTGCGAAAGTTTGAAACCAGATGCCACTAATAGATGATCTACTCTTGCATGAATGAACAACTTTTTTTTATTCGTATACAAACTATGGTTTTGGGCTAGTAGTCAACTCTTCATCTCCACCTAATATCCTAGCTTGATGTGCTACACACTTGAGCCAAGGCCATGGTTTTGACTTTTGACAGACCATAAAACCGCGAGTAAAAATGCACTGATAATATGATCAAAGAACTCACTAGTCATTAATTATTAATATGTGAGTAAATCATGTAATATACGAAATGCTGTTGTTTTATTTTGTTAAACTTTAACCCATCTCTTATACACAATTCTAACTCTCTATACAGAGGCTCGACAACCAGGGTTTGAGAGGATTCTTACCTGAAGACATATCCAAGCTGAGTCATCTAGAACATATGTAAGTTTAGATAAAACTGTTTTACATCGCACCTTTTCTATATTGAAAGGAGATATAATTCTGTCCACTTGCAGGAACCTGAGTGAAAATAGCATCCAGGGGCATATTCCTTCATCACTTGGAAAAATTACTAGTCTACAAGTACTGTAAGTATGATTTATGTGTCTTTACCTAAATATGTAATTGTTTCAAGTATTTAGAGAAATATTTGCATTGCAGAGACCTTTCATACAATTTCTTTAATGGATCCATTCCTGAAAGCCTCGGAGGGTTGACATCAGTCCGGATATTGTAAGATGCTTTTATCTTTTTCCTTTTGTTTTTCACAAGCAAAACGTGAAAATGTAAACATAATTGAAATATATTTTCGACGGATGCTATATATATATAAATGCTGTACTTCACTAATCACTATAATCAATGACGTGTTTGTACGATCATGTTGCAGGAATCTTAATGGCAACTCCCTCTCTGGAAGAGTTCCGGCTGCATTAGGAGGAAGGCTCTTGCACAGAGCAAGCTTCAAGTAGGTTTTAATTTTTTTATTTAATAATAGGTGATGTAAAATGAATATATCATAATATTAGTTGTTGGCATTTGCAGTTTTACAGATAATGATGGTCTTTGTGGGATACCTGGACTACCAACCTGCGGGCCCCACCTTTCTGCCGGTGCAAAGATCGGAATCGCGTTGGGAGCATGCGCAGGACTTCTTCTAATTGCCACGTGCTTAACATGCTGGTGGAAAAGGCGTCAAAATATCCTTCGAACTCAGCAAATCGCAGGTAAATTACATTTTTACCCACAAAACATCACTAAAATCGTTCTTGTTAAGTTTATTTGACTACATCGTTTGTATATGATAAACAGCAAGAGGCGCTCCTTATGCAAAAGCAAGAACTCACTACTCTCGTGACGTGCAATTAACGAGGCACAATAACGGTCATGAAAATGCTAGGACTGCTGCCGAGAATGGGCCTATCTTGCTGTCTTGATCACAACCATCTATTTGATTATTAAAGTTTACAACTTGCTAACGGGCGTAAAGCATATACACGGACACGCACGCGCACTCGCGTGTTACAAATGTAAGCATAAGTTTTGTTATGGCGTATTTTGATTGTGTTGAATGCTTAGTGAGGTTGGCTTTTAGCAACCCCCCATAATTTATAGTTGAAGCAAGTAGAGAGTGAACAAGATTGTATATTATTCTTTTTTTTTGTTGCTATCAAGTAGACTTTCTCATAAATTATGATCATCACTTTCCAACATCAGCTTTAACTTGGTACCTCACACACATGGCACACAACATCTGTATCTCATACATACGTCAAAAATCATACATATGGTCTGTGACGACGTCGTTTGAATAGTACAAAGTTGGATTCTACGGGTTACTGGTCAGATTCTGTATTAAAAGTGTGAAAGTAAAATATAAATGTTGTCATTAAAAGTCGTATGGCTACTACAGTATAATGTTAGCTAAACCGTCGTCTTCGATCTCAGTTCAGTTGGGTGGAGTGGTATAATGTCACTTGCAATGATTAGATTTTGAAGTTGAGTTAAAAATAAAAATAAAAAAACCCATCAAAAAAGTTTCATCGGCCATTCTCTCCTCAATCAGGCGTGTTTAAGGAAACGCTCAACAAAAAAACCATCAATAATGCCCGGGGGCGGTAACACAGACGTGGTGGGGCGTTTTTGGGGGGAAAACGCCCAAAACCTCTTCCACTACTGGTGGTCTAAGCATTAATTACCTACAAGAAGGCTATATGAGAATAAGCTGAAAAAACAGACGGATCAGATAACAAACAACTAGATTTCTTAATTTGTTGGAATTGAAATCTCAATTCAAATCCTCCTTTGTTTGTTTGCCAAAAGAATTGGAATTCGAATTCCATAAGTATTCCTCCAAATTCCTTTAATTAAAGAAATTCAAAATCCTTCGTACATACGAATATGAATGAATTTAAAAAGATTCATTGGAATTTTCGACTGGTTAACGTCATCGCATCTGCCACTGTTCACCATTCATCATGCCTGACCTCCCGGACACCGTCATGACCCGACCCGGCCCGCCGATGACCTGCAACATTTCAACATGCATCGTTTCGACCAATAATGTTTCGACTCGCACCGTTACGATCCCCACCGTTTCACGGTACCGTTTTTACCCGAACCATTCCGGCCTGTATCGTTTCAGCCTGAACCGTGTCGGCCAATAACGTTTTGACATGTACGGTTTCGGCCCGAACTATTTCGGCTTGCATCACTTCACCCTGTACTGTTTCGATCCGTACCATCATGGCCCGAACTGTTTCTACCCGTTCCTTTTCGACGCGTACCGTTTTGACCTGTACCATTGCGACCCATACCATTTCGACCCTAACATTTTCACTGTTCGACTTGAATCGACCCGGCCCGTTGTTGACTCGCAATGTATCGACCTGGTTGGGCTCGTTACGATATTGAAACATCTCGACCCGAACGTCTCGACCTGACACGTTAACGAACTGAAACGTCTTGACCCAACCAGGACGGTTAACGACCCGAAATGTCTCGAATAAACCGAACCATTAATGAACTGAAACCTCTCGAGCCGACCTGATTAACTACCTGAAACGTCTTGAACTAAACCAGCTCATTAACGACCTGAAACGTTTCAACCATACCCAGTCGTTTCCGACCCAAAAAGTGTCGACCCTACCTAGCTCGTTAACAATCTGAAACGTCTTGACCCGACCTGGCCGTTAACGACATGAAACGTCCCAAACGGCCGAATGTCTCGACCCTACCAACCTGTTAATGGCCTGAAACATGTCGACCTAACTCGTTATGGACCTGTAACGTCTCAAACTATTTGGCTCATTACGGATCCGATCAGTCTCGTTACCGACCCTAAACGTCTCAACCTGGCCCGACCCGAAATGTCTCGACCTGACTGGCCCGTCCTGTTATGGACTTGAAACGTCGCGACTCGACTGGCCATGCTAAGCCAAACTGGCCCACTCGAATGGCCGACTGAGATCGACAAATTACAATTCATTTGCTAACCGAAGAAATCCATAATGAAGTTGAGATTGGAGTTTCAACAATTATTCCTATTAGAATATTTAAATTTCAAATTCAATAACTATTTAAATTTCAACACGTTTCGCGAACCAAACATTCTATTAGTTGCTTCTTGACTCTCTTCTCGTCCTACATCCTCTTAGGTCAAAATGGGGTTCTAATGTCACGTTTAAAAAGGTATTTATTAATTTGGTATGGGACGAACAAGTCCTAATAAAAATATCGCCTTGAAATGGATCGTTTTAAAATAAAAAAAAATACCATCGAACAATAAGCAAACGTCAATTGGTCTTGGGCCCATGAAATGGATAAATATCACACATAATATGAAGCTGGGGCTTTCTTGAGCAAAGTTGTACATCTTAATTTTTTTTTTATCAAGCAAACTATAAGATCATAATTCTATTTGTCAATTACAACATACAGAATAAATGCGATTCAAATTATTTGAGAACCCTAACAAAAATAGGGTTTTGTTTTAGTTAAAACTCACAATCACGCATCTTGATTTCAGAATTCCGTATGATCGAAGTGAAACTACAACTACTATTTTGACAAGATTATACACCATAAAGGAGATTTTAACCTAAGAACAATAACAAACAAAAAATAGGTGTAGAATAGACAAAAATGTGAATATGTGATTGGCTATGAATAGCAGAAGACGATTCAAACAACTAGTGTACATATGTACTTAGTTTAGCCGTATAAGAAGATCATGTATAATTTAAGTGTCGGTTTTCTCTCTTACTATATCGACCAACAATACATACAAATACTTAGTTTTTTGTATTAGAAATTCTTTACACCTAAATAACATTTAACCTTACATTTGCCATAGTTTATCTCACACCACTTTGTGTACGGGCATCCCCCCGACCTACATTTGGACGTATTGGACATGTTTTGGTCCGTTTTGATGATTATCCCGTCACGAGATCCTCCTTGACCCATTTTGTCATGAAACTTATCCTGAATGCGGTTCCAAAAGGTTGTTAATTTTTTTTTGTCTATTCCCTTATAACAAATAAAAATAAACATTAAGAAAAAATAAACACGACTTCTTCTGTCGTCCACCGTTCACTTTATCTTTGGGGCGGATATTTGGCTTGTTTCTTTTTGTGTATTTTTTTTTATGTGGATCGTCTTTGGGGAATGTTTTCATGTATGAATTGTGTTTCAAGAATCCATTCGGGTCTGGGTAGTGGTTGGTTCATAATGGATAGGTTATACTCACCGATATTGTATGGCTCGCTTGGGTTGGTGTCAAATTGGGGGCGGTAACCAAAATTATAGAGGAAAAGTATAAATAATATTAAAAATTTTCTAAAAAATAGAAGTAAGTTGGATGAAATTTCAAGTGAAAAATACTTGATTTAAATAATATTAAAAATATTCTAAAAATTAGAAGTAAGTTGGATGAAATTTCAAGTGAAAATACTAGATTTAAATAGTTTGACAAATTAATTTATTTTTTATTTATTGCTCCCAACGTCTAATTGGACACCCGCACCTCCAACATTCACTTTGTTTCATCCCCACGCCCGAGGTGTTCCGCACCCTCGTTGTCCACCTGTGCGGGCTTAAATCAAGGGTTAGGTTCATTAGTGAACAATCTTTTGATTGTGAACACTAGTGAACTAACCTCAATCCTTAAATATCAATACATAAGTGTAAATCAATTGCCAGGATTTGATTAAGAAAATACGGTAGTGTATTTTATGATTTGATGATGTAAATCAATGGTAAGGATTTGTTCACTCAGTTTACAAATATACTAGTATTCACTCTAGAACCACAACCTATAAATCAAACCTTAAAAAATAACAAATCTGTATAATATAATACATGAAATGGATTTAGGACACTTGGCATGTTATGGTGGAGCCTTAAAGTGATTTGGAGGTAATGAGTTTTAGGCTATGTGGAGGTGGGATCCAAATTTTATTTGGGTCGGTTTTATCGAATCTGGATACCCACCTTTTGTAATCATATCTAATATATATTGCAAGATCTCAATTATTGAGATCATAATCTCAATTCTTTAGGTGCACAAGTGCACAACTTTGCTTCTTTCTCTCTCTATAACATAACTAAGTTTTTCATGTTCTTTTTTATTTACTCGAACAATCTCACAAAATCGAAGTAAGTTTGTTTATCATTATATTATATGTGAATGTTTTCGATTTTGTAGCCTTTATCAAACATCGATTCTCATCATATTAACATCATCGTTCTTCTTCTATCTTTTTAGATTCGAGCACTACAATTACAAGTATGATATAGGTTCGAAGTTATTGATGTTTTCTTTTGTTATTTAAATCAATACCTGTAACATCCGTCAAAAACGGATTTACCAAACCCGCTCCGTTTATCAACCGAACAGTCAGTTAAAATTTTCGTTGCGAATTAAATGCCCAAAATAATTTTAAACGATACATAATCAATTATTATACGGGGTTATATAATTAGTTTTTGAAAAACTGTCAAAAATAACAAAATAAAAATGTTTTATTCATGCCGGGTTTCAAACTCGGGTCTGTACCGGTTCAAACAAAGACTTATCACTCAACCGATCAACCGCTCCGCCGCTTTGATTTTATGTTAATAACAGGAAACAATTAATTCAAATATTCAAGTTCGGAAGTTAAATTCAGTAATTGCGCCCAAATAGCAGTCGTCGGAAATCCCGACGACTTCGCCGCTAAATTACGTTTCCGCTCAAGTTAACCGTAGAATTAACTCCCACGACGGTTATAACCGACGTCTGAACCCGCGACATCAGCCGTAACCGCCGGAGATCGGCTGACTTCGAATTGAGACCGAATTCAGACCCCATACATCTCGATACTACCCTATAAATTCACCCACTACTCACCAGAAATCTTTCACACTCAAATCGCACCCTTTCTCGGCGAAAACTCACTCGCCGGAAATATTTTGTATGTCGCCGGAAAACCGTGTCCTTAATCTCTGAGCTTTGCTGAACCCCCTAAACTTTTACCGAAGTCACCCACACCCTTTGTAAGCTTTCTGAAGATTCTCGGCTGTAAGACACTCGTCGCCGGAAGAGCTTGCTGTCGCCGGAGTTCTGCCGGAAAACAGAGGAATTCAATCGGTATACCTCACGCTCAATTTCTTCATTCTTTTTATGTAATCCCACTTGTAATCAACTCTCTGTCGCTAAAGAAACCTGAATCAACATTTCGAACCAGTCAGTCGTCACTTCCGGTTAAAACTAGTGAAGAAGACGATGTTTCGGTAATGGTTAAGTATAATTAAAATCAAGTTATTTACCGGGTTAGACACACAGTCCAGCGGTGGACTGTGTGCACATTGAACGCTAAGGTCTCGAGTTCGAGTATTGTTCCTCACACGCTGCCTTAATAAAAATTCCTTTTTTCGCAAACTGAACCGGTTTTGATTTTAGGTATATGTTAAGTATATGAATAACCGAGTTAATAACCAAGTGAGACACACAGTCCAGCGGTGGACTGTGTGTACGCTAACCCACAGGTCCCGGGTTCGAGACCTGTGGAGCCACCGGTCCTCTTGATTAAAAATCGTTTTTAAAGTAAAGGTCTTCTGCTTAATTCTAATTAATGTATATATATAATTAAAATCGGATATATGACGGGTTAGACACGTAGCTCAGTTGGTAGAGCTGCGTGCACGCGTATGGGAGGTCTCGGGTTCGAGCCTCACCCAGCGCACAACAATATGCACTCGAACCGGTCAACGGTCAGTCAAAGTCAACGGTCAAAGTCAACTGTAGCAAAAAAATCAAATTTTTTATTATTTTTATTTATTTATTTTAATTAAAAATCAATTAAAAATACTTAAAAATAACATTTTTTTAAGGTTAGAAAATATACTAAAATAGATTAATAAAACCCGTTTGCTTACCGAACCAAAATGCTATTTATATAGGTTAATTTCACTCGTGGTTAAAACCATTTCGCGTACATTCAACATCATCAACCGAACGCACCCAAGGTGAGTGAATTCTTACAAATTCCCCTTTTTATTCATGTTTTGGGGTGTATCATGTGTCGCTTAAACTAATTCTCTTATGCAAACTCGTGCTATACCATTATATGATCTAAACTAGAATGTAACTATTGTTGGTTGTGATGTATTACATATTGTCAAAGTTGTATGCAAATTATTTAGGCCCATCAGTTCCTCGTGGGAGACGAGTTGAACAACGCGTGCCTTAAAACTCATTCATTAGGCCCATCAGTTCGTAGAACAACGCGTGCCTCAAAACTCATTCATTAGGCCCATCAGTTCGTAAGAACAACGCGTGCCTCAAAACTCATTCATTAGGCCCATCAGTTCCTCGTGGGAGACGAGTCGAACAACGCGTGCCTCAAAACAATCATTTGGTGTATGTGTGTGCAATATTCAATATTGTTTGTTGTGTGAATAAATTTACATCTACATTTACTCATATGTGGTTATGCACATTATTTATAATCAATTGGATAAACTTGTTCAAATGCTTTCCATAGGATTCACTCGCCAACTTTATGTTGATCCAAAAACCTTTTTACACATGATACAGGTGAACAGGTTGAAGCAAGGAAAACATAGGAAATGGCTTAGAAGAGAACAAAGAAGCTTAGATTGATAGTTAGAACATGTTGAAACATTTATTGTAAATTTCCATTAAATTGTACTAATGAATATGAAACGTATAATAAATGTCATGAGCTTTGATGATAACCCAATCATGCCCCGATCACCTTTTCCGCTGCGGGTCGGGGTGTGACAAATTGGTATCAGAGCCATGACTATAGGGATATAGGATAGGTTATTAGACCCTTAGAGCCTATACTATAGTCTGCCTAAATTTTAATTGATTAGGTGGTTACATACAAACTTGTGATATTTATTTGTTTCATATTACAGTCAAACATACATGCTTATATACATATTCGTTATACATATATCAATGTTCATATATTCAATTCATTTTCATACTCTCATTATTCAAGGATTTTGTTGCAATTTTCAAATCCCATCAAAGTAAGTTCTGCGACGGGCATGTAGTAACCGGAAGGGTACAAGTACCGGTAGTCGGGACGTCCTGTCTAGGTTGGCATTCGTATAAATCCAAAATAACGGACCAGTTTGCCTACCTGGGGACTAACGATGAGAGTACGACGGACCTATTAGGCCAAAGCATGCCACACCAAACGTCGTTCGAACTAACCTCACTTTGAGATGTCACCGTGTCCATGCCTGGGCACATTCCGAATATCATACGTTACATATTTCTCGATTTTCTTTGGATTTAGTGTACGTAACCAGGCTAACACATGCGAACCATATGAAAAACCCGGTAATCATGGGGGCCCACGTGATTACGAAGGTGAAGTATGGCGGCATGCAAGGCCCAATTACGAGCAAAGCCCAAGACATCCTATGGATGTAGTAGATTTATTTTTCTATATTTATTTTATGAACGTTCATTCCCAAACTCGACCCACGATCCCAAAAACATCCGACTCATACTCTTGACATGTATTCCTTGTAGATGTCTTCTAGCCTCGCTTGTAGGAAAATGAGAGCAGGAAAAGCCCGTGAACGCATGGCTGCCCAAATCGCTCAGCAAATGGCGACCGTAATACCCAACATCGTAGTTCAAGTTCAACAAGCCCTTACCGCTAATTCCGTTAACCCAACCCAACAAGAAGATCAAAACACTATCAATCCTTCAGTCACTAAATGCACCTACAAACATTTCAAATCCTGCGATCCTCCAAAATACGAAGGTACTGAAGGCGTCACCGCTCTCCTTCATTGGTTTGAAGAAATGGAGAACACCTTTCTAAATTGCGATTGCCCCGATGATCGCAAAGTGCGTTATGCTACCGGTCGTTTACTTGGAACATCACTCACATGGTGGAATACAGAGAAGACCAAACGAGGTGTTGAAGATGCTATGACTTTGACTTGGGAAGAGTTGAAGGGAATCATGACAAGACGGTTTTGCCCAAGAAGCGAAATCAAGAAATTGGAGGATGAGTTCCATGCTTTGAATCAAAAGGAAGGCGACCACACCACATACAACAAGAGATTCCTTGAGTTAAATCAAATGGTTCCCAACTTGTTCACTCCCCTCTACCGTTTGATCGAGCACTACATTCGTGGTCTTCCATCAAAGATTCAAGACTCTGTAATAAGTACCTCGCCTGCAACTTTGGAAGCAGCAATGGAGCTAGCAACAGCGCTCACCGAGAACCGAATCCGAAACAAAGATTTCAAAGAGGAGAAGAAGAAGGATAAAGCATCAACCGAAACCTCAAACTCCACCCGAACCGAATCCTCTACACCACCTATTTCTAAGAGAAAACGAGATGGGCAAATCTTCGCCGTCACCCAACGCAACCAACCAGCTTCACAAATTGTACCTCCCCAAACTATCCCAATCACTCAAGTAGCACCCAACTCAACTTACCCAAACAAGAAGCCTTACATTGGACCTCACCCTCAATGCAACACCTGTTTCTATCACCATCCATCTACCTTACCCTGTCGACTATGTACGAATTGTGGACGCTACGGTCATTTGAGCAAAGTTTGCCGTACCTCTCAGAACCAAACCTCAACCCCTACTCAACCCATGATTCAGACATATCAACAACCTCAATACCCCATGCTCCCATATGTTCGAGCCTGTTTCAATTGTGGCGACCCTACCCATTTTAGAAACACGTGCCCTTGTTTGGTTAACATCATAAACGCCCAAGCTCAAGCAAACCCAGTTAACCAAGCAAATCAAACAAACCCAGCTCCACCGCCAGCAAGAGGAAGAGTTTATAACATCAACGCCAATCCTGTTGAAGATATTAACGGTCCAAACCAACCACTTAACTAGCCTTCTCTCACCAAGAATCAAGATTCAATCACTTAGTTTTTATGTTTTTCTTTATGTTATCTCAATTTTCACGTATCTCAATTGGAAATTTATCCAAGAATTTTAATGCAAATTACTAGTTCAGTTTGTTTTATACTCATTGATTTAATATTCATATCATCATACTTCACGACATATCTCAGTTTCATCATTTAAAGAAGTTGAGTTGTGTCTCACTTCTACATAGACTAACCTCTCCATCATAATAAACGAGAGAGGTATTGTCATCATTCAAACATGTATACTATCAGAATTAAGACTCAAGCGCTGGTTGTTGTTTATGTTCTAGAGTCACATAGAACTAATCAAAACTTACTGATAAAACCAATGAAAATTTGACAAGAGTATGGTGGATACGCCGCTGGTACTTCCTATATATAAGTATTCTTGTCAAATGATCGGAGGCATTATCAGGCGGTTATGAAAGGTTCCATGTATAGGCTGTTTGTGTGATTGTTGTTTAGATTAAGTTTATCATCCTCAGTAAATACAATACGATCGGCTCCGTTTGATTGAGCCTTGATCGCACAGACATTATCATTTTCAGTATTTATGAATTGTTGTATTGGTTGTAGTGTCACATAGGACTAATCATAATTCACTGATAAAACCAATGAAAATTTGACAAGAGTATGGTGGATACGCCGCTGGTACTTCCTATATATAAGTATTCTTGCCAAAGGATCAGAGGCGTTATCAGACGGTTATGAGAAGTTCCATGTAGGATTTAGTATTGTCTTGGTTGAAATTTGTGTTACATTTATATCATCTCACTACTTAAAGAAATTGGATTGTGTTCCATTTCTACATAAACTAACCTCCCCATCATAACAAACGAGAGAGCAACTGTCACCATTCAAACATATATGCTATCAGAATGTGGATTCAATTATTAGTTGTTGTGTTTATTCGTGTAGATTGTAGTATTAGAATTTTTTTTGCCTTAGGATATAACCCTAACCTTCTAAGCATATTCAAACTTTTATGCATGAAATCAAAGTTAGCACAATCAATTTTGCTTATCAATACTTTTACAGTAGGCAACAAAAAGCGATTCCTGTATTAGGATATTTAACCTTTACAAGGAACGTTACCGCCTCAAACAAAAACTTAAACCCTTATTTCTTCTAAGTATGTAACTGTCAAACTAAACACCATCATTCTTTTAGTCAAATATATCACTATTTAAATTTCGGGACGAAATTCTAAAAAGCAGGGGATACTGTAACATCCGTCAAAAACGGATTTACCAAACCCGCTCCGTTTATCAACCGAACAGTCAGTTAAAATTTTCGTTGCGAATTAAATGCCCAAAATAATTTTAAACGATACATAATCAATTATTATACGGGGTTATATAATTAGTTTTTGAAAAACTGTCAAAAATAACAAAATAAAAATGTTTTATTCATGCCGGGTTTCGAACTCGGGTCTGTACCGGTTCAAACAAAGACTTATCACTCAACCGATCAACCGCTCCGCCGCTTTGATTTTATGTTAATAACAGGAAACAATTAATTCAAATATTCAAGTTCGGAAGTTAAATTCAGTAATTGCGCCCAAATAGCAGTCGTCGGAAATCCCGACGACTTCGCCGCTAAATTACGTTTCCGCTCAAGTTAACCGTAGAATTAACTCCCACGACGGTTATAACCGACGTCTGAACCCGCGACATCAGCCGTAACCGCCGGAGATCGGCTGACTTCGAATTGAGACCGAATTCAGACCCCATACATCTCGATACTACCCTATAAATTCACCCACTACTCACCAGAAATCTTTCACACTCAAATCGCACCCTTTCTCGGCGAAAACTCACTCGCCGGAAATATTTTGTATGTCGCCGGAAAACCGTGTCCTTAATCTCTGAGCTTTGCTAAACCCCCTAAACTTTTACCGAAGTCACCCACACCCTTTGTAAGCTTTCTGAAGATTCTCGGCTGTAAGACACTCGTCGCCGGAAGAGCTTGCTGTCGCCGGAGTTCTGCCGGAAAACAGAGGAATTCAATCGGTATACCTCACGCTCAATTTCTTCATTCTTTTTATGTAATCCCACTTGTAATCAACTCTCTGTCGCTAAAGAAACCTGAATCAACATTTCGAACCAGTCAGTCGTCAGTTCCGGTTAAAACCAGTGAAGAAGACGATGTTTCGGTAATGGTTAAGTATAATTAAAATCAAGTTATTTACCGGGTTAGACACACAGTCCAGCGGTGGACTGTGTGCACATTGAACGCTAAGGTCTCGAGTTCGAGTATTGTTCCTCACACGCTGCCTTAATAAAAATTCCTTTTCTCGCAAACTGAACCGGTTTTGATTTTAGGTATATGTTAAGTATATTAATAACCGAGTTAATAACCAAGTGAGACACACAGTCCAGCGGTGGACTGTGTGTACGCTAACCCACAGGTCCCGGGTTCGAGACCTGTGGAGCGCACCGGTCCTCTTGATTAAAAATCGTTTTTAAAGTAAAGGTCTTCTGCTTAATTCTAATTAATGTACATATATAATTAAAATCGGATATATGAGGGGTTAGACACGTAGCTCAGTTGGTAGAGCTGCGTGCACGCGTACGGGAGGTCTCGGGTTCGAGCCTCACCCAGCGCACAACAATATGCACTCGAACCGGTCAACGGTCAGTCAAAGTCAACGGTCAAAGTCAACTGTAGCAAAAAAATCAAAATTTTTTATTATTTTTATTTATTTATTTTAATTAAAAATCAATTAAAAATACTTAAAAATAACATTTTTTAAGGTTAGAAAATATACTAAAATAGATTAATAAAACCCGTTTGCTTACCGAACCAAAATGCTATTTATCTAGGTTAATTTCACTCGTGGTTAAAACCATTTCGCGTACATTCAACATCATCAACCGAACGCACCCAAGGTGAGTGAATTCTTACAAATTCCCCTTTTTATTCATGTTTTGGGGTGTATCATGTGTCGCTTAAACTAATTCTCTTATGCAAACTCGTGCTATACCATTATATGATCTAAACTAGAATGTAACTATTGTTGGTTGTGATGTATTACATATTGTCAAAGTTGTATGCAAATTATTTAGGCCCATCAGTTCCTCATGGGAGACGAGTTGAACAACGCGTGCCTTAAAACTCATTCATTAGGCCCATCAGTTCGTAGAACAACGCGTGCCTCAAAACTCATTCATTAGGCCCATCAGTTCCTCGTGGGAGACGAGTCGAACAACGCGTGCCTCAAAACAATCATTTGGTGTATGTGTGTGCAATATTCAATATTGTTTGTTGTGTGAATAAATTTACATCTACATTTACTCATATGTGGTTATGCACATTATTTATAATCAATTGGATAAACTTGTTCAAATGCTTTCCATAGGATTCACTCGCCAACTTTATGTTGATCCAAAAACCTTTTTACACATGATACAGGTGAACAGGTTGAAGCAAGGAAAACATAGGAAATGGCTTAGAAGAGAACAAAGAAGCTTAGATTGATAGTTAGAACATGTTGAAACATTTATTGTAAATTTCCATTAAATTGTATTAATGAATATGAAACGTATAATAAATGTCATGAGCTTTGATGATAACCCAATCATGCCCCGATCACCTTTTCCGCTGCGGGTCGGGGTGTGACAATACCATCGAATCCTTCATCATCTTCTTCCTTCCACAATCACAATCATAGGTTTGTTGTTTGTGTTTGATTTTATGTGTTCTTCTTTAATCCAAGTTACTAATGTCTTTGATTTTATGTTGCAACCCTAAATCAGATGTAACAATCTTACGCCTTTTCTTTAATCGAGAAAACAGGTTTGTTCAATGTTGTTAAAGTTTGTTATGTTCTATCAGTTTAATCGTTTTTTATTTTGTGTTTGAAAGCCAATATTTAGTTGTAGGTTTTAAGTATCGGTTTTCTTCAGTTTATCTTTTGATCGTTTGTATATATTTATCTACATTTGTTTTTTCAGTGTCCAGTTTTTTTGTTTGCCAAGATGCATTCATTCATCTATTTTTATAATAATAACAATGTATATTTTTTAGATTGTTCAAAATTTTCATCCATGGTTGTTTGCATTCATGTATTATTAGAATAATTACAATATTTATGTTTTAAATCTTTCAGATTTTCATCCATGATTGTTAAAGCTTATTTTAAGTTTTAATTATATTTACAATTTTGCAATTTTCATTCTTTAGTTCTGTTAGATTTTTAAATATATTTTTAGTTTTGAAATGCAATAAATGTGCGGTTATTTTTGCTAAATGATATGCAATTGTATTAAAGTGTATTTGCATTTCACTTATTGCTTTTTTTAAAGTAAGAGATTCTACAGTAAATGCAATTTATTAACACTTCAATTACAATTTTGATGATTTGTATTTATTATTGTTAATGAATGATTGGTTGATTGATTTTTATTATTATTATTATTATTATTATTATTATTATTATTATAATATGCAATTTTTTAGTTGTGATGCAGATTTTCTGCAAATATGAATCCAAAGAAGATGAATCCTGTTTTTTTTTTAATTTATCGATGATCCATAATCGTTCTACTTGGTATGTTACATTATTTTTTTATATTGACTTTTATTAAACTTGACTATTTTTATAATATGTATATGACATTTTAGTATGTTCTTTCACAGAAAATACCAAGTGATTTTGCAGATGACCTATGGGGAGATAATGTGCCTTTATGGTGAGTTGATCCAAATTCATTAAATAGTTTGTTAACTATATGTAATAATTAATTTTCTAACTAATGAGATGTTTTAGGTTTTAATTTTCAACAATTTTTTTCAATGTTCTTATGTTATGTTTAGACAGATCCAAAAATATTTGAAATTTTATAAAACGGATTTTGTTATTTTCTACATGTTTAATAATTTATACCGAGTAAATGTTAAGAATTCTTTTTTTGACTATATTTATTGCATTGCCTATATAATTACTATATTCCATTATCTATATTTTTGAAATTTGAAATATTTTATTTATGACCAATATCTAAATCAATTTCAATCATTGTTTAATTTAAAATTATCTTTTGTTGACTTCCTAATTTAACAGACGTACACTAATTTTATTTGTTTATTGTAGAATATAATTTTTTTTATTATGGTGGTAATATAATTATGGATTAAATTAAGACCAATCAAGTTACTATTTTACTAACTTTTAATTTTAAAGCATAAATGTCATATTATATGAAACTCATTTTTATTGAATATTTAGTTATGCATATTTTTGAAATTTTGAATTTGAAATCTGTTTATATATGGCAGATATTTAAATCAATTTCAATAATTCTTTAATTTGTAACTATTATTTATTAACTCCCTAAAATATTTTATTATGATGGTAATATAATTATGGAGCAAATTAAGCCAAACAAGTTATTATTTTACTAACTGAATAATGTCTTTTCACTTTTATTATTAACATATTATATAATATCACTTTTACCATGTTTAAGATTATAAAAATTATTCCTATTTTTTTAATTTAAATTATATGTTATGTAATTCGACCAGATTCAAGATTAAAGTTGAAGACATCATTGATGTTTTCACCAATTTTATTTCATCATCATTCCGATCAACTTATTAAGAAAGTTATTCTCAAGTATGCAAAACAGAGGAGAATATAACCATAGTATGGATATTTATTATTTAAATTTATTATATATTTTTCTGATTACATTTTTATATTATGTTTTTACATTAAACCCTATAATTGAATGTGTTTCGGATGATGAAAATGTTAGATTTTCTGTTGATTTGAACAAGTTGATAGAAAATTTTTTAAGATTGAGATAACAAATAATAACTTGACAGCTTTTGATGAAGTGTGTGGGTTTACAAACATTAATCAATTATTAATGTGCTTAAAAAAATGAAAATTATTCATGTAATATATTACAATCAAGTAATTCTTACATTGCATTAAAATTTATATTTTATCAACATTGTTGTTAGTATTTACTCACTTTTGTCATTTGGCTTAAAAAATCTCTGAATAAAAAAATGTTACTCCAATCGCCCCTATTAAAACTTATGATACTAATGCCATTGATGAAAAAAATGTTTTAAAGTTTTTTAAAGATAGAATATCTAAGCATAAACTGGTTGATGTTTACAATTTGGTTGGGGCTGAAGTATGCCTGATACTACAATCGAAAGAAACTTAAAAATCGTGGAGGATGTTAGCAATAAAGAAAATAACCTTCATATTTCAAAGATTGAGAAGTAGTTGAGACGTACATTTGCGTTTTGAACTTTGTCTTTTGATTGTTTTGTTGGTTCAATGATTTTCACTCATCATTTTAGTTCCTTGTTTGTGTATATTGGCATCATTGTTTGACGTTTATCGTTTACTTTAATATCTATAATAAGTTTATTTTATAATACAAATTGTTTGTTTATGCTACATGTTTTTCTTTAAGTATTTTTTTTATGAAGCCGTTTACTATGTCATAAACAATGTTTAATAATGTTTTTTTTTACATTTTTTTCAATTAAGTTAACATTTATCTAAACTAAATTTTTAATTCAAAACAATTATAAAGCAATATAACGTTTGAAAACATTTCTTTTTATTTTATTTATTGACATAATGAGATTAATATAAATTAATTTTTGTTGCCAGCGAAGTTTAGATAGTATCTTTATTTTATAATTGTTGTATACATAATTGTAACACCCTAATACGTTTTAACTGAAAAGACGTAGCTGAATTATGAACCATAAAAAACTTTTCTTTATAAATAATTTGACATACTCAAAGGTCCATATATAAAATGACATATGTTTTTTTCTAAAAGAATTATGACATTCATCTCTATTTATCGTATCGTTTATAATATAATGAGGACTATGTGACCCTCCTTTTCCGTACAATCCTTGTTCTTTAATTTAATCTACGACCGCTTGTCCTCGGTGGTGATAGATAAAATCGGTGAAATCCTGCGATCACCACATACAACTGACACGTTATTAAATGGTGACGATCGAATATAAAATAGTGTATAAGCTAAAATGTCCATAACACATTCTGCTTGCGTAAGTTACTTCAACAGATTATCCTTTTAACTTTCAATCATCTCAATACGGTATCGACTCTTCGAAAGACTGACGTTCATATACCTGCACTTCAAACATACTTAATAGTAGCATGGTTAGCAAACCCGTAATCTCAACATATTCAAACGCCACATCTTTGTAAAAAGAACGCCAACCATTTGTATGTATCCACTTAAACTACAACACGAATGTACCCTTTCACATAAACATGTACATACATACCTATCTTTTACTCACATTACACATACTAGCTCATACGACTTACACCCACTATGATTCCAAATACAGTCATACCTATATACAATCTCGTTCACTCAAACATATTCAACATACCATGCATGTTCATGCATACAATCAATTGACAATAGACATACTTATAAACAAGTTCCGTCCCTTCGCACGTATAACACGATTGTATGTTCAAGATTTAATCACATACTTAGATGTGTATGTGTGTGTATATATATATCATGCGAACCCGAAATCATTATTCGTATGTATGGGACATAATTAAGTTTTTACCACCTTTTTATAGGTTATGCTTCCTTCCGGATCTTATCCGGAATTTGTATTCGTTGCCAGAGCCCGCCGCAAGCTACGGTCCTCCTACCGTAGCTTACGATGGACATCTATTGCTGCTACATATCTTTAACTTATTTTGACCTGTTACGAGTCTTGTTCGATTAGGCCGGCCACGATTTGCTTCAATTTAAACATACAACATTTAACCAAAATTCCTTTTCCCTTTACACTACCATAATCCCACTCTAAACATATAGGTACAACAATTACATAAATACATACTTCGAAGTGAGTCTGAGAATCACTTACCTTGTGCTCGCCATGTTAATACTAGTTTCCTCGCTTCCTCTTGTTCCATTAGTCCTCCATGCTTTGGTCCATGCTAGTGAAAACTCCTACCCATTCATGCCATCATATCCAAAACATTCTTATTACACTTGTTCATCAACTCTAACATTCAATCCCAATCCAAACGGTTGCTTGACTTTCGTTAAATAACAACTAGCATGCATAAGACTCGCATTAACAATCAACTTATTCTATATCTGCTAATTTCACTCTCCATCATGTATAACACATAAATAATCTAACTTGTATCACGTGATCTCTCTACCCTTACAAATGCATCCCAAAAGCCTAGTCGTGCTATTCACACATTGTTCACTTTCAGAAAGTCAATTGTCCTACTTATATACTTTCAACATATGAACTTGTATCCATCTAAACATAGTTGACCATACTAATGATATCATTTATATTTCACAATCATGCTGTAGGACACATATAAGCACATGATCCACTAATTACATATACATACATACATACATACATACATACATACGTACATACACATGTATCGTCAATTTAACATATTCTAACATTTTCATGATCCTACAATTGACAACCATATTCAAGGTTGGCAATTTACATAATCTCAACATCATCATTTACTAGTAAGTCCACTAGCTATTCATTTATTACTCATCCATTTCTAAATTATCATTAAATAATTAGTCCAACACATAGTATGCACCACCATTCAAGCATGTATTACAAGCCACTAATGCATACTTCTACCAATCTTGAACTCGGACATAAACATTCACATGGATTAATTCAAACACTTCTTCCTCATATAAGCTTTCTAACAATTTCATTATTATCACATTCTATGCACAATTACCTTGTTTTTGCATATAACATCACCTTCTAACTTCATCTAGGCATTTCATCAAATACTTGGTGTGCGTACTACTAACAAAGCATATAGTATAAGCGTTCTTTGCATATTTTTACTAGTTCATGTTATGGATCATCAAAACAATCAACTAAACTCACATGTCCTCATTCTACATCTAATTCACTCAAGAAATACTCAATACATGTAGTTCCATATATCAACATTACACAAATTTGCACATAATTCATCATTAAAATTACAATACTCCTACTTCAGATGGGGTTTACATTTTTAATCATCAAGATAGCCAAATTCAAGCATAATTTAAGTTCTATATGGTGATTCTAACTAATAGTCACACAAATTTCACATGAATTCGTGGATTGGTTGAAACCCATTTCATACAAGATCATCAAATCACAAATTTCAACATACCTTATGTAGAGGACACTTAGATGTTTAAAAAATCCATCACATGCATATGAATTCAGCCTTAATTCACTCTCAAATGGCTGAATTTCTGGTTATAGTTGAAGGAGTGATTTTCTCCGTCCCTGCCCCATATCTCGACACACACACATACCCTAAAAATGGGTTTTTCCTTTTTTCCCCATGTTTTTATTTAAAACATCTTTCTACTTGCCCCATTTTAACTCCTATAGTTTTGTTCATTATCTTTGTTTAGTCACAAGAAATTCATTCCTTGTTGTTGAGCTTATATTTTAACTAAATTAGATAACTTGGTTATCTCATTTCATCCCATAGCAAAGGGATCAAGCTATCGAATTAAAATTCAAGTTTTGAGGCGTTACAATAATTTTAAATTGTCTAACCCCGTAAAGTTCACGAGGAATAACCTAGTTGTTGTATAAATTTAAATTATGTTTGCAATAATTCAATGTAAATCATGTTGGTATTTTGGGAGTTTGTAGGCTAATACAATCATGCTATTCCACATAGCCGTTAAAAGTCATCGTCTTTTACGTCTAGGCACATTTTCCAGGTGATGTGAGGCAATTGCGCCTTAAGTTAAGGCAATTGCGCTTTAATTCTCCAGGTGATAGTCCCGAAGTAGATTCCGAAGAGTTTCCGGCCAAATTCTCTAAATTTCGGCAAGATTCCGACTAGATTTCTACTTTTATCTAACAAGTACTACTTTTCTACACTAATATTTTAAAACTTTTGGCATGAAATAAATGATGTTAAATGTTATATAATAGCTTTGTTTATTTTATTTGAAGAATAGTGTTAATTTTCTGATAAATAAATAACTTTTTTATTTTTTCTGTTTGTGCACTTTTATTTTCTCAGACTCTCGCTTTTCTTGCGCTTTGTACCTAGGCTCTAGACAAGGTTTATGCACCTTGAGTGCGGCTATAACTTTTGATAACTACGCTATTCAATTGGTATTTTTTTAAGTGTGGAGAGTTATGTCATGGAAGATAAATGATGTAAATTTTAGAAATAGATTTGGTTTACCGTTCAAAATAAAAGAAAAAGTTTGCATTTTGGGACTAAATATATATATTATAAAACCCTTTAATGATTTATACTCAAAAATACTAATGATCAACACGAAACGAAATATTATTTATAAAACTATCAACAAAACAAAACAACTCCTTGCTGCAAACGCAAACATTCATTTATTTCACAGCCAAATCGGCGGAGGCTCATTCAAATCCACACCCAACCCACGTCTCACCACCACCGGCATCTCACCAACCCCACCATGTTCCACCACCAACACATCGGAGCAACACCCACCACTACGTTGGTAATCCCCATAAACACTACTACACCCAACCTGCTGCCTAGCAGGCGGTGCAGCCACCCACCGTGCACGTTGCTCAGATGGAAAACTGTTAAGATCTAAACACAACGACGGCGGTGGCAGCGGTGGTAGCACCGTCACCGGAAAGTTCGTCTTGGCTTTTGGGCCACGGAGAGATCGTGCAGCACCGTCGTAAGCCATGGCAGCTTCCTCCGGCGTATCAAAAGTACCCAACCAGACACGTGTCTTCTTCCACGGGTCACGGATCTCCGCCGCGTAACGCCCCCACGGCCGCTTCCGTACGCCCCGGTAGTGTCCCTCACTAGGAGACTTCATTTGAAAATGTATAGTTTTAGAGAGAGAAGGTTTAGAGGGAGAGGAAATTAATGGGGTGTGTTTTTAAGTTTTTAGGTCAAATAATATTAATACAAGTATAAAAGCGGCAGTGGTGGGCCAGGGATCACCCGTAATAGACGGCTGGACGGCACACGAACATGATAAATAATATGGGCGCGTTGTACTTTGTGCATTAGAAGTTGTACTTTGGATGATGGGTTGTGAGTTTTAAGTGTGGATTGAGGGTAGTTTTGTCTTTGTTGCCTCCTTAGGTTAGGGAACATAGATGGGTGCTAGGATTGTGTGATTATTCTTGGATTTTGTTTAGATCTTGGCCGTTGATTTATGTTTGAGGATGATGAGATGGTGTTGTCAGGTGCTTTGTTTTGTCTGGTTGGTTGGTTGGGTAGTTGTGTTTTGGTGGGGGGTTTTGTTTTGAAGCCAAATTATGGTTTGATATTTTGATGCTTTTGTTTATAGTTTACATCATTAAAAATGTTTTTTTAATAAAACATATTTATGAAAGGGTTTTAAGACAAATCAGTGGGCCCTCTTATCCTTTTAACTTTTTTTAAATGGTAATACTAGATTTTCAATTAAGTTTTCTTTTTGAGCAAGTAGTTAGATTCTCATGCGTTTTGACGGGTATTTAATCAGTATTGGGTCGATTCGCTACAGTATTAATACGATAGACTGACACTCGGTATACAAATGAAAGAGATATTTCTAAGAGGACATCGATTGTGTTATAATATACATCGGCCGAAAAGTACAAAAAGAATCTCGATACCAGGTTTGGAGAATATTGACACCAGTACTAATGTTCTTTGGGGAATCGTTTGGGTTCGTCACTGCACCGATATAAACACTAAGAAAACAATAAAAACAAATACGATAACGGTACCAATGTTGTTCGAAAGGTATCAGTTCATTTCGTCACCTAAAGAAAAAATCAATTGTATTTGATATATTGCTTTTGAACAAAACTTCTTCAAATTGTAAAAAATAAGCACGTCGATAGGGTATATGTGAAATATTATATTGTTAAAATAACGAAAAGGGTAAACAATTTCGAATAGTATCATTTGGTTCGTTGCAATAGTAAACAAAATCCAATTATATATTTTCAATTTTAAACACAAGTTGTATGGAATCATACATAAAACTGAACATGTTTGCAACGATATATTAAAAAAATTTAAAGCATGACATTATTTTATTAAAATAATAAAAAGTAAACCACCTCAATTTATAAAAAGAAAAATCTAGTTTTGATTAGATGTACGTTTATGCTTCACAAATATTTGTATTGAGACACATATAAATACAGGCAAGTCGCAACGACACAATTGGAAAGCTATAAAAGGTATCGTATCTCATAAGTAATAAGACAAAAACAAAATATGTTCAAAGTTAATCAAAGCAAGACAAAAAAAAAATTAAAAAGGGTTATAAGCGTACACCATTTATAGCATAAGGATGAAACTGAACTTATCTTGAGAACGCTAAATATTGCGAGAACCACGAGAACGAATGAAAAACCCAAATAAAACCAATTTTTTTAATACAAATCTCATTGTAATTAAAATACAACATCAAAAAAGAATTTACAACATCAAATAATTTATTTCTCCTCTCAAAATCACTCTTACTAGATTTTTTACGCATGTGTAAATATAACAAATATACACATGTGTAAATGACAAACTTATACATGTGTAAATTTTTTTTATTTACGAATTCACGTAAATTTAAATGTGTAAATTTAATTTCTAACATTGTATTTGAATAATAATGATAAGTGTAAAAAAGAAATTTTGAAGTTGACTTGTTTTTGACCAAGTTTTCGTGGTTTTTTCATTCGTTCTCACGGTTCTCACGATATTTAGCGTTTTCATTTAAACCCTCCCCTATATATATATATATATATATATATATATATATATACTAGTAAGTTACCCGCGCGATGCGGCGGGTAAGTGAAGTCGGTAGCAGTTGTCGGGTGGGGCGGGGGAAAGACAAAATGGGATGTGAGAGGGATGACATGTAGGCCGAGATCATTGGTTTGCTCTCTAAATTCATCAGTTTAATAACTCTTCTCATTAATCTTTTAAATTATTTAAGAAGTTTGGTTTAATTGCTTATTAAGGGTTACCATTGTGAAAATGATTTTTTAATCAAATTAGATTATCCATATATTATATTTTATATAAATTTAGATAGGTTCTATTTTGTACTGTCATATATATTCCAAATATGTATTCTTTTTTTTTCCTTTATACAAAACCATTAAAATATAGTTTTTTGTTGTCTTTGAGTCTGTGATCGACGATGTGTGACTTCAAAGTTTATTTATAGTAATTATTACTTGAAATTTCTTATAATAAATGATGTGGAATTGAAAGCTTCACTACTTAAAATGCAGAGTGCACAAGTTACCATTACTAAAAGTGCATATAATAATCAGTTGGAATAATATGGGGTCGTTGTTCCATTTGTTAACGTCGATCAGCACAAAATGTCAGTGTTAGTTTATAATCATGAACTCTTGAATCTGTTTGGAAAACAAAAACCAAATAAGATAAGTTTTGTTCTACTACACCAATTGCCATTTGTAATCTTTGTGACCAATCAACACATAGAATCCAAACACAATTAACATAGAGTATGAATAAACTATGAGTAAGTATGGCTTTTATGTGACCAACCAAGAAGAAGGATAAAATTGTATAAAACGTAAGTTTACAAAGATTGTTGATAAACAACCAGCGGCTTCTAATGCACCAGGATCATCAACTTCATCATCAGCTTCGACAGTATTTATATACTTCCAAAACGTAGCAGCATGTAACTATTTTAGGTTAGTGTGTGAATAATGATGAGATTAGAAAATTAAGGAAAAAAAATCAATCACCATATTTTGGCATAAGCCAACAGCATAGGGTGCCTGCCATCTCCTCACCAAACGTGTCAACAATAGTCTCAAGGGTGAACACCAAATCTAAATTTTCAACTTCATCATATAAGCTTGAGAAATTATGAGAATAAACGATGTGTAAATGAAGATAAACATACTTGGGATAGGAGTGAATACAAAACAATATAGATAGTTACATATATGGTTGAGCAAATGGTACCGGTATCGAATTTACCGAACCCGATACATTTTCGGGACTTTTGACATTTTAGGTTCCTGTTCGGTACCAACTTTTACTCTCAAATACCGGTACCGGTACCAAACCGTAGCATACCGGGTATATTCGGTACCGGTACCCACTTTTGGGGATTTTTGATACCGAGCTCATCCCTAGTTACATACCATCAAGTGGTAGTGGAAGTTTGGGCTTAGTTTCATCAGAAGCTCTGGATCTAGCATCCCAGCAACAACTGTCCTGCAATCCATGCAGCCCAATATTAAAAAAAAAAAATTTGAAATCATGTTATTTATATTTTTCAAGGAATAAGCAAATCAAACAATTAAGTTTACCTTTGCTCTAATATGGCCCATTGGACTGTTGAACTCATGAAAAACATGCTGCCCTAACATGGGCTCAAGCTCAGATTTTTACGAATCGGTTTGTTTCAGTTTATCATAGAGTTCCAATGGCAAGAGTCGACAATTAACAGCTTCACAATCGTTTTCAGTTACTTTGTCTTCATGTCAAATTTTATTAGGCAGGCTAATATCAGATTTAAATGTCAGAGTACCAGTATCGTCTGAGATCACCTCACGCCTTATGCAACCACCTTTGTTAAGCTTTTCCGCAAGTTTTATGTATTCTCGAAACTTAAAAACAAAAATTATAAATTTTGTATTTAAACTAAAATATATACAAAGAACGAAACCTTCAATCAACAAATTTGAGCAAGACATAAGATGATTTGAACAGTAAACCATAAATCTACAACCCAATTCCATGCATGTTATATGAAAGATCTACACATGAAGAAACACAAAATCTACATAGGCAATTCCTCAAAGATCACCATAAACGGTGGGTCGGATAGATAAGGTAATCAATTTAGGTCCAAATGGGTCAATTTTGTGTGCAGGCCGAAACAGGCCAGGTCGTGATAACCCACCCACTAATACGTTTTTGTAACTATCATGATTACATATTATCAAAATACGGCAGATACAAATTCTTTTAAATAAAATAATTTAAAACACACATTATGTCATTTAACAAAGTTTAGTAAATACAAATTTTAACAACAGATGTAAGCTAATAGTATGTTACAGTTTCAAGTAACACTATCTTAAATGTTAAAAAATAAACATGCACTATTAGTATTAACACACATCTTAAGTAAATGAAAACCCAGGTATGTATATCATTTTGGATTTCTAGGATAAGATTGACTCACTAAGAGCAAAGATAATTATCTTAGAGCATAAAGGGTGGAGTATGAGGATGTAAAAATGGAAAGAACTTTGTAGATGACTGTAAATAAAATTGGATGCAAGTAGCTAAGTATCCCATTTGTCCACTCCAATATTAATTGTCTGCCAGTTGATAACAAAATCCATATATAAACTACCAAATAATACCTCAACATATATAAAATCATGTGAAGAAATCGATATACCTAAAGGTATCACGATGGCAACTTCAAGCGCTTGCGAATGCTCATCTAGGTTAAAATTTGTTTGAACAAATTATAAATTAAACAGATTATATTTATTCATCAAGATTTTAATATATAAAGGTAATGACTTTCCCACAGATGATCACTTAAACACATATCCCTTAACAAGTGCAAACACAAGCCATCTTACAAAGTCCAGCAGGCTCAAGCATTTCAAGAATGCATTCCAATGCTAAATTAGGCAAATCCAACACATACATCCTGTCAATTATCATACTTTCATTGAGGTTAAATGGCTAAATTTCATAATACTTTTGTAAGTCTTAGCTCGCTTTTTTTTTTTTTTATTAAAAACGACCTCATAAGTAAATGGTCAAAATTGTCACACCAACTTCATGTCGTTAACAAAAAAATGTTATAATGTTATAAAATAAAATTAAAAAGATGCCTACCGAAGCTTTGGCAAACTTGGGCTGGCCTCCCTCAAGACAAGGAGCAAATATAAACTGTTGATGATAAAACTCCAATAAGACAAGGAGCAAATATAAACTGGTGATATTCGAATATTAACAGAGTTATTCATAATCACTTAAAAAATGCCAATATAATATAACAAAAAACTCACCTGGTCAGTTAATTAGTTATGAGGCGAATAGAAGCACCCGACGCCCTTCATTGTCACCAGTTTACTACTCAGGCGAATAAAAGCACCCGAAGTACCACTGTGTGAAAAATCAAATACATGGTTAGGCCTGTTTAACAGGTTCTTTTTCTTGATGACAAGAAAGAAAGAAAGAAAGAAAGAACTTTTACTTGCTTTTGCAAGTCAATGACACCAGATGTTTCTCTCTTTCTCTGTATTTCTCTTCACTCTCTCTTTTCTTGATTTCTCTTTCTTCAAATGACAAAAAAGACAGTGATGGGTGTATGGGGAATTGAGAATGAGCGGGAGTTAGAAAATATTTGAACAAAATTTGGCCGCCCAAAAATTATCTATGAAAACCATTGAAGTTGAATGCTTAAACATGTTGTAACTCATGCATAAACACAAGTAAGCCTTAAAAAAGTAGCAAATGATCAAAACTGTCCCTCGAATATGCATATTATATATAGTATAGATAGATATATATATAAAATGCCCAAAGTGTGAGAAATATTATGGAGATGACATGTGTCCTCAATCTAAATTAATTCAAAAGGGTAAACCAATAATTTTCCCATTGATTCAATTAATTGATAACCATCCATAACCGCCACCCGTTGATTCAATTAATTGATAACATTCCATAACTTGCATTGATGGTGTTTTAAACCTGCATACCAGTATATGTGTTCTTCATATGGTGTTTTAAACCTGCAGTCTAGTATGTGTTCTTCGTATGGTGTTTTAAACCTGCAGTCCAGTATGTGTTCTTCGTATGGTGTTTTAAACCTGCATTAATGGTGTTTTAAACCTGTAGTCCAGTATGTGTTCTTCATATGGTGTTTTAAACCTGCAGTCTCGTATGTGTTCTTCGTTTTTAAACCCACAGTCCAGTGTGTGTTCTTCGTATGGTGTTTTAAACATGCATTCGTGGTGTTTTAAACCAGCGGTCCAGTATGTGTTCTTCATGTGGTGTTTTAAACATGCATTCATGGTGTTTTAAACCTGCAGATAAGTATGTGTTCTTCGTAATTTTTTTTGTCTATATAAATATAACAATATGGTACTCATATTGAAGAAAAAAAAGCTCGTTAATATGGTGTAATTTATTTTTTTAAAAACGTTACGTATAAGAGGTTATTGACGTTCATAAAAAATGGGTGCAACTTGCATGTGCATTAAAGTTGATGACACTTTATTTATTTAAAAATACAATATAAAAAGACACTATTACCCCTAATCTAGCCAAATTAGTCAAAACAAAATAAAACATAATTTACATTTTAAGTCCTTCTTGATCTCAACCATTAACTATAAGATCTAATGGCTTAAAACACTTCTTACATGTCTCACAAAACCACTCTCTTTTACATTAACCATGCCCTATATATGGATATATAAGAAACCCTTTTAATTGAGAAAACATAGGAAATTCTAACCTCTCGACATTTTTTACTTTTGAAAAAAATTACACATGAAATATACGTATTTTTAAGGGTTTTGAGCAAAAAATAAATAAAAATAAAAAAGCACCGACCAGATTTGAAAAAAAAAAGACCAAATTTGAAAAAGAAATAACCAACTTTTTGTGTAACATATGTTACAATCATGTGTAACATATTTTACAGTCGCGTTCCGCAAAATTGTTTTGATTTTTTTAAATATACTCTCGGCGCTTTTTTGTTTTTTTCCCTCAAAACTCTTAAAAACATGTATGCTGCATGTGTGACTTTTTTTTTCAAAAAAAAAATGTCGGGAGGTTAGAGTTTCCTAGGTTTTCCAATTAAAAGGATTTTCTCCTAATACTATATTAATACCTATGAAAAATAATAACTCTCATTACCAAAATAAAAACCCACAAAACTAACTGCAACTACAACTTTTGTTTTAATATAAATATAAATATAAATGTAAAAATATAATATAATAATATAATATAATTATTTTATTCTAAATTACCAATCAACTTAACAAACAGGAATTTGAAGTCACCCAGCTTTTGTTCAGAATGGTGCATCTGAACTTAAACTTTCTTGGAAACTTAAATACGCGAAGGAGGCAATCAAAATGTAGTGGAGAAGTTTGAGTGCTGAAATAAACACTAAATTTGCATAAATTACCAATGCCCATCTTAATGATCTTGAACTGCTTAGTGAGGCTTGGAAACCCACCAATTTAGAAGCTAAAGAAAGAATGGAGTGTTTGCGAGACTTGAAGAATTGGAGGGTGTTAAAACAAAGGATTTTATTCAAAAGGCAACAAGGGGTTAAATGAGAGGTGGAGGGCGATGTTATTTCTAAGGGGATACGAGTTAAGAATCCCAAAGATGTCAAAAAGGCAGCTCTTTCTTTCTTTCTTTCTTTAAAAGTAAGTTGGCAACCTTAGATTTTTATAGGATATCCGGATTAAAAAAGATTGATGATGAAGAGTCCTAATCTACTCGTTTACTAGATTGTATTTGGGATAACCACTAGCACAAAACCACTGGGCGTTCTTGAACAACACTAGCCAGTGCTAGAAAACAATACAGTAACAAGACAAAACAAAACTACAGCATACAGTACCACCAACTACCTATCCGAACTCGAATGTACGCCATTGTTCCTCTGTCATCAGGCCTCTCTTAGCGCGAGCTTTTATCCAGCGAATCCACGAGCTTTTACTTGTTGAACTATCGCCGCGGCCTTCGTCTTTTTTCGGTTGAAAACCAACTCATTTCGAGCCTTCCAAAGAGACCAACACCCCAAGAGCATGATAGACTTCACCATTCTGATATGCTCTTTGTTTCCTTTAGACTGTTTTGTGGTACAAAATGATATCACTGATTGAGAAAGCGAACAACGGTGGGAGTCGACACCACGCCGTAATCTCTTGCCAAACCTCACAAGCGACACTGCAAGCTGTGAATATGTGATCAACAGTCTCAGCAGTCTCTTCACAAAGAGGGCACACGTTAGACTCAATATGAACTCGTCTTTTTCGAAGTGCCTCCCGAGTTGGCAGTCGCTCCATCAACGCCCTCCACCCGAATATATTTACTTTCTTCGGCAGCCAGCGGTTCCACGGAAAAACATGGCCTTCTTCACCAGGTATGATATCCGAACACAATTTCCGAATAGAACGAATAGAGAACCCCTTGCTAGAGTCCAGAACCCAGCTCCAATCGTCCTCTTGCGCTGATAATCTGGTCGTGCTCAGCATCTCTTCACATCGAGATTTCTGATCAAGCTCCACTGTGGTGTTTAAGTCTCGCGTCCAGTCCCAAATAAACCGTTCTGCCATTATCCACTCCAACTCTGTCCACGATAACCGTCGTCTTATTTTTCTCTAAGGCGAATAAGGCTGGAAATAGAGTCGCCAGCGTCGACGACCCAGCCCAAAGATCAACCCAGAACCGCACCTTGTGACCATTCCAATTTTTGTAGAGGTTCATGTTAGCCCCGAGCACTAGGCCCAAATACGTGAATGGGACCACACCTTTACGACACCTAATCTTGTCGGCGAGTCGTTCCATCTCTTGGTCATCAACCCCAAGCCCAACCAAAGTAGATTTACTGTGATTAATTTTCAGCCCCGACACAAGAAAAAAGGCCCGTAAGATTCTAGCTAAGTTGTCCGCATTTTCGTCCTTCCATTCACCAATAACAAGGACATCATCCGCATACATGAGATGCGAAATAGTCAGACCGTTATTAGGCAAAGCCAAACCCGAGAAAACATCTTCATTGGTAGCTCGGTTCATAAAGCAAGTAAAAGCCTCCATAGCTAAAACGAAAATAAACGGAGATAGGGGATCCCCTTGACGAACCCCTCGATGACATTGGAACTCAAACGTCGGGGATCCATTAACAAGAACGGATGCCCGCGACGACTCCAAAATCCCCTTAACCCATAACCTCCATTTGGCCAGGAATCCGATTTGCTCCATGACCGAGTCGATAAAAGACCAACTAACCGTATAATAGGCCTTTTCAAAGTCGATTTTAAGCAAAAAAGTCTTTTTATTAATCTTTTGGACCAAGCAAGAATTTCGTTGAGAATCATAGGACCGTCAAGAATGTTTCGACCCGCAATAAACCCAGATTGGTTATCCGATATCAAATATCCAATAACAAGCTTAATACGGTTAGCTAAAACTTTAGAAATTACCTTCGAAATACACCCCAGCAGACTTCGTTTAAAGAGGATGGATCTGTCACTTTCGGAATTAACGCAATGAAGCTTGATGCACAGCCTCTGCTGATGGATCCAGACTCATGAAATTCCTGCATCACATCAACAAAATCCTTCTCTAAACAACCCCAAAATCTCCGAATGAAATTAAAATTGAATCCGTCGGGTCCCGGAGCCCGATCACCGTTACAGTCCCAAACCGCTTTTTTAACTTCCTTTGCCGAAAACGGAGCCACCAACATATCAATGTGGTTTTCTTTCAGTTTGTTAATGCCATGACATGTGAACTTCGGTCTCAACACCATTTGTTCCTTAAATTTATTAGCGAAGAATTTCAGAGCCTCCGCCTTAACCCGCTTCGGGTCCGTGCACCAAACATCTCCAACCATAAGACCACTGAGCCGAGACCTGCAGAGCTTACTATTAATTATGCCGTGGAAATAAGCAGAGTTTTCATCTCCTTCTATGGCCCACTTAACCCGGGCCTTTTGCCCTCTAAGTCCCATAGCTTTTGCTGCAATATCCTCATCCGAATTACATCCTGCTTCTATTTTGGCTTCAATAAATTCGATCTCCTCACGACACCTATCCATATCTTCATTGTTGGCCAACCGTTTGCGATTCACCCACTCTTTAATTCCAACCTTGCAACTCTTTAGCTAAAATTAAATCCGCTGGGCCTTGAGCCTTGACATCTGCTAAACATTTAAAAACAACACCCTCTAGTTCTGGATTGTTAAGCCACGAGTTAAAAAATTGAAAGGAATAGGACCAAAGTTATTCGGGTCCGTGATCAGGATAAGATAAGAGGGCAATGATCGGAATAACCCTTCGGAAGCGCCGTAAGAGCCGCCTCTGGCCAAAGGTTCCAAAATTTACAACAGACAAGGGCCCGATCAATTTTGCTGAGCTTCGTGCTATTGCCCGCTCTAAAAGTGTACTTACGCCCCATCATAGAATACTCCATTAAGTCCCCAATTCTTATCATTGCCGCCCTTTTTTCCCTTACCGGGTCAAAGCTTAATTTTGGGTCTATTCCCTTTAAGCTATATTATTCCTTGGATCGACATAGAGGGGTTTGACGAAACACGTAGGTCAACTTTCTCTTAGATGTTCCGAATGGTCCACTAGAACTTGAACATTCTTGGATACTGAAATATGTGAAGGAGGAAATCAAAATGTGGAGAGAAGTTTGATTGCTGAAATAAACACTAAATTAGCACAACCACCGATGCTCATCTTGATGATCTTGAATTGCTTAGTGAGTCTCGGGAACCCAGCAATTTAGAAGCCAGAGAAATAATGGAGTGTTTGTAGTACTTGAAGAATTGGAGGCTGTTAAAACAAAGGATTTTATTTAAAGGCATGGGTTAAATGGCGGTGGAGGGCAATGAAAACTCTAGTTATTTGTAAAGAGATTTGAGTTAAGCTTTCCAAAGATGTTGTTGGATATGAGAGAGTGTGACGTGTGTGAATTCAATTGAATAAGTTGAATATATATGAAAATTTAAGCAAGGGCATTTAATATAAACAAATCAACACTAATGGATTTGGGAATGATTGCAAAATGATTTCATTATATTCAAATGCCACAATACAATCAATTTGTACAAAGTACTCCCCCTCACCAGCTGAACTCTCTCTCTCACTAAGTTCTTATGCCTTTTTGCTCTTAGTGTTAACTGTTACATAGAATACGAAGAACTATATATAGGAGGAGGGAACTGCTGATGACGTCACCATGAAAGCGACCATAAAAACTCATTAAATGATGTAACTGCCAACAATTAGTAAAATTTCTGGATAGTTACATTGTTGTTACATTGAACCACTGCTTCTAATGACTGCCGGATTTCACAGAATGCTAGTTGAGAACCAACACTTCTGGAAATCCAGAACTTCTTGTCTTTGACTTGTTGATTGATCTTCTAGTCTTCAGCCTTGACTTTTGTTGACTTGACTATTGACTTGTTTACCAACACTTCTTGCAATCACTTGTTCTTCTTAACTCTATTTTTGAAGGCAACAGTTGTATGTAGCAGTAGGTTGGGCCGTTGTTTTGAGAAACCTTCAAAAGGAGGAAAGCTACTGAACCAATGAATGTACTTCAACTTATTCCATCAGGAAGGGAAGATGGTTCCTTTAGGTTTTGGCTTTCATCATCAGCAAATCTTATATAACCCAACAATCACCCTAGATCTGCTGATGCAAAAATCACACTTATTGAAGCTTGTCTTTTATTTTTCATTAAGAAGTGTCCTTGATAAAATTTGTTGCAATTTTAGTTCTGGACAATTGTGTTATCTACATTAAAGTCATCCATCTTTGACTTCAGAGAAAGGTTCTCTATGTTCAGATCTTTTAATTGTAAGTAGTAGCTTGTTATCTCTAAGTCTCTGGGTTAGGAAAGATTAGAGGCTACCTTTTGGACCTCTAAAGAAGGAACAAAATTTCTATACTTTTGAGAGATGTGGCATAACTTTGTTCTTCAAATTCTTTATCAAGAAATGATATAAATTTAGTTTTTTTTAGTGTATGTCGATAAGGCAAAGACCTTAGAAGCTTATGAAGGATTTATTGTTGAGCTACTTCAACTTTTTAAGATGTGTTGGAAATTTGAAATTGTTGAATGTTCTGCATATAAGCTCCCAGTTGTTTATCAATCAGCGGTTTTGGATGAATTGATGATTCCAAACTCCTTGATCATCATCTCAATCCTTATTTGCCTACCATCTTGATTCTTCTCTACTACTTTGGCGATTGGTAAGAAGCTTTTAGAAGATATCAATTTGGATTTTATGGGGTAGGAAGAATACTGGCTTTTCTTGAAAATTTCCAGATTCTTAAAGCTTTTCTAAAGGTTGGATAAGTACATGGCATGGCAGTTATGATCAATCTCCGCTTTTTGGTATCAACATATGTATTGAATAAATAACACTACTAGAGGTTAATAAAGAGGTAGTTATTTCCTCACCAACAGTTTAAAGTTCTGTGGCTGGAAGTTTCTGATAGTGATAAGTAGTTTTGAGAGTTTGATCTTTTATGTAGGAGGCCAACTGTTGGATGTATTCATGGTTTAGTTGGACTTAGCTTGAAGCATTTTGGTGACCATCTACTTGAGATTGGAGAGCTCAGCTCTCAGCTTGGTTCATCAAGTCCAGAAGTTTCAGAAGTTGCCATCAATCAAACTAGTGAAATCATATGCCCCCACAAAATGTTTTATATCACTAGCTTTGACAAACTATGATGCCCTCTTTTCTTGGTATTGGGAACTTCCAGCTGTTTTGTCTTTCTAAGAAAGCAAAGTGTTGTTGCCTGCAAGGTGGTCTTACTTATGTTTTCGCTGTTAGTTTATGACCAAATAAGGTCAATTAGAAGAGTGGAAGCTATACATGCAATCTCATTAGCAAAATATACATGAGATGGATTTCACCTCTTCTCTATGTGGGTTAGAAAATGAATTCTGTGACATCTAAGCATTGACCTGAAGTGTTATCTACGTATTTTGTCAGTGAGATTTGCTCATTTTGTGATGTTCAGATGTTCATCCATCATGAAAATTTGAATTACTGCTATCAAGAAAATAAGCAGCTCTTTAGTCCACAAGTTTTGTGAAGGGTGTTTCTGTCTGGGGATACCATAGGAAGGTGATTTTCCTTGGTTAGACAGAGGAATTGGACCTAAGAAATACAAATAGGATGAGATCATACATGTTCTTACCTGAATTCCTTTGCCTGAGATAAAGAAGTTGCCTTGATAAGAATGATGTTTTAAAAAGTTACTGGTAGAAAACCCAGTCTTTTGATAAACTACTGGTATATACCCAAAAGTTTATTCTCTCATTAGTAAAACCACTCGTATGTGACCAGATGTTTTAGTTTTTAAAAAAAGTTTATAAAAATGAATAAAAGTAATTGTAAATACTTTTTTTTTAAATCAATCTAATTTTAACATTCCAAGCCTAGAGATTAGGCTTTGAAATGTTAGTGTGACTAGTGGTTTTGTAAAAATATTTTCAAGCTCATTTGTAGAGGACACATGGTGTATTGAAATTAGACCATATTCATAACAATCCCTTACAAAGTGGTGTCTGATATCAATATGTTTAGTTCTTGAATGTTGGACATGATTTTGATGATATTCTGAGCAACTTCATTATCCATTTTGATAGGAGTTTTCAAGGATGTGATCCCATAATCTAGTTGTTGATTTTGTAGCCACGCGATTTGAGCAGTATAACTGGTTGCTGTAATGTTTTCTGCTTCAACTTTGAGTTAGAAATAGCAGTTTGTTTCTTTCTTTGCCAGGAGATAAGGGATCACCCAAGTACTGACATCCTCCTGTGTGTTGGAACCTAAAAGACTGTTGTATTCCATTTACTAGTCAAAGACGTGAAGACTTGAAGATTGTGCTTAAGAGATTTTGTTATGGGCATTAGTGATGCCTAGATAAACTTGTATAGCTTAGCTTTTGGTATCTTATTATATAGCTGGATCAGTACAACAGGCATCCTAGTGGTGGGTGGCACTCCATGGTGAGTGGTACTTAGGGATGAGCTTGGTACCACTGAAATTCGCCAAATATGGGTACCGGTACCGGTATTCAAAGGAAAAATTCTGTATAATACAGTACCGGTACCAAAAGTACCCTCACTGAAAACACCAAAAAGTGGGTACCGATTCGATACCAAAAATAATTTGGTACGGGAAATTCGGTACTGGTACCCGGTACCAAATGCTTTTCCCTAATAGCACTCTAGACGAGTGGCACTCTAGTGGCGCCTTGTGATTGGCGTTACTCTAGGGGCACTCTAGTGACGACCACTCCATTGTCACTGACAACCATGCACATGCCGTCAGTGATGCGCGTGCCCTAACATGAGGGCTATAAATAGTTGTTTGCGTTTCATTATGAGGTTAGGCTTTTTATTTATCTAATCCACTATCAAATGTGTGTTTTGAGCTTCTTTAGCAAACTCCAGTATCGTATTGTAAATCTTATCAACTATAATCAAAGCTTCATCATCGTGTTCTTAGCATGTTCTTGATTGTACTTAAAAGTTTTCTTAGTGTTCTATCATATTCGGGTCAAACATCAAAACAATTGATGTTTCAGATCTGATTATTGTTGAGAAACATCATTTGATTGAAATATCCGATTTTATAACTTGGAATTTGGTATCAGGGCCCTTGATGCTCTTGATTGTTTGAGTTTTTAGGGTTTTTGAAAAGTTTCAATGTTTTACAAAAAATTAAATTTTAGATCTAAAAATATTAATTCACTACTCAATAGTCACGTAGCTACATGACTTGACTTTAGTTGACTTGGCTATTGACTTGTTGACCAACACTTTTTACCAAAAAGATATATTATAAAAACTAATTCACTACTCAATAAATAAAAACAAAATTGTATATAAAGGAACAGTCATGTAGCTCATCCGATGCAAACTCTCGTTTTGAATGTAACTTAGCCGTGTTCGATCCATATCCCTAACAAATTTTTCCCGTTACCAAAAAATTTAATAAGCTTGAAAACGGATAACATTGGAGTTGAACCCGCATGTGAAGGAAAAAAAATGGCAGTTATCACTAGACCACGTAGACTTCTTAGTTAACTCTTTATTTGGCTATGTATAATTGTGAAGACAAAAAAAATACATAGTGGATTCCAAGTGGCATCCATTGATTGGAGCCACCACCGACTTTGATCAATCAAATGAAATCATCGTACAACCTCTTGTGAATGCATGTTATATAATATTACACAAATAACTAGTTTTATACAAATATCAATTATGTTTGCAACAACTAAATGTACATCATGTTCATATTTTTTACCAAAGGGCTTGCACCCTAATGGTATCCTATTTTATATGGTAAGAGCTCTAATCTCACTGAAGACAAGTGGCATAGATTTTAGGGCCGACCCATGTCATGTGCGGGAAATGCGATCGCACGCGGCCCAAATTTTTAATGGTCCAAAAGAAAAAAAAACGTTTTATAAAGATATAAAATGTACACAAATCAAATAAATTAAAGAAAATGTGACACAACTTAGTGGTTGAGCGCTTCTTTAGGTATATATGGGATGCAAGTTTGATCGGAAAGAGGTCGTTGTCGGTGGAGATGATGGACAAATGTAATGGCGGAAGGAAGATCAGAGTTCGAGGAGGATGGATGCGAAACAGCGTCGTTTGAGAAACAGAAGAGTATATAGCGGCAATGGGTAATGCTTGGTCCAGTAGAACGCTGTAACTAGGAGTGTGCCGGTGTTGATAAGTCGGCGTATGCGCCTCAAGTGGACAAAGTGCAGGATGTGAAATCATCGGGTAGAGGAGTCTATGGGAAATTATGACTACACAGTTTTGTTCATTTAAATTCAGTATATATTTAAAAACCAATGCATGAATCCGCACGCCATATTATTCCAAACCTCTACTTGAAAAAGTTCCAATCCTCCTCCAATGCTAAACCAATCCAAACATCCACCTCACACCTTACTTTTATATTAAAATATATGTAAAAAGAATGGTTTGTGTGTGTGTGGGGGGGGGACCACACATTGGTCCGGTTCATGTATTTATTTCACGTTGGAGCCCAACTTGTTTCTTGCGTATTTATTTCACCCATTCAGTTAGTTCGTTTAGTTTAGCACTCATTGAGCGGCCAGACTCTACCACATCATCAAGTATACGACATAGTTATTTGAAGGTGTTGATTTCTTCATTTGCATTTGACATTTTAAACCTATAAAGTTTATGTTCGAATTAAAATCGATTTATAATTCAAGCACAAAAATAAAAATAATACAAATTGATTTCCTATGTAGAACAAAGAGGTCCTTACACATTGCATTAGCCATATCCTTTTTACCACGTTATTTGGCATTGCCCACAAAGTTGCAAAGCTAATTTATAAGACAAATAAACCCAAAATACTTATAAAAAGGAATAAAACTTAAATACCAAAGCCTATTACGTAGTCATAATTTCATTATTGTAAGATCGAAACAAAGTACTAATCAAGTTTGTGAAAACACTTATAATAAAGATAACCAATTAGATTCAGAATCATCTTACTACTTTTGCAAAGTTATTTGATAATGGTTTGATTAGTACTTAGGTTAAATATTACAAAAGAAAATATGTTAATAGATTCGTATCCATGGATTGATACTTGGGGTACTTACCTCAGCTATACGATATTCTGATAGGTACGCTTGCCTAGAACGTGTGTAAATAGTAGTTGTAGTTTTTACCTTTAAACTGGTATGTGTTTGTATGCAATTTATTTGTTACCTTCTAAGCACGTCAGTCATCACTACCATGATCAAGTATACAACAATAATAAAACAAAGCTCAAATCCTGAGATAGTTGCCAAACCTAAAGCACTATCATTGCATTACTCTTAAATGTTAATGTAAAGAGTTAATTACTGTTTTCATCCCTGTGGTTTGTCAAAAATCACTATTTCAGTCCATTAGTTTAAAAATTGCGATTTCAGTCCCTGTGGTTTCATTTTCGTAACCATTCCAGTCCATGTGGTTTCACTTTCGTAACCACTTCAACCCATTTATTATGTAAGTACAAGGGACTGAAATGGTTACGAGGTGGACTGAAATGGTTACGAAAGTGAAACCACAGGGACTGAAATCGCAAATTTTAAACTAATGGACTGAAATAGTGATTTTTAACAAATCACAGGGACGAAAACAGTAATTAACTCTAATGTAAAACATCTTCATCAAGTTAAAAAGTGAATATTTACCAATAAAATATAGGTAACTTCAACCGAAAAAATACAAATAAGACCCGTTCGACCAAATGTAACGCCCAACTTGCTATAAACAAGATTAAAAACATATGTAGCTTCAACCAAAAAAACACAAATAAGACCCGTTCGACCAAATGTAATGCCCAACTCGCTATAAACAATATTAAAATACTTTGTGGAAAATTGCCCATATTTTTAAACTTACTTAATAAAGGTTATTATTTTCAAAATATATTAATCCACATAATCAGATTAATAACATATTTACAAACACACCTTCAGAAAATTTCACTATGACCCATTTGCAAAATGATCATTCCTTACGAAAACAAAACCTGCTTAATAACCTACGTTTTTATAAAACAAACATAACCCACTACTACATTGGCATACTAGCGCTTTGCTAAAACAAACGTTGAAGTTAAACTCCCAAATGCAAATAACTACGTCAATTTGACCAGATAAGAAAACTCATATTCTTAAGGAACAAAACATCACAAAATCTTCCCATTAGTGACCCGATTCCAAGGCTTGATCACTTTCGCCTTTATACCACCATTATCTGTCATAAAACATTTCCATGTCATTAACCTTGACCAAGAAATTATATATTTCTATGGTAAACATAACAATGACTAATATATCTTTTAAACCGGTAAATTGGTGAACGACTGGTTCAAGCCACCTTGTTTCTCATGACATGTCTACCCCGTTCATTGATCTCAAACATATCACCTACATTTGATAACACAACAAAATTAGCTTTGCTAAGTGAGGATTCATATTATTATTATTATTACTATTTTTTTTGCATCAAACATAAGGACTATTCAATGCTCCTAACGCCCAACAAAACAACACCGAGCCACCACTTTATTATATCGAGTCACGCATTTCGTGACTTTCTCCACCTGGAGCCTCTTTTTTTTATCATTCTCATGTATATCCTTGCTAATATGGAATCAGTGGAACTTCAAAGCAAACTATTATCAAACCAATTTGGTAAATGTAAATAAAATGGTAAACCGCGATATAACTATGTTTTAATTCATTAAATAACATATACGATTTTCAATAATCG
This sequence comes from Scalesia atractyloides, assembly GCA_947069175.1. Lineage (NCBI taxonomy): Eukaryota > Viridiplantae > Streptophyta > Magnoliopsida > Asterales > Asteraceae > Scalesia > Scalesia atractyloides. The sequence continues at coordinate 33,529,034 of CAMTDV010000021.1, forward strand.
TTATTTGCGAACTTACTTAATAGTTCATACATGTATTCATAACATACTCAATTAGGTTATTAAGTTTGAAAAACATAAGTGTCATTCTTTCATAAGCACACTACTCAGTAAACAAGTGTATTTGAACATATGGGTCACAACACAATTGACATCTTAATTTAGCATACACATTCCATATTCAAGTAATCACTCACTTCAACTCATGTAAATATATATAATTTTATTGAGGTTTACAACAATAATAAAATCACATCCGATGGGTTCTTTGTAAATTCCCCGGGTGCTATTAAATTTATGTTTTTTCACTCAGTTTTGCGCAGCTCTAGTAATTCAGTATTTTCCCCATTTACAGTGAGTATTTTACTTCAAATTAAAATTCTTAGTGATAGAGATTCGAAGAGCTTTCAGTGGATATAAAATACGCCGCTAATGGACATTCGGTTGATTTACTTTGAATTTTCAAAGACTAGCAAAAATTCTAGAAATAAACTTAATTTCCAGCACTTGAGTCTCTAGACCCATTAATATTTTGTACTCTTTCTTGATAGGTTTAAACCCCCAAAACATTGCCAAAACAATACATTTTTGTTAAGTTAAACCATATTCAATAATTTGTATTAAACCACCTTAACTAATGAAACTTCAAGTCAACAATAAGACTATTTAAAATTTATACAACTCCAAACATATTTGGGTCACTCACCTTCTCCAGTAGGAGTATTGTTGCTTTATCATCCATTTGACCCGTTGCTATCCAGACGTTATCTCACCTGTCTTGACAATAAATCAAACTTGCAAATCATTAGAACATATAACATGGGCATTCTTCTCATAATACCTAAGTATTATCCACCCACTACCAAACATGTGTTCTAAATCATTCTTTTACCCCAAATATGTTAATTAGTTTATCACCAATCGTTTGACCCGTTATCACGCTTTTGTGTTTAATCATAACGTATGAGTCATTTTCACCATAAATTCATCAATTACGCAATAGGTATAAGTTTTGATTATAATCGAACCCAATTAACTCATTCACTCAAGTAACCTGTTTTGGGTGATTAGCTCATTCTTTGTCATAATGGCTTATACCTGTTCTTTTGATTATATATATAATCCAATTCGCCAACTAGGCTGTCATAGACTTACACCCACTAATTCAATCTTGATTATTAACAAATCATTCAATGAAGTAAACATGGAAATTCTTTGGTTTAGGCATTAATCTAACACCTTGTGGGCATTATTAAAATTCACCACTAACATGTTATTCGAACTCCCAAAATCACCATTTTATCATCAAAGATATCAAGTTCATTAAGCATTGTTGGATCTAGTGGACCCCATAAAAGAACAGATGATTGGAAAGCCAAAATACTCTATAACTTCTGATTACAAATAACAGTGCTTTGAATATCTGCTCCTCCCAAAGGCAAAGACTCAACAACTGTTTACTCTAAAGTCTGCCAAGCCAAAGGTCTGTTTACAAGAACTGTTGAAGACAATGTCTGTTGAAGCTAAGGTCTGCCAAAGAGAAGCTCTGTTGATGAAGATAAAGTCTGATGCAGCTAAGGTCTGCTGGACCAACAAAGGATATGTCACACCCCGACCTGCAGCGGAAAAGGTGATCGGGGCATGATTGGGTTATCATCAAAGCTCATGACATTTATTTTAACGTTTCATATTCATTAATACAATTTAATGGAAATTCACAATAAATATTACAACATGTTCTAACTATCAATCTAAGCTTCTTTGTTCTCTTCTAAGGCATTTCCTATGTTTTCCTTGCTTCAACCTGTTCACCTGTATCATGTGTAAAAGGGTTTTTGGATCAACAAAAAGTTGGGGAGTGAATCCTATGGAAAACATTTGAACAAGTTTATTTAATTGATTATGAAATGAGTGCACAACCACACATGAGTAAAAATAGATGTAAACTTACTCAACAATCATTAGATATTAAATAAAGCACACATGAACAATAATGGGACGTTTAGAGGCACACGTTGCTCAACTCGTCTCTCACGAGGAACTGATGGGCCTAATGAATGAATTGCATAAACATGATAATATGAAAGACATAACTACAAACAATATAAACTCAATGATACACACATGAACAATAATTGATTGGTTTTGAGGCACACGTTGCTCACTCGTCTCCCACGAGGAACTGATGGGCTTAATGAATGAATTTCATATAATTTGACAAAATGAAATACGTAATCACAACAATATAAACAATCTAAGTTTAGATCACGATATGGTATGGCACAAGTTTTAAATAAACGAGTTAATTATTTTGTGACACATGACACACCCCAAAACGTGTAATTAAAAAGGGGGAGTTGTAAGATTCACTCACCGTGGGTGCGTTCGGTTGATGATGTTGAATGCACGCGAAGTGGTTTTAACCACGAGTGAAATTAACCTAGATAAATAGCATTATGGTTCGGTAAGTAAACGGATTTTATTAATCCATTTTAGTAGGATTGTTGGGTGTATTTTTGTGAGTTTAAGGCTATTTTCTAACCTTAAAAATGTTATTTTTAAGTATTTTTAATTGATTTTTAATTAAAATAAATAAATAAAAATAATAAAAAAATTTGACTTTTTTGACCGTTGACCGTTGACCATTGACCGTTGACTGTTGACTTTGACCGGTTCGTATGCGAGTATATGTGCGCTGAGTGAGGCTCGAACCCGAGACCTCCCGTACGCGTGCACGCAGCTCTACCAACTGAGCTACGTGTCTAACCCGAAATATTTATGTTTTTAATTATATTTATATATTAATTAGATTAATCGAAAATCATTTATTTTTAAAAACGATTTAACTGAATCGGACCGGTGCGCTCCACAGGTCTCGAACCCGGGACCTGTGGGTTGCGTTAACACACAGTCCACCGCTGGACTGTGTGTTTAACATGTTATATAAACCGATTTTTATTATACTTAAATACAACCTAAGTACTTTCATTTCTGACTTATTTAAAAAGGTAAATAATTGTCCGAGTCGGTGCAGTAGACCGGACTCGAACTCGTGACCTGTGATTTAAACATACACACAGTCCACCGCTGGACTGTGTGTCTATCTTGGTTATTATTCCGGTTATTATTATACTTAACATATACCAGTGGTGACCCGGTTCGGTTAAAAAAAATACATTTTTATTAAGGCAGCATGCGTCGGACAAGGTTCGAACTCGAGACGTTTACGTGTTTATTGTGCACACAGTCCACCGCTGGACTATGTGTCTAAACCGAGTTATAACTTGATTTTAATTATACTTATATGTTACCGAACTTCGTCTTCTTCGTCCGTTTTTAACCAGAATCGGAAATCCGACTGGTTCAATGTTTTAATCGGTTTCTTTAGCGTTCTTTAGTTGATTACAAGTGAGATATAAATAAAAAGAAAGAAAAATAGGCGTAAAGTATACCGACTGGACTCCTCTGTTTTTCCGGCAGAACTCCGGCGACTGCAACAGGTTCCGGCGTCGTGTGTCTTGCAACAGCGAGTCTCCAGAAAGCTTGAAAAGGATGTGGGTGACTTCGGTATAAGCTCAGGGGGTTCAGTAAAGCTCAGAAGTGAAGGGCTCGGTTTTCCGGCGAGATACAGAAGTTTTCCGGCGAGTGAGTTTTCGCCGAGAAAGGGTGCGGTTTTGAGCGAAAAAGTTTGCAGAGGTTCGAGGGGGTATTTATAGTGCAGGTCGTCGATGAATTTGGTCCAATTTCCGACTTGATTCGTCGGTTAGAAAATCTCCGACGGTTATAGCTTGTGTCGCGGGTTCAGGCGTCGGTTATAACCGATGTGTGTTTAAACGTTTACGTTATAACTGAAGATGTCGTTAAATCTCGCGAGATCGCCGGGATTTCCGACGACTGAACTTTGGGCGCCGATTTTGATTTCGAAAAAGATGTTATGAATTAAATGATTCTAATAATTAACAAAGAATACAAGTGGCGCAGTGGTTGGAGAGTTGTGCGATAAAACTGTTGAACCGTGACCCGGCGACTGACCCGGGTTCGAAACCCGGCAGAAACAATTTATTTTTATTTTCTTATTTTTAACAGTTTTTTAAAAACTAATTATATATTCCCATATAATAATTAATTATGTATCGTTTAAAATTATTTTGGGCATTAAATTCGCAACGAAAATTTTAACTGATTGTTCGGTTAATAAACGGAGCGGGTTTGGTAAAATCCGTTTTTGACGGATGTTACAGGATAAAGCTCAACAACGGATCTCTAACAATTGATGTTCAAAGGGGTTTATTTGTATTATCAACGTAACAATGCTTAGGCTCTAGCAGATATTAGGAGTTTGTTAGGCTGTTAGATGTTGTTGTCTAGTTGATGTTAGCTTAGATTCTTTAGATGTTTCGTTTGTACTATAAATAACAATGCATGTACTATTTTATTTATCACTTTCACCTTGACATTTTTGTACGAACAAACAAGGAGTGATCAGGCTGGGGGGAGTTGTTATTCTTCATGCATACGTAAACTTGTAATTGCAAATTATGAAAGCATGTTGATGAAAGCAATATCTTCATTGTTGTGATTGAAAAGTTTATTATTCTGATGCATATTTCATCTTTGTTTTATCAACCTTCATTATTTCCATCTTAACTGTCACAACAATCAAACTCAGATCCTAACGATTGGTATTAGAACATGTCAATCAAATTAGATCTAGATAATCAATTTGAAATAAACATATCAGCTCCTATTACTAATATTGTTTGTTCGTTGGATTGACTTCAAAAAGTATTTTAAACAAAACCTGTTTGTAAACAATAAAAAATGTCTCAAAATTCACAAGATCCACACAACACTGGCACTATGTACAAACCTCTGATACTTGTCAGATCGGAATACAATATCTGGCAATATCGGATGGGTCACATACAGCTGAGGAAAAATAAGTTCCTCTCAATCACCAATTAAAGAGAGCAAACTTCCACAAGTGAATGAGTCTGAGAGAAATCAATTTGCTAGCCCACAAACAGCTAAGGAGGCTACACCCCTTGGGTTACATGTAACTCTTGGTGGTAGTTCAAGTGAAGTAGCCACTACAACTGATGAAACAACAGTTTTTCAGTTGGACAATGGTTTCATCTATAAGTCTTCCTTGAAGGCAACAACTATTGAGGATACAATTGTAACCTATGTTCCAGTTGGAAGTCCACAATACCAAGATAAAGAGGCATTTGGTTCTGATAATTTGAAGTCTTCTCTTGTTAAGAACCCAAATACAACTACCTCTGGTAGGAATTCAGATGATCCTATCAAGTTAGCTGATGAATTAAGATACAGGGAATTGACGGAAAGAATGACATCTATGGAATCTTCAATAAATTAAATGAAAAGCATGATGAAATAGATGTTGAAGAATTCTAAAAGTCAACCTTGATAAGTGGTCGAAAACCAGTGCTTTATCATGTTTAAGTCAATGTTTTTACATAGCTTTTAATTTCGAATAGCCAACTTTTAATAGGATTTGTGTCTTACAGGTCTAAAAGAGTTTAAGGAGCTAATCGTGAGCTAAATAGAGCACCAGGACGCGAACCAGATCAACCGGGAATATGCAAAATGAAAAACCGGAGAAAAATGCCTAAAAAGGGGCGTTCGTTTTTGGAGTAGTTGTTTTGCCTCTTAGTTTGTTTATTGGTAGCATTCGTTTTTAGAGTAGTTGTTTTGTAATAAAAGTCGAATTTTCAACACCTTAGCCACTTTCAAATATCCTATTCCACACCCTTAGCCTATCCCCGTTAAAACCTTTCAAAGACCTTTTGACTTATGCTTAGTATTCGTGTTCGGTGGTGTAGAATGATTGAGGTGCAAGACTATGCGGGTACGTGTTCTATTCGGTTTTGAGTGATTATTTTCAAAAGTGCTAATACATCATTAAAATTAGCCAAGTTGTAAACCAAGTGGAGTAAACATTGTGATGGATATGTCTGACTTGTGAGTTTCAAGGGCGGGTTAATCTTGAATAACCATTTTTATATGTTTTGTCATTTATCGCTATATATGTTGAAGTGTGAAAAGTCATGAACCGGGTATGAAATCAGACTTTAGCTTACGTCTCAAGGATGGGAAGTGTATTTCTTGTTCGATCGATGTGAAACGTGGTCGAAAACGATGCTTTATCATGTTTAAGTCAATGTTTTTACATAGCTTTTAATTTTGAATAGCCTACTTTGAATTGGATTTGTGTTTTACAGGTCCAAAATAGTTTAAGGAGCTAATCGGGAGCTAAACATGGCACCAGGACGCGAACCGGATCAACCAGGAAAGTGCAAAATGAAAAACCGGAGAAAAATGCCTAAAAAGGGGCGTCGGCGACGCGTTGGGGCCGTCGACGACGCATGGCGTCGCTGAAAAATCGCGTAGATAGCAGGAAATTACGTCAGCAAAAAAAATGAAGAATCCAGCAGGCGTCGTTGATGCGGGGGTGGCGTCGGCGACGCCTACTCCTGCTCTTCGACGGGATTTTTCAAGTTGTTTTGATGAGTTAAAAGCCAATTTTTGACCTATTCATGGGAGTTACGCGATTTTGGAGATTTGAACTTCATCTTGGAGCCAAGAACACCATCACACAAAACCCTAATCATTCCAAATCGATTGGATCATTCGAATCATCGATTCCTTTGATCCTAACCCTAGTCTACCATCATCCTTTCCATCAATCCATCCATCCATTCACCTTCATCATTCACCACAAACTATAATCATTATCATCACCATCCTCAAAGGTTCAAGATGTTCAAGCTCAAGTTTCTATCATCCAGCGTTAATCGAGTTTCATCCATCATGAGCAGCTAATCACCTTGGTTTCACCCCGGTGTAGGTAGTTGTTTAATTTAGGGTTTTGAATTGTTCTTTGATTCAACTTTGTGACAAATTGTATTGATTTTGGAAACCATTGACAAATGTTTACATTTGTTTCGTATTCGTAAACTGTCGAACGACTATAAAGTTATGACTTTACGAAATGGTTATGTGTATTTATGTGTTGTCTTGGTTAGGTTTTACTTGTTGTGATTACATAGTGCATTCTTGTCCGTTCTTTGGAACGTTGATAGTTATTGGCACCTAAGTCCCTGGTACACTAAATCCGTTAATCATTATGCAGTTGAGTTGAGTCTAAAATTTGTAGAAATCCTAGGTTGGCAATTACCAAAACCGGGTGAGAACTCTTTTTCTGAAATATTGTTTAAACCGTTAATTGTGTTTTTGTTAACCATAGTTAATCAAATCATTATAGTTAATCGGACTTGAAATCATCGTTGGTTAGTTCCAACATTTCTTTCAATCAAACAACCAAATTAAACATAGCAAGCTTCATAAAAATATGACATCTTCATAATCAAACTAGTCCATACATAGACCATAAACTCTTCGCGGATCGACCCCTTACTACCACTAACACGTTTGTTAAGGGTAATATGGGATTATAATATTATCTGTGACCGGAGCGCGACACTCCGATCAAATTTTAGCGCCGTTGCCGGGGAGTTAGTGCGCTTTGCGTTTGGTTTGTGTTTGATAATTATGATAAACTGTTTAAGTGTTGTTTCTTTCATTTTATTTGCTTTTGTGTTATGTGGGGTGTGTTACTTGTGCAGATTGCAGGTAGTGCATGTGTACACGAAATTCCGGGCGAACATCACCGTTAGTTACGAACCGAAATCGAGCGAGTAGCAAGAAGGAACCTAGGAAGCCGGTTAGAGGGAACGCTTGTCTCTAATCAAGTTACCCAAAACTCACAATCAACACCGTCCGTTGGAACCGTTCCAATGGATCAACAAAACCAAAACAACCAATACCATAACAACCTTTCGGGGATAACAACAATCGCCCACCCGCCAACCCACTTCGCCAAAATGATCCCCAAAATCAAAATCCTCCACCCAACCTTAGTAACCGTAACCGAAATCATAACCCAGGTTTTGGATTCAACCTTGAGCAACCAGAGTTTGAATGGTGATTCCGGATAACGCGTGTCCTTATGAACCAAATTACGACGAGTTGAGGAACAGTATTTGGATGAGCAAGATATAGCGTTCCAAGTTATCGATCACCAGATCGATTTAGTGCCAACACTTGGCAATCCGAAGAGGAAGAGGATGATGGGTTCAATAGAGAATGAAGATAATGGGAACTTCTACAACGGTAGGGGTTTCAATCGGGATGACGGGTATCAAAATGCCAATCTCAACAATGGCGATGATGAATGGGAGTACAGTGATGGTTATGATGACAATTACGATGTTGGGTACAACCGTAATGACGGTTATCAAAACAACCGCCAACCCCGGAACAACATCAAAGGAATCCGAATTACAACCCAAACAACAACAACCAATGGATTCCCGAGTTTGTGGGTATGGCGAATCAACATCAGAATCGACGGGTGAATCGGGGACCACTGATAAACCAAGAAGTGAACGGTCCACCAAGGAACAACCGACGAGTAAATAACAATCAACGTCAACAACCACAAGGGGTAGATGGTCGGTTCCGTCCTATGATATCGGAGAACGATTCTCCGTTTGTACCACCACCAAGCGGGAGAGTAGCATTCGATTGTAAACAGAATTACATCAACATCCTCCCTTATTTTAATGGACGAACGAATGACGAAGCATATACTCACTTAGTGGAATTTTCGGCTATATGTAGCACTATTGGGGTGGTCATTTCACCCAAGAAAGTGCAAAATAAAAAACCGGATCAAATTGGAAAGTACAAAATGAAAAACCGGAGAAAAATGCCTAAAAAGGGCGTCAGCGACGCATGGCGTCGCTGAAAAACGCGTAGACAGCAGGAAATTGCGTCAGCAAAAAAACAAAGAATCCAGCAGGCGTCGGCGAAGTGGGGGTGGCGTCGGCAAGCCTACTCCTGCCTCTCCGATGGGATTTTTCAAGTTGTTGTTTGTTTTGATGAGTTAAAAGCCAATTTTTGACCTATTCATGGGAGCTACGCAATTTTGGAGATTTGAACTTCATCTTGGAGCCAAGAACAGCATCACACAAAACCCTAATCATTCGAAATCGATTGGATCATTTCGAATCATCGATTCCTTTGATCCTAACCCTAGCCTACCATCATCCTTTCCCTCAATCCATCCATCCATTCACCACAAACTATAATCATTATCATCACCATCCTCAAAGGTTCAAGATGTTCAAACTCAAGCTTCTATCATCCAACGTTAATCGAGTTTCATCCATTATGAGCGGCTAATCACCTTGGTTTCACCCCGGTGTAGGTAGTTGTTTAATTTAGGGTTTTGAATTGTTCTTTGATTCAACTTTGTGACAAATTGTATTGATTTGGAAACCATTGACAATTGTTTACATTTGTTTCGTATTCGTAAACTGTCGAACAATTATAAAGTTATGACTTTACGAAATGGTTATGTGTATTTATGCGTTGTCTTGGTTAGGTTTTACTTGTTGTGATAACAAAGTGCATTCTTGTCCGTTCTTCGGAACGTCGATAGTTATTGGCACCTAAGTCACGGTACACTAAATCCGTTAATCATTATGCAGTTGAGTTGAGTCTAAAATTTGTAGAAATCCTAGGCTGGAAATTACCGAAACCGGGTGTGAACCTTTTTTATCAAATATTATTTAAATCGTTAATTGTGTTTTTGTTAATCATAGCCAATCAAATCCTTATAGTTAATCGAACTTGAAATCATCACTGGTTAGTTCCAACATTTCTTTCAATCAAACAACCATATTAAACATAGCAAGCTTCGTAAAAACATGACATCTTCATAATCAAACTAGTCCATACATAGACCATAAATTCTTCACGGATCGACCCCTTACTACCACTAACACATTTGTTAAGGGTAATTTGGGATTATAATTATTATCTATGACCGGAGTGCGACACTCCGATCAAACCTTCAACTTAGCAAATTTCCAATGAGCTGTGAAAATCAGTGCAACCAATGATCCAAGCTCAAAGGATTTTGGCTGATATTAATCATAACACTCACATGGAGTTGATAAGAAGCATGGTTGTGGCCGGGTACAAGGTTACCCAAGCGGATATCAAGGCCATCAGGGAACATCTTTTACAGACTACTGGCTTGCCCCTCAAACTATACTTCAAGAAGAAGTGGAAGATGATGCCACAAGGGGGAGAATGATAAGTTGAGAAAGTTGCAGCCTTCATCACAAGCAAAACCATCAAAGGTGCAACAAAAAGCCAGGTTTTGTTTCCACGACCTCTGCTAAGGCATCAAATGCTAGAAGTGAAAAAGGGATTGATGAGACCCTGAACAAGATAGCATGAGAGATTGCCTTAGAAAAGCAGAGAAGGCAAGATACACTCGAAAGAAAAGCTACCATCCTAATAGAACAAGAACAGGCCATGCAGAGGAAAAAAGGAAGACATTGGCACTTCAAAAGGAGAAAGTCAACAAGTATGTTAGACAACAAATTTCCACCCGTCCTAAAACCACTGCTAGGTCTACAAGAAGTGTATCCTCTGTTTACAACCAAAACCAAACCATCACCACAAAAATCACCTTAAAAGAAACCATCACCACCACCAATCAACCAACAGATGTTGTACAATGTTACAAACCACTGCCAAGATAACCTTTCCTACAACAACACAACCACTGCCCACACCACCAAGAATTCCAACACGTCCACCTTCACCTAAAATCAAATTCACGCGCAAAAGAAAAATTTTTGTTGTGCAAGAAGATGACGGCAGGATTTCATCACCAATTCCCTTATCATCTTCCCCCCATTCCAGCCACACCACTCTCATCATTTCCACCAAAATTCATTTCATTTCCATCCACTCAACCACCATCACATATCATTCCACTGGCTGCTCAGTATCCTTTTGGAGCTTCTTGCAATCCAAGGAGAAATTGAATCTTTTTATTCAACAGAGGATACATCACAAGTATCCTTCTCGTCTCTCTTTGGTTATCGCAAGCCTAGAAACTGAGATGAATACTTGAAGTTAAAAGCAAGACAGGCCGAGACTATTGGAAGGCATAAGTGCAAATGGAAGGATAACAGGACTGCTCAGGGAATCTTATCACTAGAACTTAGCAAGGGGAGAAAGTTAGAAGATTTTGCTAAGGACCTGAGCAAGTCCATGTCTGAGAAGCCAAAATTTTGAGCTTGATAAGGAACTAAGACAAGATTACCTTGATCACATCATGCAATATAAACCATACAAAGCAACCAGAGCACAGTTCAAATATTCAACAGATGCTCTCAAAGAAGAAATAGAAAGAATTCAAAGGATGCTCAATTATCCTTTACATAAGCCAACTCCACCAGACTGGAAGAAATACAAACAAGTTGATCAAAACAAGGCGTTGAAGCTGAAGAGAATGAGAGAAGAGCTAGTTGCTGCAAAGTATGGTAATGCAAGGTCTGTTTCCAGATGGTCAGAGTCTAGAATTGTTGAAACATACAAGAAACTGGAACAACTGAGAGAAAATGATCCTATAGTTCCAAAGAAGCCAATATATCCAACATTGGTTGTCCCTCACCAGACTCTTACATTTAAAAAGCAGTCCTCAACATCTGGCTTGTCCATATCTACCTTGAATCAAGCAAAAGGGCAGAAGCAGATGTCTGAGGCTAATGCAGAGATGTATGAAGAACACAAAAAAGAGGGACCGAAAAACCAACTGTTATATCACACAGATCCTGTCAGTGACAAACTGCAAGAAACAATTACAAATCTTATGGGCAGGCCACAAACACCAAACTCTTCAAAAATAACCCTTACCCAAGAAAATCATCTGATTCAAAAATTCTAAAGTGGAAGTCATCCTCCGACACCCACTAATTGACTTTGCTTAAATCAGATGGTGATGTTCAAAGGAAAAGAAAGGAGGCTGCATATGGTCTAGATGCAGATGACCTCCAAAACCTACTGAAACTTGAACTAGAAAGGGATTTTGAATATATGGTTTCCATGAACTTTGAATTACAATTCCAAGGCCTAACCAGGGAAATGCTGATGAGAAATAAAGATCAGAAAAGAAGAGTTTTGGCATCATCTTTCCTAGGGGGAGATTGTTGGATCTAGTGGACCCCACAAAAGAATATATGGTTGGAAAGCCAAAATAGTCTATAACTTCTGAATACAAATAACAGTGCTTTGAAGATCTGCTCCTCCCAAAGGTAAAGACTCACAACTGTTTACTCTAAATTTTTCCAAGCCAAAGGTCTATTTACAAGAACTGTTGAAGACAATGTCTGTTGAAGCTAAGGTCTGCCAAAGAGAACCTCTGTTGATGAAGATAAAGTCTGATGAAGCTAAGGTCTTCTGGACCAACCGAGGATAAAGCTCAACAGAGGATCTCTAACAGTTGATGTTCAACAGAGTTTATTTGTATTATCAATGTAACAGTGCTTAGGCTCTAGCAGATGTTATGAGTTTGTTAGGCTGTTAGATGTCGTTGTCTAGGTAACGTCAGCTTAAATTCTTCAGATGTTTCTTTTGTACTATAAATAGAACAATGGTTGTACTGTTCTATTTATCACTTTCACCTTGACATTTTTGTATAAACAAACAAGGAGTGATTAGGCTGAAGGGGAGTTGTAATTCTTCGTGCATACGTAAACTTGTGATTGCAAATTTATAAAAGCATGTTGATGAAAACAATATCTTCAGTATTGTGATTGAAAAGTTTATTATCCCGCTATGTTTTATCAACTTTCATTATTTCCATCTTAACTGTCACAACAATCAAACTCAGATCTTAACAAGCATGCATATGTAACTTGAAACTATAACCAAGCTCTTTTTTGTTTTAATCAACTATCGCCATAACCAAGCAAAATTGTTAGAACTTGATGTGTTGCAAAACACACACATTTATCTTATGTGAAATTGTGTAATTTTTATTAGTCTTAGAGTCATTTTATTAGTTTTTAGATTTAATTTGATTCGTTGGTGTATTCGTAGGTCCCGATGCGATAAAGAATTAAAAACGAGTTTAAACAAATCAATAACACAAAGAGCATGAAGTATTATATAATAACAAGGGACCTGAATTGTAATTTAAGGAAAGTAGAGAACATGGCGCATCCTGAAAAGTTGATAAATCTCGGAGGACTATAATTGACAAATTACCGAAAATATTTAATTCAAATCGCTAGATGACAAAAAAAAATAAAGATCCATTTTTATCATCCGCCATTAGAAAATTTCAGTGACCAAACCTAAGACCTGTTGACCGAACCTTTTGGGTTTTTTTGGGAGTTTGTATTGTAAAAATTGTGATTTTGGTGTATTTAAATATAGTTCAACAATCAAAATATAGAACCATATTCCACAATTTCGGAGAGTAGATTATTGGAGCAATAAGAACAGAGGAATTGGTGTTCGCTGGAGAGTTCGAAGTCTGTAGACATGTATTGAAAAGTGCAACCCGTAAGGCTTTGGTTTCTATTTTTATTCGTTTATCTGTTTTGAACAAGATGTTTTCTAGGTTTGAACATTTTTGATTATACAAACATGTTGAGAGGCTAAGTATTCATAGTCACCTAGGTTTGTTGAACTAATCATGTGTTTAGACTTCGTTCGGTTTGATGTTTATCCAAGTTTCTTGTGTTTGATTTGAAATAGTTTTGATTGTTGCTGATTATGATCATGTGTGTTATTGTTTGCTGATATTAATGAATTGGTTTTCATTATGGATGTGTTTATAAAGAAGAAATTCACCATAGACACGTTAAAATCATTAGTTAATTTGTTAATTCAACCAATACTTGTTTTAACCCTCTTAGAAATAATATTGGTAACTTAATCAATTAAAATAAGTAGACATAAGTGTACATCCAACTCCATTGAACAGAAATATAATTTGGGATTGCTATGGTTTATTTAGTCGTTGTTTCGTGTTTTAGGCACTCGATAGCTCGAGGTCTTTCTATTTATTCGCATCTAAAGGATTCTAGGTTTTCAGTGTATCAATTTAAGACTAGCTTCACAATTAAAAGGTGTTACAGTGTTTTGCTTTTTGATGTCTCTAGTGGTAGGATTCGGTATTGATCTGTCGAGTCATTTCAATCTAGTACATCATCCACTATCTGATTGCACGATGTAGATCGGTTTTTAGGATTTTGTGTGTCGGTCACGTTTATCTTGTCAATTGGTTTGTCCTCTTTAACGAGAGGGTAGTCGGCCTAAAAACAGAAAAAGAAATTTGCTAATTGTCAACCGTAAAAGTCTTGCATGTGGCTAGGGATTCTTGCCTAGGTGGTTTGTTCATCATTACTGGTTACACTCGCACTTGCTAATTGCTCTTGTTTCTTCTTCGTTCTCATTAGTTAATTTTAGGTTATTAGTTACTTAAAATCACAACAAAAAATCAAATCAAATTTAGCTAGTAATTCGGTTTAGGTTGAGTTTTAGAGCTTGCCACATCTAGTTCCTATGTTCGATACTCACTCTTGCTTACTGTATTATACATGACCAGTACACCTGTCGTTTGCCATGTAGTTTTTAAGTAATTCCACATTTAAAACTTAATCCAATTTTGAGTACACATCAAAACTCAACATAAATCATTATCTTTACACCTTTTACTCACCAAATCATATAATCTAACATCTAGACTATTACATGCAATATGATTCCATAACTCCAAGGTTATAATCAATCATTCTAGCATAGAAATTAGGGTTTCTCAACATCAAAATCTCACACCATTACCCGGATTTTGTGGATTTGAACAACAATTATGAAGAACCCTAACTCTTGAATTTTATTAACATAAACTTAAGAAATCACTTACTAAAGCCCTAGAAATCAAGCAAGGATGATAGAATTGAGACTTTAGCCTCCCAATTTCGTGATTTCCATGATGAATTTGGCCTCCCCCTTCCCCTTTGGTTGGGTCGCATATGGTTACCCCTGGTCACGTCCTTCCTTTTTTTAATATTTTATCAACTTTCCCCCTTTTTTTTTACCTCTAAGTATCTATTTGGTCAGGTTTCGATCCCCACAGATACATAGTATATATCATTATTAGATATGTGTACAAGTATGCAGTTTGTCTAAAACTCTGTTTAAAAATAATTATGTAATAAAAATTGTGACGTGTATTTCTTATTACTTTCAACGCCAACTACACGAAGTTGGTATTTAATATACGTTTGTTAATAAAATATAAAAATAGAATACACTTGTAAAATACCAAAAAAGTGGTAAACGCATAAAGCAAGGAAGTGAGGGTGGCGGATTGGTGGTGTGAGAAGTAGCCGCCCGTGATAAGATATGTCAAGGTGGATCCACATGTGTGACGTATGCCCTACACCGCAGACTCTTTTTATTTCTGCTTTTATATTCATTTCTCATTTTCTTTCCTAGTAGGTGGTTAGGTGGTACCGCAATATTGCCTACACTGATATTTTATGTTTTGATTGTTTTTTCACCGAAAAATTTATATATTTTTTTTCAAACTGGAAATAAATAATCCCATATAACTCAGCTTGGCCGATAATAATCCCAAGTCACTTATTGGCCAATTATAATCCGAACTGGATCAACTTTTGGCCAAAAATAGTCCGCGTTAAAAATAGTTTAACGGAGTTAATTTTTTTTCGAATTACAAGCCGATGTTTTAGGGCTTTTGATCAGAACAAGGATACGAGTCGATTGATGTAAAAAATACATCGAAATACTGCCCCAACCTAAAAACGGTGCTTCAATCCGGGTGTTTAACTTTCAATTAACCAAAATCAATCCATATCGAGCACAATTTCGAGGTAATTTTTACATCAATCGACACGTATCCTCGTTCTGACCAAAAGCCCTGAAACATCGGTTTATAATTTGGAAAAAAAATTAACTCCGTTAAATCATTTTTAACGGCGGACTATTTTTGGCCAAAAGTTGACCGGTTCGGATTATATTGGCCAATAAGTGACTTGGGATTATTATCGGCCAAACTGAGTTATATGGGATTATTTATTTCCAATTTGCCTATTTTTTCACCGAAAAATGTATATAATATTATCCGAAGTACAACTTTAACATTTTAATTAATGTGTATTTGTTATGACTTAATTTCAAATAACTTAAAATGTAAAATTCAATTGACTCATTAAAAGGTTTATGAAAATTACACGTTTCGTCCTTTATCTTGATATCCTTTTTTAGGCATTGTCATTTTCAACGAATTTTGACAGGTTTTGTCTTTTGTAGAGAAAATTGTTGCACGCTTGTCCTTTAACCCTAACACAGTTAGATTTTTTGTTAACTCTGGTTACCCATGGGTATTTTTGTCTTTTTACCACTTTATTTAATATTATTAAAAAAATAAAACAAACAAAAATTATATAATTCTCTTTCTCTCTCTATACCAGACACACTCTCCCTCTCTCTTCTGTACCACACTCTCTCTCACACACATTTAGATCCTACCACCACCTCTCACCGCCATCAACCGACCACATACCATCAACCCATAAAACCCCAAATCCACCTTCTCCCCCATCTCCATCCCCTCACAACGGTTCAAGTGGATCTCCGTCATTGTCGCTGTCACAACGGTTCACAGTGGATCTTCGTACCGGATCTCTGTAACCGTCACTGTTACCGTGGATCTGCGTCACCGTCACAACCGTACCGGATCACTGTCACCGTCACAACCATAACAGCTCTCGGTCACCATCGTTGTTACCATCACCGTTTCCATTACCGTCGTTATCAGATTTGGCGGTTACGGTATCGCTAAAGACGAATAAGTTTGTGCCGCTGCATCTAAGGCCTGGTTTTCATGGGAGGGAGGAAAAATCAGAACCGGAGGTTAAGAATTAGGTGGAGGAAATGAGGCATAAATCATTATGACAAGGAGAAATAATTGTGTTGATCTGAGTTTAAAGAGAAAGAGTAGGGGTCTTAAGTGGGTAGGGGTGGTTGCTAACGGGGGCGGTGGTTGTTGGTGGGGCAATGGTTTTGTTTGCTTGTAGATAGAGAAAGGGAGGGGGTAAAAAGAATGACTATATTGTTTGCTGGAATGTATATGTGATTATTTACAAAACCGTCCTTTTTAAGTAAAAAGGCTAAACTAGCCTCATTGACTTACATGTGATGAGATTTAACAAAAAATGTAACCGTGTTTGGTTAAAGAACAAGACGTGCAACAATTTTCCTATAAAGGCAAAACCTGTCAAAATTTATTGAAAAGTACACCGCCTGAAAAAAGGTATCAAGATAAAGGACAAAACGTGTAATTTTTCTAAAGTTTTTAGTTGTGACAAGTCCAAGCCTGATTAAAGCTCAAGTATGAACAAGCTTATACTTAAGTTTCACATACCAAGTTTTGTTCAAGTTGTTTAGGCTAGCCAGCCTAAACATTGTAAATTAAATAATTTCATTTTATACAATACTTATTATATAAAAACTATAATTATATAATTATGAAGACATATATAATTATAAGTAAAAGTAAAATGGGTTTTTGGACCGACCAAGGAGTGAGTAAGAGAGAAAAGTGTGTGTAACGAATTCTTGAAGTTTGTCCAAACAAAGAAAACAAAAGGAGCCCTGATTCAACCTTTTTTGGTGGGGGTGTAGAGGAGTGGAACTGGTTCCCTCTGCATGGTCACCATTTTCTTCTTGGTTCTACTGACGTGTGCTCTAATTGTTGCTAAATCAAGGTCCTCACACTTAAACAAAGTGTTAGCCTCGTCTATGGGGAGGTCCATGTGACCCGACTCTGGAGTGAGAGTAAGTTCTTTGTTCTCATAGGGTAACTAGTTATTGAGTGGACGATTTTTCTGTGTGTTAAGCTATGTTTGCAATTGTGATTAATGCGCCTTTTATATAGTGTTTGGTTAGTTGGGCATTAAATGCTTGTAAGCTCTTGGGTGATAATCAGAGATAGATGTCTCTGGTGATTGACGTTTATTTGACTTATCTGTGCAGGCGGTTTTATCAATTGTGTGGCTTCCCATCGGCCTTCATACCTCTAGGGTTCCTCCGGCTTCAGTTCTCTTTCATCCTTACCTCCTTCCCAGTAAGCGTGCTATTGGTTTTGGGGAGTGTGAGATCGTCTGACATTTTGTTGGATGTGTATGGTATCTTCCCGGCTAGTAGTTATTGTTCCTTTGTCAGGTCCTAGTCCTGGTAGCATTAATGCTAACAACATTGTACCTCTGCCAGTCCTTTGTAATTTCTTATGTCAGTCGATCATTTGCCTCTTATATGCTCGGTTGGCCGATGTTTGGTGTCCCTTCGCCTTTGGTTCTTACTTCCTTTGTCTTCCTATTCCGGACTATTGTTTTATCCGGTAATCCGAAGGACCATCCTTCTTCAACAACCCCCTAGTTCGACGACCCTATGATACTGATGTGAAATAAGTTTTTGGACTATTTTTGTTGGAGTAACTGAATTGGTTGTGTCTTCCGAGATTTATTCTTTTTTCGAGGCTTGTAATCATTATTATTTTGATGTTGATTGATGTGCTTGGGCCTACAGTTGGGTTTTTTCCTAACCCTAGTTGTGTTGTCCCTTCACTACCCTTTTCCTTCTATAAACTCACCTTGCTTCCTCTCATTTGTATTAATCTCATCCATCCTTTTCCTACGCTTACTCGAGCATCACTGATCAAGTCAGCAACTTCCTCCTCCTGCGAGCTTCTCTTTAATTTTATTTTCTTGGTGCTTGTTCTCACATTTTTCGACAATGAACAAGAAAGATATGAATCTTCGTTTTTTGAAAATGGACCAGAAAGCTGTGGATGATTTTTTCTGGAAATATTTTGATTGTAATGTTTATAAACTTGTGGCTCCTAAGAAGGATGATCTCATTACTAATTGCCCGTTTGATTAAGTTGGGTTTTACAAAAATAACATTTTTACTTCTTTGGGCTCCACCTGCCCCTTTCCAACTTCTTTTTGGAGTTTCTAAAAGATTATCAATTGGACCTCCGGTAGCTTAACCCCTTGGGTGCTATGAAGGTTGTTCACTTTGAAGTAATGTGCCGAGCTTTTGACGGTGCTCCTACCCTCCCCTTGTTTCGGAAGTTCTATAGGCTTGGTTATGCGGGAGATTGGTATATCGTTCAAAAGAGGGGAGATAATGCCCATACAAAGCTGATTATTCTAGTTTAAAGAATTGGAAAGATCATTTTTTGGGTTCCTAGTTGTGTCGTCCCCTTTCCATGTCGTGGCGTGAGTATGGTCAGGATATGAATCTGAAGGAGGGTGATGACTCCTTCTTTGACGCTCAGCTTTATGGTTCCCTTATATCTAATACTTCGCCTTTACAAATAATTTTCCGAAGAGGTTCTAGTGTTGTTCGGCCTTAGCCGGATGTGGTCCTTTCCGAAGGTTGTGCCTATTTTTAAGGAAGGGACGATGATCGAAGTGTCGCGCCCGGTCAAAGATAATATTTATAGTCCCAAATTACCCTTAACAATGCGTTAGTGGTAGTAAGGGGTCAAACCACGAAGCGTCTGCGGTTTGCGATCGGATATGATTGATTGTTAACGTTGTCACTTTATGAAGCTTGCTAAAATGATTCAATTGGTTATTTGAAAGAGATGTCGGATTACCCAACGAGTTTGTTTTGATTACTTAACTACTTAAACTTGAATTGGTTGCAAAGGAATTGATTAACGGTTGTAAAAAAATAGTGAGAAAACAAGGTTCACACCCGGTTCAACAATTGCAAGACCTAGGGTTACTACACGTTTTATTTGTTTAAACGAATTAGTTCATTAACGGTTAAGAATCACAAAGCTTAGGTGCCAAATGCTATCAACGTTATAGACAACGGACTGCAAAGCACTTCGTTACTCTGGACAAGTGAAACCTATCAAGAGACAATGCATAAATACGCATATTCATTTCACGAAGTCAAATTTCATAACTCACTCTACAATTCGCAAATTCAATACAAATGTAAGACAATTATCAAATGATTAAATGTAATTCGAATTGTCACCAACCAATCGTTTAACAAACAGTAAGCCCTAGAAATCTTACAAAAGTCTACACCGGGGTGAAACCTCCGGGAATTAGCCGCTCATGGTGAAGAGAACACGATCAACGGATGATAAAGCCTTGGAATTGCACATCTTGAATCTTGGAGGTGGAGATGAACAATGATTAGGGTTTGTGGTGGATGAAGGTAATGATTGGAGTGATGGTTAAGTAATGACGGTGATGGTGATGATCTAGTTAGGTTATGGATATTCGGGTGAGATGATGATGAAATGGGAATGTGAGGTTTATGGCTCCAAGAACAAGTGTTTTTCTACAAGAACTCTAACCCCCTTCAATAGGTCAAAAACTCCCCCTATAACCCGTCCATAACTCGTCAAAACTTAAAATTCGCGACACAGTAAAATAGGGCCGTCGCCGACGGCATGTGCAATCCATAAGTTCTCTGACGCCTTATTCTACCGCCTACGGACATTTTGACACGACGGGTTATACATGGGGTGTCGCCGACGACCCATAGTGGCGTCGGCGACGGTGCTCCCAAACCCATGTTTCTGATTTCTTTGTTTCTTGATTTCGGTTGATCTAGTTTGCGTCCCGGTGCTCCGTTTAGCTCCCGATTAGCTCCTTAAACTCCAGAAGACCTGCAAAACACAAACCTCATTAAAAGTAGGCTATTCGTGATTAAAAGTCACATAAAAGATATGAACTTAAGCCATAACGAACGCCGGTTTTCGACCATGTATCACATCCCCACACTTGTCTTTTGCTTGCCCTCAAGCAAATCTGTTTTTCACTTTCACGTGGGTCGAACGAGAAATATACTTCCCATTCTCGAGACGTAAGTTAAGATCTCATGTCATACTCAGCTAAAAGTTTTTACAATTTTCAAATTTTTTAGCGATAAAGAACTAATAACATTAAATGGTTATCCAAGATTAACCTGCCCTTGAAAATCACAAGTCATGCATACCCCTCACAACGTTCTCTCCCCTCGGTTTACAATTTGGCTAATTTTAATGGTGTATTAGCACTTTCAGATGATCACTCAAAACCAATAGAACAAGTACCCGCATAGGCTTGCAACTCAATCATTCTCCACCACCGAACACGAATACTAAGGACAAGTCAAAAGGACTTTAAAGGGTTGTTATGGGGCTAGGATAAGGGTATGGAATCGGAATTTGAAAATGGCTAAGGTGATGAAAATTTGACTTTTATTACAAACAACTACACTAAACCGACTAAAAAACTCAACAACTAATAGGTAAAAGCGTTCGCCTTTTTATTCACAACTACCACACATTTTTTTGTTTTTTCTCAATGATTTTCTCATATTTTTCATAACATTTTATGAATTTTTTTTCAAAAACAAAACAAAACTTTACAAACAACTAATCCTAAAATCAATTTTCATCACACGGGTTAAAAAAGGTTTAAAGGTTAAAGGCAAAATGGGGTGATTAAATGAAAGGTTTAGGCTCAAAGTTGGCAACTAGAGGATAGATTTCGAGTATGGATAGATAAATGGTTTTAAAGGAAAGGTTCACCTAATGTCTTAATCATTCTCGTGCTTGTATTCGGTCTATGGTCTCAAACGTATCTAAAGATGCAAGTTCTACAATACATGCCTAATGGTCCACTCAAACAAAGAAACATATGTACATTTAATGTATAAGAGCGGCTCAAGACCTCACATATAAAGGGTATGATATGTGGTATGCATAACTTATAGATTTCTTAGACGAATTATTCCCAAATAACCACCGCTAAATACCCGTCATGCTATTAACTTGAACTTGACCATGGCAAAAGACCAAATGGGTTGTGCCATCCCTCGTTGACTTAGTTACTTGTGCTTTTAGATCGCTTCGAACAAAGACGTTTATGAAATTTTTTTGAATTTTTCCCCCATCCCCACACTTGAAGTCAACATTGTCCTCAATGTGTAGTGTTTAAATGAACGTGTCAAAATCGAAAAACTTTACTACCCCGACCCCACACTGGAAGTAAACATTGTCCTCAATGTGCAAGAATAGTGCTTTTTAATACGCACAAGGGATGTGACACGACTAACCTCCCGATAATTTCACCCCGGAAATTAAAATACAAAATACATTCCACTTATTACTAACAAAGGATCAAAGTAAAAAGAAACGTATGCACCTGATTTTCGAGCTCATTCTTCGTGTGCTCTTCATCCTTCAACAAAATCATCGTCTCGCGAACATGATGTACTTACAAATCTCAACCCTTGTGTAGAAGCATGCTTCTCACAACCATCAACATTCGTTAGTTATCTAGTTCTACCATTTTTATGAAGACATTACCAAGCCATAAGTTAGTTCACTTTAATTATTGTGGAAAAAATAATTTACAAAAACAACAACCTAACTCACTTTCGTAGGAATCACGGTTGCATTTAGCTTATGCAACAAGCCCTTTTAAACTCCCGATAGCTTGGGATGACGAGTAGGTCTCGTGAGGGTTATATAGGGAACATGCCCACAACGTTCATTTATCTAGGAAAACAGTAAACTATCTACTAACACAGGAAAAGAATACAACAACAACACAAAACATACCTCGCCTATCTCTGATAGCGCTCATTCACTTCAACTGGCGGGTATGGGTTATAGGGATACCCAGTGAGGGATGACATCACCTCCCTCCAATCGTCAAGGGGACCAGGTTCCCCTTCGGGCGGTGTCGGTAGCTATGGTGGGAGGAAACTAGAGCCTGGTGCCTTGGGCTAATGGGAGATGGGTCGGAAGGACCTCGGGGCGCGGGTAGGTTCTCGAAATTGGTCCATGGCGTGTGCTCGCTATATGGCAAGCCGGCCATATAATCCCGTATATGTCGTTCTTGGTCATGGAGAGCCTTTGCATTATTGATCGCCAATTGTTGATCCGTACCTAGCGTCATCCACCAGCGATCCTCTAAAGCATTTTGCTCACTACGGAGACGATCCTGCTCTTGTTCCCAAGCCCTTCTTTGGCTATTTCCTGTGCCCTTTGTTGATCCATACCCAGCTGTTGGGCTTCGAACAACTGTTGGTCCTCCCAATACTTCTCAACCTTAGCCCGGTGGGCGGCTTCCTTAACCCAATGTGTTTGGTACTGGGCTTGGAAGCTTTGTTCCCACTAGTGCCTCCGCTTGTGGTATTCGCGGTTCTCCCTAATACCCGCGGATACATTATCATAAACCCCTTGTTGTCCCCGGTTATAATTAGTATGATCCGGTTTATCGCCGGGAGACAACAACCTGAGCTACCGCTTTTGAAATTTCCCGATGTGCTCGGGCATACCTTGTCTCGGCCCCTTTGGACCGAGGGGGGTCCATCCCCAGCCTCTGCATCCATCATTTCTTCTTCTCTCACGGCCTCATGAGCCACACTTGGTTCCTCGAACTGAAAACTGTGTCTGTGGTCATCTGTCACCGTGTACTGGTGACAAAAGACTTTGACGTGAATTTTCCAATGTTGCTTTATCGAAGCGAAGCAGATTTGATCGATCAGTTTGCTCACCCATAACGATTCGCGGGCAAGGCATTCTGTTGTAGGATCATAGCACTAATTAACCGTACGCACGGTATCATCTTTCTTGAACACGACTCGCGCGTGTCCCATGTATTCATCATCACAATTTGCCGCCATGACAGTTTTGGCGACCCAAACAACAGCGAGTACAACACCCTACAATTCGGTGCCTTCACCTTCCCGCGGTCCCCAAACTGCACCAAGATGTTCTCTAGAGAAATCCCTTGAAGAATCCGCCCTTCCAATGACAGGTCATTTCTTGACTCGGACAATCCGCCCGACCCCAGTAACACTTTAGCTAACATACCCTCTGGATCACCAGTGTTTGCCTTGTTATCCAAGAAATAGTCGATATTGTAATAATAATACGCATCTACCCCCAAAGAATCGAATCGACCTATAGAATTCATATGCTTAAAAGACATAACCATTTGATTCTTTCCAATATCTCCCACCAATTGCCACGTATTTGGTGGCCCATCCTTATTTACAAACCTCAACGTCGACAACCACTCATAAACTGCCGCCGGATAAACCGTGGTGTGATGTCCTCACACCAATCTAACACACGCTCCCACCCGAGCCTCTCAAACTTTTGATCAATCCCAATTGCCCTAAACTCTTCCACGTTGACCGACCTTTCTGGAACAATCCTTTCCGGCACCGACGTGTAATATTCCCCGAGACCATCTTCCACTTCCACATCTTTGCCTCCAACTTTTTGTTATTAAACTTTGAAAGAGGTTTTTTTTGTTATCATTCCATGCCGAGGCTACTCGGCTATTCTTAAACTCCTCCCAATCCCAATCTTGCCTATACAATCTTCCATCGTTTTCCTCAACATTACTCAATTGTTCCCACTTTTTTGAATGTAACCTGAGCCCAATCGGCTCCCAAGATGAACCTTCACCAGAGGTCTTGCTTCTCTTCCTGCTAAACATGGCTATAATCACATACAAAAAGATCAATCAGTATAACCCAATTTCAACAATCTCAAACCTTGAACATAGCGTTCAATGTTGAACCAAAATCATGTTTTAGATGTACATTAGCTTGTTTAAACTTAAAAAGTAGCAAACTTTATCATCTAGTACTAATTCTTTCATTTTTACTCTTAAATTCTTAAAAGTTCCACAAGGTTCAACATCATGTCTATGTTCAATCACGTAACAAACAAGTGTAATCACATCACTATAGTTGTTGCATGTCCAACACCCACCCAAATCACATATTCATCCTCAAATTCAAGCTATAACATCATAAATCGCAATAAACAACCTACTCTAAATAAGAAGTTTAAAAATTTCGGAAGAAATCAACTAACCATATGATAATCATGCTTGAATTTAAATAAAAACCTACCTTTGATGTTGTTAAGCAAGAGAAACTAGAAAAAGATGTAAATCTTGAAGCTTCAAGAACACTCTTTCAAAAACCCGAATTTTAAAACTCAGAAATCTTGCAACGAGCAAGATATGAAAGATATGAAGGGTTTTTCCTTGAAAAACTAAGCAAGTTAGGCTCAAGAATCATTGGATTTGGTGGAGAATTGAAGAAGTTATGGAAGGTTGAAGTTCTAGGGTTTTTGTGAAGAAGATGAAGGAGATGGAGATGATTGGATGAGAGATATGCAGAATTTTTATGGTGTAATGAAGTTGTGGATCAGATATCGGGTCTACCGGTCGAGTTTGTGGTTAAAAGGTCTTTCGGGTTGCTGAAAATAGGTAAAAAATGGGTTTCGGGTCGTCAAAACACGTTAAACAACAATCAACGTCGGCTGACAATGGGGGCACCGTCGCGATGGGCCTTCCCACCGTGCGATGCTATGTGGTTATTGGATTTTTGGGCGACGCCCTATCCTACTGCCTACGGGGAATTTCACCCGACAGCACACTCTCTAGACCCCGTCGCCCAACGCCTACACAAAAAATGCTTTTTTTTTTACGAAAATATGGACGAAACAAGAACTTTTTATAAAGGGGGCCTATGCTAATTAAAATCCTAAATATTATTAAAAATATTTTTGTGAATTTTTTTCGGTTTTAAAACTTACTAATAACCTATCGTTAAACGATCCTACCCCCCCCCCCCCCAAATAGTCGTGTATTGTCCCTTATACAGATAAACAAGTCTAAAAACATACCTCGTAGCTTCATGACTCATTCGTGGTTTCCGGAACTTCTACATCACAAAGGAGTTAGTAAAACGAAAACAATAAGCAACAACTACACTAAAACAATGCAACCAAACAAATAAAAAAAAAATACAAGACTCTACAAAACATGTTACCAGTTCTCAATTAACCTCGTAATTTGGTACGCTTACCAAGAAGCTTACCAAATCCGTGTTTACCTCATTCTTCTCTTCATTACCATCGAGAAACTGTTTAAGACGATGGCCATTAACCGTTTGTTTCGACCCATCCTTCGGGTCCTCAATGGTAACATCTCCCAACTTTTCGACCCGTGTAACGACATACGGGCCCATCCACTTACTCTTTAGCTTACCCGGAAGAATTTAAGTCTAGAGTTATAGAGCCAAACCTTTTGCCCCACCACAAACTCCTTTGGCTTTAAATTTGCATCATGTACTCGCTTCATTCCGTCCTTGTACTTTGAAGCACACTCATACGCCTCTTCCCGGAGCTCTTCCAACTCACACAATTTCAACTTACGTTCTCTACATACGTCATCATACTTAATGTTAACTTCTCTTATAGCCCAAAAAGCACGATGCACAAGCTCAACTGGCAAGTGACAATTTTTACCGTAAACTAAACGGTAAGGTGTGGTGCCAATAGGTGTTTTATGCACCATTCTATAGGCCCATAAAGCATCATTCAACTTCGTCGACTAATCCTTATGGTCCGGTCGAACGGTCTTTTGCAAAATCTCTTTGATTTGCCTATTAGACACCTCCACTTGACCACTCGTTTGCGGTGGTAGGGAGTAGCAATCCGATGGTCAACCCCATACCGTTTTAGTAACTTTCCGAAGTTGAAATTCTTAAAATGAGATCCCCCATCACTAATAATTACCCGGGGAATCCCAAATCTTGAAATAATATTGTTTTGCACAAAGTTACAAACAACGGTATGGTCATTGATTTGGTGGCAATCGCTTCGCCCATTTAGATACTTAATCGACCGCCACTAAAATATACAAGTTGCCATATGAATTTGGAAATAGGCCCATGAAATCAATCCCCCACAGGTCGAAAATGTCGACAATGAGAATCGGTTGCATGGGCATCTCATCCCTTTTCGAGATACTCCCTATCTTTTGACACTCAACGCAATTTTTAGCAAATTAAATGCGTCTTTGAAAATAGTCGGCCAATAATGACCGCTATTGAGCACTTTGTGCCCCGTTTTGTGACCACGGAAATGGCCCCCACAAGCAAATGAATGCAAGTGCGTCAAAACACTCGAGATCTCATCGTCCGGAATGTATCTTCGAACAACTTGATCCAGACATATCTTGAACAAATCTAGCTCCTCCAACGTGTAGTATTTGATTTTAGACATGAAGTGCAATCTCTTCCTCCTATCCCCATGAGCCGGCAAGTCACCTGTAACCAAATAGTTCACAATATTAGCATACCAAGGTAACCCAGAAACTTTCATAATATGCTCATCTGGAAAAGTATCATCAATCTCCACACGAGAGGAACCCTCTTCTACCAACAACCGAGACAAGTGGTCCGCAACCATTTTCACTACCCTTTTTGTCTCGTATCTCTAGGTCAAACTCTTGTAGCAAGCTAACCCATCAGATCAATCTCGCTTCGCGTCTTTCTTCTCCATGAGGTACCTGATAGCAGTGTGGTCAGAATAGATAATGACTTTGTTACCCCATATATAAGCCCGGAATTTTTCCAATGCAAAAACCACATCAAGTAGCTCTTTCTCAGTTTTTGTGTAATTTAACTGCGCATCTGAAAGAGTCTTACTTGCGTAGTAAATATCAATGGGTTTCTTGTCCACCCTTTGACCCAATACGGCCCCCAACCGCATAATCACTCGCATCACACATTATTTCGAATGGTAAAGACCAATTCGGTGATTGCAATATTGGGGCCTCCGCTAACTTTTCTTTCAAAACATTAAAGACGTTTTTACATTCTTTGTTAAAATCAAATGGTTGGTCTTTAAGCAACAAATTACATAAAGGTTTTGTGATATCACTAAACCCTTTAATGAACCTTCTATAAAAACACACATGACCTAAGAATGATCTAACCCCCTTAACACTCGTGGGATACGGTAAAGTAGAGATGACTTGCACCTTTGCACGGTCAACCTCTATCCCACAATTGATACGACATGCCCCAAGACAATCCCTTCCTGAACCATGAAATGGCTCTTTTCCCAACTTAAAACAAGGTTTTTCTCAACACATCTTTGTAAAACCTTTTCTAATTGCTAAGGCATGCATCAAAAGACAACCCAAAAATTGAGAAGTCATCCATGAAAATATCTAATGACTCCCCCACCATATCTGAGAATATGCTCATCATACACCTTTGGAAGGTGGCGGGGGCATTACATAACCCAAACGGCATCGCCTAAATGCGAAAGTACCGTACGGGCAAGTAAACGTTGTCTTAGCTTGATCTTCCGGATGAATAGCGATTTGATTATAACCCGAATACCCATCAAGAAACAATAAAACTTTTGACCCGCTAACTTCTCAACAATTTTGTCAATAAAGGTAAAGGGAAATGGTCTTTGGAAGTTGCGGAATCCAACTTCCTATAGTCTATGCAAATACGCCACCCGGTTACCAGCCGAGTGGCGACCTCTTCACCTGCATCATTAGTGACGACTTGGATGCCCGCCTTCTTCGGAACTGTCTGCGTTGGGCTCTCCCATTGACTATCAGAGATGGGGTAAATGATACTCGCATCTAGCCACTTCAAGACCTCCTTCTTGATCACATCTCTCATGTTCAGATTCAATCTCGTTGTGTGTCCCAAGAAGAAGTGATACCATCTTCGATGATGATTTTGTGCATCACCACGGAGGGACAGATTCCCTTCAAATCTGCAATGGTCCACCCAATAGCGGCTCTATTGGTGACCAAAACTCCCATAAGCTTCTCCTCTTGCTCCCTCGGTCAAGTTTGATGCAATGATAACCGAGAGTGTTTGCCCTCACCCACATAAGCATATTTCAAATGCTTGGGCAACAACTTGAGCTCTACAACCAGAGGCTCAACTAATGTCGGCTTTAGCTTTGTGTCAATCTTCTCCGGAAGACTTTCCACTTGGTGTGTCCAAGTAGGTCTTCATTCCTTCACCGACAAACCTCTACCTTCTTCACCTCCTCATACATGCTCCTGATTCGTTTCCGTTTGCAACCTGTCAAACATAAAGCACTCTTCTATTGTGTTTCCTCTTTGACACTAGTGTCGCATAGAGGTATACACTCATCAATAACGTCCGCCATGTAGCATTCGTCACCACTAGAGGATCCGTTAATCCCAAAAAGACATTCAACCGCAACCGACGGTTACCAAAAGTCATGTCGACCGTACCCGTTTTAAAATTGATTTGGGCATTCGATGCTGCCAAAAATGGTCGATTGAGAATAACTGTTGGTTGCTTAGTTCGGTCCAAAGAAACATAATAAAGTACAAGGAAGTCCACCGGATAATAAAAGTCATCGACCTTTACAATCACATCGGTGACTATCCCGCGGGGTAGTTTAGGGGTCAAGTCCTGCCAACACCACGGTGGTATTAGACGACTGAAGTGGACCAAACTCATATTGGTCATACAAACTACCTGGCAAGATACTCACACTCGCCCCAAGATCCAAAAGTGCCCGTGTCGTTTTGAACTCACCCACTTGAATGGAAATAATGGGTGCCCCCGAATCTTGTAGCTTTGGTGGAAGTGCACCCGAAAGAATCAAACTAACATTTTCAGTCAAATCAAGTTTCTTTGGAAACTTGTTAGTTCGTTTCTGTGTGCACAGATCCTTCAAGTACTTAGCATATGAGGTACTTGTTTTATTGTATCTAAGAGTGGTAAGTTAATTTTTACTTGTTTAAAGATTTCCCACATTTCCTCTTGTTGTGGGCCACGTTTTGTTACCACTTTCTTAGATGGTCCCAACAAAGCTTCGGGATAAGGGGCGGTATTAACCCCCACACCCTTTTCCTTAGCCTTTGGAACGGGGACAGTCATAATGGGGTATTTTTGTTATTTTCAGTAACATTTTTATTTTGACCCGTTTGACCGCCAATACTCTCCTCATCACTAACATCTTCCACCACCCCTTCAACAAACTGAGGGGTGGTGACTCAACACCACTATCTATGACTCACCACTACGTAAAGAAATTTTATTAATCGGTACCTCACGTGTGTTCTTGCCGGATGAACTTTGATGTTTCGGGTTCACCGTGGTATCACTCGGAAGCCTTCTCCCGCTTCCCCGCATTTGAGCCATTTCCTCCGCGAGTTGGCCCACTTGCTTTGCCAATGCTTCGTGTGATTTGTCTCGGATTTCATTCTCTTTCTTCGACTCTTGAATCATGGAGAGAATTGCATCCATCTTGGCGTTTAAATCATTGCCACCCCCACTTTGGTTGTTCGACCCATTTCCATTACTACCTTGGTTGTAGCCTCGTTGATAGTTGCCTTCACGTTTTGATACCCCGAGCTACCTCCTTGGTTGTAATTCCTTTGATAACCCCCTTGGTTATCACCTTCGCGGTTTTGGTACGACGACCCGCCTTGGCACCCACCTTGATTTCCCGGTTGGAAATTTGGGTCATATAATTCGATGCATTACCATACTGAAAGTTCGGGTGGCTTCTCAAACCCGGGTGATAAGTGTTGGAGTTCATATCATATTGTTTCTGATCTCCGTACATTTGGTTCACCTCTTTGGTGGATTGGGCCATGTTCACTTGGCATTCCTCGGTCCTATGACCGATGTCACCGCAATATTCACACACCGCAAAATAAACCGCATTGACATCTTTCTTTTTCATACGGGCCAACTCCCGTTCTAAAGTAGCAATACGATTCTTGGAATCTCGAGTCAAGGTCGGGAAGCGACCGTGAGATGGGATGCTTCATGGCCCGGTCGGCCGACTCCTTAGCTTTGGCTCTCTTAGCCATTCTTTCGAGGAATTCCCAATCATCATCCTCGTGATTGCTTAGAAGAGTCCCATTACTCGTTGACTCGAGATGATTCCACATTTCCCCATCTAAGCCCCTAACAAAACATTTCACCAACTCCTACTTTTCAATTTGGTGATGTGGGCATTTCCGAATCAACTCCTTATACCGGGTGAAAGCCTCATGTAATGGCTCACTAGATAATTGTTTGAAAGCCCGGATCTCATCCCTAGCATCATCCGTCTTCGCCATCGAAAACGCTGTAAGGTCAAGAACCATTGCTTTGCCTTATCCTTAAGTGAGAATTGGAAAAGGCGTAAACGAACCTCGTCTTGAGAGAAAGACCACCCCCGATGGTACTGCACATGGCCGAAAACTCTTGGAGATGTGTGTGTGGTTCGTCAATTGATTGCCCGTTCAAGTGAGGAAGAATATTGATATAATTCGGCTTACAATCAAACGCAACTCTTCCGCGCGGTGGTGGTACAATCGGAGAATCATTCTCCGATATCATCGGTCGAAACCGACTGTCAACTCCTTGTGGTGGTTGACGTTGGTTGTTGTTGCGGTTGTTATTCCTTGGGGGATCGTTCACCTCTTACTTTAAGGTCCCCAACAATTTACCCGTCTATTCGGTGTTGATTCGCCATACCCACAAACTCGGGATTCTATATGTTCTTATTTTTTGTTCGGATTCCTTCGATTATTGTTCTAGGGTTGGCGATTATTTTGGTAACCGGCATCCTGGTTGTACCCACCATCGTATTCATACCCATGACCGTACCCGTCATCCCACTCGTCATTACCGTTGTTGATGTTGGCATTTTGATACCCATCTTCACGGTTGAAACCCCTACCAGTTGTAGAAGTTCCCATCACCTTCGTTCTCCCCAAAACTATCTTCCCCTTTATCTTCTGATTGCCAAGTGTTGACACTAAACCGATCCGGTGACCGATAACTTGGAACACTATATCAGCATCATCCGAAATATTGTTACTTAACTCGTCGTAATTCGGTTCATATTGATCTGCATGATTTGGGTCTACCCGTTCGAACTCTGGTTGGTAAAGTTGCTTCAGGACCTAAGTTTTGGTTGCGTACGGTTGTTAAGGGTAGGTAGAGGATTTTGGTTTGGAGGTTCATTTTGTCGAAGTGGGTTGGCTTGTGGGCGGTTGTTGTTAACCCCCGAACGATTGTTACGGTTTTGCGTGTTTGGGTTTTGTTAATAAATTAGAAGTCCAACGGATGGTGTGGATGGTGAGTTTTGGGTGTTTTGGTTAGGAGCAAGTGTTGCCTCTAACCGGCTTGCTAAATTCCTTCTTGCCACTTGCTAAATTTCTGGTTCGTAAACTAGTGGTGACGTTCGCCCAGAATTCCATGTACACATGCACTACCTGTAACCTGCACAAGTAACACACCCCGCGTAACACAAAAGCAAATGATATATGAACAAGCACTTAAACAGATAATCACAAAATCAAAAAAATCTAAACGCAAAGCGCACGAACTCCCTGGCAACAGCGCCAAAATTTGATCGGAGTGTCGCGCTCCGATCAAATATAATATTTATAGTCCCAAATTACCCTTTAACAATGTGTTAGTGGTAGTAAGGGATCGAACCACGAAGAGTCTGTGGTTTGCTGTCGGATATGATTGATTGTTAACGTTGTCACTTTATGAAGCTTGCTAAAATGATTCAATTGGTTATTGAAAGAGATGTCGGATTACCCAACGAGTTTGCTTTGATTACTTA
Source organism: Scalesia atractyloides (assembly GCA_947069175.1). Lineage (NCBI taxonomy): Eukaryota > Viridiplantae > Streptophyta > Magnoliopsida > Asterales > Asteraceae > Scalesia > Scalesia atractyloides. The sequence goes on from CAMTDV010000021.1 coordinate 33,561,438, forward strand.
ACTACTTAAACTTGAATTGATTGCAAAGGAATTGATTAACGGTTGTAAAACTATAGTGATAAAACAAGGTTCACACTCGGTTCAACAATTGTAAGACCTAGGGTTACTACACGTTTAATTGGTTTAAACGAATAAGTTCATTAACGGTTTAGAATCACAAAGCTTAGGCGCCAATTGCTTTCAACGTTATAGACAACGGACTATATTGCACTTCGTTACTTTGGACAAGTGAAACCTATCAAGAGACAAGGCATAAATACACATATTCATTTCACGAAGTCAAATTTCATAACTCACTCGACAATTCACAAATTCAATACAAACGTAAGACAATTATCAAATGATTAAATGTAATTCGAATTGTCACCAACCAATCGTTTAACAAATAATAAGCCCTATAAATCTTACAAAAGTCTACACCGGGGTGAAACCTCCGGAATTAGTCGCTCATGGTGAACGGAACACGATCAACAGATGATAAAGCCTTGGAATTGCACATCTTGAATCTTGGAGGTGGAGATGAACAATGATTAGGGTTTGTGGTGGATGAGGTAATGATTGGAGTGATGGTTGAGTAATGATGGTGATGATCTAGGGTTAGGATTTAGGTGGATGATTCGGGATGATGGATGATGATTTGAAATGGAATGGTGAGGGTTTATGGCTCCAAGAACAAGTGTTTTTCTCCAAGAACTCGTAACCCCCTTCAATAGGTCAAAAACCCCCTATAACCCGTCCATAACTCATCAAAACTTAAAATTCGCGACACAGCAAATAGGGTCGCGCGACGCAAATGGGGTCGTCGCCGACGGCATGTGCAATCCATAAGTTCACCGACGCCTTATTCTACTGTCTACGGACATTTTGACACGACGGGTTTACATGGGGCGTCGCCGACGGCCCATAGTGGCGTAGGCGATGGTGCTCCCAAACCCATGTTTCTGATTTCTTTGTTTCTTGATTCCGGTTGATCCAGTTCGCGTCCTGGTGCTCTGTTTAGCTCCCGATTAGCTCCTTAAACTCCATAAGACCTGCAAAACACAAACCTCATTAAAAGTAGGCTATCCGTGATTAAAAGTCACATAAAAATATGAACTTAAGCCATAACGAACGTCGGTTTTCGACCACGTATCAGACGACGGGTATGAGCTCTCTTTCATCTAGGGCTTTTCCCTTGGCCTAAAGTTTTCCCATGATTGCTACTCTTTTTATACTTGGTTTAGTTTTGTTACTGACTTCTCATTGTTTATTGTGTTGTTTGTTTGTTTTTTTTGTTTGCTTCAGAAATGAGTTTGTTAAGCTTCATTCAACGGAAGGTTATGGGGATGAAGGATTCTTCACGTCCTCTCAAAGATAACGAAGTGGGTGTTCTTGATGAAAATTAAATGTGTGTGTAAATGTCAATCCCAACTCAGGTAATAGCGGCGTGCATTTAACAAAGCAAATTGTAGAGCAAATTCTCTTTGATGATGATGATGAAATGGAAAAACTTTCAGATCCGGTTGGTTTAAAAAAATTTCGAGGCTCACAGTGGTACGGGTGAACGGGATATATCCAAAGACCCGCCACCCTCCTCCCGTCCTTCCGCAACTGTGGATCTTCCGATATTACCTCTGGTGACTTGCTTGGTGGTTCCGAGAGACCTGCTAGCTATCTTGGCAAGCCGAAAAAACATAGGAAAGGCTCCTGAGGTAAGGGTCAGAAGAAAAATAAGTCCGTTGTTCATGATACGGAGAAGCAAAAAGGTTCTTTGGTAATCATGGAGTAGTCTCCTTTTCATTATCTGATTCCTCTTCTGGAGAGTTACATGAGTTTGATTATGATGGGGAGTATATCCCCAAATGGTCTGTGAAGAATGGAGACACTCTTGAAGATCATGTCGTTTCCCAGTGCATCCTTCATCACTGTATTCCTCTTGGTGAACTATATGCTCGTCGTTATCAGGAACCTGTGAGCGTTGCTGAAAGAACCAGCATGATGGTCGTACATCAATCATTATGAACAGAAGGATACTCTTTTGAAGAAGCTTGAGGGTAGAGTGATCGATACCGTGCTCGGATCGGCATTCAACATAATGAGAATGTTGAGTTGAAAATGAAAGTCCGTAGTTTGAAGGGATCGGTCTCTAGGTATTCAGAGGAAGATGTTAAGCAACTCGCATAAAAGATGACAGATGATGTACTTGCTGAGAAAAGTGTCGAGCATCAAGACGCTCTTGCACGTTGTCGAGAGCATCATGAGCAAGCTATTTATGAATTGAAACAGGAGCACGAAGATGCGTTATATCAGCTGGAAGAATCATTGAGGCGCGAACGAGAGTCGTTGGAAGCTCTTAATCAACAAATGTTGGTTTAATCAGTGAATCAACGATGTTATCATTAAAAATCACCACATTGGAAAAGTCTGCTCTGCAGCATGCTGAGGAAAGAAAACATTGGACAGATGCGAAGAAAAACTATGATGTTGCCCTTAAAGAGGCTGAGAAGATTTTTAAATCTTTGGTTTTTGACTATGAGTGGCTGGTCAAAGAAGGCTTTAAATATGTTGTCAATAAACAGCATATTAGTACTGAATTTCTAAATCCTCTTGGTAATGTTGAGTCCTTACTTTGGAATGATGGGCTACATGTTGGCATCGAGAAGGGTTACGAGTCATGTGGTGCTGGTATCTCGAGGGAATAGTGGAAGGATACAATGCTAATGCGAATCGTGAGTATGAAGATGCAGTCAAGGCCTAGCAAGGCATCGTTTATCCTTATCTTGAGTTACTGGCTAGTTCTTCTGACAAATCTCTTGAAGAGATCAAAGCTATGGATCCCTCCGGGCTGCTCACTGACCAGTCTTGATCGTTGTTTACACGGGTTATGCTATGTCGTACTTGTTTCTTTTGTGTTACATTTTATGTGTTTCTTAAAACTAGTTCCCTTTTGGACGTGTGGTTTGTTTCAGCACTTATGTAATGTTCATCAGTTTGATCAATCAATGTTTTTTCTAGTGATGTGGTTTATGTATCCTTACATCCTTTATTCATGATTTGACCAGTTGGCATTAAGTGACCCATGCGTTTTGTTAATGAATGTTTAGGATATGATGTGGTCTCGATTTTCCGTACATCACCTTTTTATTCATATCTTCTCCACATCTTTTTTTTTTGTTTTTGTATTTGGTTCTTCATTGAACCGGGTGCATATGATTTTTTTGCCTTCTTTCGGCTATGGGGTTGCCCCCTTCTTATAAGTGTTGTAAAATAAAAATTTTCCTTTGCATGATATAATTCTATATTTGAAACAAAAGATGCCATTTTTCATTGATGAAACAAAAACTTACACGGCGGCCTTTCCGTAGGATCGTTCGGCCAACTTTTAGCATCATTAATTTTATTGTACTAGATAGTTCCTACATTACTTTTACCCTTCGTCTTCAGAGTAGATTCTATTCCTAGACGAAACACCGTCGTAGTAGGGTACCGTTCCAATGGGGTGGTACCTTAGTGTCGTCCAGCTTTCCTAATTTGTACGAGCCTTTTTTAGTGTGCTTCAATGATCTGGTACAGACCTTCCCATTTTGGGCCTAGTTTTCCGGTTGATTCTACTCTGCTTGCTTCGATGTTTCTGAAGACCAAATCACCAGGATTGAACTTTTCCAGTTTCACCCTCTTGTCATAGTACTTTTTTACCTTTTGCTTGTATTATGCTTCCTGTATGGAAGCTTGGAGTCTGTGTTCTTCAATCATTTCAAGGTTCAGCAGCAAATCTTCACTATTTTGTTCATCCATGAGGTTCGTGGTTAGTTCCGTTTGGACCTGGATTTCTTGTGGTATTACTGCCTCAGAACAAGTTTTTAAACGGTGTTCTCCCGTTGCTTGTTTTCTCTGTCGTTCTGATTGCTGATAATACACTTGGTAGTTGCTAACAAATTTTTACCATGTCTTCCCAGTCGCGTCTTGATTCCATGCAAAAGACTTCTATTCATTCTTTCCACCTGTCCGTTTTCCTGGAGATGGGCAAACTAGGCAAACACATGTTTGATCATTAGATTCTTGCACCATGCCTTGAATGGGTTTGCAGCGAACTGCGATCCGTTATCGGTGATGATTTTTCCTGGTAAACCAAAATGACATACTATTTGCTCCCATACAAAATCAATTACTTGTTTCCCGATGATCTTGCCCACATGTCTCACTTCTGGCCATTTGGTGAAGTAATCCATTGGCACTAGTAAAAAAGTTTTCCTCCTCGGATGGTGGGAAATGGACCTAATATGTCCATTCCCCATTGATGAAAAGGCCAGGGGAAGCTATTGGCACCAGGTCGTGTTTTGATAATCTCCAACGCGTCCTGTCGCATTGTTGGCCAGTAATACCATCGGTTCAAGGCTCTTGTTATTGTTGACCTTTGTCCGACATCGTTGCCGCATATCCCTTCGTGTAATTCTCGTAGTATGTAACTTCCTTCTTCTTTGTTGACACGCTTGTATGCTGGTGATAAATATCCCTTTTTGTATAACATGTCATCCTTTATGAAGAAAGATGTTGCCCTTTTCTTTAGTTAGGTAGCCTTTATCTCTTCATCGATAAGATACCCTCTTCAAGGTACACCTTGAAAGGATGCACCCAGCTCCTTTGCACATCTTGTATTTCCAGGTAGTCCCCCATTGTTCGGCATACTGATGGTTCTTCAGAACTTCTACCAAGACCTCCTTTGTTAGATGTGCGAAGTAGAGTGAGGCTAGCTTACTGAGGGCATCTGCCTTCCTCGTTCTATGATCTTGGTATCTGTGTGATGGTGCATTTTTCAAATTGTTGTGAGAATTTCCTTGCTTCACTCATGAACTTTGTCATGATTTCAATTTTTGTTACGATTTCCTTGTTTACTTGTTTAGCTACTAACATAGAGTCATGTATACCCGTAACTTCTTAGCTTTCGTTGTTAGTGCTAACCGTACACCTACCAGCAAGGCCTCATATTCAGCCTCATTATTATTGATGGGAAGTTTTACCGTAAGGCATACGTGATTTCGTTCCCTTCTAGATCAATGAGCACGAGCCCTACACTGTCCCTTCCTTATTGGATGATCCATCCGCATAGAGTGTCCAATAATCTTGCTCTTAGTGTCCAACTGCTGGTATCAACCATCAGGCACTCTGGACCCGTTGCTTTTTGTTCTTGTGGACCTTATGTTAAGAAATCTGCTAGGGCTTGGTATTTTGTCGCGAGCCTTGGCTTGTATACGATTCCCGATTCTCCCAGCTCGATGGCCCACTTCCTTAGCCATCCCGCGGATTTCTTGTTTGGCTAGTATTTCATTGATTGTGCTGTTCGTGAGTACTGCTATTTGGTGTGCCTGGAAATACCTTTTGAGCCTTCGTGAGGTATATACCAGGGAAAACGCCAATTTTTTTATCTAGTTATACCTTATCTCAGCATCCTTCAATGCCTTACTTATGAAGTAGATTGGGATCATTCCTTCTGGCTTTCTTGCACACAGTTATCCTCCTACGGTTTCGTTTCCTGCTGCTATGTATACGAACAAATTTTCTCCTTTGGCTGGTGTGGTTAGAGATGGCAGGTTGGCAATGTGTTGCTTAATTTTTGTGAAGGCCAACTCTGCCTCTGTTCCATTGAAACTTTGATCTTTTCGTGCATCTTTTGAGTGTCTTGAAGAAAGGCAAGGACCGTTTTGCTAATTTTGATAGGAATCTGTTCAAGGCTGCTAATCGTCCATTTAGACTTTGCATTTCTTTAATCTTCCTTGGGGATTTCATCTTCAATACGGCCTTGACCTTATCGGGATTTGCTTTGATTTCCCTTTTTGCCACTATATATCCTAAGAAACGTCCTTCCTCGATTCCAAAGAAACATTTTGTTGGGTTTAGCTTCATGTTTATCAATCGTAGGTTCTAGAATGTTTCTTTTATATCTTGTAACATAGCACCCTCTTCATTACTTTTTGTTACTAAGTCATCAACATATGCCTCCATATTTCTCCTGATCTATTCTTCAAATACTTTGTCTACCAGCCTTTGGTATGTTGCCCCTGCATTTTTTAAGGCAAAGGGGATTTTGAGGGAACAAAACAGACCATGATTTGTGTAGAATGTTGTTTTCTCCTCGTCTTCTCGTGCCATTTGTATTTGGTGGTACCCTTTATAGGCGTCAAGGAAACATTTATATTGGTACCCTGCTACTGAATCTACCTTGTCGTCTATTTCAGGAAATGGGTAATAATCCTTGTGTAGCTTCATTAAGATCCTTGAAGTCGATACACATGCACCATGACTCGTCTGCCTTTTTTACCATGACTGGATTTGATATCCAAGTAGGATCTCGCACTTCCTTCAGGATGTCAGCCGCTTTTAACTTCTCGACTTCTATCTTGACCGCGTTACTTCGATCCAGTGCAAAATGTCTTTTCTTTTGTGCAATCGGTCTAAGTGTCGTATCAACGTTCAGATGGTGCTCCATTACCTTTCTTGGGATGCCAGTCATGTCACTTGGGCACCATGCGAATACTTCGATGTTGTCTTTCAGCAACTTCTTTAGTCTTTGGCTGCATTCTGCTGATAGGCTGGAGTCGACTATTGTAGTTTGCTCGGGGTATATTTCATTGATTTCCCACCTTCATATGGGTCAAAGTATTGACCGTTCGTCCCAGAGTGGGCACACATTCGTTCTGAGGTAATTGTCCCGACTCCCCAAACTGTTAGGAATTTTAGGTATCCATGTATGGTAGATGCTACTGCTCTAAAAGCCCTCATTCCCGGGCGCCCAAGGATGATAGTGTGTGGGGATGTGATGACACTACTACGAAAGAGAGAATCTCTAGCCTTCTCTTTGGTCTGTCATATAATTCAACCCATGCTCGTATCTTTCCTCGCGGTAGTACCCTTTCTCCCGAAAACCCCGTCAGGGTAAACCTAACCCGAGTGTCGGTGGACTTCACCGTTTCCGGCATTTTCTCAAAACAATTGTTAAACATTATATCGACAGAGCTGCCTCCGTCCGCCAAGACCCTGTGTACGGTTCCTCCTTCGATCTTCATCTGAATCACCATTTGTTCCTCTAGAGTTTCTTCTTCATATAAGGCTGGGAAATCTAGTGCCGCCTCACTCCAGATTTTGCCTTCCCATGCTTCCGTGGTTGGATTCTTGGTCTCTTATGTGCCATAGCTGGATGTACCATCAGTACCTCTATTTCTTTTCCCTTATCCCTAGGACTTTTTCGTTAGGCTTTTATATCCTTTACTAGGTGGGATAATTCCCCTATTTGAACCGTTTGCTCTATTTGTTTCTTCAGTTGGAAACATTCATTGGTGTCGTGTCCTTTATCCATGTGGAATTCACAATATTTTTTCCAATTCTGTTGGGACACCTTTTGTTTAGGGTTCAGTGGTTTGAACTTTAGACATACCCCTTCAGTGGCCAGGATTTCATGAGGTGTCTTAACCAACTTTGTGAAGACCTTCCTTTCTGTATCGTATGGTTTCTCCGGCGGACTTGTGTTGGGCTCATTGCTTTTGTGTTATGTTCTTCCTTTCCTGTCTTCTCTATTTCCCTTGTAGCCAAAGTGTGGCCTAAAATTTCGCTTACTGTCATTTCCCGTGCACGCGGACCACTCCATCACATTCTCTGTTTGACTGCAGAGACTGCTTCTTTTCCTCTGACAAATGCTTTTGCTCTCTGCATTGCTTCTTCCATTGTTTCGGGTATTCTAGCGTTCAGGTCTACTATCAGCTGTCTCGTCTTGATTCCATGCATGAAACAGGAAATACACATGTGCTCGTCTGCCCCTGCTATTTGTAACGGTTCTTCTTTGTACCTTGTCATGAACGCACTTAGGTCCTCGCCATGTCGGGTATTCTAGCGTTCAGGTCTACTATTCGTGGTGTGAAGTTGGTTTCGTCCCTTGGTTTGTAAGGGGCTGATAAGTCATCATTACCCCCCGGTATTGTTCAGTGTGTACAATAGGGCCCGACACATTGTAGAGTTGGGATATAGCTAGCCTTTCCTTGTTTGCGTTCCTGATGTTGTGTTTCCTCTGGCCATATCAGCGAGCATTGATGCAGGGGTTAAGGTGTTAGGGTTCTGGCTTGTGTTTGAGAGTTTTTCGTTCGAGTACTTGGAGGTGGTGTCAGGTACTGTAGTGTCTGTATGAACTTGGGTGGCATAGACGCAAGTGGTTCTTCATCTAACGATAGCTATATTCTGAGGCCTTTGGCTCTTTCGCCCTAACATACTCATTCATCCATTGTCTCAATAGGAGGAAATTTGTTCGTACCCCCTCGGGTGAGAATTCAATCTATGTGGGTGTCAAGGGTCACAGAAACAAAGAAAGAAAAAGTGTTTTTGGAAAATTCAGGGTCCACGAGGCGCCAAATGTAAGGACTGGAACTGCTCCCTTTGCATGTTCACCGTTTCCTTCTTGTTCTATGACGTGCTCTAATCGATGCTAAATCGAGGTCTACACACTTAAAAAAGCGTTAGCCTCGTCACAGGAGAGGTAAGTTCTTTGTTCTCATTGGGTAGTTAGTTATTGTGTGGAAGTTTTTCTGGTGTTAGTTGTGTTGCAACTGGGATTAATGCGCCTTTTATATTGTGTTGGTTAGTTGGGCATTAATGCCTTGAGTGATAATCAAAGATAGATGTCTCTGGTGATTGATCGTTAGCCATATCAGCGAGCATTGATGCAGGGGTTAAGGTGTTAGGGTTCTGGCTTGTGTTTGAGAGTTTTTCGTTCGAATACTTGGAGGTGGTGTCAGGTACTGTAATGTCTGTATGAACTTGGGTGCATAGACGCAAGTGGTTCTTCATCTAACGATAGCTATATTCTGAGGCCTTTGGCTCTTTCGCCCTAACATACTCATTCATCCATTGTCTCAATAGGAGGAAATTTGTCGTACCCCTCGGTGAGAATTCAATCTATGTGGGTGTCAAGGTCACAGAAACAAGAAAGAAAAAAAGGTGTTTTTTTGAAAATTTCAGGGTCAAAAAATTTCAGGGTCCCACGGATGGCGCCAAAATGTAGAGGACTGGAACTGTTCCCTTTGCATGTTCACCGTTTCCTTCTTGGTTCTACTGACCTGTGCTCTAATCGATGCTAAATCGAGGTCCTACACACTTAAACAAAGCCGTTAGCCTCGTCACAGGGAGAGAGTAAGTTCTTTGTTCTCATAGGGTAATTAGTTATTGTGTGGAAGGTTTTTCTGTGTGTTAAGTTGTGTTTGCAACTGGGATTAATGCGCCTTTTATATTAGTGTTTGGTTAGTTGGCATTAAATGCCTTGAGTGATATGTCTCTGGTGATTGACGTTTTTTTGTACTTATCTGTGCAGGCGGTCTTGTCAATTGTGTGGCTTCCCATCGGCCTTCGGTACCTCTAAGGTTCCTCCGGCTTCGGTCCTCTTTCATCCTATACCTCCTTCCCAGTAAGTGTGTTATTGCTTTTGGGGAGTGTGGGATCGTCTAACATTTCGTTAGATGTGTATGGTATCTTCCCGATAATAGTTATTGGTCCTTTGTCAGGTCGCAGTCCTGGTAGCATTAAATGCATAACAACCTTGTACCTCTGTCAATCCTTGTACTTTCTTATGTCAGTCTATCAGTTTGCCTCTTATATGCCTGGTTGGCTGATGTTGGGTGTCCCTTCGCCTTTGGTTCTTACTTCCTTCGTCTTCCTCTTCCGGACTATTATTTCGTCCGGTAATCCAAAGGACCATCCTTCATCAACAGGGGGTTGGAATGACCCCAATTAGTTAGCTCCAAGCTTAGTAAGGATTGTTTTAAATATCATATTTGGAGGCCACGAAAGGGTCTAAGTAAGTAGTATCAACAGCAAGTGGACCCAAACTAAATTCCCATAGCTTATAAAATATAAATGATGTATGAAATATTGAAAAGTTTAATACTTTCTAGACATGTTATTTGGCAAGAACTAAAGTTGCAAATATGTGATTTTACTAAGTGGGTTTAAGATAATTTAGCTTAAAAATAATAGTAACTTGTTAAAGTTCAATTATATCGATCACTAATTAAAATCTTTTTGTTTGTTATCCAGATAATAAATACGTTAACTATAAATATTAAAGAAGATGCCAAACTAAAGTCAAATTAACCCAAATTGTTAAGTTTGTGAATTGGTTGATAATATTGGTCAATGGTCGATAACACTTTAGTCATGTTTAAAAGTCTTCTAGATTAACCCAAATTGAAGTTTGCAATGTTTTATATTTTCAAGAAGTGCGGTGAAAGAGACCAAAGGTTATGTGGAAGGTTATATAAAACCCATCGTGGTGATTTTGGTAACAAGTGGGTATTAGGCGTGAATAGGTTTCAAACGTGTGTTTTCAACAAAAACATTGTACGGCTTGAAACTCTTTTAAATCCTGAACAACGACCCTAGTTACATGTAGTTTAAGAAATCGAACAAAAACGCACATATAGTGTTACAAGAATTCGTGTTAACAAGTATCCACTGAATTCAATGATACTAGCCTCCATCCAAGAATTGAAAGATTATTAGAAGTAGATGATTCGTTCTTGGATTGGAGGCGAAATTTTGGGACCCACCTATTTTTGTTTAAAGAGCCACCTCACCTCCCCTTTACCTCCACGCCCGTAACCCGCCACCCCGTTGGGCGGTGTTCCAAGCATAGGGGGGGGGGGGGTTCCATGCCGCCACATGCCCACGACTCCGTTCGATCTAAGTTACACTTGGATTTAATTCTCTACATGGGTTTGGATTGGGATATAGATTCTCCAAGTGGTCAAATGAATATGGGGTGTTGGTCCCCAAGTGGAAAGTGGATATGGTTTAATACCCAAGTGGACATGTATCTTAGATGTTAATCATCAAATTGTAAATTGAAGTTGGAGTGTATTCGCTAAGATATGATTTGAGATACAAATTCGCAAGTGGAACTATTGAGTTGAGATGTTAATTCCGAGTGGGTATATTGAAACTTGGGCAAGTGAAATATTAATGTTGGATATGAATTCCCTAATTGGATTGTCTATTTTGAGATGTAAATTGATCAGAGTGTGTAAATTGAGTATGGTAAATCCCTAAGTGGTGGTAAATTCAAAAAGTAACATGGGTAATATCGAATTCCCTAATTGGATTGTTAATTTTGAGATGTAAATTTATCAGAGAATGTAGATTGAGAATGGTAAATCCCTAAATGGTGGTAAATTCAAAAAATAACATGGGTAATATATGATAGTATTACACTAATTATGTTACCCATGGATAGGAGATACAACTCAAGTGGATTGAGTACGAAAACTTAGATATTAGGTTGACGGGGGATGTACATGATTTTTACATAAATATGGTAGGGTACTTAGTATTTGGATCTCATTACTTAAAGAGTTTTTAGATCTCATTCTTTATTCTTATGGTGATCAACTGATAAAAATAATGTTTTTAAACACCTAGGTTTGGGAAGAGTAGGTCTTGGGTTCAAGTTCCATAGACGACAGGTTTTAAAGAAAATTTGTCGTTCAAGAAAAATATATAATTTAATTAAAGTTTTCATTTCACAAATTTATCTCTCATTTTTTCAAACCTTCCCATATCATATTCCTTATTCATAAAAATATAAGATTAACTTTCATAATATATGAGTTCAGTTTAGTTTTCCATAAAAATATGTGAATAAAGTATAAGAATAAGAAATGAAATTGAGTGATACTTTTAGGTAATTTTCTTAAATATTAATGTTGGAATAAGTATACCCAAAAAGAGATGTGAATAATGCTCTAATAATTGATAATCGTATGACTTCTTTTAACATTCAATATTTAGAAAAATGTTTAATTCATTGAACCACTTTAAAAATAAAATCGAAATTTTTTTTATTAAAGTTTAGAGGTTATTTGATAACTTTATTAAAGTTAAGGGTCTAAGAAATAAACTGAGTAAACCACATAGAGTAAAAATGTAAAATGTGTGAGTTATTATTCATCAACTCATACCTTTTAAGACCATGTGTAGTCATAAAACCCATTGGAGGCGTTATACGACAAGTGGCGAAACGCGTAAGAGATGGACTTTATGGAGCTTTATGTCATAAGAGGGTGTAGTGGTAAGGGGGTATATAACCCCATCAATTTATACATACATGTATATGTATATATGTGTGTGTGAGTGGAGAAGGAAGGGCAACGGCGTAATAATTTTCACGTGGATTCAAAATTCAGACCTCTTAGCGCCGGGTAATAATGTGGCGCAACACTATAAGGCGCTATACCTTTTTTTTCCATGGGTGGTCGCGTCCTACTACGGAAGACCTAATACATTTAATTTGCATCCCTTAAAAGACTTGAATATCACATTATCACATGTGTTCTTTCGTGCCTTCTAGAGTTTTTATGCGTTTGTGTGGCAAATTGATTGAAAACAGATGCGCCCCAATAATTTCTTTTTTTATACATTTTAGAAATAAGATTTATACTAAATTTAAATTTAAGAAAATTGGTCTGTAATAATCCTACCTAGACTTTATTGGCCATTAATAATCTTACCTTAGAATATTCCCTCCACCAGTCCCACCTTTCACCTATTTTTCCTACAATGGTCCCCCGTTAAAAAAACTTAACGGAGTTAAGCTTTTTTCTAAATTACAAACATATTTTTAGGGCTTTTGATTAGAACGACGATACGAGTCCATTGATGTAAAATTTGCCTCGAAACGGTGCTCCAAACGATGAAACGACGCTTCAATTCGGGTGTTTAAATTTCTAATTAACCAAAATCAAGTCACTTGGAGCACCATTTTGAAGTAAGTTTTACATTAATGGACTCGTATCATCGTTCTGATCAAAAGCCCTATAAAATTTGTTTGTAATTTGGAAAAAAGCTTAACTCCGTTAAGTTTTTTTAACGAGGACCATTGTAGGAAAAATAAGTGAAAGGTGGGGAAATATTATGAGGTGGGATTATTAATGGCTAATAAGGTCTAGATACGATTATTACAGGCCAATTCCCCTTAAATTAAAAAGGATATAAAGGTTATACAAGAGTGCTATCTTTTTATCACTCAGAACTTCCAAAATATGGGAAAAGTTTTGGATTACTCCCTTCGTCCCATTAAATGTGTCTTATTTTGAATTTTCAAAGTCTTTATTTATAAACTTTGACTTTAATTATATATTTTTTTGTGGTATATAAAACTTGATGAACATTAACCCAATGAAAACACTTGTAAAAAACACACAAATCATATAACTTTGATCAAGTATTATCTAACGCAAACAAAATTATTTAAGGTCAAAGTTTATAAATAGAGACTTTGAAAATTCAAAATATGACACTTTTAGTGGGACGGAGGAAGTATTATTTAATATAGGAGTGGTGTGAGGTGTCCCACGTGTGTACCTGTTCCAATTGCAGGAGACATCTCTAGTTGGCCCCCATTCCCCGCTGTAGAGGACTATCCTTTACTTTTACTTTAACCCCCTCTTAACCATATGATATGGGTGTACCTATTGGCACACCCATTTGTCTATCTACACGTTAAAAGGTGTTTTTTTTGTTCTTATATGCACACCCTGCAGTGTCGAACTGTGACCAAAACGCAGCGTTTTGGTTCGGTTAACCAGACAAAGACTGACGGGTGTCTAACCGGTATGTTGACCGGACTAAAACGCCAAGCTTTGGCCGGGTTTTGGTCCTGTCAACCAGACAAAAGATTGACACCCGGTCTGGTTGACAGGACCAAAACGCGGCCAAAGCTCGGCGTTTTGGTCTGGTCAACAGACCCGTCAGACACCCGTCGGTCTTTGTCTGGTTAACCGAACCAAAATGCCGCGTTTTGGCCACAGTTCGACACTGCAGGGTGTGCATATAAGAACAAAAAACACATTTTTGGGTGACAATGTGTAGATAGTTTGGGCCTATGATATTTGTGAATGAAATAACTTTTCAAAACCTCTAAACATTTTACTTTAACCCCCTCTTAACCATAAGATATTTGTGAATGAAATAATTTTTCAAAACCTTAATAATCACACATGATAAAATATGTTTCTTATATGGTGTATACGGGCCCGTATAAGGTTATACGACCCATATAGAATAAAATGAACTGACAAAGGTGAATAAGATTTTAGGTTGGTCGTATATAATGTATACGATACCTTTACACGGGCGTATAAGGTAATACGGCACGTATACATCCAATTTCTATTTTTTGTAAACTGTTTGACTCGACGTATTATTCCTCGATACGTGTGTGACTAGACGTAAGATTCTTCTATTCGATGTTATATTCCTCGATTCTCATGCAAGTTATGTGATTAGACGTTAGATTCCTCGATATTCGTGCGAGTTATTTGATTCGACGTTAAATTCCTTGATTCACGTGTTAATCATTTGAAATGATTTAATATTTCGTAAAAACCTCTATAAACGACACTAATCTTATTCATTTTCATTCAACTTCTATTCGTTTCTTCTACATTTATCTGTATTCAAATTAGATTACGCTATAAATGTCGTTTTGTGGTGATGATAACTTTTTCGGTAGTCACTAGGCTAGCGAGTCGAATCAGAGGAGTTATGATATCAATCAAAATAACAATCCGAGTTTGTTTGATCTAAATGTTCCGTTCGATCTCAATCTTACGTCTGATGCAAGTCAGGATCCTTGGGGTTTGGATGCCTGTCAGGGTAATTATGCTGGTTATTATCCACCGCCGCCTGGTAGTTTTCAATCCCCTCCCGGTACTTATGGACCGTCCGAGTGTAACATCCGTCAAAAACGGATTTACCAAACCCGCTCCGTTTAGCAACCGAACAGTCAGTCAAAATTTTCGTTGCGAATTAAATGCCCAAAATATTTTTAAACGATCCGTAATCAATTATTATACGGGGGTATATATTTAGTTTTTGAAAAACTGTTGAAAATTGAAAAATAAAAATGAATTGTTACAGCCGGGTTTCGAACCCGGGTCTGTACCGAGTCACCTAGTGACTTAACATCTCACACACAAACCACTGCGCCAACTGATTTGTTTGATAAATAATGAAATAATTTAGTTCATAAAGTGACTTTACAAATTCAAAAATCGGCGCCCAACGATTCAGTCGTCGGAATCCCGGAATATCCGCGAGCCTTAACTACGATTTACGTTATAACGTAAACCTTTAATCAGATGTCGGTTATAACCGATGTTTGAAGTCCGCGACACTTTTCAAAACCGCCGGAAAACTTAAATTGATGAATACAGTTCAAAATCAGACCAAATACATTTCGATTATTCCCTATAAATTCAACCACAATCGTCTGCATACTTTTTCGCTAAAAATCACATCTTTTCACGGCGTAATTTCTCTCGCCGGAATAAGCCTGTTCGTCGCCGGAAAACCGGTTTCCCCATTGCCGAGTTTTTCTGAACCTCTGAAGCTTATACCGGTGATACCCTTACCTTTTCCAAACTTTTCGGAGACTAGCTGGTACAAGGAACACGTCGCCGGAGTTGAATTCAGTCGCCGGAGTTTCTGCCGGAAAACAGAGAGTTCAGTCGGTATATTCTCCGCTCAGTTTCTTTTCCTTTTCACTTCTATCTCACCAGTAATTAACCTAAAACACTATTGAAACTTGAATAAAAACTCGAACCAGTCAGACCCGATTTCTGGTTCAACTTTGTCGAAGAAGACGACGCACTTCCATATCATATAAGTATATTATAAATCATGATTTTAATCGGGTTAGACACACAGTCCAGCGGTGGACTGTGTGCACATAAGACGTTAATTATGCAAAGGTCTCGAGTTCGATTCCCGTCTCACACGCTGCCTTAATAAAATCTATTTTTTTTAATACTGAACCGGAGTCGCCTTAGTTATATGTTAAGTATATTAATAACCGGAATAATAACCAAGTTATACACACAGTCCAGCGGTGGACTGTGTGTTTGTTTATATCACAGGTCACGAGTTCGAGTCCGGTCCTCAGCACCGACTCGGACAATTATCTTTTCTTTTAAATAAGGCAGAAAAGGAAATATCTATTTTGTATTTAAGTATAATAAAAACCGAATATTATAACATGTTGAACACACAGTCCAGCGGTGGACTGTGTGTTAGATTAACCCACAGGTCCCGGGTTCGAGACCTGTGGTGTGCATGACCGTTTCGCCTTAAACTGTTTTTAAAATAAATGATTTTCTATTAATTCTAATTAATGTATATATGAAATTAAAATCGGATATATAACGGGTTAGACACGTAGCTCAGTTGGTAGAGCTGCGTGCACGCGTACGGGAGGTCTCGGGTTCGAGCCTCACCGAGCGCACAACAATATTCCGCAAACCGGTCAACGACCAGTCAAAGTCAACTGGTCAAGGTCAACTGTAGCAGAAAAAAAATAAATATTTTTATTATTTTTATTTAATTATTTTAATTAAAAATCAATTATAAATACTTAAAAATAACATTTTTAAGATTAGAAAATAGCTTCAAACTCACAAAAATACACCCAACAATCCTACTAAAATAGTTTAATAAAATCCGTTTACTCACCAAACCATAATGCGATTTATCTAGGTTAAATCTCACTCGTGGTTAAAACCACTTCGCGTGCATTCATCATCATCAACCGAACGCACCCACTGTGAGTGAATCTTACAATTCCCCTTTTTAAATTACACGTTTTGGGGTGTGTCATGTGTTATGAATTAATTAATTTATTTATTTAAACTTGTGCCATACCACATCATGACTTAATCTTAGATTGATTTATTGTTGTGATTTATTTATATTCCGTTTGTCAAATTACATGAAACTCATACATTAAGCCCATCAGTTCCTCGTGGGAAACGAGTAGAACATCGCGTGCTTCAATTCAAATTCATTATTGTTCATGTGTGTTTTCATTGAGTTTATATTGTTTGTAGTTGTGTTATTCATAATTATCATGTTTATGCAATTCATTCATCAGGCCCCTCAGTTCCTCGTGAGAGACGAGTTGAGCATCGCGTGCCTTTAATTGTTCCATTATTGTTCATGAGTGTTTTCATTTAACATCTTATGATTATTGATCAAGTTACATCTAATTTTATTCATGTTTGGTTGTGCACATATTTCATAATCAATTTAAATAAATTGTTCAAATGTTTTCCATAGGATTCACTCGCCAACATTATGTTGATCCAAAAACCTTTTTACACATGATACAGGTGAACAGGTTGAAGCAAGGATAACATAGGATATGCCTTAGAAGAGAACAAAGGAGTTAGATTGTTAGTTAGATCATGTTGTATCACTATTGTAAACTTTCATTTAATTTGTATTAATGAATATGAAACATTTAATAAATGTCATGAGCTTTGATGATAACCCAATCATGCCCCGATCACCTTATCCGCTGCGGGTTGGGGTGTGACACCGAGGGTCCAACCGGTGACCAAGAACCTAGTGAGTTTGAAGCAGATCAGGTATAACATTTATTTATGCGTTTATTTTCCGTACGTTTAATATTACTCGTTATACGTTTGATGTCGTTTACATTATCATCTTAGTTCTTCCAAAAACTATGCATAACATGTTGTTCAATAGAGTTAATCATTAATTCACACATATAAGTGTTTCATTAGAAATTTGATACCATGGATGAATTGGTGGAGCGGTGTAGAGAAGTCGGACGCCCAAATGGGTACGCCATCGTCACCAAATTTACGATCTACAAGAAACCTCCAAGTAGCAAGCCGTTAAAAATATGGCATACGTGCGATTGTAACTGCCAACACAAGTCAACAGCCACGGTCAAACGTAGCGGGAGCAGGAAAAGCGGTTGCGAGTTCCAACTGATCGGGACATACAGAAAGATGTCACGTTTTTGGAATCTAAGGGTGACAAAGCTGAGCATAATCACGAACGCTTTTTGTATCCAGGGAGTCATCCGTCCCTGATGAGCCTGACTCCAGCGGAAGAGAGGGCATTGGAGTAACTGACGTATCAGAACATGAAACCACGCGACATTCTTACTACCATTAAAGAACAGAACCCCGAAAATGTCTCAATAAGATATACCATATACAACGCGGGACAAATTAGGTCGAAGGAGCAAGTCGGCGAGACTCTAATGCATATACTTTTCCACCGGTTGAAGATAGTTAGGTTTGTTTTCTTCCATAGAACATCTGAAAACCACGAAATGGTACATGATGTTTTCCACCGGTTGAAAACTATTGTAACGTAGACGTTTCACATAATAAAGTGGAAAATTATTCAAAGTTATCAGTGCGTTTAATTATAAACTCGTAACATTATCCGATATATCTAAATAATCGGCAAACGCTATCTATACAATTACTAAACTTATTAAACGGTTGTTCGGTTTCACACAAAAAAAATAATTATACATGAGTCGTATAACATTGTACGGCCCCTATACATTTGTTAAAAAACCAAAAACCTGATAAAAGTCACAAAAAAACACATTAGGTCGTATAACATTATACTGATCGTATACAATTGTATACGGCTCGTATAATGTTATACATCGGCCCGTATACATGTAAAACAAAAAAAGACATTTTACTGTATCTATTTTTATGCAACAACATTCTATACGCGCCGTATAGTGTTATAAGACCCGTATACATCTAGGGATGTGAAGATAAGATGATATGAGTGTGATAATAGTACATGACAAACATATATTATAAGTTGTTTATCATTGAAAAAATGGCATAGTTTGATATAGCTACAAAAGCAGCTGAAAATGTAAATTAACGAAAGCATTTTAAGTTGATTGGAATTCCACAAAAACAAGCTATTAATAACTAAACCATCAATTAGTAATTTCTTCTATTTTTTATTTTACTTTACTTACGTCATACAACTATATTTCTAGTTTTCTATCAAATGGATAAAATAGGATATTAATTCATTTGTTTCTTTGATGGTTTTCGGGTACTTACAAGTCTCTGTTGTTTTTTTAACGGCTAACAAATTAATCCCGAGTATTCTCGGGGTATTCACTGTACAAACGGAGTACTCCGAGAGTAACCCGAGTCGTCCACAACCACTTCCGGGAAAACCCGGTAACCCACCCGCTCGTAAGCACGACGGTGAAATTATCAGTAAAACCCGTTTGGCTCCGAGAGTAACCCAAGTCGTCCACCACCAACTCCTATCATTGCCCACCAGTGCCTCACTACTTTTTGCACCAAGTGGGAGTTGAACTTGAGTCTTCATAAAAGAACTCAAACTCTCCTACCACTTGAGCTAGAGTTCACTAGCTCAAGTCCCTGTTGCTCTTGAATATTAGAAGACCACTTTTACTTATACTTATGTGACCTTGTTTTATAGACCAATACTAGAAAAGGGGACAATTTCTTATAGAAATTTTTTTCATAACTTTTTTCGTCACAGATTCTAAGACGAATTTCCTAAAAAAAAATTCAAGATTTTGTGACAAATTTTCGACGGGACGTAAAATAAGAAAACCCTAATTAATTGATAGTTGCGTCATAAATCTGTCAGAAATAATCTACAAAACGTTAATTATTATTGTTTACCGAATAAATATTTATATAAACAAAAAAATATAAGGGAAAATAATATCGTTTCCTAACACATTAATAACGAAACATTTATTTTTTAGAAAACTTAAACCATCCGTCGGAATTCCGTCACAACTTGTGACACGTTTTCGACAAAAAAATAAGAAAACCCTAATTAATTATCAGTTGCGTCACAAATCTATCAGAAATAATCTACAAAAGCTTAATTATTATTGTTTACCGAATAAATATGAATATATACCCTTTTGATTTGTTTGACATGCCCGCACCCTTTCAATGATGCAAGTTGACGAAGTTTCCAACATGATTGAATAAAAATGGAGGTTTTGATGAAAGATTTTAAGTGTTTGGCAACTCCCTTCACTCTCGCTATACCCACTAAGAAAGAATGATAGTTCGAAACTCATTAGACCCTAATATCCCATAGCAAATCGTGTTATGGTTAAAAGCTTTGTGGACGTATAATCCAGACACCACCGGTGGTTAGTCTTCACCAACGATTCCCCGATATATTGCATGTCAACAACGGACACACCAACGGTGATTTCACACAACAAATTACCGACGGAAGTCTGTCAGTTGTAATATGTTAGTAATAGTTTTATACTATCTAGTTGGAAGGGGATGGAGCGTGATCGCAATCTTGATTGATGTTGGCACACGCATATAGGTGCTAAATTGCACTAAAAGTCGGTACAACTTGGACATCTTTGCAACCAACTCAATTTGTTGCACCTCGAGTTGCACTAGCTCCTTCTCTCATACCTGTTGCTCCCCCTTTTGTGACTATACGCTTCTTTTGCATCCTCTCAAATTTATCTTCTAAGGCAATCACTTACAAAAACTAAACATTATACACATGATTAGTACTTTACTGGTAATCAAATTTAATGACCATTTATGAGAAACATACATGTGTCTAAGGATCATAAGATTAGCGTCTCCCAGTGTTGTAAGTGTCGAGATCAAAGTCATGGCATAATAAGGATCCCTAGTGGTCAGACGCCCTTTTTTCGGTATGTAACACTCTGTTCCTGGTCATGGCATTAGCATCCCATCATGTACCCTGAGATCCTTCACCATTTTGAGTGCATTTGTCATTCTAATCTTACATTTTTTTTATTAATGTTGATTTTATGATTTCAAATACTTAAGGTAGGAAAGCCATCAACAAATTATGTTGACGTGTTTGTTTATCATCTATGGACACGGTCTAGATAAGTCAAAATAGTGTTGATTTTGAAAGCTTGAAACTCGTTTATTAGAAGAGAGAAGTGACACTTTTTAAAAAATATTGACGAAATATGATTCTTTCATTTAATTAGATTAAAAAAATACATCAATGTTTTATATCTATTATGGACGGAGTGGTACCCTCTAGTAAGAAAAATGTAATTTCTATTTATATGTGATTTAGAACGATTTAATATAAAATATTTTTAAGTGTGAGGCTAACTCACTTCCTAGAGACTTTTACTTTGAAGGTCTTGGGTTCAAATCCATGAAATGTATATATTAAAGATTAATTTGGTGTAATTTAAGAGTGGGCAATCATTAAAAAAAGATAAATATCTAAGGGGAATTGGCACACCAACCAATCTATCCGCACACTTTAGTTTTTCAATAAGGTCGTATAGGTTCAAAAGTCAAAAGTCAAATCTGCATATGTAAGTTCTTGTCAGACGGCTGGCTGGACCTATACGGGTTGTGTAGGTCTATACGGGTCGTATTGCATTGGATTTTTTTACAAATTTTTGTATACATTTAATCAGAGTTTTAACAAAATTTAATAAAAGAATTCTTTTATTTTGTAAACAAAATATTTTTAAAAATTTATCATGTAGTTTGTAACGCCTCATATTTCCGTATTCTTATTTTTAGAAAGTTCGTATTCGCATTCTCTTTTTTAAAAACTTTACATTCGTATTTCAATTTCTATCTCACAATTCGAGACGTTAATCATAATGGAATTCATTTTTATACGTATACGTGTTACCTTTCATATTTTTGTTATATACGCAATCGATCTTTAACTACGTGTTTATATGCAAAATCGAGACTTAAAATACACTTTGAATACTTAAAAAAAGTTAAAAACACAAGAAAACGGTATAAAATAACCTAGTTACAAAGTGCAATGACTAAAAGTTAGCAAAATCAAAAAGCTTTCCCACCTCATTTCTTCTCCAATCACCTCCCACCCTTCTTTAGCCAATTAGATTTCACCATTTTCCACATCATTTCTCCTCCAATCACCTTCCACCATTCTTTAGCCAATTAGATTTCACCATTTCCACCTCCTTTCTCCTCCAATCACCTTTCACCTTTCTTTAGCCAATCATATTTCACCTTTTCCACCTCCTTTCTCCTACAATCACCTTCCACCTTCATTTAAACCCCAACCATTTAACCCTCTTATAAATACCAACCCAAACACCTTCCACACACTTGCATCACTTCCAAACTCTCTCAAATCTCCAAGATTTTCAACTTTGGGCAAAAAGTCCAAGAACGAAAATTGGTAACTTCGGTGTTCCATCAACTCAAGACTCGTCAAAACCACTAAGTGGAAATTTCTTCGCAAACCGTGAGTACACTTGACACATTTCCGTCTTTACACAATTTGGGTTGTAACATGTTAACTTACAAAATACACAAATACACACAACGTACTTTATACACTCAATCTGTTATACATGCTTATTGTTATGCTTAGGTTCATGCTAGATACATACATGCTTCCTGTCATTAACTTAGCTAGCCCAACTTAACATATATAGCGCTATAGGAGTAATGTAATAACTCGAAATTTTCGTTGTTATTTTATTTTATTTCTTTCCGTTTATTTTCATCATTGTATTCTGAGATTCGATTATGAGAAAGTTATGTTAATTAATTATGTTATGATACAACTATATTACATCTAATCGCTTATTAAATGCATCGCTAATTCAAACGCAATCACAAGTAACTATGTTACTCCATGAGCGAGTGTGTTATTGTTAAATAAACACTTGTGCCATCGAATCGCATGCAAAACGAGTTAACTATGTGGTATTATGTTTTATGGGTGTTATGTTTGCTTATGTATGGTTTATTATCGCTAAAACGCTCACACTCTCATGCAACTCGCTCTCTCTCTCTCAATTCAATGGTTATATAACACTTAACGCATTGCTGAAATGCTTGATATGACTATCTAATACAAACCGAATCGCCAAACGAACTCTTACACGAAATTAACGAACAAAACATGGCCACTAGGTCAAGTTCGGCCGAACTTGTGCATCACAAGTTCGCCCGAACTTGTCCAGGCCACTAAAACATGACTTTTAAGCCAAGTTCGCTCGAACTTGGTTACAATCTTAAGAAAATCATCAATACAAGTTCGCCGAACTTGATCTATTCAGCTCATTTCTCACCTCCACCTATAAATACCAGCTCCTCTTCTCATTTGAACTTGCTGCAAGTTCGCCCGGAGCTCCCCAAAACCGAAATCCTTTGTTTTCTAAGTACGATTCAACCCGTTTTCAAGCTACAACAAGTTTTACAATGATTTTGCAAAAGGCTTTGCCTTCGTTTTCATCAAATCTCTTCTGTTTACGAAAATCTTCATCTTTTTATGCAAAACTTCTGTTTTCACTTAGATCTATGCTTAGATCTAAGTAAAACCTTTGAAACATCGATTTTTACACTAGATTCGGACTAAATGACGTATGTTTCGTTCACTTTGAAGTGGACGAGGCGTTGTCAAGCAAGATCTTAGATCTGGAAGCACAAGGACGAAATCGTCACTTTACACTAGCTGGACTAACCCGTACGAACCATCAAGTTCGCCCGGATTAGACCGTGTTTCTGTAAAATGGCTAAACTCACTCCAAACGACCTTCCAGCCTAAGTTTTACTCAGTGACTTAAGGTTGGAGGTATGGACACTCGATTTCTCAGCAAACGACGCGAAAACGCACGATTTGGATGCCAAAACAGCCAAGTTCGCTCGGAATACATCAAGTGCGCTCGAACTTGTCACCAGAATGGTGACCAAGTTCGCCCGAACTTGCCTAGCACCTCATCAATTCAGAAAAGTTCTCCCGAACTTGTCCAATTCCCAAGAATTGAACAAGTTCGCCCGAACTTGTATCAAACCTCCTCAAATAGGGCAAGTTCGCCCGAACTTGTCTAGTGTCTCGGGAAACCAACAAGTTCGCCCGAACTTGTACCTCCAGTAAGTCAAAACAGTCAAGTTCAGCCGAACTTGTACAAAATCTGAGAGATTTGGTACAACTTCGCCCGAACTTGTACTCTACTCCTTCACGTCTCGACTGTTTCAGCAATTCAGAAGACTGATGCACTTCTGTTCGCTTACAGGCTGATCCGGCGCTCTCCTCAACTCATCTCTGATCCCATCTCTTCTTCAAAACGCATTAACAGTGAGTATACTTGAACCCTTTTACGCTTAAACGCACTTTTGGGTGTCACATATGTTCGTATATCAAAACACATCACACAACTCTCAAATGCTTATTGCAACCCTGAATTACATGACTATACGTGACATCTGCTGAATTGTATGTATTTCTTAATTGCTTGTACGCCACCCTTAACATGATAGTATACTAGAGGTTGACCCGCCACCCGGAGGCCCGGGGTTGTTAAGGCTGTATTTTATTTCTCATTTATTTTCTCTTTAGATGTGGACACTTGTTCGCATGCCTCGATCAATCACGGTTTGTTGGTTTGCTTGAATCTAAGTAGTTACATAGTTCACAACTCTTACGTATGTCATGCGGTGTATGCTAAACGCTTTATATCTGTTATGTACGCAAAACCTGTATGCTCACCTTTACTTAATTGTATTGACGTTTTATTTTAACATATGTGGCAGGTTGAGGATTTTGTCTACTTGCAAACGGATTAGGATTGGTCTACTAGAAACGCATTGTAATGAAATCTAGGGGATATCGAACTTGATTTGTATTATTAGAATGCTTGAATTCTGTAATTTGTTTAAGAATTTTATGTTAGTAGTATGGGATATTAACGTTTAAATATTGTCGCTTAAATAGTGTTATGGAAATTCTCATGAGACAACCTGGTTCGCCTAGTGCCACTACCCCAATGTTTCCGCCATCGGTTGGGGTGTGACAAAAGAATCCTAACTTGGATTCACTGGTATGATCCTTTACTGAGCCTTCTTTTGTCTTTGAATATTATCCTCAATCTTTGACGAGAGCCTAGGTGACCCTTGATCATGTATTGTTTAACCTTTTAAAACTAAACTTGTTTTGACAAATACTTAATATTCTTTTTAAGAACTCATAATTCCTAAATCTGAATTTTCCTAACAAGTACAAGTATATGATGATCAAATCAGAAAAAAGATAGTCAAAAGCTTAAGTTTTATTTATTTATAAAAACCCTTTTTAAAAGGTTATCAAAATTGCCTACCCAAGCTTCTACCAGCAAAAAGTGGCCCGTCCACTTAGATTGGCAAAGGGTGTCCATGCTAACGGTTCATAAAGTGTAGGAAAATAAAGGCGGGGGGCATCAAGGGCTTCATCCTCCACAAACAGAAGGACCCATCCACTTTTGTTACCCCTTATTGTCCAAAGGATCGGTGATCCTTAATCCTAAAAACTATTTTTTAAGTACAGACCATCTGTTCAAATAAAAACACCAACAACCAAAAGACATAAAAAATGGGCTCCGGCCACGTCTAGAAATTTCCATCATTGCCCATTGACGCAACCTACTCCTTCGCTGCTTCATCACCCACACCGCTACCACCAGCCGCTGCCTCCTCAGGATCCTTAGTGTCACTTGGGATAGCCTCCAGTGTGAGTGTCTCCTTCGGCTCATCCTCATCCCCCAGCTCCTTCAGCCTTTGCCTCCAGCTAGCAGTGTCCACTCAGCCCTGTCGAAGGAAGGATCCTTAGCCTCCTTAGCCATCTTGAGTTTGGCCTTTAGAATCACGATGGCAGCGGAAAGCTTGGCCTCTTCTGTGACCTCCAACCGATCCTTGTTGGCCTGGATTTCACCCACGAGGATCTGCTTCTCCAAGCGACCATTCTCCTTCTCCAGCTGGGCGATTTTCTTCTCCATAGCAGCACCGATGGCATGAAGGTTAGCCATCGTTTCCCCAGCCTCGGCAAGACGCTTGCTCTGGATGGTTTGGATCTCAACAAGTTTCTTTTAGGAGGAAGTTGTTAGAATTTATGACGCTCAAATATCTTTAAAAGAAGGATCCATGATCCTTACCTCGGAGATGAAGTCGTGGATCTGTTGTTCAATCCTAGGGACGTCACTGGATGGCGCGTATGGCTTCTTCCTTTTGGCTCCAGGTTTAGCTTTGCTGGTGGTGCTTCTGGTCTCAACTTGGCTTGGGCCTACGGCCAGCTCTTTCTTGATGGATCGGTGAGACATGATACCTTCGACATCTCCCATGCCGAACCTGGTAGCTGATTTTGATGAAGATTTAGCAGCACCTACAAACATAGAACTCAGATATGTCACACCCCGACCCGCAGCGGAATAAGAGTCGGGGCATAATTGGGTTATCACCAAAGCTCATGATGTTTACTAAAATGTTTCAT
Organism: Scalesia atractyloides; assembly: GCA_947069175.1. Lineage (NCBI taxonomy): Eukaryota > Viridiplantae > Streptophyta > Magnoliopsida > Asterales > Asteraceae > Scalesia > Scalesia atractyloides. The sequence continues at coordinate 33,587,556 of CAMTDV010000021.1, forward strand.
ATTTATTAAATTCAAATTACAACTTAAATATCCAAATCAAAATCCATACGATTACAAGGAAAGGAAACTATGTAAATAATCCAAAGCTTAAACTGATTTGTTCTTCTAGGCCTCCCTATGTGTTTCTTGCCTCAACTGGATCACCTGTATCATGTGTAAAACGGGGGATATTTTGGGTCAACAAAAGTTGGCGAGTGAACCTTGTTAAAACATTGTTATTAATTTCTTATTTTACTTAATATTGAAAATTTGTGCAATAATCACATGTGAGCAAACACATATAAATAAACAACACAAACCACTTTGAATGAGTAAATGATATGAATGATGATGAATGTGAGATCAAGGCTCAATCAAACAGAGCCGATCTTATGAGGCACCTGATGCTCAACCCGTCTCCCACGAGGAACTGATGGGCCTAATGAAATGCGTGCACTGAAAATAATGAATCCAAACTACATATAATCCACACAACAATTGATATACATTTGATACACATTTGATCACGGATATGATGGATGCACAAGTGTTTAAATATAGTAAAGAATTAAACGACACATGATACACCCCAAAACATGATTAAAACGGGGAATTGGTAGAGATTCACTCACATTGGGTGCGTTCTATGATGACGTTGAATGCGCACGAATTTAGGATTTGATCGACGAGAGAAAAACTAACCTAAAATAATAACGAAATGATTCGGTAAATAAATGGATTTTATTTGGGATTAATATTTTTATTTGTTACTCTTAATGGAATTTTTAGATTTATCTTTGTGAGTTTCAGGTAATTTTCTAACTTTAAAAATCTATTTTTTAAGTATTTTTAAATGATTTTTCAATTAAATAAATAAAAAGAAAAATAAAAATGTTGACTTTGACCGTTGACCGTTGACCGGTTGGACTGTGTTTAATTATGCGCTGAGTGAGGTTCGAACTCGGGACCTCTCGTATACGTGCACGCAGCTCTACCAACTGAGCTACGTGTCTAACCCGAAATATTCTCTGTTTTAATTATATATATATACTAATTAACTGTTATCTTATTTAGTTTATTTCAAAAAGGATTTAATATGGCCGAACCCACTTCAGTGACCCGGAGTCGAACTCGGGACGTTCGGTTCGAGTGCGCACAGCCCAACCAGTTGGGCTGTGTGTCTAACCTTGTTTAACTACAGAATTATATTATATTTGTATACATGTTGAAGGACGATCTAAATAGGTTTTAAAAAGGATTGGTTTTATTTCTGAAAGTCGGTAACATATGCGATTCAAACACGGGATGTGCGTGTTATGTTGCACACAGTCCACCGCTAGACTGTGTGTCTAACCCGATTAAATATCCAGTTTTAATTAAACTTATACGCGTTGTTCAACTTCGTCTTCTTCGCTTAACATTTCAGAACAGTGAATTCCGACTGTTCTGTTTGATCGATCTTAATTTATATTTGATTGAATTGAAAAGAGAAATGAGATGACATGGTATACCAGAACGGCGAGTTTGCTTCAGGTTTTCCGGCAAAGTCTCGTCGTCTCCGATCTGCGGAGGGAAACTGTTTAACAGTTTTGATTACTGGATTGAGCAATTAGATTACAAATCGAAAGATAGCAAGAGAAATTTAGATGATTGTATCGTCTGAAGAAAATCGCGGTTTTCCATTCAGTGACTCTGGCGAAATTGAAATTTCCGGCGACGTGCTAAAGCTTCGAGAGATTGTGTGATTCTGAGCGAAAAGTGTACCAGAGGTTTGGGTGGGTATTTATAGGGAAGAACAGGATGTATTGGGTCTGAATTTTGGTCTTGATTCGCGGTCAAAGTTTTTCCGGCGGTTACGACTAAAATTGTGGGTTAGACATCGGTTATAACCGATGTCGAGGTCGGTTAACATGTTTTAGTCAAAAGGAAAATGGCAAGAATTGCGGATTGCCTATTTTTCCGGTGACGACTAGTCTGGGCGCGCTAATTACTGGATTTGACTTTCAGTTTCATTATAAGTGTTATTTGTTTTAATGTTTATCACAAAGACAGTGTGTGGCGGAGCGGTGTGTTGTGTGTTTTGACTTGTGGGTGACCCGGGTTCAAAACCCGGCGTCTACATTTAATTTTTATTCATTATTTATTAGAAATTTTAAATTATGGTTTTTAGATTCTAATATATTTATTCATTATGTATCGTTTAAAATTAATAACAACTATAAATACGCAACGAAAATTATAACTGGATATTTGATTGATAAACGAAGCGGGTTTTGAAAACCCATTTTTCGACGGATGTTACAAGATAAGTATTCATTTTTTATTTCATACTAAATAATTAAATACATATGTACATGCATACTTACTGGACATGGTGTAGGAGGCTGGAATTGTTTCTTCTAAATCTTTGATCTTGGGATGCAATGTTCTAACAGTTGAGTCCAGAGCCCAAAAAGCAGCAACTCTCTCAGCGGTGATAGCAAAGTCCTTCGAGGTGTTGAGATTGGTCACTGCACAAAAATGAAGGATCAGATATCCTTAGATTAAAATACCGAATTTTCTATGGAGCGATCTTATGAATCCTATATCCTACCCTCTACGTTCCACTTCCATTGGAAGATGATCCTGTTGGGGATGGAATCCCTCCTGACGAAGAAGAATTGACTTCTCCAATGGGAATCATTTTTGGTAGTTTTGAGTATAGGGTGGGGTTGTTGAGGCTTGGCTTTGAAGAGGAATCGATGAGACCCGTGGCTAACCGATTGTACAGGTGGTTGAGTTCAGCAAGACGAAGCTCTATGCCCTCTCTAGCGATGATCTGCTCGAGGGTATAAAGAACCCTCCAGTGCATAGGCATGCCTTAGATGTAGCACAGGCCGGTAAAGGTGAAAAAAGCTCTGGGTAAAGGTTGGAAAAGGGTAAGTAAAACCTATTTGAAAAGGGGTAGCAGGAAAACACACCCATGTGAATGATATGCAGTCACTTTTCATTGAAGAATCAAAGGGCCTAAAAATAGTACCCTCTTGAAAACACGGGTGCATCTGCTCGATCTCAGGATCAGTGAATCGGCAAAGTTGTTGCAAAGGTTCTTTCAAAAGGTTTTGGCTTTTGGAAGGACTGTTTTTCTCTTGATCCTTGTGTGGTGAGGATCGGATCATGGTTTTGGTCATTATGAACGAGAAGGAAAAGAGGATTGAAACAGAAATTCGAAAGAAAAGGAGAGAGATATTACCTGATAGATCTTCGAATGAGGATTTAAAAAAGGAGATCTTGGATTTAAATGAATATCTTCATCCCTATCTCTAACCTATATATAATGATGATTGTTGCAGTGAAGGTCTTATCACTGACGTCACTAGAGCAACGGCTAGTCCGGTTATAACGGCTAGCTTCTAGGCAGTGAATAGTCCAGAATCAACGAAAATGTGACTCATCTAGGACTGGGCCTGGATCACGGATCCTTAACGGATAATGCAGGGAGTCTAAGGATCAAGGATCCTTACTAATGTTTATGTTTTTAACAATTGTTCCTTGTGTATTTAGTTTACGTTTGCAGGTATAAAGTGAACTAAGTTAATACGGGAATATCGGAGGAATATGCCGAATGTAGCACGTGCAGAAAAAGCAATGACCGTTGAGGGAGAACGTGTGAAGCTTGCATGGATTTCGGATAGTTTGTTAGCTAGATATTTCTAATTCTAAAAGGGGTAAACAAGCTCAGATAGAAACATACGAACACACTCTCACATTCTCTAACTCAACTGGCGAAACACACACTTTCACATTAGGAATTCATTGTATCGAGCTTGTTACCATCCAAAGTTGTAATCTTTCTGGTTCAATATAGTTGGAGATCGGTAGTTTCCATCACCCGAGTTTTTTTATGCCGGAGATCAACTCTTGATCAAGGGCTTTTTCATCGTACAAATCATTGTCTTCATTGTCATTTACTTTTAATATTTGTTCACACACTTATTCATTTAACCAAGCATCTAACCTCACAAATCAGATTTGGTTACATTATCCTTGATCAGATTTTTGACCAAAACAATACTATAAGGCCCAATTTTGACTTATACGATGCGTATAGGGGTAAAATCAAAATTTCATACTTTTAGGTTTTGCCTTTTTGGTGCGTATACGGGCCATATTTTGACGTATTTTGTCATTACGTGTTGTTTTATGGAGTTTATGCTCTTACGTGCCGTATCGGTGATGTTCGGTTATGTGTGGTACCGTATTCTATGATTACATGTCATTTTTTTTAATCCACTTGTACTCTTACGTGTTGTATTGTATCCATACGTGTCGTACCGTATCATTACTTGACGTATTTGTAGTTACATGTCGTATTATAACGTAAATACAATGGTATAAGTATAATATATTATATTAAACTATAGGTATAGTATAGGTCTCGTATAGGCCTATAGGTGTAGTACAGATCTCGTATATACTAATAGTTGTAGTATAATATAGTATATATTAGTAGTATAAGTGTAGTATATAATACGAGTATAACATAGATAGTATATAGTATAATAAACATGTACCAAACCTATACTACATGATAATTTTTTTTAAATGTTTATTGTTTAAAAATAAAAGAATTATTTTATTAAACTTTGTTAAAACTATGATTATATGTATACAAAAATTTGTAAAAAAATATATAATACAGGTATAACATAGATAGTATAGTATAATAAACATGTACCAAACCTGTACTATGTCACACCCCAACCGATGGCGGAATCATCGGAGTGACGACGAAATAGATTGCTCATTACACATAACACTATTTGCGACAATAATAAATTCACAACCGATTTCATTGCGTATCCTAAATTGTCAAGTACATTACAAGTAAATTCAAGTTACAACAATTTAAAAGACAAGTACAATAAGTTCAACAAAACAAAATATTTAAATCTAGTATTACTTGTGCGTTTCTATGTTGTCCCTACTAGATTCGTCATAAACATCATCATCAACCTGTAACATGTTAAAAATATGGTTCAACGCAAAAGCATTGGCGAGTACACAAGTTTTAAAGTACATAGCATAAGTATAAAAGAATTTAATCGAATCCACATGGCAATTGTATACAAGGAAACTACCATGTCATACTAAATGTCAACCCCAAGTGTCCACAAGAATTAAGTGTGCCTCGCCACAAAGTAACGAGACTATTTATGAATAAAAAGATAAGCTTAACAATACCCCGACGGGCGGCATGCTACTTGTAACAACTCGAAATTTTCGTTGTTATTTTATTTTATTTTCCGAGATTCGATTATCAGAAAGTTATGTTAATTAGTTATGTTTGATACAACTATATTACATCTAATCGTTTATTAAACGCATCGCTAATTCAAACGCAATCACAAGTAACTATGTTACTCCACGAGCCGAGTGTGTTATTGTTAAATAAACACTTGTGCCATCGTATCGCTTATCTCATCGCATCACAAAGCGCAGTTAACTATGTAATATTATGTTTTATGGTGTTATTGTTTGCTTATGTATGGTTTATTATCGCTAAAACGCTCACACGCTACGCAACTCGCTCTCTCTCAATTCAATGGTTTATATAACACTTAACGCATCACTGAAATGCTTAATATAACGATCTAATACAAACCAAATCGCCAAATTAACTCTTACGCGAAATTAACGAACAAAACTTGGCCAGTAGGTAAAGCTCGGCCGAACTTGTGCATCACAAGTTCGCCCGAACTGTCCAGGCCACTAAAACATGACTTTTAAGCCAAGTTCGCTCGAACTTGGTTACAATCTTAAGAAAATCATCAAGTTCGCTCGAACTTGTAACAAGTTCGCCCAAACTTGGTACAAGTTCGCCCGAACTTGATCTATTCAGCTCATTTCTCACCTCCACCTATAAATACCCAGCTCCTTTTCTCATTTGAACTTGCTGCAAGTTCGCCCGGAGCTCCCAAAACCGAAATCCTTTGTTTTCTAAGTAAGATTCAACCCGTTTTCAAGCTACAACAATGTTTTACAATGATTTTGCAAAAGGCTTTGCCTTCGTTTTCATCAAATCTCTTCTGTTTACGAAAATCTTCATCTTTTTATGTAAAACTTCTGTTTTTCACTTAGATCTATGCTTAGATCTAAGTAAAACCTTTGAAACATCGATTTTTACACTAGATTCAGACTAAATGACGTATGTTTCGTTCACTTTGAAGTGGACCCAGGCGTTTCAAGCAAGATCTTAGATCCGGAAGCACAAAGACGAAATCATCACTTTACACAAGCTAGACTAACCCGTACGAACCATCAAGTTTGCCCGGATTAGCCGGAGTTTCTGTAAAATGGCTAAACTCGATCCAAAAGACCTCTCTAGCCTAAGTTTTACTCAGTGGCTTAAGGTTGGAGGGATGGACACTCGATTTCCTCAGCAAACGATGCGAAAACGCATGATTTGGATGCCAAAACAATCAAGTTCGCTCGGAAAACATCAAGTTCGCTAGCACTTGTCACCATAATGGTGACCAAGTTCGCCCCAACTTGCCTAGCACCTCATCAATTCAGACAGGTTCGCCCGAACTTGTCCAATTCCCAAAGGAATTGAACAAGTTCGCCCGAACTTGTATCAAACCTCCTCAAATAGGACAAGTTCGCCCGAATTTGTCTAGTGTCTCAGAAAACCAGACAAGTTCGCCCAAACTTGTACCTCCAGTAAGTCCAAACAGTCAAGTTCAGCCGAACTTGTACCTCCAGTAAGTCCAAACAGTCAAGTTCGCCCGAACTTTTACCAAATCTGAGAGATTTGGTACAACTTCGCTCGAACTTCTACTTTGTTCCTTCACGTCTCGACCGTTTCAGCAATTCGGAAGAATGATGCACTTCTGTTCGCTTACAGTCTGATCCGGTGCTCTCCTCAACTCATCTCAGATCCCGTCTCTACTCTCAAAACGCACCAACAGTGAGTATACTTGAACCCTTTTACGCTTAAACGCACTTTTGAGTGTCATATATGTTTGTATATCAAAACACATCTCACAACTCTCAAACGCTTATTCGCAACCCGCTAAATTACATGACTATACGTGAAATCTGCTTAATTGTATGTATTGCTTGATTGCTTGTACGCCACCCTTAACATGATAGTATACTAGAGGTTGACCCGCCACCCGAAGGCCCGGGGTTGTTAAGGCTCGCATTTTATTTCTCATTTATTTTCTCTTTAGGATGTGGACACTTGTTCGCATGCCTCGATCAATTGCGGTTTGTTGGTTTGCTTGAATCTAAGTAGTTACATAGTTCACAACTCTTACGTATGTTATGCGGTGTATTCTAAACACTTTTATATCTATTATGTACGCAAAACCTGTATGCTCACCTTTACTTAATTGTATTGACGTTTTATTTTAACATATGTGGCATGTTGAGGATTTTGTCTACTTGCAAATGGATTAGGATTGGTCTACTAGAAACGCATTGTAATAGAAATCTAGGGGATATCGAACTTGATTTGTATTCTGAGAATGCTTGAATTCTGTAATTTGTTTAAGAATTATATGTTAGTAGTATGGGATATTAACGTTTAAATATTTTCGCTTAAATAGTGTTATGGAATTTCTCATGAGACAATCTGGTTTGCCTAGTGCCACTACCCCGATGTTTCCGCCACCGGTTGTGGTGTGACAGATTGGTATCAGAGCCATAACTATAGGATAATTAGGTAGAATTGACATGTTCGACCTAGTCTATAGATTGAGGTACCCAATTTGACCAATCTTTGACTTAAATGCTTAAACTACTTGCCATAAATACTTACTTGCCTTTCCTAAGGCTGACACAATTTACACGCTTGAAAACGCTCGTATCACACAAAATGAGTGATCGAATCGAGATTAGGTGTCAAAACCGAGAACTCTCGATGAGATCATTCACTCCGCATATTCTATATCACACGAGATACCTTCGCTGAGTTAGGAGTGATATCCAAACCTCGACCCGAAAATCTCCCTTTCTATCTAGTGGAACTCCCGACTCGATCAGTGAGCATAACCACAACTAGGAATGAAGTTGTTAAGTTAGGGGTCAAACTCGCATCTTAATAACTAGTTCCGCTCCTCGATTTTCAGTCTCACCAAAGTCTCGGTTATTCCGACCATTTGAACACGTAGTAACCGAAGGATAATGCCGTTAGCCGCTTGCGGTGAGAGCATCTTTCTATTAGGCCAAGACGTGGGTCCAAATTCAAAGGATGGTCGAATCACTTTGGGTAGTCGCTGTCTCAAAACCCAGGACACTCCTAAATTGATTTTAGCCTGCAATCGTTGATTTTACGCATCATCGAGTTTATTTATTATTTATGTGTTTAAATTTATGGATTTTACGCTTATTCAATTTTACGCTTTATCGATTTCTTGATTTATCGCTTTTACGCTCCATCGAATATATGCACGACTCGCACAACTCTTGTAATCTGAAACGCTAACTAATCACCAACCAAACTAAAACGCTCAACTGTCATACGCACGTGTCCTCATGCGCGGTGTTACTCGCTTATCTCGCTTATTACGCTTATACTACTCGCATCTCATACGCGCTACGCATAATTTTGATTAAAGGTGAATACGTGCAAAATATGTGCTTACGTGCTTATGTGATTATGTGCTTACGTAAGTATGTGCTTACGTGCTTATGTGCTTACGTGTTTGTATGCTTACGTGGATACGTGCTTACATGGTTTTGTGCCTTGTATGAATAATAATAATAATAAATATTTTAAACATAAACCTATTATGATCGAATCTCATCAAATCTAAATCCTTCATGTAGATGTCTTCCATGGGATCTCACACCAGGAGGAACGTCCAGCGCAACAACGTTGACAAGCGTATCGCTTCACTAATAGCCAAGCAGATAACTAAAGTCATTCCCCAAATTGTCAGCGAGATCCATGCCGCCAGCAGCAACTCATCAGTGGATTCGAAACCGACGCGCCCAAGACTTCGTCCAGCTTTAAGCAGTTCAAGGCATGTGGACCACTTACCTTCTCTGGCACTGAAGGACCAAGTGCTATGTTCCACTGGTTCGATTCTATTGAGGTTACCTTCCTCCAGAGTGGATGCCCCAAAGCTTTGCGCACTATCAATGCTACCGGCGTGTTCCAATCAAGGGCACTCGATTGGTGGACAGTGGAGCGCAACAAGCGCGGAGAACAACAAAGCTTACGGGCTCACTTGGGAGGAACTCAAGGAAATTATGGTGAAAGAGTTCTGTCCTCCTCACGAGGTTCAAAAGCTGGAGAATGAGTTCTGGGATATCAAACAAGATGGTCCAGACAACGCTGGTCTAACAGCTCACTTCAAGCAGATGAGTATTATCTGTCCCGGTCAGGTGGACACTACTGAGAAAGCGATCAAGAAATACCTTCGTGCTCTCCCCGATTGCGTAGTTGATTTTATTCCAGCAGCGCGTCCAGTCACCATCGAGGAAACCTATCAGCTAGCCGCAGAGATCAACGACAAAAGGGTTCAGGCTGGTTACTTCAAGAACAACAAGGTCGCAAACCAGGCCATCACAGAATCCGCAGCTCCCTCCGATCAGTCTCGAGAATCAAAGTCCAGTCGCCGAGGTCGCAAGAGAGAGAATCCGAACATGAACTATGCACTTACTGCTCCACCGAACCCTCAGCCGCTTCAGTCTGCCGCACCAAACGCACCTCCAGCAAAGTGTTCGTATACTGGTCCTCATCCACTGTGCTCGAAATGCACTTATCACCATGCGGTTGGAGGCCATTGCCGTTTCTGCACCAACTGTAACATTTATGGCCACTTTACCGTCAGCTGCCGTTCAGGCCCCCGTCAGCCAGCTCCTCAAGCCCCAGCAGTACCAGCTTTACCAGCTCCACCTTGCACTCCTCAGGCTAACCAGCAGCAGTTCTAGCAGCAAGCACAAGCCCCAAAGGCCCGTGCCTGCTACACTTGTGGGGACCCAAACCACTTCGGTAATGTCTGGCCTAACAGAGTTGTGAAGCAAGAACAACAGCCTCAACCTCAGCCTCAGCAACAGCCACCACCACAGCCTCAGCAGCAACAACCACAGGCTGCACGTGGAAGAGCCTTCAATTTCAACCATTGCTAGGCTTAGAACGACAACAATGTTGTCAATGGTACGTTCTTTATTAATGGTATTTATGCTTCTTGTTTATTTGATACTGGTGCCGATAACTGTTTTGTGTCGTTAGAATTCGAAAAGGTTTTAAAGTGTAAATGCGCTAAACTCCCAAAGACTTTCGATGTTGAAGTTGGCACCGGAAGAACCGTTACTGTTAACTCCGTCTTACGTGATTGTACCCTCGATCTCAACAACCACTTCTTCTCGATTAATCTCATACCTATGCAACTAGGTAGCTTCGATATCATAGTAGGCATGGATTTTCTCCGTGAGAATCATGCCGAAGTCGTTTGTTTCGATAAAATGATTCGTTTTCCTCTTCCAAACAGTGATAAACTAAATGTTTATGGTGAAACGCCCTCACAGTAGTTGATTCTTCTGTCATGTACCTAAGCGAATAAGTGCCTGCGCAAGCAGTGCATCGCCTTCCTCGACCACATCGTGAACCCAGAAAAAGAAAAGAAAACCTATAAGGACGTTCCTGTTGTTTGTAAATTTCCTAAAGTCTTTCCCGATGATTTATTCGGTTTACCCCTACTCGTGATGTTGAATTCCGTATCGATTTAGTTCCCGGTGCTAATCCCGTCACTAAAGCTCCCTATCGCCTTGCACCCTCCGAAATACGCGAGCTATCTAGCCAACTTCAAGAATTACTTGATAAAGGCTTCATACGTCCGAGCACTTCACCTTGGGGTGAACCCGTTCTTTTTGTGAAAAAAGAAAGATGGGACGTTCCGAATGTGCATCGATTATCGTGAACTTAACAAACTCACAATAAAGAACCGCTATCCTCTTTCTCGAATCGACGACTTATTTGATCAGCTTCAAGGTGCTACTTGTTTTTCTAAGATCGACCTACGTTCCGGTTATCATCAGTTGCGTGTGCTCGAAGAAGATATTCTGAAAACCGCCTTTCGTACTTGTTATGGCCATTTCGAATTCGTAGTCATGCCTTTCGGTCTAACAAATGCACCCGCGGTGTTAATGGATTTGATGAACCGTGTGTGTAAAGTCTTCTTGGATCGCTTCGTCATTATGTTTATCGATGATATCCTTATTTACTCGAGGTCGAGAGCCGAACATGCGTGTCATCTCCGTTTAGTTCTCGAACTCCTCCAAGGAAATGGCGTTTATGCCAAGTTCTCTAAATGTGAATTCTGGATCGAAGAAGTCCAATTTCTCGGCCATATCGTTAATAGTCAAGGAATTCACGTCGACCCCGCAAAGATTGAAGCTGTCAAGAGTTGGATTACGCTGAAGAATACATCTGAAATCCGTTCATTTCTTGGATTGGCGGGTTATTACCATTGATTCATCGCCGACTTTTCTAAAATTGCCGTTCCGCTTACCGCTTTAATGCATAAGGACAAGCCTTTCGTTTGGGATTCCAAACAGGAGGAGGCCTTTCAAACTCTCAATCATATGCTATGCAATGCTCCAGTACTCGCTCTACCCGACGGAAATGACGATCTTGTTGTCTATTGCGATGCCTCTAATCTTGGTCTTGGTTGTGTACTTATGCAGCGAGATAGGGTTATCGCGTATGCGTCTTGACAACTCAAAATCCACGAGAAGAACTACACTACCCACGATCTCGAACTCGGTGCAGTTGTTTTTGCATTAAAGATATGGCGACACTACCTTTACGGTACCAAGTGTACGGTCTTCACCGACCATAAGAGCTTACAGCATATCTTCAATCAAAAGGAACTAAACATGCGCCAACGCAGATGGGTTGAACTTCTCAACGACTACGATTGTGAGATACGCTACCATCTTGGCAAGGCAAACGTCGTCGCCGACGCTCTTAGTCGACGAAGTTATGTGTATAGTGTTCGTGACTCTCAAGCTTTGAATAATCTCGAAATTCTGATTTGCGCCGCCCAATTTGCTTGTTTTAGTGAGAATACCCTGCAAGAAGAAATGAAATGCGGAGCCGAAACCCAACTCGTTGCTAAACCTAACGGTATTTATTACTATCTCGATCGCATTTGGATTCCTAGCCGTGATAATCTTCAAGAGTTGCTAATGACCGAAACTCATAAATCTCGATACTCCACCCACCCCGGAGCCGACAAGATGTACCAGGACCTTCGTCCTAAGTATTGGTGGCCGGGCATGAAAAAGGATATCGCTTTATACGTCTCAAAGTGCTTAACTTGCTCGAAAGTTAAAGCCGAACATCAAAGGCCCTCTGGCTTGCTCGAACAACCCGAAATCCCGATGTGGAAGTGGGAGAGTATAGCCATGGACTTCATTACAAAACTCCTCGCACCTCCTCTGGGCACCATAGTATTTGGGTTATCGTTGATCGTCTTACTAAATCAGTGACACTTTATTGCCATACGAGAAGACTTTAAGGTAGAACGATTAGCACGAATCTATACCGACGAAGTCACATGTCGACATGGAGGAACTCAACAACGTACACCCGACTTTCCACATCTAAAACCTCAAGAAACGCCTAGCCGAAGAGCATCTCCATGTTCCCCACTAAGATTTGCAAATCAATGAGACTCTTCATTTTGTGAAAAGCGGTAGAAATCATGGACCGAGAGACCAAGAAACTTCGACGCTCTCGCTTTCCTATTGTGAAAGTCCGATGGGAAGGCAAACGCGGAGCCGAGTTCACTTGGGAATTGGAAAGTGATATGAAGGCTAAATATCTGCATCTCTTTGTTACGACCACTATTTAAATTTCGGGACGAAATTTCCTAAAGTACGGGAGACTGTAACAACTCGAAATTTTCATTGTTGTTTCATTTTATTTCTTTCGTTTATTTTCATCATTGTATTCTGAGATTCGATTATAAGAAAGTTATGTTAATTAATTATGTTATGATACAACTATATTACATCTAATCGCTTATTAAATGCATCGCTAATTCAAACGCAATCACAAGTAACTATGTTACTCCACGAGCCGAGTGTGTTATTGTTAAATAAACACTTGTGCCATCGCATCGCTTATCTCATCTCATCGCAAAACGCAGTTAACTATGTGGTATTATGTTTTATGGTGTTATGTTTGCTTATGTATGGTTTATTATCGCTAAAACGCTCACACGCTCACGCAACTCGTTCTTTCTCAATTCAATGGTTATCTAACACTTAACGCATCGCTGAAATGCTTAATGTAATTATCTAATACAAACCGAATCGCCAAACAAACTCTTAACGCGAAATTAACGAACAAAACATGGCACTAGGTCAAGTTCGGCCGAACTTGTGCATCACAAGTTCGCCCGAACTTGTCCAGGCCACTAAAACATGTCTTTTAAGCCAAGTTCGCTTGAACTGGTTACAATCTTAAGAAAATCATCAAGTTCGCTCGAACTTGTAACAACTTCGCCCGAACTTGATCTATTCAGCTCATTTGTCACCTCCACCTATAATTACCCAGCTCCTCTCTCATTTGAACTTGCTGCAAGTTCGCCCGGAGCTCCCCAAAACCAAAACCCTTTGTTTTCTAAGTAAGGTTCAACCCGTTTTCAAGCTACAACAACGTTTTACAACGATTATGAACAAGGCTTTGCCTTTGTTTTCATCAAATCTCTTCTGTTTAGAAAATCTTCATCTTTTTATGCAAAACTTCTGTTTTTCACTTAGATCAATGCTTAGATCTAAGTAAAACCTTTGAAAAATCGATTTTTACTCTAGATTCGGACTAAATGACGTATGTTTCGTTCACTTTGAAGTGGAACGAGGCGTTGTCAGCAAGATCTCAGATCCGGAAGCACAAGGACGAATCGTCACTTTACACAAGCTGGACTAACACGTACGAACCATCAGTTCGCTCGGATTAGCCGAGTTTCTGTAAAATGGCTAAACACGCTCCAAACGACCTCTCCAGCCTAAGTTTTACTTAGTCGATTAAGGTTGGAGGGATGGACACTCGATTTCCTCAGTAACGACAGAAAACGCATGATTTGGATGCCAAAACAATCAAGTTCGCTCGGAATACATCAAGTTCGCTAGAACTTGTCACCAGAATGGTGACCAAGTTTCCCAACCTTCCTAGCACCTCATCAATTCAGACAGGTTCTCCCGAACTTGTCCAATTCCCAAAGGAATTGAACAAGTTCGCCCAAACTTGTATAAACCTCCTCAAATAGGGCAAGTTCGCCCGAATTGTGTAGTGTCTCAGGAAACCAGACAAGTTCCACCCGAAGCAAAATTGTTACACTCCAGTAAGTCCAAACAGTCAAGTTCGCCCGAACTGTACCAAATCTGAGAGATTTGGTACAACTTCGCCCGAACTTCTACTCTGCTGCTTCACGTCTTGACCGTTTCAGCAATTGGAAGACTGATGCACTTCTGTTCGCTTACAGGCTGATCTGATGCTCTCCTCAACTCATCTCTGATCCCGTCTATTCTCTCAAAACGCACTAAGAGTGAGTATACTTGAACCCTTTTAAGCTTAAACACACTTTTGGGTGTCACGATATGTTCGTATATCAAAACAATCTCACAACTCTCAAACGCTTATTCGCAACCCGCTGAATTACATGACTACACGTGAAATCTGCTAAATTGTATGTATTGCTTGATTGCTTTACGCCACCCTTAACATGATAGTATACTAGAGGTTGACCCGCCACCCGGAGGCCCGGGGTTGTTAAGGCTCGCATTTTATTTCTCATTTATTTTCTCTTTAGGATGTGGACACTTGTTCGCATGCCTCGATCAATCGCGGTTTGTTGGTTTGCTTAAATCTAAGTAGTTACATAGTTCACAACTCTTACGTATGTCATGCGGTGTATGCTAAACGCTTTTATATCTTTTATGTACGCAAAACATGTATGCTCACCTTTACTTAATTGTATTGACGTTTTATTTTAACATATGTGGCAGGTTGAGGATTTTGTCTACTTGCAAACGGATTAGGATTGGTCTACTAGAAATGCATTGTATAGAAATCTAGGGGATATCGAACTTGATTTGTATTATGAGAATTCTTGAATTCTGTAATTTGTTTAAGAATTATATGTTAGTAGTATGGGATATTAACGTTTAAATATTGTCGCTTAAATAGTGTTAAGGAATTTCTCATGAGACAATCTGGTTCGCCTAGTGCCACTACCCCGATGTTTCCGCCATCGGTTGGGGTGTGACATCTTTATCCTTAAACTTACAATCGTAGCAACAAGGAATAAAAATTAGTAGAACTGTAGGATCCAGGATCCTTATTTGTTAAGCTTCAGGAACTTGTCATAACATGCAACTTGGGACTAAGCCAAACATCAATTGAATAACTCAATAGTAACCGGGGGCAAGCCCAAATAACTGGGGACGAGCCCAAATAACTGGTGTAAACTGGAGTATGGCCCAAACTGGCATCTATCCAATCGTGAGCGACATGAAATGCCGAAACCTTAGCTAATGTGAAAACGTTAGAAACCTTAGGAACAGATGTATGGTACGTCTACCATTATACTTAGGATACTACATATAGCCAACAACAATGAAATTGTCAGCCCCTAAAGCGGGTACTGGTCCCATTGCCTCGAACTATACTTGGATAATGTGCGCTGCTGGCGGGGTGTCGAAACCCAATTCGTGTGAAAGGTGAATACCTTTAAACCATAGAAGGTATTGGATGTAACAACTCGAAAATTCGATTGTTATATTTCCATTTTGTTTTTCCGTTTATCTACCTTTGTAATCCCGAGATTCGGTTTATAATAAAGTTTATGTTAAGTAATTATGGTGTTTTACGTTATTATCGCATCTAATCGTATCGCTCATCTCATCGCATCACAAAACGCAGTTTATTATTTGGTT
The DNA here is from genome assembly GCA_947069175.1 of Scalesia atractyloides. Classification (NCBI taxonomy): domain Eukaryota; kingdom Viridiplantae; phylum Streptophyta; class Magnoliopsida; order Asterales; family Asteraceae; genus Scalesia; species Scalesia atractyloides. The sequence continues at coordinate 33,603,474 of CAMTDV010000021.1, forward strand.
TTATGTTATTTATGTGTTATGTGTGTTGTGGTTATGATTACGCTCGCTATCGCATCGCTCTCGCACACTCGAATCGCTAAATCGCACTATTATATCAATTATAACGCTTAACGCTTTACTAAAACGCTTAATATAACTAATTAATACGAACCGAATAACCAAACGAACCTTTAACGCAAAATAAATGAAGAAAACCCAACAAATTAGGTCAAGTTCGCTCGAACTTGGTGACCCCAAGTTCGGCCGAACTTGGCTGGTTAACTCAAAAACTCTCAACTTTCCTCAAGTTCGCTCGAACTTGCCCTTCTAGGGTCAAGTTCGGCCGAACTTAGCTCAAATCCTTCAAACGTTTCACAAGTTCGCGTTGCATAAGTTTCATGCAAGTTCGGCCGAACTTGGCTATTATTTCATGGAAATCTAGCAAGTTCGCCCGAACTTGCATGAATTTCATGCAAGTTCGACCGAACTTGGCCCCACCAGCTCACCATTTTGCCTTCTCCTATAAATACCCAGCTCATTCCTCTCATTTGAACTTGCTGTAAGTTCGTCCAGAGCTCTCAAAACCCGAAACCTTCATGTTCTAAGTAAGAATCAACCCGGTTTCAACTACAACAACGTTTATCAACGATTTACAAAGGTTTACAACGATTTTGGCACAAGGCATAGCCTTCGTTTTCAGCAAATCTTCTCTGTTTACGAAAATCTTCATCTTTTTACATAAAACTTCTGTTTTTCACTCAGATCTATGCTTAGATCTGAGCAAAACTTTTTGAACATTGATTTTTACACAAAATTACGGACTTTTAATGATATTTTGTTCATTTTTTGATATGAAACGAAGCATTTATCATTCAAGATCCCAGATCTGGAAGCACAAGGACGTTTATGTCGGTTTACACAAGCCAGACTAACCCGAACGAACCCCGAGTTCGTCCGGATTAGCCCACACTTTTGTAAAACGGCTAAAACATCTCTAAAAGACCTCTTCGACCTAAATGTGCTCAGTAGCACAGGGTTGGAGGGATGAACACTCGATCTACTCAGCAAACGACGCGAAAAAGCAAGATTTTGGACCCGAAAACATCAAGTTCGCTCGAGAATCACCAGCACACCAGGTCAAGTTCGACCGAACTTGTACCCACATGGGTCAAGTTCGACCAAACTTAAGTCATTGTCACCAAGTTTTCTCGCAAGTTCGCCCGAACTTGCCTAGTTTCCTAAGAAACTAAGCAAGTTCGCCCGAACTTGTCATTTCAGTAAGGTTTTCTCACAAGTTCGCCCGAACTTGACAAGTTTCTCAAAGAAACTCATCAAGTTCGACCGAACTTGACACTAAACCACCCAAAACCCTACAAGTTCGCTCGAACTTGTGTGTTTACACACAAGTTCGCCCGAACTTGGATACTGCTCAACTCAAACTTCACCGTTTCGGCCTTTCGGAAGACTGATGCACTTCTGTTCGTTTACAGGCTGATCCGGCGTACTCCGCAACTCTCCTAAGAATCTTAAGTCTTACCAAAAAGCACCCTCAGTGAGTATACTTGACCCATTTTCGCTTTAATACACTTTTTGGGTGTTACATACGTTCCTATATCAAAATCACTTCACAAATCAAAACTGTTTATCACACGCGAATCATTTGATGGTATATGTTCGATACGTGATACTAGAAACATGTGACCTAGGACTTATTTTCGTGAACTTGCCTCCTTAGCTAGTATGGTACTGTAGTTTGGCTAACACCCGACGGGGTCTAGTTAGGATGGTCGCGCATGCCTTTCCATGGTAGTTAGCATGAGAAATGAGCCTATGTTATGTTAAGTGTTTTGGTGTATCACGATATGTAATTAGATTGTTTCGCAAACGCTTTCTCGACTATGCTAGTATTATTCAAACGTGTATGCTCACCTTTACTTAATTGTATTGACTTGTATTTTAACGTATGTAACAGGTAGAGTATTTAGCTTGGATTGCTTTGGAGTAGTTTTCTTTAGTATTTTGCTTATCTTGTTTAGAACGGTTGTAATAAAAATCTAGGGGAGATCGAATTGGATTTATGTTAAGAGATTTTGTTGGAATGTAATGGTTATTTTGAAGGTTTATGAGTTTGATAGTATGGGATATTGAATGTTGATTATTATATTTGAAATGGTTGTTATGGAATCTCTTGATCAATCTGATTCGCCTAGTGCCACTACCCCGATGATTCCGCCATCGGTTGGGGTATGACATTGGATACCTTATACTGGGGACATGCCCAAAGTCTTGGAGAGGTGGCCAACCTCTTGATCCTTTGTCAATGATGTAACAAAACATACAAGATTTAAAACTTGATAAAATTAGATGTTAAGAATCTAACATCCTTTTCATAATAACAAATATAATATGAAATAACTAGTAAAATGTTACCAAGCAAAGGATCATATATCTCTTGTGGATCCTTTATCCTGAATTGAATACCGGAATTCTTAAGGATCCTTGATCCTTATTACATAAAGTATCTCTTCAAGTGAATAGCCTTCGAAGCTCTTGGCAGGAGATCACCATCTATGGTCAGTAAACGATATGCCCCTTCGGCTTCAGCCTCAATGAGATAAGGACCTTCCCACTTTGGTGCCAACTTACCACCAACAGGATTCGTAGTATTCTGGAATGCTTTCCTCAATACCATATCACCAACTTGAAACCTTCTCATTCTAACATTCTTATTATATGCACCATCCATCTTTGGTTGATAGCTAGCCATCCTTATTCTTGCCATGTCTCGCAATTCTTCCAAACAGTATCCAAATCTTGAATTATAGTCTCAACATTCGCTTCTGGATCACGGATGCTCGTTCTGGCTGTCGTACTACCATTTCTGTAGGGATCACTGCTTCAGCTCCAAAGACTAAAGAAAAGGGAGTTTGACCCGTAGCATTCTTAGGAGTTGTTCTATCTGCCCATAAGACATAAGGTAACTCCTCAGCCGATTTGCCCTTTTTGGATCCAAGTTTCTTCTTCAAGTTGTTGATAATGATCTTGTTGGATGATTCTGCCTGGCCATTAGCTTGTGGGTGGACTAGTGTTGATATTATCATCCTAATCCCCATCTGTCACAAAAGTTAGTAGTACGACTCCCAATAAATTGGGATCCGTTATCACAAACAATTTCAGAAGGAATACCAAACCTGGTAATAATATTTCTTTTAATAAAGGATATGACTTCCTTTTCCCTAACTTGGGCAAAAGCTTCTGCTTCTATCCATTTAGAGAAATAGTCCGTCATAGCTAGCATGAATACTCTTCCTCCTGGTGCCTTGGGAAGCTTGCCAACTATGTCCATCCCCCATCTCATAAATGGCCAAGAGGAGGGTATAGGATGCAGAGGTTCTGCCGGCCGATGAAGGATATTACTGTGTCTCTGGCAAGCATCACATTTCCTTGCGTAATCTACAGCATCCTTCTTCATTGTGGGCCAGTAATAGCATGTTCTAAGGATCCTTGAAAATAGTCCTCTGCACCCAGTGTGATACCCACAGTCTCCTTCGTGAAAATCCTTCAGGACTCTTGTATCTTAGGATCCCCAATGCACCTTAGATAGGGTCCTGCAAGAGATTTTTTATATAACATATTATTTAAAATGGTAAACTGGGATACCTTAATCCTGAATGCTCTTGGATTTTCCCCAGTAGGGATCTCTCCATTCTGAATGTATTTCAGAATTGGAAGGATCCATGATCCTGAATTTGATTGCATATCATCATTGGGAACGACTGCAGCACCATCCATTATTTCCATTGCTTGATTCTCCTCAATTGCAGGAGTTAGTACATGGATAATAGGTATCTTCACAGCCTTAGGCATATTCAATGAGGATCCAAGATTGGCTAGAGCATCGGCTTCTGCATTTTCTTCTTTAGGTACCTGTGTAAGGCTGAAAAAAGAAAAAGAATCTGCCAATTTCTTGACTATCTCCAAATATTTGATTAGTTTCTCACCTTTAACAGCATAGGAACCATTATAGTGATTAGTAATTAACAACGAATCTACAAATACTTAAAGATACCGGATCCTCATATGTTTAGCTAGTTGCAAACCTGCTATCAAGGCTTCATATTCAGCCTTATTATTAGTGGTCTAAAATTCACAAGCTATAGATTGGGGTATAATGTCCTCCTGTGGCGATTTTAGTATTAGGCCTAGTCCAGTTCCTTTCACATTTGACTCCATCTATGAAGAGTGTCCCAGGATCCTTGGTTTCCTCAAGTTGTTGCAATTCTAGTTCAGCTTCCCTTTGTAGATCACTACTGAAATCAGCCACAAAGTCAGCCAAAGCTTGGGATTTAATGGCAATTCTAGGCTCATACTTAATGTCATATGCACTAAGTTTAACAGCCCATTTTCCATTTTTCCCGACATCTTGGTTTCCTGAGAACATTCTTAATAGGAAAGTTAGTTTTAACAATAGTATGAGTTTCAAAATAATGTCTTAGTTTGGTAAAAGCCATGATTAAAGCAAGAATGAGTTTCTCTAAGTGAGAATACCTGGCCTCAGCATCAAGTAGACTTTTACTTACATAGTATACCGGATGTTGTTGGCCTTCGTGATCCTTAACTAGGATCACACTTACCGCTTTACCAGAAACGGCTAAGTATAAGGACAAGGGCTCTCCATTTTCTGGTTTCATCAAAGCCGGTGCTAAGGATAGGTAATCCTTAAGGGCTTGTAGAGTAACTTCATGCTTCTCAGTCCATTCGAACTTCTTATTCTTCCTCAGGACATCATAGAAATCCTTGCATCTTTCTGAGGATTTTGAAATAAATCTATTCAAGGCGGCAATCCTTCCTGTCAATCTTTGCACATCCTTGGCATTGGCAGGAGACTTGATGTTCATTAAAGCCTTGATTTATTCTGGACTTGCTTCAATTCCTCTTTTGGTCACCATATATCCTAAAAATTTTCCATCTTTGACCCCGAAATGGCATTTAGAGGGGTTTAATTTCATATTGTACTGGTCAAGAATATTGAATGCTTCTTCGAGATCCTTCAGGTGATCCTCAGCTTTCTTGGACTTGACCACCATATCATCTATGTATACTTCCATTGTGTGTCCAAGTTGCTCCTTGAACATCATATTGACCAGTCTTTGGTATGTAGCACCTGCATTTCTTAAACCAAAGGGCATAGCAATATAACAATATATCCGTGGGTGTCATGAATGCAGTATCCTCTTGATAAGATGGTTCCATCTGAATTTGCTGAAATCCAATGAAGCATCCATAAAAGTTAAAAGCTCATGACCCGCCAAGCATCCACCATGGAGTCTATGTGGGGTAAAGGGAAAGGATCTTTAGGACATGCCTTGTTTAAATCAGTAAAATCGACACATACCTCCACTTTCCATTTTTCTTTTGAACAACAACCACATTGGCTAACCACCTTGGATACTTGACCTCTCTTATCATACTTGTTTTGGTCAAAAATCACAATAAAGATAATGTAACCAAATCTAATTTTGTGAGGTTGAGTGCTTGTGTGATGAACAATTGAGTGAACAAAGATGAAATATAAACGTCGATGAAGACGGAGATTTATACGTGGAAAAAGCCCTTGATCGATGAAGATCCCCTGGCATAAAAAACCTTGGGTGATGGAAACTACCGATCACCACTATATTGCATAAAAAAGATTACAACTTCGGATGTTGATCAAGTGTGGTACAATCGAATGCTAAGTGAGAGCTCTGGTTTGCGAGTGTGTGTAAAATCTCTGATTCGCGAATGTGTATGGACGAAAGTGATAATCAGCCTAAAACACTTGATCAACCCCCATTAAATAAGCTAACTACAAGTCCTATTTTCTAGGAAGATTATGCCCATGTTCACATGACCGTTACTTGGGCACCAAGTAGCATCTTAAGAGGAATATTCCTGCGATATTCCAGCTTGACCTAGCCCACTTCGTCCATTCCTGCATTAAAACATAAGAAAACTTGGGAAACAATTGTTAGATTTAAAAGCAATGATCCTTGATCCTCCAAGTTCGTGCACCATCCACTAAGGATAAGTGATCCAGGCAACGCTTCATGATACAGGATCCATAGTTATAAAAATCTATGCCCTAACAATTGCCCCCAAATATGGCAGATAAGATGTGAATCAAGTCTGTCATATTTCCGTTGGATGCAAACCAATCGGTTCAGCATGTAACTAGCCGTTACACTGCCTGACGCCACTGATGGGATAGGCTATAACCATCATTGCGATATATAGGTTAGAGATAAGGTCCAGGAGTTTATTTAAAGATCATTCATCTCCTTTTAAAATCCTCATCCGGAAGCATAACAGGTACTCTCTCTCTCTCTCTCTTTTCTTCAACTTCCATCTTTTTATACTTCATGTTTGCTATTATGGCCAAGAGGCTACACGATCCTCTCCCGGTAAAAACCAAAGCGACGATGCAACCCCTAAGAGTCAAGACCTGCTAGCATCCATCCTTGGAGCTTTGCAAATTTACCGACCAAGAAATCGACGACCTACGCCGCTGTTTCCCTCCAACGGCGGTTTTCAGGCCGTATGATGCCACCATGAAGAGCGACACCACGTCCCCTATTTGGGCATGCTTTCCTGTTCTACCTTTCCTCCTTGGCTACACATACACATTCCCTGGCTTTACCCAAGGGTTTTTCACCCTTACTGGCATGAATTATTGTCAAGCCATGCCGATGTTGTGGAGGGTACTGTTCACCATAAGCAGCTTATCAGACATGAAGGAATCCATTTCACCTATCCGAGCTTTCCATATCTTTACAGCCTCGTTACCCACAGTTCTAACTGATTCTTGTTGAAGGCCAAACCTCACCAACAGCTTCCCATCCTCAAGACCACTCAAAACGGTTCCACATGGAAGAATCAGTTCTTCTTTGTGCGAAAGGGACTCCATTCCAGAAGGGAATAAATCTACCCAAGAAGTGGGTCTTGAAGGGTAGGATATAGGATCCTCGTATTAGATTTGTAGAAAGTTTCTTTTCCATCGCTAACTTGTTTCATTTTATTTGCTACAGTGACCAATTTTACCTGCCTTATGAATTCTCCTGGAACTGAAGAAATGGTTGCTCTGTTCTGTACTTTGGATCCAACATTTAGAACATTCAAACCATAAATAAAGAATCCTGAAACCAACACTTCCACCTCCTACACAATGTCAAGTAAGGTTTCTATTTGCAAATAACAAGTTTTCTTTAAAGTAAGAGTTATATATATATATATATATATATATATATATATAATATATATATATATATATATATATATATATATATATATATAATGTATAATATATAAGAAAACAGAAAACTTACCTCTTTTTCGTAATGTAGGCGCTCAGAAATCCACCAGTAAGTTTTCCTTAGAGGATGTAGACATCATCATCTCTCCCCGGTCCGTCAAAAAAGAATCAGGCAAAGGATCCAGCTTCCCAGATCCTAAACCCGTCGCTGCTAAGGCTCGAGCCGGGTCCAAGAGGAAGAAACCTACTGAGCCTTCTGATGACATTCCCCAGCTTGAGTAGCAGATCTATGATTTTGCCTCCAGGTAAGGATCACTTATGCTCAGGTTAAAAGTTCATACTGAGGATCACTTATCCTTCCCACTGTCTTGCAGAAAATAGCCCAAATCCAAGTTGTGCTGACCAAACGCTTATCGACGCTGAGGACACAATTGCAGACCTCCGTACCTTCCTGACCTCCAAGGACAAGAAGATTCCCAACTGGAGAAGGAGGTCAATAGCTTGGAGAAGCGGTATCATAACCAACGAAATCCAGGCTAACAAAGTCAGGATGGAGGATGCTGATGAGGCTAAGGTTTGTGCAGATCAAGCCATTCTCGGGGCCAGGATCAAGATCGTGCAGCAAGCCTTGGATCCTTCATTTGACAGGTCTGAATGGGATCTTCCCGGCTAGAAGGTGAGGCTAGTGGAGCTTGGAGGAGAGCTGGAACCGGAGCTTGACGAGGTGCCGATGCTGGAGGCTGTCACTAGCAGTGCTAAGGAGGCTAAGGAGGGTCAAGGTGGCGAACTGGTGAAGGCAAGGAGGATGAGGCAGCGAAGGAGTAGGCTGTAATAATGGGCGATGATGGAAATTTCTAGACGTGGTCGGAGCCCATTTTTTATGATTGTTGATTTTTATGGTTTGTTTTTAACAATTTGGGGTTGTACTTAAACAATAGTATTTCGGTTAAGGATCACCGATCCTTCTAACAATAGGTAGGATGACGAAGGTGGAGGGATCCTCTGTTTGGGGGATGAAGCCTTTGTTATCCTGCTCTTTATTTCCCTTAATTGCAAGGCTCAGGATGAAGTCAATAAGATAAACATGTACGAGAATAAACCATACCAGAAAATCCAGGTTAGGATTTTGTATCCTTAGGAACTACCTTTGTAAGCAAATAAACAAGTCACCGTTAGATAAACTTTAAGGATCCAGGATCCTTTTTGAATCAACTTATGAATCTTCGAGGCTCCAAAACCTGTTGAAATCAACTTGGGACTAAGCCAAACAAAACAAACTGGGGACAAACCCAAACAACTGCGGACAAGCCCAAACAACTGGAGGACAAGCCCAAAAAACTGGTGTAAACTGGAGTATGGCCCAAACTGGCATCTATCCGATCGTGAGCGACATGAAAATGCCGAAACCTTAGCTAACCTGAAACGTTAGAAACCTTAGGAACGGATGTATGGTACGTCTACCATTATACTTAGGATCCTACATATAGCCAACAACAATGAAATTGTCAGCCCCTAAAGCGGGTACTGGTCCCATTTCCTCGAACTATACTTGGATAACGTGCGCTGCTGGCGGGGTGTTGAAACCCAATTCGTGTGAAAGGTGAAAACCTTTAAACCTTAGAAGGTATTGGATACCTTAAGCTGGGGACATGCCCAAAGTCTTGGAGAGGTGGCCAACCTCTAGATCCTTTAAGTAAATTCTGCAAAAGCTTAAAACTAGATAAAATGGGATATTGAGAATTCAACATCCTTTCCTTAAGCAACAAATATAATATAAAAGAACTAGTAAAATGTTACCAAAGAAAGGATCACATATCCTTTGAGAATTCCTCAGTTTGAACGGAACATTAGAATGCTTAAGAATACTCGGTCCTTACATAAAATACTTCTTGAGGTGGATAGCATTCCAAGCTCTTGGCTGAAGGTTAGCATCCATAGTTAGCAAACGATATGCCCCATTTCCTGCTTCAGCTTCAATTAGATAAGGGCATTCCCATTTTGGTGCTAACTGGCCATCAGCGAGATTCGTGGTATTTTGGAATGCTTTCCTCAATACCAAGTCACCTACTTGAAATCTCTAATCCAGACATTCTTGTTATAAGCTCCAGCCGTCCTTTGTTGATAATTAGCTAGCCTTATCCTTGCCAAGTCTCTAAGTTCCTCCAGGGTGTCCAAGTCTTGAGCTAGAGTCTTAGCATTCGCCTTAGGATCACGGATGCTTGTTCTGGCTGTAGGGACTACCATTTCTGTAGGGATCACTATTTCAGCTCCAAAGACTAAGGAGAAAGGAGTCTGACCCGTAGCATTCTTGGGAGTTGTTCTGTCTGCCCATAGAACATATGGCAACTCTTCAACCCATTTCCCCTTCTTGGATCCAAGATTTTTCTTCAGATTGTTGATGATGATCTTGTTAGATGATTCTGCCTGGCCATTAGCTTGTGGGTGGATTGGTGTTGATGTTATCATCCTAATCCCCCAACTATCACAAAAGTTAGTAGTACGACTCCCAATAAATTAGGATCCATTATCACAAACAATTTCAGAAGAAATACCAAATCTAGTAATAATATTTCTTTTAATAAAGGATATGACTTCCTTTTCTCTGACTTGATCAAAGGCTTCAGCTCCTATCCATTTGGAGAAGTAGTCTGCCATAGCCAACATGAACACTTTTCCTCCTGGTGCCTTGGGAAGCTTGCCTACTATATCCATTCTGTCGGTTGATGAAGGATATTACTGTGTCTCTGGCAAGCATCACATTTCTTCGTGTATTCTACAGCATCCTTATTCATAGTAGGCCAATAATATCATGTTCTAAGGATCCTTGAAAATAGTGCTCTGCCCTCAGTGTGATTCCCACAGTCTCCTTCGTGAAATCCTTCAGGACTTCTTGTATCTCAGGATCCTCAATGCACCTTAGATAGGGTCCTGCAAGAGACTTTTTATATAACATGTTATTTATAATGGTAAACTGGGATACCTTAATCCTAAATGCTCTTGGATTTTTCCCAGTAGGGATTTCTCCATTCTGAATGTATTTCAGAATTGGAAGGATCCAGGATCCTGAATTCGAATTTATATCATCATTGGGAACAACCGCAGCATCATCCACTATTTCCATTGCTTCATTCTCTTCAATTACAGGAGTTAGTACATGGATAATAGGTATCTTCACATCCTCAGGCATATTCAATGAGGATCCAAGGTTGGCTAGAGCATCAGATTCTGCATTCTCTTCCCTAGGTACCTGTGTTAAACTGAAAAAAGCAAAAGAATCTGCCAGTTTCCTGACTATCTCCAAATATTTGATTAGTTTTTCGCCTTTAACCACAGAGGATCCGTTATAATGATTAGTAATCAATAAAGAATCTGCAAATACTTGAAGATACCTGATCCTCATATTTTTAGCTAATTGCAAACCTGCTATCAAGGCTTCATATTCAGCCTCATTATTAGTGGTCTGAAACTCACACGCTATAGATTGGGTATAATGTCCCCCTGTGGCGATTTTAGTAGTAGGGTTCCAGTTCCCTTGACATTCGAGGCTCCATCTGTGAAGAGTGTCCAAGGATCCTTGGTTTCCTCAAGTTGTTGCACTTTTAGTTCAGCTTCCCTTTGTAGATCACTACTGAAATCAGCCACAAAGTCAGCCAAATCTTGGGATTTAAAAGCAGTTCTGGGCTCATACTTAATGTCATATGCACTAAGTTTAACAGCCCATTTTTTCATTCCTCCCGACATCTCTGGTTTCCTGAGAACATTCTTAATAGGAAAGTTAGTTTTAACAACAATAGTGTGAGTTTCAAAATAGTGTCTTAGTTTAGTAGAAGCCATGATTAAAGTAAGAATGAGTTTCTCTAAATGAGAATACCTAGCCTCAGCATCAAGTAGACTTTTACTTACATAGTATACCGGATGTTGTTGGCCTTCGTGATCCTTAACCAGGACCGCGCTTACCACTTTACTTGAAACAGCTAAATATACATGGATAATGGTTCTCCATCTTCTGATTTCATCAGGGCTGGTGCAGAGGATAAGTAATCCTTTAGGGTTTTGAGTGCAGCTTCATGCTTCCAAGCGAAGGTAGACCTTCTTCCTTTTAAGAAAGATACCAGAACCTGCTCTATGCTATCCAGGATCCAGATATATCCTTGACATCTTGCTCCCTTGCCTCCATGACATCCCTTGGAGGATACTTTAATTGCTATGCTTCCCTCGGTTTCCAAGCTGGATTCATAGAAGACGTGTAATAGTTCTTTGCCTCCTATTGATCACTTTCTATTTTCACCACTCCCCATGGGGTAGGTAGCTTTACACATTGATGGTATGTTGATGGGACTACCTTCATGTCGTGTATCCAAGACCTACCAAGAATAACATTGAAACAGGATAAGCAATCAATAACACATAATTTCTTAATAGAGTTTACTCCCTCTATGTAGATCGGGAGTTTAATGCCCCTGATGTTTTTTTTGTTTCTCCATTGAATCCTACGAGCACTGATGATCTCGGAATAATTCGGATTCAGGAATGTTCATTCTCTTGAGGACGTCCAACTGGATAATGTTCACCGAACTCCCTCCGTCAATGAGAATCCTGCTAACAAAATGATTAGAAATAAACAAAGTAATAACTAAATTGTCATGATAAGGATCCTGTATGTCAATGCAGTCATCCTCATCAAAGGATATCACTTTCTGCTGGGTTATAGTGGTCGTTCGAAGAGGTCTCTCTCCATTCTCCATCTTTGTCTCCTTGGCGTGCCTTGCAGAAAATGAGTTTCCACAAATATCAGAGTCTCCAGAGATGAAGTTAATGATCTGAGCATCTGCTGCCGGTGGAGGAGCTCTTTCAGGAACTTTTTCAGGATCCTGGATCCTTGACTTCTTCCTTCCGAGTAGCTCCTTCAGGTAACCTTTGCTCAAAAGATGAGGTGACCGAAATCCTTATGATAAGCACACCATTTTGACTTATCTTCATCGGCCATCTAGCCTTATCACCTAAATTCTGTAAAGCAAGGATTAGTTCAGTGTTATTAGCAGAAAAACAATATTCAGAAATGTGAGGATAATCCTCATCGTCTTCGTCTTGTTCAACTGCATTCACATTGTGATTGTCATGTTTAGAGTATGACTTGGATCAGTTATTCTTAAAAAATGATCCTTGTTTTTCCTGTTTCGAGGATCCTGAGAGCCTCTCCTGGATCCTTTTGTCATCCTCTAAATGAATAAACCTCAATGCCCTGTTCCTTACTTCATCTAAATTCCTGCAAGGTGTCATAACAAGGTCATCATAGCATGAGGAAACCTTAAGCAATCCCATTTTGAATGCCTCCACAACAGTGGCAATATCCAAATTAGGAATTTCTAAGGATTCTCGACTGAACTTAGTGATGTAATCTCTTAATGATTCATCACGTCCCTGGGTTATTCTATATAGATCACTAGTCAATCGTTCAAAAGTTCTACTATATGAAAACTGGTTATTGAACAGATTAAATAGATGAGAAAATGAAGTAATTGAATAAGGAGGAAGACTTAGCAGCCATTTGAGTGATGATCCAGTGAGTGTGGATCCGAAGCCCTTGCAAAGGCAGGCTTCCTTTAACCTTTCTGGAATGGGATTGATCTCCATTCTCTCCCGGTATTGTGTTACATGCTCCTCTGGATCAGTTGTGCCATCGTAGAGCTTCATGTTGGGGGTTTGAAAGTGTTTTGGTATCTCAGCGGTGCAGATAGGAGGTGCAAAACGAGACACCCTATAACTTCCATCCGGGATCTCAGGAATGGGCTTGACCACTCCTGGGACACTGGATATCATATCCTTAAGTTTCAGGACTCCCGTCCCGTAGCTGATGATGCCTGTATCCTGCATTGGAACCATAGTTAGTGCAAGAATATTGACATTGTTACCTCCTAATGGTTTGGAAGTGGGTATGCCAAGTATATCAAGGTGGCGTTAGTGTACAATTGACCAGATGAAGCATAGTCTACATGGGGATGAAGTCCTTGTTGAACCTCAGAATCTTGAATATCTATCCCTGAAGATCCTTGGACCCTGAAAGATATTAGTCGGATACATGTGCTGAGGCCTTGCTGGATATGCATGGATCTTGAACCTAGGGAGATCTTGACTTATCCAAGCAGAGATCTTGATGCTGAATAGGATTCTTGGTGCAACTGTCTCAATATCGCCTAGTGAGATATATCCTTGATATGATACGAGATCCTAGAGATTGGATGAGGATCATAAGGCTGAAATGAGGTGTTTGAGCCTGGTATCGCATTGATCCCTGCTGGTAAATGGAGATCCTTGGATTTGAAACACCGGATCCCTGATGCTGGATTGCTGAAGCTGGAGAAGTAAATCCAATGATCTGGGCATCAGCGAGAGTGATCTCCACTGAATCTTGCTTCTTGATTATCATTCCCTGAGGATCTTTGTGTTGTCTGCTTCTCTGTAGTTTTCTCTGCAAACAAGGTAGAAACATCATTGTTTGTACTGAAAGATGAAAAACATGGAGTTTTTGTCTGTGTAAACTGATTTTTCTTCTGTGCATTATCAGACTCGCGTGAGGGGAATGGAGGTAATGATGCAAAGTCTGATGGTGACCGCGGCATGGTACTTGGGGCAGATTTTCCATGAGAAGCCATGTAGTTGTAAAAATGGATGAAAAGATGAATGAATAGATTTTTAGAATTGAAGCACCGATTGCCCATGGTGGCGCAGCCAAACTGTTTTGGTCAAAAATCACAATCAAGCATATGTAACCAAATCTGATTTTGTGAGGTTGAGTGCTTGGTGATGAACAATTTAGTGAACACAGATGAAATATAAACTCGATGAACACAAATTTATACTAGGAAAAGCCCTTGATCGTGAAGATCTCGGCATAAAAAAATTTCGGGTGACGGAAACTACGATCACCAATTTATATTGCATAAAAAGATTACACTTGGGATGTGATCATGTGGTCAATGATGTAAGTGAAGCTCTATTTGGAGTGTGGTAAAATCTCTTATCGGATTTATGAACGAAAGTGATAATCAGCTAAAACACTTGATCAACCCCCTTTAAATAAGCTTCAATGCCTATTTTAGGAAGATCATGCTGTTATGCGTTACTGCACCATTGTAGTCTTAAAAGAATTTGCGATTGTTGACCTAGTTCGTCATTCCTGCTATAAACACAGAACAAGGTGGGAAACAATTGTTATGAGTTAATAAGCAATAAGACCTTATCCTCCAAGTTCCTGCACCATCTACTAAGGATAATATCCAGGCAACGCTACAGGAACGGATCCATAGTATAAAATCTATGCCCTAACAATACCTGCCTTTATTTACACCTCATTTGGGATAATTGCATTTCTTTCATGCAAATTTCCCTCCTCTTTTGGTGAATGCTGAAAGACCTGTCAATACAAAGTTTTGAGTAATGACGTCTTTTGAGTTTAAACCTGTAATTCTTCATGTTTCCAGCGAAGTAGATTTTCATATTTCAGGAAGGATATTAGATCCTGCTCTATGCTCTCTGGATCGGATCTATATACACTTGGATTCAGATCCTAGGAACAGAGTATATCGTGACGTCTTGTTCTTTGCCTCCAATGACCTCCTTGGAGATGCTTATGCTATGCTTCCTAGACGAAGCTGTTCATCGAGGAAGTGTCAATTCTTTGGCTCTGCTGATCACTTCTATTTGACTAATCCCATGGACGTTGGAAGTAACACTTGGTGGTATTTAAGGGGACTGCCTTCATGTCGTGTATCCATCCTGCAGAATACATTACAGCAAATAGCAATCATTACACCAAATTTTTGGATAGATTTCACCCTTATTAATTGGGAGTTTAATGTCCAATGTATTCTTGTTTCCCCACTGAATCCACACACCGATGATCTCAGAATGATCTCGGATTCAGGAATGTTATCTTTTTTAGGACATCCAACTGAATTAGGGTTCACTGAAATCCTCATCAATAAGGATCCTGCGAACAAAATGGTTAGAGAATAAATAAGTAATGACAAGACCATCATATAGATCCGATGTCTAGCGATCCTCCTCATTAAAGGATATCACTTTTTGCGTTAAGGTAGATGTTCGGAAGGCCTCCCATTCTCATCTTATCTCCTAGCAGCCTTTTAGCCGCCTGCTAAGAAGATAGACCAATCTCCTTCCCAATGCTATACACCATCAGTAAGGTGCCAAAACTTTATGATAAGCGCACCATTTGGATTTATCTTATGTTGACTGTGCTTTATTTTCGAGGCACTGCTTTGTCACGAGACCTGCTAGCAAGGATAGTTCTGATTATCCACAGAAACAATACTCATTATTGAAGATAATCCTCATCATTTTCGTCTTGTTAACTCATTACATTTGATTGTATGTTTAGAGTATGACTGGATCGTTATTCTTAAGAATGACTTGTTTTTGCCTGTTTCGAGGATCCTGAGCCTCTCTGGATCTTTGTCATCCTCTAACGTATAAACCTCATCCCTGTTCCCACTCATCTAAATTCTCAAGTGTCTTACAGGTATAATAAATGAGGAATCCTTAATCAATCATTAAAATGCCTCCAACAACAGTGCAATATCAATTAGGAATTTTAAGGATTCCGACTGACTTAGTGATGTAATCTCTTAATGATCATCACGTCCCAGTTATTCTATATAGATCACTAGTCAACCGTTCAAAAGTTCTACTACATGAAACTGGTTATTGAAAAATACTAGATGAGAATGAGTAATTGAGTAAGGAGGAAGACTTAGCAGCCATTTGAGTGATGATCCAGTGAGTGTGGATCCGAAGCCCTTGCAAAGGCAGGCTTCCTTTAACCTTTCTGGAATGGGATTGATCTCCATTCTCTCCCGGTATTGTGCTACATGCTCCTCTAGATCAGTTGTGCCATCGTAGAGCTTCATGTTGGGGGTTTGAAAGCGTTTTGGTATCTAAGTGTTGCAGATAGGAGGTGCAAAACGAGACACTCTGTGACTTCCATCGGGATCTCAGGAATGGGCTTGACCACTCTTAGGGACACTGGATATCATATCCTTAAGCTTCTGGAGCTCCTGTGCCATAGCCTGATTGATGCCTGTATCCTGCATGGAACCATAGTTAGATGGTATGCCAGTAGTATATCCAAAGCTGGACACTTCAGGTGTAACAGTTGGACCAGATGAAGCAATAGTCTGCATAGGGATGAAGTCCCCTTTGTGAACTTCAGAGTCCTTAATATCTGACTTCCTGAAGATCCTTGATCCTGAAAGACATTGGGTCCAGGATACACATGTGCTGAAGGTCTCAGAGGATACTCCATGGATCCTTGAACCTGGGATGAGGATCCTTGATGCTGGAAGTAAGATACTTTAGGTGGCACCGTCTCCAATATCCTACCGAACTGAAGTAGGATCCTTGATGCTGATTTGAGGATCCATAAAGTTGGTAATGAGATGCTTGTGGCTGCGTCATTGCCAATGATCCATGCTGCAATCCTGAGGATCATTGATACTGAACACCAGAAGCCTTGGAATGCCAAATGGTTGTTGCTGGAGTAGCGAAATCCAATGACCTGGGCATCAATGGAGAGTGATCCTCCGCTGATCTCTTCGGTTTCTTGATTTCATCAATTTCACGAAGGATCCTCTGGTTATTTTTGTCCTGTTGTACCATGTATCCTTTTCATCTGCAAAATCAAAGTAGACATATCATTTTTAGTAGATGTAGAGGATGAAACACTGGAAGCCTTCGAGAAAACTGGTGTTGGCTTCTTCTGAGCATTATCAGCACTCCTCGCCGGTGCAGGGGAATGGGAGGCAATGATGCACAAGTCTGGGATGAGGTAACCGCCGGCATGGCACTTGAAGCAGATTTTCCATGAGAAGCCATGTAGTTGAAAAGAATGGATAAAAATGAATGAAGTGAACGGGTTTCTTAAAATTGAAGCACCAATTCCCCACGGTGGGCGCCAAACTGTTTTGGTCAAAAATCTGATCAAGGATAATGTAACCAATCTGATTTGTGAGTTAGATGCTTGGTTAAATGAATAAGTGTGTGAACAAAAATTAAAAGTAAATGACAATGAATACAATGATTTGTACGAGGAAAAAGCCCTTGATCAAGAGTTGATCTCCGGCATAAAAAACCTCGGGTGATGGAAACTACCGATCACCAACTATATTGAACCAAAAAGATTACAACTTTGGATGGTAAGAAGCTCGATACAATGACTTCCTAATGTGAAAGTGTGTGTTTCGCCAGTTGAGTCAGAGAATGTGAGAGTGTGTTTGTATGTTTCTATCTGAGCTTGTTTAACCCTTTTAGAATTAGAAATATCTAGCTAACAAACTATCCGAAATCCATGCAAGCTTCACACGTTCTCCCTCAACGGTCATTGTTTTTTCTGCACGTGCTACATTTGGCATATTCCTCCGATATTCCCGTATTGACTTAGTTCACTTTATACCTGCAAACGTAAACTAAATACACAAGGAACAATTGTTAAAAAAATAAACATTAGTAAGGATCCTTGATCCTTAGCTCTCTGCATTATCCGTTAAGGATCCGTGATCCAGGCCCAGTCTCAGGATGGATGATCCTTAGCATAAAATCCATGCCCTAACAAGTACCATTATACGACTTGTATAGACCTGTACGATTCGTATTAGCCTACTATACGATACAGTTTTGACCTATACGATGCGTATAGGGGTAAAATCAAATTTCCATAATTTTAGAATTTGCCTTTTCGATGCGTATACGTGTCATATTTTGATTTATGTTGTCATTACATGTCATTTTATGAAGAATACCTTCTATACATGTCTTTCCTGTGACGTTCGGCTCCGTGTGGTATTGTATTCTATGATTACGTGTAATTTTGTTTCGAATCCACTTGTACGCTAACGTTTCGTGTTGTTTGTATACGCATCGTACGATATCATTAATTGACGTATTTTGTCGCTAAATGTCGTATATGTTCGGTATTGTGGCATATATTGTCCGCACGGGTCGTGTTAGTGACGTTCGGTATTGTCACATTTATTGTATGTAAGTGTCGTATTAAGGTGTAGATTGTCTATACGTGGTGATTTAGTTCGATCTTAAGCCATAACCATAACAAAAACCAAGTTAGTTATAAAACATGAGATTTTAACCCAAGTGACTCAACTAAATGTTTTTAAATCCAATCGGTCTTCGTCCTTGTGGTCCAAGTGGCAGAAGCTATGTTAAACACATTTGATGTCAATGATGAGCATTATCTTGGGTTCTTCATCAAAAGGTTGAATTTAGTTGCGATGGATACTTTTACGATTTTGGAAAAAGTTGCAATTATATAATATTGATTTTATAAAGTAATCTATGAAGTTCAAAGTAAAACTACAGATTTTTTCAACGTTACTAAAAGCCCAAATTGTAATCTTAACAGGAACCCCATCCACTTATAAAAATGGGGTTGGTTAACGTATAAAATGGGTTATCGTACATTGCGTATGCGACAACCACATCTGCACGATCTGGTGCGATTTTGTTCCATCCATGTGATTTCATCAAATTTCCGCCACATCCATGCGAATTTGCCATCATGCGATTTCACCCTGACAAACACAACATGCGATTTTGCACTCCGTGTCCGCGCTTTTTCTTATAAGATGCAATTTTGAGGTCGCGTACGTAATGCACGTTAAGGCATTTTGTATTTTACACTTTACCTATAAAAGATTATTAGAAAATGTATAAGAACTTTGCAAATGAAAACATTGTCATGAGAAACAAGGATATTGGCAATTAGTTTAGACTATAAAATTAACTACAATCACTGATCTTAGGCAAATAAAATTGATGTAACCATTTAGAATGAGCAAGAGAATGCATTTTACAATAACTTATGTACGCAAGAATTTCTACAAAACAGAGTCATCTTCTTATGTGCGCGACATATTGTACAATGCCGCAACCATTTATATTTCTACAAAACAAAATGATCACATAGTCTTATTCTATCCACGATATTAGCAGTCATTATATATAAATAAAATCATTTTTTACATGGTTACATAAAAACGAAATTCCAAAAGTCGAACGATGGTTTGCTAATCTCATTGTACAATGCCGCAACCATTTATATTTCTACAAAACAAACATAATCTTATTCTATCCACGTTATTAGCATCGTCATTATATATACATAAAATCATTTTTTACATGGTTACATAGAAACAAAATTCTAAAAGTCGAAGGATGGTTTGCTAATCTCTTCACTTTATGCTAGTTGGTGACTGCCGAACATGGATGTGACCGCCCATTGTTACGGATACAATGGTGACCATAAGTGGATGGCCTGTTCCGTTCGAGGTGGTTGATGGTTGTCGAAGATTTTTCTAATTAAATCAAAGAGACAATTTTTGGAACACGGAATTTGGGAAGGGGTAGATGAAATATGAAATGATACTTTAGATATCTATATATAGACACACATATCTTCATATACTAAAGTGCGGTTATCACTCAATAATGCCCTCAAATGAGAGTTATTGTTTACTCGATGGTTACGTTCAGAGTTAATGTTTGTTCTAATAAATAAAATGCAAGATGAAGGGGTTGTGGGTCAAGGAAAACGTGCACTAAACCACTACACACATTTATGTACTTAAGATAAATAAAAGCTTTAAGAGAATACATATATAGTATGTGTATGCAAGAAAAAAGCCATCACCATTTTGGTGGGGTGATAGAGGCTTTGTGCTTTTTAAAGAGATATCAGAGTTTAATTCTTAATATGGGTAAACTTGATTAATTTAGAAATAGTGATTATGTAACCTTTTTCGTTCAATAAAATGTAAAAAAACAAGTTTATTAATTTTCTTAAATGCCTTCAATTAATTCTCTTAAAGAACAGTATGACCATGACTCCTTGAATTCTCTTTATGTATATACTTATTTTATCAATTTAATTATATTTAACAGCACTTCATTTATTAATATATATGTATCAATTTAGTACCACAACTCTTTGAATTCTTTTTATGTTTGAATAGAGAGCAATGGTAGAAATGAAAGAAAATGACAAAATATATGGATTTGTTCTTGACTTTTGGTATGACATCTAAAAAATTTGTAAAATTATCATAAGGGTAGAAAACTCAGTTTCCTTAATAAGGTAGTATAGATATAGATATAGATATAGATATAGATAAGCATATACCAGACCTTTACCACACTTATATGCTCATACAAGACCTATACTTATATACTGTAGGACATTAGACGATACATGTACCAAACTTATACTATATTATCTTTTTAGTCACACGTAGAAAAAAATAATATGCCATAAATGTTGTATAGATATATATAAGTGGAGTTCTTCGGGTGGAAAGTTACTCTAAACTGACTCCCCACAAAAGTCGCTTTTGTTAGCAGAGGTATGTCTTCGATTGCCAAGAATTGTACAATGTATAAATTTTATAAATGTTTTTATTTAAGTGTATATATATATTGTTGTGTGTATTTATTTACGTATGTATAAGAAAATTTGTAAAACTATAAGAAACTTGTAAAAAAATTCTTTTTGTAAAAACTATAAGAAACTTTGTTAGAACTATAGATAAATGTATAAGAAAATTTGTAATAATAATAATACTAAAAAAACGTAATCAATACGACCCACAGTAGGTTCAGTCAACCAGACAAAATCTGACACTTCAGTCTTTAATGAAAATTAAAAGACTATACGACCAATATTGAAGGTCAAGTGGTAGGAGGATTGATTCTTTGATGACTCAAGTTCAATTTCATTTAGTGCAAAAAGGAGGTGAGACATGGTGGGCAGTGATAGGAGACCCACGAAACATGGGTTTGATCTTTGAGCCAAACGGGTTTTACCGGTAATTTTACTGTCATGCCTACGAACGGGTGTGTTACCGGGTTTTTCCTGAAATTGATGGTGGACGATTCAGGTTACTCTCGGAGTACTCCGTTTGTCCAGTAAGTACCTCAAAATATTCGGGATTGATTTATTGCTATTAAAAAAAATATCACCATATCTAAAAGTAAACTCAAATGATTTAAGGCGCCGTTGAAAAAAAAAACCCCATCAGCAAGACCAGTAAACGCAGCATCTAAAGAACCGTGGCCGATAAGACCAAACAAAGTAAATGATGGCGTACAGTAAACGTAAGACCGCCGTGACGACAACAATCTCACGTGAATGAGGTGGGCCCCCCTTACGATCACCTTCTCACCTACGAAATATGCGCCCCCTTGACTATCTAATGTCAGCCACTCCATTTTTTATTATTATTATATTATTATTATTATTATTATTATTATTATTATTATTGTTGTTGTTTTTTAAAAAATATTTTATTATTATTATTATTATTATTATTTCAACATAATTTCTAATGAGGACAAATCTATCAAGTAATTACTCAAAGCCTCCCAACTATATTATATTTGCTGTAAATATAAATTTAATAAATCAAGTGCACACGTGTAATTGTCACTTTCGTATGATGAAGAATTTGTATACTGATTATAAGTTTTATAGATTTATCGTAAATAAATATCAATAAAGGATTGGTTTAAATAGTGTGTAACTATGGGCAGACCCAATAATAATCCTAACGGGCACTCACTCTTAAAAAATAGTGGCATTTTCATACAAAAATCTCACATTTCGATTGTTACTTATGAAAATAAGTTATGGGTCCACCAATGTGTGTAACGTTTATGTGACATAACGCGCATTCAGACCGGCTAACAAGATGACATAATGCTTCATAGGACCACAAATTAACAATTTTCACGTTTGTGTTTGTTCAATTCAAAATTTTTTTGTATATTGAATAGGATAATTTGTGTGTAATGTAGATTATATTTTTCTCTACCCATCTGTATTTTGTCATTTTCTATGTTAATAGATGATCATGATGGCCATTAAAAGAAAATAGATGATCATAATGTGAATTATATTAAAGCTTATGAAAACAGAAAATCAAATATTATGTATGAATTATAGTTAAGTTAGGAAAGAAATTATAGGAATAGTAAGTAGGTCTATAAACGAACCGAAAAACACGAACATAAGCTATGTTCGTGTTAGTTCATTTAACTTTAACCGAACACAAACACAAAATCAAATACATTTTTTGTCCGTGTTCGTTCATTAAGAAATCAGGATGTTCATGTCCGTTATGTTCGTTCGTTAAAGCCTAAACGAACAGTTCACGAACATAAACGAACACAAAAGAACATAAACAAAAAAAATTATTTAATGAACATATTTGAATAAAACATAAACAACCATAAATTAACATAATTGAACAAACATAAACGAACACAAATGAACGTAATTGAACAAATATAAACAAACGCAATTTAACATTAGTGAACACAAACAAACAAGCCTAATATATCACACTTCATTCAAAAAACACACTAATTTAGTTTATAATTTAGGGTTCATAGATACCAAAATAAAGTAGTTTTTCTATATAAATATTAAGTAGGTCATCAATTACGATCTAAGAACAAATTTAAAATTTCATTTTTTATTACTAGAAAACTCAATTACTAATTAGTTATATTTATATAAGTAGTTAGAGAACTAATATTTATGTAAATATACTATTTATGTATTTACAAAACGTTCACGAACATAAATGAACGAACATACACGAATGTTCACGAACATAAATGAACGAACAAAATTTTTAGTTCGTGTTCGTTCGTTTATTAAATAAAGGAACATAAACGAACTTTCTGCCGAACAAGTTCACGAGCAGTTCATGAATGTTCGGTTCGTTTACAGGCCTAATAGTAAGACGCTACATGATTAACTCTTGCTTAAATTCAAATCTTTCGGGAGCCTGCCAACTTTCATTTATATTATTTTCATCAAATATCATCAATAAAACACATGCTTTTGTTGATGAACTCCAATATACATGAAAATGCATTGCGTATACCAAGTAATTGTTGTTAATAATTAGAGGGCCTAAGTAGTAACTTTTATTTATGGAGTCGATTTTTAGATAAAATACGAAGTCGTTATTTAGTTTCATATATGAGTGGTTTAGGTTTCTTGTTTGCTAGGATGTTGGTTTCGTATAAATATATGGTTAAGGTTATTGTAATGGTGTGCTTCCAATTTATTTATAAAATAAGAACTGTTCCAAGGTTTTGATCAGAACCGAGTAGCTTGCGTTGCGTTCATGCTTTTATTTATTTGTTCCGATTTCAAGTTCCGATACCTTTAATTGGTACCAAAGAAAGGAAGAGATTTTGAAAGTCGTTTTTCAATCAAGGAAAGTGAAACACCCATAACCAAGTCGGACTAATCATAGGACTTTAATAATAGAAATTTGCGACTAAATTAAAACTTTTAACATAAACTAAGGAGACTTAATTTACATACAAAATTTACTGTTTTTAAACAAACAACTATCCAACCAAGGTTCAAAAACTATTAGCATGAGTTCATGAATCGTCTTAATGACTTCCTTAAAACAAAATATCAACAAAAGTCTTTGAACCGTTTGCAACATATAAGACCTGAAGCGCATCAGGGGCTACTTATAGTGTGTTCGTTCTGAGCAAAGCATGCCATTCAAAGAGTTGTTTTACCTACATCACAACATAAGAAACGATGTTAATTTATGCGATCAAACTCATTACGCGGTCTTCATTTGCTTAGCTTCATTCATAACATGTCACTTCTATTCATTCTTTTACATCACACTCTAGTATAATTAACCCATTCGACTCAAATCTCATTCGTTCCATTCTTTTATGACATTCTAATCGTTTGACCCGTTTAATGCGGATTGTCTACCTTCATCCATTCTTACCATTCTATCCATTTGACCCGTTCAACACGAATCATTCCACTTGTCTACCGGTTGGCCCGTTGGGGAGTATCGTGACGTACAGTTGATATCATCATTACCAAATAAGTTAAACACAATGGAAGTCTGGAGTAATAAACTATTACAACCCGATAAGTCTAATGTTTAAATAATATACAGACAAGGTTGTAACAAGATCCACAGGCGGATCGCAAAAACGTACAAAAATGATAACAGACTATTAACAGGCAATTCTAAGGTTGCAACTCCTTATATATTTGCCCCGCAGCTCCCAGCCTATTCTGTACTTGCACCTGTAACTTAAACTTTGAAAATACGTCAGTTTTCACTAGTAAATACACTCAACCGACTCATTTTGAAAATATTTTTGAAAACGGTTTTAGGTGCGCTAGGCACGTTTTTATAAATAACTTGGAACAGTACAAAAGACCTTGTATACAGATTTACATGCTGGCTTTTACATATGAGGCCCGGTACAAAAACCGAGACATGATCGACTGACACACCACTCTGAACTTTCACAAAGAAAGCAGGATAGCAATTTCCCAGTGTATGCCTACACGCCATGCTATATTGTCGTGACCACTACCAATTTAGTGAGCCAAGGATATCCCAGACACGGTCAAGCCCACTCCAATGTTTTAGTTTCAGTCAAAACAGATCAAAACCGGGTTATGTAAGATTTCAGTTAATTATCACAACTGGATAAAACATTATCCCATACCCGACCAAGCGGTAGTAGTCTACCGTATCCCAAGCCCGTATAGGGAAAATAAGTTAAGAGTATTTACCTGAGTTGTTATGTATGTATGTTCCAAGCTCAGCCGAAACTTCCAAAGCAAGTACAAGGCAATTTACCGGGAGGCGTTCAGTCTGGAGTGATGGTAATTAATAACCAATATTAGAATGCTAATGGGTTCTAAATTAAGTCTTAGACTTGAACCGGTTAGTCTTATGCTAAAAATATGATACGGTACGATATGCTAGATTAAGCGGTAACCGGAGGAGGATGTTAATTAAACCCGACAAGTATATATATACTTTTATAATATGGGTAACTTAATAACATTCTGGATTTCGATAAGGATTGGACAAGGTTAAGCCCGTTTGGGTTAAAATACGAAAACCAGCCACGTATATTTAACCGAATGCGTATAAGCGAAACCGGGCAACCGTATGAGTCATATATAAGTTCCATGAGAGATCATGTTTAATATATGTTATAAAATCAGTAGCATTTGTAAAAAATAGGTCCAAGTTACATTTAAATCCGACTTATGCCTTACAAGGGCATTTCAGTCATTTTTATGTTTGTAAAAGATGTAAATTAATAATCTGATGTCAAGACCAAAATTATTCAGTAAAAAATTTTATAAGGTTATAACAGTAGGATATCAAATGTAGGTGTGCTTGACGGTTTTGGAATAAACTATGTCCCGTAAGGGCATTTTCGTCATGTCACACATAGCTTTGAAGCCAAATTTGGGATTCTGAGTTTGGGACTTGTACATACTGTGTTTTAAACCATACTATGTGTCGTAAAAGCGTAAAAATCTTCAAAATGCCGTTAGGTAGTTTAAATTAAACAGAAGTTGGAACCTGTTTTATCTACCAAAATCATACCATATATCTTATTATCTCAGTAAATAAAGGATTTGATTATAAAAGAGTAGTTAAAGTCATTTTTCGTAAAAAGGGGTAAAAATAGTCATTTATCGGCATTTGACGAACTGTAGCCTTCCATTCAGGTCATAATCTGAATGAATATCCCCAATGGTCCTACTTATCATATTACATCATTAAATAAGTCATACTGTGTAACACCCCAACCGATGGCGGAAACATCGGGATGAGACGAAAACGAGATTGCTCATTGCTCACAACATTATTAAGTGACAATAATTAATTAAACCATATTTCATTTCATAAGAATTGTCAAATACATCAATGTAACAAACAAAGAACAACCTAACATTTGCAAAGTCATAACAAAATTGATACGTCGACATTAAACCTAACGTCTAATTTGTGTGTATCTAGTCCTTGCTATATTGTTTTCATAGCGTCATCTCCTTCAACCTGTAACATGTTTTAAAATAAAGTCAATGCAAAAGCAAAGGCGAGTACACAAGTTTAAGCATAGCATACGTATACGAATAAAGTTTTAACAATCCTCATGGCAACCAAATCTATACAAGAGCATATCAAGGCATGCAATACTAATAATCAAACCCGTAACGCAATCACGATGTTTTAACATGACCTCACGAATAACACGATGGAGGTGGATGCGTGAATTCCTATAGCGCTAAGCATGTCAAACAAAGGCTAAATATAGTTAATGACTAAAGCATAGCACAACGTTTATCCCCAGACAAGCAACAAGTATACGATTCAAGTAGTCATGTGTATAGGATTGTTTGTGCGTTTCATAAAGTTTAAGTGTTTGTGATTTTTGTATATGGAAACATGTTACACCCAAAAAGTGATATAAACAAATGTGGGTCGAGTGTACTCACAAAATTGCTAAGTCTTCTTTGGAAATACCGCGACGAGTTGATGAGTTGAAGAATGAGATGTCGAGGTCACCTTATATGGCAAACGAAGGTGTATGAATAATCAGGATTACAGTGAAGGATTTGAATTGAAGTTGAATGTACGAATACATATATATCATAGTTTATACAACGCTATGTTGTCAAAAATAATGATTAAATATATATATATATATATATTCTAACGAAAGGTATGAGAGATATATACATATTGTCGAATGGTATAATTGATATATATTTATTTTGACACAAACAGAATAGAGACATATATATATATATATTCTGACGGAAAAGTATAACAGTTATGCATATTTGTCGAAAGTACAATAGATATTTGTGTATTTTTGGCGAAAAGGTATAATCGTTGAGCATATTTGGTCGAAAAGTTTAGTAAATAAATATACACTTTGTCGAAAGGATTAATTAATAAATATACACTTTGTCGAAAGGTTTAATAAATAAATATACACTTTGTCGAAAGGTTTAATAAATAAATATACATTTGTCGAAAGGTTTAATAAATAAATATACACTTGTCGAAAGATTTAATAAATAAATATTGGTACGTTTTGACGAAAAACGGGCAGAGTTTCCCCTTGTTTTTGGACGATCCCGACAATCTAGTTGTCGATTAAATGTTTTCAAAACTCAACAATCAACGAAGCAATATATTTATACAAGTTGTGTAACGAAAATATATATATTTATACAACTTACAACACACGTTTAGTGTACAAGTAAGTAATGTTTTACGATTAAAACGATAAATAATATGAACAATAATAATAAAGGTTTTTGCGCCGTTTAAGATTTTTACCCAGTCTCGGTCGACAATTGACCAGCAGTTGACCGGTTGACTTTCGTTGACCAAGTTGACTGACGTTGACTCGCGATGACTAAAACCGGAAGGTTGACCATGACCCGAGCTTTTGACCAGATTTGACCCGAGCCTGTTGAACCGAGATGGAACCAAAAGTGAGCTAAACAAACCAATTAAAAATGAATGCAAAACTGAAATAATCAAGCACGACCCGTACTTGAACCGAATCGAGGTTGAACTGGGACGACTGATCTGACCGGGATGAGTGACCTGAACCGGAACAGCTGAATCGCTGTCATTGACTCACTGCTGACCTGAACCTCTGCACCGAGACCCGAACCCGCTGAACATGAGCCATGAACTGAACCGAAACGAATCGTAACCTGCCGAAAGAAAAGAATTAACGGGATTCGAAATAGAAGCAAAACCAAGACCCGAACCGAGACTAACCTTGACTGAACCGAGATTCGACCCGGAGCTGATCCGTGGACTGTTTGACTGCTTGACCAGACCCGAGCTTTGGCCAGGTCTAACCGGACCGAATCTGAGCCGTGTCGCACCAAATGAACCCGAGCCTCGTATTTTTGAACCGAGTCAACTGAAATAACAAAACAAAGACTGAAATTGAAACGGGGAAACCGAACGCGGGAACTGAGTTAAGAACCGAGTTAGGAGTCGAGCTCATACCTGTAACCTGAGTCGGGAACACGCAAAGACTCGAACTCAGACGAGCTTGAACGTGGCTGAGCCGCCGCCGCCACTACTGCTACGTCTCTGATGCGCCGTCGCATCAACTCTAACGTCGGGGAAACGGGAAGAGTGTGAGAGAGACGAGGGTGAGGGGTGTTTCGTCAGAGAACAGAACCGGAGAAGGAGCCCCGCCGGTGTCTTCCGTTGCTGCGGCTCCTGCCGCCACCGCCGTCGCGGCTTGTGCCGCCGCCACCGATGTTGATGTTGTTGGCTGGCGACGCTGCCACCAATGGTGGTGGTGTTGCTGCCGTGCTTTTGTCTGCGAGAGGGAGGAGTGAGAGGGTTGAAGGGTGTGTGCGGTTGTAGAGGTGAAGGGGGGGGGGGCAGGAGATGAGGGCTGGATAGTTGTGAGAATGAGGGTGTGGTGATGATTATTTAGTTGTAATAGGTTTAGGGTTTAGTTAGGTTTAGGTGGTGTGTTGGGCCAAAGCCTGTTAACCCGTTCTAACGTTTTTGAGTGGCCCGAACGTACCGACGAGATCCGATTTCAAGTACAAGTTTCATAAAACGTCGAATTTATTTTGTTTATTATTATTATTATTATTATAAATAAGAAAAATAATAAAATACGATGCGTTACATACTGATCTTAAAACCATATTCAAGCTTTCTAAAATACCGAAAAGGAATTTTAGTCCTCTTTATGTAGTGAAACGCATTATGTTATAAAAATCAGATTTTGACCAGTTTATTGACATCAATACACTTGTTTTATAGTTATAAACCAGTAGTAACTTTAAGTGTAGGTTTATAAGTGTTTAAAATCTTAATCTTGCACAAAAGGACCTTTTTGCAAGGTTTTAAAGACTTTTATGGAACTTATGTAAAACTCGGATTTCTTAGGAATCGAGTCACGAAACTTTAGGAAAATATTCTAAACATAATCATGGTCATAAAATGACCATAACTTAGTATCAAGAATGGCTCAAAATGGATCAGAACTGAAAGTCAACAGAAAGTCAACTGTTTGAGACTTTCGGTTACGAACCGAGCCTAGACCAAAATTTGACGAGCCGAATCTGTTGACACAAGTTCTAATACTTATTTTAAGGTTATTAATGCTTCAAAACATATTTTATAACATCTATATTATTAGTTATGATTTTTATAAAAATTGCTCAGTTTGACTTTATTTGACTTTTCGGTTGACTCGTCAATTGGCCACGAATCCGTGAAAATCTGAAGATGCCCTCGTGAGGGTTTATTACCTCCGTCATTATGAGCACTAGGATCTTTCGTTACGCACAATGGTGGAGTATACACGGATTTAGAACAAAGTCAAGCCGTTTTTACGACAAGACTTTGTTCTAGGCTAAGAACTATGAAGAATCGACTTAGCATGAGATTGAACACTTACAGATGGTCCAAGTGATTGCTAAGGATGATTTGGAATGCCCAGAACTGATCAGAAGCTCCTTAGCATGAAATTGGTGCAAGATGGTAATGAAAATGTGATGAAAATCCTAAGGATTCATCAATATAATGGCCAAGGGTCTGAACCAGAGGGTTACCAGGTGTTATATGTCGGATACAAATGTCCTAGGATTGTAAGGCATGCAAGGATCACGACAATTGCGAGAAGAGGTGGCAGAACATGGCTCTGCCATGTTTCTACTCGCTGGCAGGGGCTTACGGGCCGTATGGCTCCTGCCTTGCGGTCCGTAAGGCATCCCCAAAAACCAAAACTTTTGCCTTTTTTACACGTTTGACCCTTGGACTTTATTCCATCACATTTTCGAGGATACTATAATGTTTTTAATAATAATGGTCCCTCCGGTTTTGACATACATCATTCCCGAATTACCGGGACACGTGTCGGAAAAATATTGGACGAAAACACGAGGTGTTACACATACATTCTTAACATTCTAACCATCAGACCCGTTTGACACGGATCATCATCATACATTCTTATCATTCTAATCATTCGACTCGTTCGACACGAACCATCATCATACATCCTTATCATTTTAATCATACGGCCCGTTCGACACGGACCATCATCATACATTCTTTCGGACATTCTACCGTTTGACCTGTTGAAGCGGATCATCTACATATATGTAAACATGCTTACTTATACAAGTATATCAACTAATTTTCATGGCAATATGCAACTTGTAATAATTTCTCTACTTATGATACTAATACAACTACTTATAAGAATTAATCTCATGTAAGTAAGGAAACTTACCTCGACCTTGTGTCGCTTGTTGTTTCACGGAACTCGTTCCTTCTTCCTTCAATCCTACACATAATCCATTCTTATTTAGATTACATATTTCATTTATATGTAAGCACTTTCAAGATAATTCGCATCCCACATCATACTTCATATTAATTTCAATTACCATTTCATCCTTATGCAACACATCACTCAAACTATATATAACTTGTCATTTAGGCATTTTATCGAACACCTTGTGTGCGTCCAACATTTTAAGCATCATGTACATGTGTTCTAGGCATAATCTACTAGTTTACATCATAGTTCATCAATTAAACTAAATTCACATAATTTATTTATTCTATATCAAAATCATTTTACAATACTCTAATACATATGCATTCCTACATCAATGTTACACAATAATCACCAATACAAGATCACCATATCTTTTCATACTATTAAAACAAGTGGGTTTCACCTCTAGGTTTCAACATGATCAAATTCAAGCATAAATCACATTCCACATAACGATTCTAACTCGTATACAAGCTCAATTTCATAAAATTTCACGAAAATTGGTTAAAACCCACTTATTGAGATTATCAAAACACATGATTCAACTCACCTTAGGTTGAAGACACTTAGATGGTTAAGGAATTAGGCACATGCATACGAATTTTCCCCTAAAACATGTCCTAATTGTTGAATTTCCTTGTGTTTGTTGAAAGAGAAGGCTTCCCCTTCTCCATGCTTCTATCCTGCAACACCCACACCTCCCCGCACACTGCACTTTTAATTTCTTTTATTTTTTTCTTATTCCATGTTCACTTTCCACCCTCAAGTTTCAAGTTGTTTTTATTTAGGGCATAACTTTGTTCTTTCTACATTTTTTTGTCATTTCATTTAACTTATGTAGCCAACTAAGGTTTATATATACTGCACACTAGAACATTTAAGGACACACATTAAATACAATATATGTTTTTGGGATGTTACAGAAAGCAGCCTACTTTCAGTTTTGGGGCTGCAACGATGAGTTAAGAGATTGAATAATATTACCGCAACTTCAATATATGTGATTAGGCAGACTCAGTCCTACCCCCAAGGATAAACACAGAGTAAAAGGGATGGGTTGCTTTCGATGGGATTTGCATGTACGTGGATGAAAGAAGTTTCATGAATGCATAAGTCTTTGAATCTTGTCGTGTCTAGCATGGGAAGAAGAAAACGATAGAAGCGACAAGCTTGTTCTTTCTTTGATTGATGGTCCAGATCATGGTTGTTCTTGTGACCTTGGAAGAGAGAGGTCGATAAGTGGTCAAAGGGAATGAAGTTATGAAGATGAGGGGAAGGTTTAGCCAAAGCAGGTGACATTGGATCTAGTCTCGTTTGACGGAAGAAAGAAAATGACATTCTTTTTGCTAATGAAACGCAACGGATGGCTCAAATTCTTTTGGCAGAAAAACCAATGGGTGTAGCGCAAAAAAAAAGAAACATCGCTAGGATGAGGTATTCATTTAAGCCACTCGAAGATGGTGCAACAGGTGGATGTTGTCTTGTTGGTGGTTGATACGTAGTGAGTGCATATCAAGGAAGAGTTTGACAGTTTGGTGAATTTACTATATAAAAGAAGGTTGAATCGAGATTGTTCGGAAGACATGGAACCAACGTTGTTGTGAAGGATGATATTTCTGTGACAAGATTAGTGGGTGATTGTTGGCTAATCTTGTCATAGTTTAATAGTTAGAGAGACTAACTAGTAAGTTTTATTTATGGAGTCGTATTTTAGGTAAAAAAAATGAAGTCATTTAGTTTCCTGTTTGTGTGGTTTTGGTTTCTTGTTTCTATGAAGTTGCTTTAGTACAAATAGATAGTTAGGGCTATTGTAATAGTGTGCGTGTGCTTTTTATTTATTAATAGAAAAGGTTGATCAAAGGTTTTGATCAAAACTAAGTATTTTGTGTTTGATTCTTTTTTTTTTTCAGAATTCAAGTTCTACATACCTATAATATTTGAGTAAATTACAAAATCGTCCTTTATGTATGCTACTTATTGCAAACTGTGTCCTTTGTCTTTAATATATACAAGAAACGTACTCGATGTTTACAAATCCTTACATATTATGTCCTTTAGCCCTAACCCAGTTAGTTTTTATGGTTAAATATGACCAGATGGACCCCACATAAGGGTGTTTTGGTCATTTTACCCTAAATACTAAAATGAAGAATCAAAAAAATTATATATATATAGATATATTTATAAATACCTATACATACACTCACATAAACACCAATCTCTCTCTTTCTCTCTCTCTCTCACAACACACACCAGCTTTCTCTCTCTAATTGTCGGACCACCATCACCAGACCGACCACCACCTCCATACACCTCACCAGACCGACCACCACCGTCATACACCTCACCCGACCACTGTCGCCACTTGCACACACCCCACCGGACCCCAAACTCTCTCTATCTATATCTACCCTACACCAACACCGCCACCCACTATCACCACCGACCTGCCACACCTGGTCTTCTGCTCCGGTGAAGCACCACCGTCAAACTCCGGCGACCAAGAACCCTCACGCCCCCGTCCATTGCCAGTGACATCCCGAATCGCCGCCGTCAACTTATGCGGCGGAACCCTAGCCCATCCCGAATCACCGCTGCCATTGACACTGATGACCCTCTATCTCTACCTTCTTATTCAGATCGCCACCCTCCATCTGGATCTGGAAGAACAATGGCTTGGATCTGCAGAACGACAACTTGGATGTGGTATCTTCGACAACAGTTTGGATGTGGTGTTTTCGAGCATCTGCAGACGGAGTTCATTTTTAGGGTTTCTTTGACGATAACCTTTGTTGTACGACCAAGTTTGTTTTTTAGGGTGTGGTTGTGATTGGTGTTGCCGGATCTTAAGATAAAAGGGTGTGGGGTAGGGGTAGTGTTTGGTGGTGATGGGTAGGGGATAAGTGGTGCTTGGTGGTGATGGGTGGTGTTGGGTTGAAGATAAGACAGATGGGGTGAAAGGTCATACATATATGGGTTGGGGTGGAAAAAGACGTTTTTGCCCTCACATGGGGGGCACATGACCTGATTTTACAATGAAAACTAACTAGGTTAGGGCTAAAGGACATAACATGTAAGGATTTGCAAACATCGAGTACGTTTCTTGTAAATATTAAAGACAAAGGACACAGTTTGCAATAAGTAGCATACATAAAGGACGATTTTTGTAATTTACTCATAATATTTTAACATATATGGCTTATAGGATTTATGTTTAATGTATGTAGTTTAGACCATATTTCATGTACTTGTCTAAACAAAACACACATAGAGACCACTACCAATTGATGGGTTTTTTAATCGATAATGGTGATCCAAGCATATTAAGGCTCTTTATGATAACAAGATCAATCGTCTAAGTTGGTTGGTTCGTAAGGTCAATAATGCAAGTGGTGTTGTGTAATGATGTTAAGTTATAAAAGGTTGAGAATGACTAATGCCACTTCATCGTCAGAGGTTTCCTAACACCTGATTGGAAAATGGTGAGAACATGTACCATTTTGTTGCTCCTTTAAATGGATGAGTTCTCTTGCCCCCTTGAAAATATATAAAGTTGTCCCTACACGATTCACATGCCTTTTCATGCATTTACCGTTGCATTTAACGGAGATAGCATGCTAGTTGCAGAATGATGGTCAAGCGAATGCTTAAATCAACCAACAACTCATACAACCAATATTCACCACAGTTTGTACATTTTAACATTTTATGCTCACGAGTGGTGTTCATAGATTTTCGCTTTTTGTTAGAATGTTTGGACTTCAAAAAGTTGTCAAGTCAAATCTTGATGAAGTCGTGTTTCTTATTTAGAAAGCTTGTTAATACGTAATTACAACAAATTAAATCCATGATAGGAAATAATATGTTATATGTACTTGATAGTTTTCATACCCTTTCAACGTTGTACCAAGGTTATGAAATAGTAGTTCTCATAATTCAACCTTTTATTAAGATTATATATATATTAATTCTCATGCTTAAACATTGTATCACGATAATGTTTTGTTCTCATAATTCAACTTTGTATCATAATTATGTTCTAATTTCTTGAAGTTCTTTGACATTGTATGATAGTTGTTATTATTATTTAATCGCAACGCTTGCTTCTACTTTATTACACCAATAATCCATAATTAATTGTCTATACCCAGGATTGAACTTGTGACCTCTCATCCAGTGGCGAAGCTTGAGATTTCTGACCGGGGGTTGAAAACGTATATACCAAAAAAATTCTATAGAACCGGGGGGGTCGAAAACTTATATACTCAAAAATTTCTATATGAAAACTCATATATAACACTACTGAACGAAAAGTTCGGGGGGTCGGGCGCCCCCGGCCCCTTCTATACTTCGCACATGCTCTCATCTAAGAGGCAATGCCTTAACCAAATGTGTTAGCCCTACATTGACGGTTAATCATTTATCATTAAACATTGTATTACAACCATTTGGACAAAATAATGCAATATTGGGTTCTCATTAGGCCGGGGGTGTGGCCTCGCGCCACCCCACCACATCAACAATTTTGACGCCCCATATCGCCCTCCCCCACCCCTCGCTCATTATCAAGGGGGCGTTACCGAACGTCCGCCAGCACGCTAACAACCGTATTTTGGCTTTGATCGAGACACTTGGTCAATGTTGCTGTTGGGCGACGGTCATCTTTAAAAAAAGTGAAGTTTAAATTTTATATTTTACCTATAAATACCTTACCCCTTTTCTATATTTTTCATCTCTTCTTCTTCTAATCTTTATCTAAAATATTTACAATTTTCTCATATACACACAATGTTTCGACAATAGACTCAACAAGCTTCTCTCGATCAAGGAAAGCAGAGCAAGAACTAAAAATGGAGAAACAAATCCAGAAAGATATGGAATATCTCGTGAAAGACTGTTCGCAACTACCAGAGGAGGACCGAGTCATTTTGGAAGCTCGTAAGGCAAAAATTCGAGCGAAATATATGTAGTCTTTTATATATGGAATATAAATTAATATATAAATAAAAAAATAATTAAGTAATGATGATGTGGCTTTAAACCATTGTATGCAAATTAAAGGATGGGTTTTAAAGCCTCCAATATGACATGGTGTTGACGTGATACTGAGATGGCGTGATAAAACCCCTAGAGGCGTTATACCACACCCTGTAACCTTAGATGGTTTGAATGTAAAACAAGTTTTTATAGAATAAGCCACTAAAAATGACAGTGTTGTGAAACAAAACACAAAATATGCATCTAACTGTGTCTTTAATTAAATATGTCTATAGATGTATTACAATAGACTAAAACCAGAATAGCCATATCATGATTCATCCCAAGTATTTCAAGTTTTTTGTCTACTCACCGAATTAAGGTTCGTTTTTCGTCCTTATTGGCCCCATTTAACGTTGAACCATCACCACATTCTCGCTTTTGGTGTTCGGTCTAACATCATGGCGACAACAAAATATATTGAAGTTGGTTTGTTACTTTAACAAATTATTAATTTACCATATATACATTTACCATATGGGGGAATAGTGCCAGGCAGCTGCCTGACACTCCCCCATTTGACCAACCGTTTATTAATTTCTTTCACTTTAAAAATACGTTTTTACCCCTAGTTTCAAATTACGTTCTTACCACCTGCTCAAAATAAAAAATACGTTTTTGCCCCAGCCCAAAATTACGATTTTGCCCTCGACTCAAAATTACCATTTGGCCTCAGTTTATAATTACGTTTTCGCCCCAGTTCAAAAGATGTTTTTGCCCCCACCATACGATTTTGCCCTCTCTTCAAAAGTAGATTTTTCCCCTTTTAAAAAATTATGATTTCGCCCTCAGTTAAAAATTACGTTTTTGCTCCTGTCCAAAATAAAATTACGCTCTTGGCTCCAACTCAAAATTACGATTATGCCCTTGGTTCAAAATAAAATTACGGTTTCGCCTCTGGCCTAAAATACGATTGTGTCTTTAGTTCAAATTTATATTACTGTGTTGCCCCAGTTCAAAATTACGAATTTGCCCCTGCATAAATTTACAATTTTGCCCATGGTTTCAATTTACAGTACTGTCATCACTTTAGCTTTTGGCAAATTACAATTTTACCCCTTTCTAAAAATATAACTTTCCCTTAGTTAAAATAACAGTATTGCCATTGTTTTAGTTTTTTTAGCAAAACTGTAAAAGTGTTTTGTTTTAATTGGTTGACTCGATTTAATTGTTTTTCGTGTCAAGGAGCTGCCTAACATTCGCTCATTACTCGGCCATCGCCCCGCAACGCAGGCGGGGCATCAACTAGTTATGTACAAAGTCACAAGTTGGTTGAATTATGTAGTGTTTTTACGGTACTTATTGGGTACCCCTACCCGAATGGGAACACTGTCGTCGACGGCTCAGGTATGCTTATTCAGTGACGGATACAAGATTTTATTCTAATAGGGTTTTTTGGTAAATTCTCTTTGATTCTTTACTATTTTTCTAAATTCTATAAGATTCTCACTAATTTTTTTTCAAACGCACTGGGTTCCTTGGAACCCACAAATGTGGGTTGGATATGCTCCCGTGCTTCTCGGGTGGCTGTTACTGATTTGGGTAGCGTGACAATGTGTCACACCCCAACCGATGGCGGAATCATCGGGGTAGTGGCACTAGGCGAATCAGATTGATCAAGAGATTCCATAACAGCCATTTCAATGATAATAATCAACATTCAATATCCCTTATATCAAACTCATAAACCTTCAAAATAACCATTACATTTCAACAAAATCTCTTAACATAAATCCAATTCGATCTCCTCTAGATTTTATTACAAACCATTCTAACAAACTATCAAAACGAACTAAACTACGCATGCAACATCCAAGGCATCCAAGCTAAATCCTCAACCTGTTACATACGTTAAAATACAAGTCAATACAATTAAGTAAAGGTGAGCATACGAGTTTGAATAATACTAGCATAGTCGAGAAAGGGTTTGCGAAACAATCTAACTACATATCATGATACACCAAAACACTTAACATAACATAGGATTATTTCTCATGCTAACTACCGTGAAAAGGCTTGCGCGACCATCCTAACTAGACCCCGTCGGGTGTTAGCCAAACTATAGTACCATACTAGCTAAGGAGGCAAGTTAACGAAAATAAGTCTTAGTCACATGTTTCTAGTATCACGTATCGAGCATACACAATCAGATTATTCGCGTGTGATAAACAGTTTTGATTTTGTGAAGTGATTTTGATATAGGAACGTATGTAACACCAAAAAGTGCATTAAAGCGAAGATGGGTCAAGTATACTCACTGTGGGTGCGTTTATGTAAGATTAGGGATCTGAGAGGAGTTGCGGAGTGCGCCAGGTCAGCCTGTAAACAAACAGAAGTGTATCAGTCTTCTAAATTGCTGAAACGGTTAAGTTTGAGTTGGACAGTAGCCAAGTTCGGGCGAACTTGTGTGTAAATACACAAGTTCGAGCGAACTTGTATGAATCTTGGTGTTTTAGAGTCAAGTTCGGTCAAACTTGATGAGATTCTTGAGAAACTTGTCAAGTTCGGGCGAACTTATAAGAAGATCTTACTAAAAGACAAGTTCGGGCGAACTTGTTTAGTTTCCTAAGAAACTAGACAAGTTCGAGCGAACTTGTAAGAAATCTTGGTGAAATTGACCTAAGTTCGGTCGAACTTGACCCATATGGGTGCAAGTCCGGTCGAACTTGACCAGTGTGCTCGGGATTCTTGAGCGAACTTGATATTTTCGGGTCCAAAATCTTGCGTTTTCGCGTCGTTTGCTGAGGAAAATCGAGTGTTCATCCCTCCAACCCTGTGCTACTGAGCAAACTTAGGTCGGAGAGGTCTTTTAGAGCGGTTTTAGCCGTTACAAAAGCGTGGGCTAATCCGGGCGAACTCGGGGTTCGTTCAGATTAGTCCGGCTTGTGTAAACCAACATAAACGTCCTTGTGCTTCCAAATCTGGGATCTTGAATGATAAATGCTTCGTTTCATATCGAAAAATGAACAAAACATCATCAAAAGTCCGTATTTTGTGTAAAAATCAATGTTCAAAAGGATTTTGCTCAGATCTAAGCTTAGATCTGAGTGAAAAGCAGAAGTTTTATGTAAAAAGATGAAGATTTTCGTAAATAGAAGAGTTTTGATGAAAACGAAGGCTATGCCTTGTGTCAAAATCGTTGTAAACCTTTGTAAAACGTTGATAAACATCGTTGTTGTTGAAATCGGGTTGATCTTACTTAGAACATGAAGGTTTCGGGTTTTGAGAGCTCTGGGCGAAGTTGCAGCAAATTCAAATGAGAGGAATGAGCTGAGTATTTATAGGAGAAGGCAAAATAGTGAGCTGGTGGAGTCAAGTTCGGCCGAACTTGCATGTTTTCACATTCGCGCGAACTTGATGTTTCATGCAGTTCGCGGAACTTATGGGATTCCGAGAGAAACTGAGTCAAGTTCGACCGAACTTGACCTTCTGGAGGTGAAGTTCGAGCGGACTTGAGGCTGTTGAAAGTCTAGATGGGCCAGTTAAGTTCGGCCGAACTTGGTAACACCAAGTTCGAGCGAACTTGACCTAAAAGTTGGGTTTTCTTCGTTTATTTCGCGTTAAGTGTTTGTTTGGCGATTCGGTTAATATTAATTAGTTATATTAAGCGTTTTAGTAAAGCGTTAAGCGTTATAATTTATATAATAGTGCGATTTAGCGATTCGAGAGTGCGAGAGTGATGCGATAGGGAGGGTAATCATAACCACAAACACATATAACACATAAATAACATAAAACCACATAATTAACTGCGTTTTGCAATGCGATGAGATGAGCGATGCGATTTAATAAGCGATTAGATGCGATAATAACGTACAACACCTTAAGTAATTAACATAAACTTTATTATAAACCGAATCTCGGGATTACAAAGGTAGATAAACGGGAAAACAAAATGGAAAGATAACAATCGAATTTTCGAGTTGTTACACAATGATGAGAGAGAGATAGAGAGAGACATTGAATGTAGAGAGAAAGTAGTGTAAAATAGTCGGGCCCATGATTTAGAGTCATGACACTATAAAATAAGGTGTTTTAGAGTAGTACAGTGTGGGATCAAGTTACTTTCATTGAGCACCCTTCTCCCTCAGAGCATTCACATCTTTTCTTTCAAATCTAACCTATAATCTCACTGAAAACAAATTTTTTTCTCTCTTTTTTCAATTAAATAATAATTTTTACATCTTTATCATTATCTTCTCTCTTATTCACTAAAAAACCATTTTCAAAATATATTAAAATATCATAGAGGTTGAACAGTGTCCCTCAAATATACAGATAAATAATAACATTTTCTCTCATTTACTTACACTCACTTACAACCACTTTTTATAATATTAAAACTCCACTCACAAAATTTGATAAACAAGTTGTCAATGCTCTAATAGATGATTCGATTTCATTTCCAACAAATTTCAATTACATTTCGATTTCTTTCTTTTATACTAGACACTAAAAAGCAAGTTTAATGACGTTTGAGTTGACTGTTAAAATAAATTGAAATAAGTATGAATCTCTCGATTAAATTCTAACATGTAGAGTTATTGAAGCGTCTAAGTTTATTATAACAAAAATAAAATGTTTACAATAACTGGCTTATAATTAATACGTATGCGTATGTATTTAAAGGATATGGAGTGTGGGTTCAGGAAAAATGAAAGAAGAAGAGCAGCAGGTGTAAGCAAGGAGGAAACGTGGGCAGCATAATGGATGGTAATCACTCCTGGGCCCCACCACCTGTTACTGTTTCCCTTCTTTCAACCGTCGTAATCCACTTAGGCTGCAATTCTCTCTATTCGTTACGCTATGGGGTGTGAATGAAGGTACTTTTCAAACGATGATTTGCTACGTAAATGTTTACCTAAGCGGATATGAGGATGAAATAAGAGGCTTGACCCAAGTGCCAGAGGGGTGATGTAGAGGATGGACCTATAGTGTGGAGATAGGTCTTAATATATATATATATATATAGGACAAGGATCCGTTAGGAAGCACTTTTTATTGCGAGAACCGGTGTGAACACAAATAGTAATACCTAAAAAAATCTAAAAAAATACCAATTTTTTTTGAAAAATTCGCTATATTGACTCAACAATAAAAAAAATTTCAAAAATAAAAATTTTGAGTACCAACTATCCATGCACATGTGCATTTTCGTCATTTCTTTGACAAATTGCGTAATACATTACAAACATAAGAAATGCACATGTGCATCTATATGTATAAGAAATGCACATGTGCAACTATATGTATCAACATGAAATAAGGTGTTTTGGTACACTATTTTGAATACACTTTCTCTATTTATCATAACCATCCATAATATAATTCCATTACCTCCTACCATCCATAATACAATATCATTACCTCGTACCATTTATAATACAACACCAATACCAATATTTTCACTTTATTACATGTATATCAATACCATTTATATCATCCAATCAACATATTACATCATAAAGTGATAACTATAATGAACTCATCAACCACTATAGATAACTACTTAATCATTCAAAATCAAAAACTTTTTGTACCAAAACACGGTATATAATGGTTATACATAATGATGCACATGTGCATTTAATGTAAAATTGAGTGTATTATGGATAGTATTATAAATTAAAGTGCAATTATCTACTAGTGATAACATATTACTGAATTTGTCGAAGTTATGATACATATGCACATGTGCATGGATAACTGTTACTCGAAAAAAAAAAGTTTTTTTTTGGTAACGATTTATTAAAAATATTAAAAAAAAATTGAGTGTTTTTTTGATTTTTTTAGATTTTATTTTGCAATAAAGGTGGTTCTCGCATGAACCTTACCCTATATATATATATATAGGGGAGGGTTATCTTGAGAACCCTAAATATTGCGAGAACCGTGAGAACGAATGAAAAAACCAATCAAAACCAATTTTTTTTAATACAAACCTCATTGTAATTAAAATATAACATCAAAGTAAGAATTTACAACATCAAATAATACATTTTCCCCCTCAAAATCCCTCTTATTAGATTTTTTACATATGTGTAAATATAACAAATTTACACATGTGTAAATGACAAACTTACACATGTGTAAAAAAAATTATTTACGAATTCACGTAAATTTAAACGTTTAATTAAATTTCTAACATTGTATTTGAATAATAATGATAAGTGTAAAAAGAAATTTTAAATTTGAATTGTTTTTTACTAAGTTTTTGTGGTTTTTTCATTCGTTCTCACGATATTTAGCGTTCTCATTTAAATTCTTATATATATATATATATATATATATATATATATAGAGAGAGAGAGAGAGAGAGAGAGAAAGAGGAGAGGAGGATACGGTTCAAGAGAGAACAACTGCCAGTTGCGAGAACCATGAGGAATCCTCCAATCCAATAGAATTTTAACACGTCACATATAATCAACTTAATTTAAAAGGGTAATTTAGTTTTTTTTCTCTTAATTTCACACCCTCTCTTTTATCTATAATACACATCACATCATCATTAATATCTCTAACATAACAATATATCTCTTTTTTTCATCTTTTTTATACTTTTTATATTTAAATTAGGAAAAAATATCTTAAGTTTTAAGTTTAAACACAAAAAAATATTACGTAATTTAAAAAATACAAAAATATTGAAAATGATATCTATTTCATTTGCTATATTTTCCTTAATTTCTGACATAATTTTTTTTTATAAAATGCAAACTATATTTGTCATATATGTTTTGAGAATTTCTATTTCATTCATAACGTTTGATAACTTTTCACTACAACTTTTTTTAAAAAACATTCAACAACGCGTGCAAAAAAAGTTTTGACAACGTGCGTAAATTTGTTGCAAACCTTTACGCACCCCGTAAAAACTATACGTTAAAACTTTTTTATACATAACCGCATGTTCAATTTGTTTGCAAACCATTACGCACCCCGTAAAAACTTTGTAAAACTCTACATAAAACTTTACGCTATCCGTAAAAACTCCATATAAAAAGTTTTTTATTCTCAAAATTTTTTTACGGCCCCCGTAAAAAGTTTAAAAACCCCTAACCAAACAATCGACTGAGGGCGTAAAAAAAGTTTAAAATGTTTTAATAGGGGCGTAAAAAACATACAACCGAGACGGAAATAAAATTTACAACCGGAGCGTAAAAATAATTTACAGCTGGGGCTGGGTTAAAAATTAGAAAATTACGTGTCGGCGGCACAAAAAACAATTATATAAAATGTTTTGTAAATTCACGTT
Organism: Scalesia atractyloides; assembly: GCA_947069175.1. Lineage (NCBI taxonomy): Eukaryota > Viridiplantae > Streptophyta > Magnoliopsida > Asterales > Asteraceae > Scalesia > Scalesia atractyloides. The sequence continues at coordinate 33,646,280 of CAMTDV010000021.1, forward strand.
TGTAAATTTGTAGTTATTACATACGTTTAAACAAATGTTTTACATTCGTTGTCAAAATTTGCGCACGATGTCGAAAGTAAAAAAAATGTTTTTTTACATGCGACAGAAAAATGTTTTTTACGCCCCTGAATGCCCGCTCGAGCTCCTCTAAACGTCACTTTGTGGAATGTAAACGCTATATTTTGGAGTAAATGATATTTAATTTGTTTGTAGAAAGATAATTTGGGATTTTTATATGTTTTGTGTGGTGTCTGTGCAGATCTGAGACGATGGAGGTGCAAACTATTATTTACTAACGACGACTTCGCTTTGTTTATTTTAGTTTTTTTTTTCATTTTCTGGTGATTTATTTGCAATGTAAACATTTACCTCAATTTTTAAATTTTTTATTAAAGAACAATCTTATTAATTAAAGCACAATCATTACTCTACTTTATTGTCTTTTATTCTCATCCATCAAAACACATTTGATAAATGGTTAATATTGGTTACTACGGTTCCCACAACTCAAGGTGATTCTCATTTTACCAGTCCCTATATATATATATATATATGTGTGTGTGTGGGTGTGCGTGTGCGTGTGCGGTGTGCGTGTGCGTTGTGCGTGTGTATATGTGTATAAAGAAGAAATAGGAGGCCCAACGCAAGCGTCAGAGGCGTGACAGATAGGACGGGGACTCCCCGATGGGGCGATGTGCTCGAACGGCGCAGCTCCTGGACGCCCCCGAGACGTCCCCCACACCGCGAAGCCTTAGGGTGGAAGGGGTGCTTAAACAAAAGTTAAAACTAGAAAATTAAAACATAAACCATAAAACTAATTACTTAGAAAGGGCATGGCCAATTATATTTTTATGCGATCTCCCATTTCCGGACTGGAATAAACGGTAACATCTCGGGTGAAGCATGGTCGTGTAGCTTAGTAAACATCTTCATATCCCGATCATACAAAAAATGTCGCACCGCCTCACGTTGTTCTGTCACTAACGCTATGGTGTCTTCCTCAGGTTTCTTTTTTATATTCGACAACTCTACCGCTCGTGCGTGTTTTGCTTCTTTCACAAGGGTGTATTGTGAGAGCTTCTTGGTTAAAGTCGTTTCGCTATTGGATGGTGTCGCGACTCTCTTATCTTTCTTTCGTGATCTTGTTGGTGAGGGGTCTAGGTTTATGTCGGGTATACCGCTAGTGAAATCAGTTCCCGGTGTACCCGCATTATAGTTACCCGATCCGACAACTTTCTTTTTTGGCCCAAACTACCACTATCTTCACCAACAATGGTAGCGGGGCCCATTTGTCATGTTTATTAACAACCTCTCACGCCTCAACATGATGAAAACCACTCGTAAATTTTGATTGATAATCTTTTAAAGCCCTTGTCATGACTTCGACGTCGTCACACCCGCTACTACGAATGCGATCCTACATATATAACAAATATAAACTAAAATATAAAATACAAAAACAATCTCATAGAAAATATTTTATAAAGTAAAAAAAATTATACCGCTTGATTAGGATCTGACATTCTCTATTGGTGATTGAGTTTTGCGCTTCCATGGAGTATTTGTACATGTAAGGTGCAACCATTGTTGAACCGTGCGTGTGTGAAAATAATTGTGGCGGAAAATTAGGTTGGGGTTGGGTGTTGTAAAAAGTCGGTTGTGAAGTTTGAGGGTCGAAAATCGAATAAAAACGACAAAACCACACTTTTACGCGCTTTTAGCGAAACCGACAAACGTGCGCGTGAAACGTCGTTACCGACGTGATTTTAAGAATTACCGACCCTAAACAAGTATAGTCCAATGTTTCACGAGGTTCGGGAACGGAAACGGACTGTAGAAACGTGTTTGGGCCACGCAAGAGTCTAAGCACATTAACGGGCTTAAGGCCCAGCTCACAGTTAACCTAACTATAAATACCTAAACCCCCTTTCATTCCCTAACCTAACCCTAGCCGACACCCTCTTCTTCTCTGCCTCTCTCACCACCTATCACCGCGCCGCCTCTCCGGCCGGCCGCCGGTGACGTGACCTCCGCCAAGACCACCGAACACCCCCACCTAACCCATCTTCCTCTCAACCCCGTCACTCACACACCCTTTCCTCTCAAGTAAACAGTCGGCCACCACCATCTGGTGGTGGCGCTCGGCAGTGACACAGAGGAGAGACGAGAGAGAACGAGGCGCGGAGAAAGAGAGAACCGCACCGGCGGCGGCGGCAGGGGCCTCGGCAGCAGCGACGGGTGCAGCTCGGTTCAGGTTCGACTTTTGATTCAGATTGAGATTCGGGATGGTTCGAGTTCCGGTAGACCACAGTCACCGCAAATCAGTGCGGTTCGAGTTGTCTCCGTTCAGGTACGATTTTTTTAGTTTAAATGATTCAAATTCAGTTTTGTCTTGGGTTCGGGTATCGTGGTAATTTGTCGGTTGAGTTGCAATTCGTATTCAGGTAAGACCTGGTGAAACAGTCAAACCCGAGTCAAGTTCGGTCAATTGAGGTCAAACTCAGTCGACACTTGACACGGGGCACTTTTAACGCCACAAATCTTGTTATATTACTTATATATATTATGTTCAACGTAAACCTAATTCAAACCATTACATTTATTGATCAATTATATCTTAACGCATCGACGAGAATTTTATAAATAGCTAAATAATGCGTTGATTATTGTTGCGTTTTGAAAACTATAACGACAACTTATATTGTTTTATATGTTTTTTTATTTATTTATTAAATTATATATCTAACGCAAACCGAACTTGCACCGATACATAGAGATTACTTACATTTCTGTACACTTAACGAAAGTTATATAATATCATCTAATTATTGTTGTTGAGTTTTGAAATTTTAAACGACCTATTGTTTGTCGGGTTGGTCCAAAAACAGAGGAAACTCTGCCCGGTTTTCAGAAAATCTATATCTATTATACATTTCGACACGATAAATATATGTATACATCTGTTATAACTTCAGGCAAATATATATTTATTACACCTTTCGACACAATATATATACATATATATACATACACATCAACTATAACTTTCAACAAATATATATCTACATTATACCCTTCGACATATATATATATATATATATATATATATATATATATATATATAGGGTAGGGATCCTAAGAGAAGAGCACCATATTTGAGAAACTTGAGAAGAAATCTAAACCACACATTTTGAGAAACTTGAGAAGAAATCTAAACCACACATTTTTCTAAGCTTTTTGTAATATTCACACATGTATAGTTTACATTTGACTATATACATATGTGTATAATGCAATATACATATATGTATATAGTCACTTTTAAATATACATATTTGTATATTACGAATTACTTAGAAAAAATGTGTGGTCCAGATTGCTTCTCAAGTTTCTCAAATAACTACCTCTTCTCACATGATCCTAATCCTATATATATATATTATACCCTTTTGACAGAATATATACATGTCTATTAAAACTTAAGACAAAATATTTATATATCTTTTGTATCTTTCGAAAAATACATATATCTTTCGTCAAACTGAATATATATATATTTACTATGTATTCACTACGTTAATGAACGCATTAAGACTCAAATGAAGTTTACGAAATAAGTATTAAAGTGGATATTTATTTTAATAACACGTCGACAACCCCTAATATTTATGTACTTTCGTTGCCATGTGAGGTGACCTCGGTGTTCTATCCTTCGACCGTCGATTCTCCACGGAATTCCAAAGGAAGCTTCGCATAATGTGAGCATACTCGACCCCTTTTACTCGTAAATGCGTTTTGGGTGCAACATGTATACAAAATCCACGCTATGCATTCGATCAAATTTAATTCTCAAACCATCGAGCTCGTTCTTGTTATGTTTAGGTTATTTGTACTTGTAGTTTCGATTTGTTATCTCATGATATCGAAATGCCTAGACTATTATGCATGCTAGTTTAGGATTTTATTTATATTCTATTTGCTATGCACAAGTTGTTTACGTATGCTCGTTTTATTTGATTATAAATTGCCATGTGACATTGAGACAACTTTTATAAATATATATAAATTCAAACTTGTATGCTCGCCAATGTTTTTGTACTGATCCATGCTTTTATTACATGTTGCAGGATTGCGACCGACGAATCTAATAGGATTGCCTAGAAACGCACTTAAATTTTACTATTCGTTGTATTGTAATTATTCTCTATCATGTTGTATCTCAACTTCAATATTTGTACAAAAAATCTTTTTAATGAAATGAAATTCACTTATTTGAATATGTTTTATACAATGTTCGTTATAAACTTGTGGTGTTTCTAGTTCAAGCATCGTAAAAATAAATTATTAAACAGCTGCCACTATTAACGTTATGGAGTCTCTTGCAATCTCGTTTTCATCTCATCCCGATGTTTCCGCCATCGGTTGGGGTGTGACAATAATTTTTCATCAATGCGTAGTTACCGTTCCCACCATTCACCGCTTACCGAAAGGGCGCCGACAACACTATGTTGCGCGACAAACCCCCTTCTCCTGATGCACTCACCGAACCCGCCCTACCACCCTTACCCTTTTCATTCTACAATTATTATTTTTCAAAAATTGCACATGGCATTATAGAATAGTGCAACGCCTTGCTTTTTGCAACTTTCCGTTTTTAGAAAGAATGTGTCTTAATGCTATTTTCGGAAACTCGTTCCTTTGTAATCACATCTCATCTTGAATTATTGTAAATATGAGACTTCGATTGTAATAAAATTGATCTTTATGTGGAATATACATTACTTATACATGTTTATACATCGATACATATACACGTTTATTAACATAGTTCGTATCATAAATTAACTTGTAAACAATTCTCGTGTAATCATAATTCTTAAAGCATTTCATTCATATACAATACTTGATCATTCAATCGCGAGATTTACACTTATTTGACACTTCGTTAGGTGTCACGAACTTGTTAATTGTTAGTCTAGACTAATCTTTTTAAAACATGTTAATTTTGCTTATAAGACCTTAGAATATAATAACCAAACATTAGGAATATCATGACACACCTTATTACAAATTCATAACCCATTAAAAGGTAACAAATTAGCCAAATAATAACATTTATTTAACAAAAAATAAAAAATAAAATGGGGACAACCCACTTTAAGGGTGTGTTTGGGCTTGTTTCAAGCCTTAATGACCCACTAATCTTGTCCAAAGCCCAACCCATTGAAACCCTAATCCCTTCCCTATATAATGAACACTTCCCTATCCTTTATTCCACTTTTACAAGCCTCCAAACACTTCAAAAACCCTTCTAAACTCACCTGAGTTTTTCAGCAAACTTTAGAAAGTTTCAGCCATTAAAAGTGAGTTTTAACTCACTTCTTCTTCTAATTTCTTCTTGTTCTTTCTTCTAAAACACTTGGATAACCTGTAGGAAGGTTTTTAAAAGTTTGCTTGGGCAAACTAAGATGAAATCTCATCCAAAACGAGGACCAAAGTGACTACAACTTTCTGCTTGTTTTTATCTTTTTATAACATCATTTTTTTCATGTTTTCTTCACCTTTTCTTCCTCTACAATGGTTGTAACTCCTCCAGGGATGTTACCATAGGTTTTCCATGGAAAACCAAGGTGGAACAATACCATTTTTGAGGCTAAACTTTCTGTTTTGGAAGATGAACTTGTAAACCTTATTCAAACTCACTTTTACTAAACAAACTTGTGCTACTTGTGCCTCTAATCGAGCCCATGATTAGGGAGCTAGCTAAGGTTGTTTCATACAAATTAGGAGGTGTAAATACCTCTAAACTTTCTGTTTTGAAAAGGGTTTTAGTCCACAAGTGTTGTATCCACCAAGCTTGTTCTTGAAACAAGACTTGTGATGGAAATATGTGATTATTTGGAAGCTTGCGCTATCCTACCTTCAATCCACCACCTCACTTGATGATTTTTCCCTTTGAGTAGTATGTACCTTGTATTCTTTTCATTTCCTTTCTAGTTCATTCATGACCATCCTTGTTGTCTTTGTGACAACTTGTGCATTGGTGAATATACAAAAGAGGTTTTTAAATGGAAGGTTATCCTCCTACCTCCTTGCATGAATTATATGAGATTCTTGTAATACATGTTGGACTAAACTTATATAATATACTATATAGAATGTATAGAACATATATAAAATATAATAACCAAACCCTCGATGATAATCAAGTGATTATTCGTCATGGTACTAGCTTCCGCCATCTGAAGTACTTAACTTCTCGTTACGATTCTCATGGGTATTTAGCCATGAAATCATCCTAACCCCTATGGGTTTTATAGTGTCAAGAATGAGTATTAAGTCTAGATGATTATTTTCTCGTATACTTACTTTTGTTATACTTTAAATTTCGAATCTAAATCCACCGTTATCATCCAATTTACTCAAACGCCTATGTTTCCTCGTGTAGAAGGACTCGGTGTTCCACCTCCAAACCAACAACTCTTCACGGATTAACAAGTGGAAGCTTGCAAAACCGTGAGTACACTCGACACGTTTACTTTTAAAACACTTTGGGTCGTAACATGTTAACATACAAAAACCACCAACACACACTTAAACATGCTTTTTATGCTCAATCCGTATACATGCTACTTGTCATACTTAGGTTCATGCTAGATTCACACTTTACTTCATGTCATTAACTTAGCTAGCCCAACTTAACTTATATAGCGCTATAGAAGTAGCACGCCGCCGTCAGGGTCTTGTTAAGTCTTTAATTCGTAAACTAGTCTCGTTACTTTTGTGGCGAGGGACACTTAATTCTTGTGGACACTTGGTTTTGACATTTAGTATTGCATGCTAGTTTACCTTGCAATTGCCATGTGGATTCGAGTAAATTCTTTTTTTATACTTATGCTATGTAATTTAAAACTTGTGTACTCGTCAATGCTTTTGCGTTGAACCATATTTTTAACATGTTACAGGTTGATGATGATGATGGTTATGACGAATCTAGTTGGGACGACATAGAAACGCACAAGAAATACTAGATTTGGATATTTTGTTCTGTTGAACTTGTTGTACTTGTCTTTTAAATTGTTGTATTTGAATTTCATTCAATGTATTTGACAATTTATGATTATTAATGAAATTGGTTTGAACTTGAATATTGTCTCAAATAGTGTTATGTGTGATGAGCAATCTATTTCGTCTCACTCCGATGTTTCTGATACGTGGTCGAAAACCGGTGTTATGATGTGTTTAAGTTTGTGTACTTACATAACTTTTAGTTTCGAATAACCTAATTTTGATTAGAATTGTGTTTTGCAGGTCTAACGGAGTTTAAGGAGCTAATCAGGAGCTATTCAGAGTACCGGGAGCGAACGGGATCAACCGGAGACGCAAGAATTGAAAAACCGGAGAAAAACACCTGGAGGGGGCGTCGGCAACGCGTTGCGTCGCTGAAATGTCGCGTAGACAGCATAAAAGGACGTCAGTAGAAAAATGCACTTTCTAGGGTGCATCGGCGACTCCCCCCAGAAAGTGCTTTTTTCTGATTTTTCCTTGTTTTGCGTTTTTGGACGAATTAAAACCCAATTTTTGGGTCTTTTGAAGGGGTAACGCATATTTTGAGTTTGGAACTTCATCTTGGAGCCAAGAAAACTTCCACCATCATCCCCAATCATCTCCAATCATTCCGAATCACCCGAATCATCCATCCAATCCTAACCCTAATTCACCACCATCACCATCCTCATCATCAATCTTCAATCCATTCACCATCACCGTCTAACCCTAACCCTAACCATCATCTCTGTAACGCCTCGTATTTTATAATTTTTTTATAAACATAAAAAAATAATCATAATAATTATAATAATGATAACAATAATATCCTATAAATTTTTATGACGTTTGGGTTTCTACAACGGGTTTTCAAGACGTAAGTGGGTTGCTTTAAACGTAAGAACCGAACTAACGGGCTTTAGGCCCAACCTAATCAAAACCCTAATAACTACAAACCCTAAATATATTATTACACACACACTCACAACCCTCACAAATTCACAGCCGCACACCCCCTTCCCTCTTGGTTTTTCCGGCCACCGGAGCTCCGGTGACAATGCCGGTGCCGGCGAACGACCTCCCACACCCCCTCCTTCTTCCCTCTCACCCGCACCTTCACCCCGCTCTCTCTCCCTCCCCGCTACTTCTCCGACGAGGACCACCGGTAGAGCCGGTGGTGACCAAACAACCTCCACCGGACGACTTTCCGGCCACCCGCAACGCACCACAACCTTCCTTCTACCTCTCTCACATCTCCTTCACCTCCGACGCCCCATCTCCTCTGCCACACAACCACCTACACCCTCATTATCGCCGATTCACCCTCCCTCGCGTCACCCCCGTCCTCCAACAGCAGTGGCGGCAGCAGATGAGCGGCGATAGCAGATAAGCAGCGGTGGTGGCGGAACATCAGGCAGGGCGGCGGTAGTGTCGTGATTCAGGTTCCAGATTCGAGCCTCGATTCGGGTAAGCTTTTTATTTATTCGGTTCGGTTTCTGGTCAGATTCGATTCAGTCGCTCTTTGTTCGGTTCATTTCAGGTTCGACACGACCGTGGTGAACAGGTTGAATCGGCTCGGGTCATACTTCTGTTCGGTTCCAATTATGTTCGGGTCAAGCACGTTTCGAGTCCCGGTCAACTCAGTCAACTGTGGTCAACGGGTCGACGGGAGTTTCGGTATAGCATTAACGACACGATTTCTTGTAGGTATTACATTAACCCCTCGAACCGATACTATTAATAATTATCTACCTTTTGTATTTCACAAGAATACTTTCGTATATATCGTTTCCATTGGGACTTCGTCGTTATGTATCTTTTTGCATTTGGCTAGGAAATTTTATATATCGTTGATATTAACTGAATTGTTGTGTTTTGAAGGTGTTATCGACAACTTGTGTTGTCGGGATTCGTTCAAAAAACAGAGGAAACTCTGCCCGTTTTTCGACAAAAATATATTTATTATATTTCCCAACAAAAAAATTATATATTTAGTCAATACACTTTTCGACAAAATATATTATCTAACGACAAAAGAGATATACTACGGTTTTCGTCAAAAATATATATGACTAACTATTATTCTTTTCGTATATATATATATATATATATATATATATATATATATATTCTTTCCTTCAAAATATATACCGATCTAGTAATCGTTTCATCTTATATTTATATATTTTTTGCTTATTAGTCAAACATCAAAGATCGTGTATCGAATCCAATGGATTTTTATAATAATAGATATAACGGTAGTTACGCTTATTTATTATTTTTGACAAACACTTCTATAACACTTTCGACGAAATTAAATTTAGAATCGTTACATAAGCCATGTTTTATATACATATACGTACTTTCAACTCAAATTCTAAGCCTTAGTTATAATTCCGATTATTCATGCACATTCGTTTGCCATTTAAGGTGACCTCGGTGTCCCCTTTCTCCCACTCATCAACTTGTCGTGGATTACCAAATGAGACTTCGCAATTTTGTGAGTACACTCGACCCACTTTTGTTTATAACACTTTTGGGTTAACATGTTTTACTTATACAAAAATCAAGAACACTTAAACTTTATGAAATGCACAAACAATCCTATACCCATGAATACTTGAATTGTATACTTGTTGCTTGTCTTGGATATTCGTTATGCTATGCTTTAGTCATTAACTATTTTTAGCCTTCGTTTCACATGCATAGCGCTATAGGAATTCACGCATCCACCTCCATCGTGTTATTCGTGAGGTCATGTTAAAACATCGTGATTGCGTTAAGGGTTTGATTATTAGTATTGCATGCCTTGATATTGCTCTTGTATAGATTTGGTTGCCATGAGGATTATTAAAACTTTATTCGTATACGTACGCTATGCTTAAACTTGTATACTCGCCTTTGCTTTTGCATTGACTTTATTTTGAAACATGTTACAGGTTGAAGGAGATGATGGTATGAAATCAAAATAACGAGGACCTAGATACATACATTTTAGACGTTAGATTTATAAATGTTATATCAAATTTTGTTATGTTTTATGAACTTATTGTATTGCTTCATGTTGTATTTGACGATGTTGTGAAATGAAATTTGGATTTAATTAAATATTGTCATTTATTAGCATTGCGAGCAATGAGCAATCTCATTTTCGTCTCATCCCGATGTTTCCGCCGTCGGTTGGGGTGTGACAATCTCCATCACTTTCAAAGCTTCAAGATGTTCGTACTCAAGTCTCAATCATCCGGTGATCAAGTTCCTTCAACCATGAGCGGCTAATCACCTTGGTTTCACCCCGGTGTAGGTAGTTGTTTAATCTAGGGTTTTGAATTGTGGTTTGATTTTACTTTGTGACAACTTGTATTGGTTTTTGAAGTCATTAACAATAGCTTACATTTGTTTCGTATTCGTAAATTGTCGAACGATTATAAAGTTATGACTTTACGAAATGGTTATGTGTATTTATGCGTTGTTATGATTAGGTTTTACTTTTTGTGATTATAAAGTGCATTCTTGTCCGTTCTTCGAAGCGTTGATAGTTATTGGCACCTACATCACCATACACTAAATCCGTTAACCATTATACAATTGAGTTGAATCTAAAACTTGTAGAAACCCTAGGTTGGCAATTACGAAACCAGGTGTGAACCCTTTTTATCAAATCTTGTTTGAATCATTAGTTGTGTTTTCGTTAATTAAAATCAATCATTCATAGTAGTTAATCGAAATTACAAACATCGTTGGTTAATTCCAATACCTTTTCTCAAATATCTAAACAAATCAAGATAGCAAGCTTCATAAAATAGTGACATCTTCATAATCAAATTAGTCCATACGTAAACCACATACTCTTCGTGGATCGACCCCTTACTACCACTAACGCATTTGTTAAGGGTAATTTGGGCATATAAGTATTATCTTTGATCGGGACGCGACACTCCGATCAGTTTCCGCCATCGTTTGGGGTGTGACACATAGTGGTTGTAATGCTTCGCATTTTTGTACTTTCCTTATTTAGAAAGTGTAATTGTATTTCTATTTATGGAAACTTGTATTTGTATCATATTCATATTTCATTTCCAACTTTGTAATCTGGGCCTTTGATCGTAATGAAAAACATGCCAAACACTAAGTTTTAGCTTATAATGAGGAACAAACCAAAGTTCAGGGGCCAAATTGAAAAAATGGAAAATTCTGGCTAATTGAGGCGTGGCGACTGTAAACCAATTAGCCGTCGCGTAGCGCGGCCCCCTCAATCCGCAGAAGCTGGTTTCTTGCATACTGGTTGGCCATCTTTTCCACCTCCAAACTCACCCAATCATCTTATAACTCCATTAAGACACTAACCCTAATCTACCACTATATAAACAAGCCTCCATACACCCATTTTCACTTTCCCAACTCACTTATATTCTCAAATTACCCTCTAATTTGCTGAAAATACAAGTTCTTGGAAGATTACTACGTGTGCTAAAAGTGAGCTTCTACCTCACTTTCTTCATCGTTTCTTCATCTTATCTTCCATTACAAATCTTGGAACACCTCTAGTATTATTTACACAAGTTTACCATGGTAAACTAAGGTGGAACATCACCATTTTGAGGTCCAAACTTTCTGTTTTGGAAGATTAACTTGTAAACTTTTATGAAACTTTACTTTTCTTCTTGAATTTCATGCCTAACATGTTCCTCTACCCATCTATGGTTATGGACTTGTTTGAGCTTGATTCTTATGAGTTTAAGAGGCGCAAACACCCTCTAAACTTTCTGTTTTGATGAGGTTTAGACAACCTATAAGCGTAGTGACCATCCAAGCTCACCACTGTTCATATGGTGAGTCTTACATGCGTCTAAATGTGTGAACCATGGAAACTTGGGCTTTCCAACCTTGTTCCACTACCTTACTTGATGTTTTTATGCCTAAATCCCTAAGTTATAAACGACTTACATTAAAGAGACAAGGCTACGACACGTCCCGAACGCTTTCCATGATCGGGACACACGCACCTAGCATGCTCTCTTGGTTGTTTTAGACTTAGAGTGAACAAACAAAATTTACTATTCTTATCGCCTTTATACGTGATTATGCAATGCAAATACGTGTTATACTTTTGTAACCAAAGTGAAACTTACGTGTTATGTGGTATACCTTTATGCTCATTCATGCAAAACAAACATTATTTTATAAACAATATTATGATCAAGTTTTTCCCCTATTTCGATCTTTTAGATGTCTTTCACCCGTCACTCGAACACAAGGAGGAACTCCATGTCCAACTCCAACACTGATTCAATGTCCAAGAAGGACATGATGAAGTTCATGGCCAAGCAAATGGCAAAGGTTATCCCCGATATCGTTAGTAAGATCCAACCAACCCCCAACAACATCGAATCCCCTAATGCCTCAGTCGACTCCAAAGTTGCACCACCCAAGTCAACTTTCTTGTTTAAGAAATTAACTTTTGCAGTCCGATGCCATTCACGGGAGAAGAGGGAGCGATGAAAATGCTTCAATGGTTCGATGCCATTGAGGTCACGTTTCATCAAAATGGGTGTCCCGAACACCTACGCACCACCAACGCCACCACTGTCTTCGATCAAGAGCTCTTGATTGGTAGACCGTCTAACGTAACGCACGCGGAGACGATGGCGCTTACGAGTTAACTTGGACCGAGCTTAAGAAGCTCATGAGCGACGAGTTATGTCCTCCCCACGAGCTCCAACAACTCGAGAACGAGTTTTGCAACATCAAGCAAGTAGGAAGTGCCAATATTGGTCTCACCGCTAGGTTCAAGAAACTTAGTACTCTTTGCCCTGGCCAAGTCGATTCCACTAACAAGGCCATTGCCAAAAACATCCGAGCTCTTCCTTCCTCCTTCTCCAACTATGTTGAGTCCGCTCAACCCAAAACTCTTGAAGACACCTACCGCTTAGCCGCCAAATTCAACCATAACCGAATTTTGGATGGAACCTATAAGACAAAGGGTTCTACCAAAGCTATTCACCAAGCCACCACCGAACTTATTGCCGAATCATCCAAACCATCCCATAAACCCAACACCAATGGTAAGAAGCGGAAGGCTTCAAACCGAAACTGTGTGGTTGTTACTCCGCAAAACCCTCCACAACAACTAGCCCTCACCCAAAACCCCGAACCAGCGAAACAAGCTTACACTGGGACTCATCCCCGGTGTAATACTTGCACATACAGCACCCTACCTCCGCACCATTCCGCCTTTACACTACGTGCAATCGGTTTGGTCACTTCAACATCCAATGCTGAAACGGCCAAAAGCCGCAAGGCAACCAAACCCAACCACCTGCCCAAAACCAAACCAAACCGTAAGCGAACAACAGTTGCACTTGCTACAAGTGTGGCGACCCAGACCACCTCAGCAACGCCTGCCCCTAACGCAACAACAATCAAGCGCAACAGCAAGCTGCTCGTTAACGATCTTTTGTCATCACAGCCACTCAGGTTCAGAACAAGAACGGAGTCATTAATGGTATGTTTCTCATAAATGATATATATGCTTCTTTTCTTTTTGATACTACCGCGGATAAAAGTTTTGTATCCATTGAATTTGAACAACTGGCTAAGCGTAGACGCTCTAGGTTGCAAAATTTGTTCGCCGTCGAAGTCGCTAATGGTAAATCTATCACTGTTGATTCCTTCCTCCTTAATTGTTCTCTTGACCTCAAGGATCACAAGTTCTCAATTGACCTCATAGCCATGCAATTGGGTAGTTTCAATATCATGGTAGGCATGGATTGGCTTCGGCGAGTCCATGCCGAAGTTGTTTGTTCTGAGAAATTCATTCGTCTTCCTCTTCCATCCGATGATTTCTTACACGTCTACGGTGAGAAACCTTCAAAGGGCCTCAAGCTTATGTCATGTACTCAAGCGAACAAATACTTGCGCAAAGATAACTTTGCATTTCTTTCCCACATTTTTGAAAACAAGGATTAAGGAAAAAGCGTGAGTGATGTTCCTGTCGTTTGCGATTTTCTCGACGATTTTCCCGAAGACCTACTTGGTCCTCCTCCTCCTCGATCCGTTGACTTTCACATTGACCTCATCCCTGGCGCAACACCTGTTGTTAAATCCCCCAATCATCTGGTACCTTCGGAGATGCAAGAGCTATCAAGCCAACTTCAAGAATTACTTGAAAAAAACTTCATACGGTCCTTTTAATCAAGAAGAAAGATGGTTCATTTCGAATGTACATCGATTATGGTGAGCCTAACAGACTCACCGTCAAGAACCGTTACCCACTTCCTCGCATCGATGATCTTTCCGATCAAGTCCAAGGTGTAACTTGTTTATCCAAAATTGACCTTCGTTCTGGCTACCATCAACTTCGAGTCCTCTAAGAGGACATGCCAAAAACTGCCTTTCGTACTAGGTACAGTCACTATGAATTTGTAGTCATGCCGTTCGGTCTAACCAATGCACCTGCGGTTTTCATGGATTTGATGAATCGTGTGTGTAAGTTATACCTGGATCGCTTCGTGATCGTATTCATATACGACATCCTCATGTACTCCAAGACACAAGACATACACGAGTGACACTTGCGTCTAATCCTCGAACTTCTACGTGGTGAACAACTATAGGCCAAATTATCAAAGTATGAATTTTGGCTAAAATAAGTTAAATTTCTTGGACACATTGTGAATAAGAAAGGCATACACGTGGATCCTGCCAAAATCTAAGCCGTCAAGAACTGGATTGCATCGAAGTCTCCGTTCGAAATTCGTTCATTCCTTGGATTGGCTGGTTACTACCGTCGGTTCATAACCAACTTTTCGAAAATCATTGTTCCTCTCACTTCCTTGACTTAAAAAGATAAACCTTTTGTTTGGGGTTCTGAACAAAAGGATTCTTTTTAAACACTCTAACATGCTTTGCAATTCTCCTATTCTTGCTCTTCCCGATGGTAACGACGACTTCGTCGTGTATTACGATACATCCAACCAAAGTCTCGGTTGTGTTCTCATGCAACGAGACAAGGTTATCGCGTACACTTCGAGCCAACTCAAAATACATGAGAAGAACTACACTACCCACGACCTTGAACTTGGTGCAGTTGTTTTGCGTTAAAGATATGGTGGCACTACCTTTATGGTACTAAGTGTGTGGTCTTCATCGACCATAAGAGCCTTCAGCACATCTTTAACCAAAAAGAACTCAACATGCGTCAACGTCGATAGGTAGATTTGGGTCAAGGACTACGACTGCGAAATTCGCTACCATCCTGGCAAATCGAATGTCATGGCCAACGCATTTAGTTGTAAACTTCATGTGAAAAGTATTCGTTGTTTCCAAATTTTGAACAACCTTCGAGATCAAATTCGTGAAGCATAATACTTATCCGTTAATCAGAATGACTTATATAACGAGATGAAGTGTGGTGCTGAAAACTAACTCGTATCCAAACCCGACGGTATGCTTTACTATCTCGACCGTGTCTGGATTCCAAACCGTGACAACCTCCATGACTTCTTGATGAAAGAAGCCCACAAATCCCGATACTCTATTCATCCTGGCACCGACAAGATGTACCAAGATCTTCGTATGTCTTATTGGTGGCCTGGTATGAAGAAATATATCGCCACCTACGTTTTGAAATGTCTCACTTAATCCAAGGTAAAAGTCGAATATCAACGTCCATCTGGCTTACTCGAACAACCATAAATTCTGGTCTGGAAAGGGAGAGTATAGCGATGGATTTCATCACCAAACTCCCTACTACTTCGTCTGGACATGATAGAATTTGGGTAATCATCGACCGTTTGACCAAATCCGCCCACTTCCTCCCCATTCGTGAATAGTACAAAGTCGAGAAATTGGCTCGTAAAGAAATCAACCTTTTACATAATAATCCCTCACAAAGTGATGTCTGATGTCAAATGTGTTTGATAAAAATTTTGATAATTTGCAAGGTTAGTTTTGACAGAACATTAAAAATGTCCTTCTGGGATTTTTCATTGACATAAGTTTTTAAATTTTTCAGTCAAAGCTTCATTCACATGCTCGTCCTTGTGTACAAACACTTTACAGGCCTTGGCAGAGGTTGAATATCCCAGATAGTACAAACTATTTTGTCTGTAGGGACTGGTTTTCAAGGATATTTAAATCTGATTTGAACTGGTCATCATCCATAGTCCTCTTGATTCACTATCAAAGGAAGTATCTTCCCTTTCTAAAAATAGGGTTCTACTTCAGGCAGGTACTTAAGTTTTGTCTATAAAAAACAAGCAAAACTTAAGGTGTATTATCTCCAAAAAAAAAACAGAGGAGATATACAAGACCTAATATAAACATAAAATTTCTACTATAAAACTCGTAGAAAAATTTGTGATACGTGAATCAATTAGATCTGATAGATTTCCAGCAATCCTTTTGAAAAATTTATGAATTAAGAGTCCATCTCAGTCATTTTTATGAGACTGATATGGATCATCTTCATCAACTAACCCCGAAATCAATATAGACTCCAACACAAACAATAAAACCCCATGAATCGTGAATTTCTACACAATTTCGACTCCGTTTTCAACAATTAAAAATTGCACAATATCAATGAAATCGAGTTGATCTTTTTAGATCAAATTGACGGTTAGATCAATTCGACTGACCAAGCTCTGATACCAATTGTTAGGATCTGAGTTTGGATTGATTGTATTGTTTTAACCAAATTGATAACAAAATGATAAATCATAAAGAATTTTGCAGCGGAAGAACAGTTAAAACTTTATAACACAATCAACGAGAGAATAGTTTTCATCATAACATGTTTTCATTACTCAAAAGATTTAAATCATTACAAAGTAACTACATGAATGAATCACTAAACTCCCCCTCAGACCGAGCTACCCACAGAAAAATGTACATGAAAGTGCAAGTGTGAGAGCCCAATAGAACAGTACAAACACTGTCTATATATAGTAAATCCTAACCGCTGATCGTCTATGCTGACATCACCTTGACAGTGACATCTAACAATAATACAAACACTAACCACTGCCTAAGCTATCCTCTGATAGTGGGTATAAGCACTGATGGCAAAGCACTAGTGATCCTATCCTCTGATAATCTTAAGCTCTGATGAAGCATTAGCAGATGTTCTTCAAAGGGTGATCAGACCTTTGACTTTCAGCAGACCTTTGAATTCTAGCAGATCTTTGACCCATCTAAGGTTTGGTGATACACCAGTTTTTATAACTGGCAGTTGTTAGAACTATCAGCGGTTTGGTAGCCGGTCTTTGAGAAGAGTGACTTTAAACTCTGTTTATTCTGGATCATATATAGCAGACCTGTTTTGGCATTTTATCATCTGTTCTTTTGTAGGGTTCAATCCCAACAATAACAGTTATCACACTAGTATTCAAATAGCTCCATTCGAAGCATTATATGGTCGTAAGTGTCGTTCGCCTATTCGTTGGCACAAGATCGGAGCAGCTCAAATTACCGATCCCGAGCTTATACAAGAGACAACGGACAAGATCTTGCAAATCTGTGACAACCTATTCAAAGCTAGAAGCCGACAAAAGAGTTATGTTGACAAGAGACGCAAACCGTTGGAATTTAACGTACTTCTTAAGGTATCCCCTTGGAAAGGAGTATTTCAATGTGGTAAGAAAGGAAACTTGCTCCTCGCTTCGTAGGTCCTTTCAATGTTCTCGAAAGGGTTGGCAAGGTAGCGTATCGACTGGATCTACCTCAAGAGCTCAACAATGTTCACCCGATGTTTCATGTTTCAAACATTAAGAAGTGTCTAGTTGAAGATGGACTTCAAGTTCCGCTCAACGATCTACAAATCAACGAGTCATTACACTTCGTTGAAAAATTGGTCGAAATCATGGACCGAGTAACAAAGCAACTAAGGCGTAGTCGCATTCCCATAGTCAAGGTTCGATGGGAAGGCAAATGTGGCACTGAATTCACTTGGGAACTCGAGTGTGAAATGAAAACCAAGCATCCACATCTTTTCGTTAAGTCTTCCTCGAGAACAATTTTCGGGACAAAATTTCCTAAAGTAGGGGAGACTTTAACGCTTCGCATTTTGTACTTTCCTTATTTAGAAAGTGTAATCGTATTTCTATTTATGAAAACTTGTATTCGTATCATATTCGTATTTCATTTCCAACTTTGTAATCTGAAACTTTGATCGTAATGAAATTCATGCTTTATACATACTTGTTGTACATACAATCAATCGTTTAAATACGTGTTTTGATACCCATTATACATGCAAATACTCATATATACAATCACGATACTCAAATTATACTTACATACGTATTATATACTTAAAAATATGCCAAAACACCAAGTTTTAGCTTAAAATAAGGAACAAACAAAGTTCATGGGCCAATTGCAAAAAGGGAAAATTCTGACTAATTGAGGCGTGGCGCTACGCGACCGCAAACTCAATTAACCTTCGCGTAGCGCGGGCCCCCTCAATCCATAGAAGCTGGTTTATTGCATACGGGTTGGCCATCTTTTCCACCTCCGAACTCACCCAATCACCTTATAACTCCATTAAGACACTAACCCTAATCCACCACTATATAAACAAGCCTCCATACACCAATTTTCACTTTCCCAACTCACTTATATTCTCAAATTACCCTCTAATCTGCTGCAAATACTAGTTCTTGGAATTTTACTCCAAGTGCTAAAAGTGAGCTTTTACCTCACTTTCTTCATCTTATCTTCCATTACAGAGCTTGGAACACCTCCAGGAGTGTTTACACAAGTTTACCATGGTAAACTAAGGTGGAACATCACCATTTTGAGGTCCAAACTTTCTGTTTTGGAAGATTACCTTGCAAACTTTTATGAAACTTGATTTTTCTTCTTGAATCTCATGCCTAACATGTTCCTATACCCATCTATGGTTATGGATTTGTTTGAGCTTGATTCTTACGAGTTTAAGAGGTGCACACCCGCTAAACTTTCTGTTTTGACGAGGTTTAGACAACCTACAAGTGTAGTGACCATCCAAGCTCACCATTGTTCATATGGTTAGTCTTGCATGCGTCTAAATGTGTGAACCATTTTCCAACCTCGTTCCACTACCTCACTTGATGTTTTTATGCCTAAAGCCCTAAGTTATAAACAAGTTACATTAAAGAGACAAGGCTACGACACGCCCCGAACACTTTCCATGATCGGGACGCACACACCTAGCTTGTTCTCTTGGTTGTTTTGGACTTAGAGTGATACCAAGTAGTTTCCTAGACACAAAGTAACACAACCCCGCCGCATCTCCAACACTTTCTGTCACACCCCAACCGATGGCGGAAACATCGGAGTGAGACGAAAACGAGATTGCAAGAGGCTTCATAACACTATTTGCGACGAGTATTTAAATATATTGATTTTGCGTTTCTTGAGATAATGTGTAACAAGCTTCCGTCAATTACAACAAATATTCAAATAATAACTTTCATTTCATCGATAAAAAATTAGTACAAGAACTGGAAACAAGAAAAACAAGTTTGGAAATAATTTACAATACAATGTATATTAAAATTTAAGTGCGTTTCTAGGCAAATCCTACTAGATTCGTCGATCGCAAACCTGCAACATGTAATAAAGCATGAATCAGTACAAAAGCACTGGCGAGCATACAAGTTTGAATTTATGTATGTGTATAAAGTTGTCTCAAGTTCTATGGCATTTTATAATCAAATGAAACAAGCATACATAAACAAATTGTGCATAGAAAATAATATATAATTCAAATCTTCGACTAGCATGCATAATAACCTAAGAATAATGAAATAGCATGGACATTCAATTTGATACTAGCACGTATAACTAACATAAACGTGACAAATAGCACGTAAGCACAAGTTGAATACGTTTATTACGAGTAATATGAATTTTGTTAATTGTTACATGTTGCACCCCAAAATGCGTTAAAATGTGAAAGGGGCCGAGCATGCTCACATTCTTGCAATGCTTCCCTTGGAAATCCCGCGAGGAGTTGGAGAGTTAAACGACGGGCGCCAAGGTCATCAAACATGGATAAATGTAAGTAATGAAATGTTGTAGAAGCGTTAGTAAAATAAATATACATTTATATATATTTTTATAAAAATTAATTAAATTTGGCAGGTTTCGATTTATAAATAAACGCATATCGTCATCACAGATTTTTACGAAAAACAGGTAGAGTTTCCTCTGTTTTTGGACGATCCCGACAACACAAGTTGTCGATTAAATTACAAAACACCACAATTTAATAACAATATATATATATATATATATATATATATATGTCACTTTCGTCAATAAATAATATATGTATACTTTTAGCTTTCGTCATCAAGATATATATAAATTTCATCAAAGGCGTAAAAAGAGAACTTTGTCGAATACTACACCAAAATTTACATTTGTATTCAAACTACGTCATGATACGTTGGTTTGGTTTTTAACTTAATAGGTAAGATTTTAATAATACGAACACATGTCACTAAACGTGGTTTCGCGTTAATTAATAAAATTAATTAAACAAAATAATTGAGATATTCATATTATTAATATCAAGTCTCGAGTTTCAACCCGCATCAATCAGTTAACCTGTTTAACTGTATGTTGACCGGGTTTGACCAAGTTTGACCCGAACAGAAATTGAACCTAACCGGAGTATGACCTGAGCCGACTCAACACGTTCACCACTACCGAGCTAAACCTGAAACGAACCAAACAAAGATCGACTGAATCGACCTGACCGGAGAATGAATGAAGTAAACTTAGAACCTTACCTGAACCGGGACTTAAACCTGAACCGAGATTGAATATGTAACCGATGCCGGCATCGCCGTCTGCAGCCGGAAACCAAAACCGAGACCTGAATGGTGGCCTGACACGAGACTCGAAGTAGCTGAGCCAATCCTGAACTGAACGGACTCTAATCGGACTGAAATACGACTCGAACCAAGATTACCACTACTGTCGTTACCTGTGCCCAAACCGAAAAGCCGGTGACTCAAACAAGATCTGAACCTGCATCGACCCCAAAATCGAACGAATCAGAACGTGAACCGGAACTTGATGGCCGTGTGTTGACCAGGAGTCGAAACCCGATCTGAGATTGAACCCAAACCGGAACTGAACACCATCGTTGCCGCCGCAGACGACGGCGCCGTCGTCATCTCCGATCTCTCTCTCCTTCTTTCTCTATCTACAGCTTCTCCTCTCTCTCTAGGCTAGATGGTGTCGGTGTAAGGTGGCATAAAGAGAAGGGGGTTGGGTGTGTATGTGGCCGGACATGGGACAGTCGAAGGTCGGCCGGACTTGCTCCTCGCTCCGTAGGTCCTTTCAAGGTTCTCGAAAGGGTTGGCAAGGTAGTGTATCGACTGGATCTACCTCAAGAGCTCAACAATGTTCACCCGACGTTTCATGTTTCAAACATTAAGAAGTGTCTAGTTAAAGAAGGACTTCAAGTTCCGCTCGACGATCTACAAATCAACGAGTCGTTACACTTCTTTGAAAAATTGGTCGAAATCATGGACCGAGTAACAAAGCAACTAAGGCGCAGTCGCATTCCCATAGTCAAGGTTCGATGGGAAGGCAAATGTGGCACTGAATTCACTTGGGAACTCGAGAGTGAAATGAAAACTAAGCATCCACATCTTTTCGTTAAGTCTTCCTCAAGAATAATTTTCGGGACAAAATTTCCTAAAGTAGGGGAGACGCATTTTTTTACTTTCCTTATTTAGAAAGTGTAATCGTATTTCTATTTATCAAAACTTGTATTCGTATCATATTCGTATTGCATTTCCAACTTTGTAATCGGAGTCTTTGATCGTAATGAAATTCATGCTTTATACATACTTGTTGTACATACAATCAATCGTTTAAATACGTGTTTTGATACCCATTATACATGCAAATACTCATATATACAATCACGATACTCAAATTATACTTACATACGTATTATATACTTAAAAATATGCCAAAACACCAAGTTTTAGCTTAAAATAAGGAACAAACCAAAGTTCATGGGCCAATTGCAAAACGGGAAAATTCTGGCTAATTGAAGCGTGGCGTTACGCGACCGCAAACTCAATTAACCTTCGCGTAGCGCGGGCCCCCTCAATCCGTAGAAGCTGGTTTCTTACATACGGGTTGGCCATCGTTTCCACCTCCG
The DNA here is from genome assembly GCA_947069175.1 of Scalesia atractyloides. NCBI lineage: Eukaryota > Viridiplantae > Streptophyta > Magnoliopsida > Asterales > Asteraceae > Scalesia > Scalesia atractyloides. The sequence continues at coordinate 33,668,502 of CAMTDV010000021.1, forward strand.
AACTCACCCAATCACCTTATAACTCCATTAAGACACTAACCCTAATCCACCACTATATAAATAAGCCTCCAAACACCCATTTTCACTTTCCCAACTCACTTATATTCTCAAATTACCCTCTAATCTGCTGCATATACTAGTTCTTCGAATTTTACTCCAAGTGCTAAAAGTGTGCTTTTACCTCATTTTCTTCATCTTATCTTCCATTACAGAGCTTGGAACACCTCTAGGAGTGTTTACACAAGTTTGCCATGGTAAACTAAGGTGGAACATCACCATTTTGAGGTCCAAACTTTCTGTTTTGGAAGATTACCTGCAAACTTTTATGAAACTTTATTTTTCTTCTTGAATCTCATGCCTAACATGTTCCTATACTCATCTATGGTTATGGACTTGTTTGAGCTTGATTCTTACGAGTTTAAGAGGTGCACACCCGCTAAACTTTCAGTTTTGACGAGGTTTAGACAACCTACAAGTGTAGTGACCATCAAGCTCACCATTGTTCATATGGTGAGTCTTGCATGTGTCTAAATGTGTGAACCATTTTCCAACCTAGTTCCACTACCTCACTTGATGTTTTTATGCCTAAAGCCCTAAGTTATAAACAAGCTACATTAAAGAGACAAGGCTACGACACGCCCCGAACACTTTCCATGATCGGGACGCATACACCTAGCTTGCTCTCTTGGTTGTTTCGGACTTATATACCAAGTAGTTTCCTAGACACAAAGTAACACAACCCCACCGAATCTCCAACACTCTCTGTCACACCCCAACCGATGGCGGAAACATCGGAGTGAGACGAAAACGAGATTGCAAGAGGCTTCATAACGCTATTTGCGACGAGTATTTAAATATACTGATTTTGCGTTTCTTGAGATAACGTGTAACAAGCTTCCGTCAATTACAACGAATATTCAAATAATAACTTTAATTTCATCGATAAAAATTTAGTACAAGAACTGGAAACAAGATACAACAAGTTTGGAAATAATTTACAATACAATGTATATTAAAGTTTAAGTGCATTTCTAGGCAAATCCTACTAGATTCGTCGATCGCAAACCTGCAACATGTAATAAAGCATGCATCAGTACAAAAGCACTGGCGAGCATACAAGTTTGAATTTATGTATGTGTATAAAGTTGTCTCAAGTTACATGGCATTTTATAATCAAATGAAACAAGTATACATAAAAAAATTGTGATAGCAAATAATATATAATTCAAATCTTCGACTAGCATGCATAATAACCTAGGCATAATGAAATAGCATGGACATTCAATTTGATACTAGCACGTATAACTAACATAAATGCGACAAATAGCATGTAAGCACAAATTGAGTACGTTTATTACGAGTAATATGAATTTTGTTAATTGTTACATGTTGCACCCCAAAACGCGTTAAAATGTAAAAGGGGTTGAGTATGCTCACATTCTTGCAACGCTTCCCTTGGAAATCCCGCGAGGAGTTGGAGAGTTAAACAGCGGGCGCCAAGGTCATCAAACATGGATAAACGTAAGTAATGAAATGTTGTAGAAGCATTAGTAAAATAAATATACATTTATATCTATTTTTATAAAAATTAATTGAATTTGGCAGGTTTCGATTTATAGATAAACGCGTATCGTCTTCACGGATTTTTATGAAAAACGGGTATTTTGGACGATCCCGACAACACAAGTTGTCGATTAAATTACAAAACTCCACAATTTAATAACAATATATATATATATATATATATGTCACTTTCTTCAATAAATAATATATGTATACCTTTAGCTTTCGTCATCAAGATATATATAAATTTCATCAAAGGCGTAAAAAGAGAACTTTGTCGAATACTACACCAAAATTTACATTTGTATTCAAACTACGTCATGATACGTTGGTTTGGTTTTTAACTTAATATAGGTAAGATTTTAATAATACGAACACAAGTCACTAAACGTGGTTTCGCGTTAATTAATAAAATTAAGTAAACAAAATAATTAAGATATTCATATTATTAATATCAAGTCTCGAGTTTCAACCCGCATCAATCAGTTAACCGGTTTGACTGTATGTTGACCGGGTTTGACCAAGTTTGACCCGAACAGAAATTGAACCGAACCGGAGTATGACCCGAGCCGACTCAACCCGTTCACCACTGCCAAGCCGAACCTGAAACGAACCAAACAAAGATCGACTGAATCGAACTGACCGGAGAATGAACGAAGTAAACTTAGAACCTTACCTGAACCGAGGCTTAAACCTGAACCGAGATTGAATCTGTAACCGATGCCGGCATCGCCGTCTGCAGCCGGAAACCAAAACCGAGACCTGAATGGTGGCCTGACACGAGACTCGAATTAGCTGAGCCAATCCTGAACTGAACGGACTCTAATCGGACTGCAGTAAGACTCGAACCAAGACCACCACTACTGTCGTTACCGGTGCCCAAACCGAAAAGCCGGTGACTCGAACAAGATCTGAACCCGCATCGACCCCAAAATCGAACGAATCAGAACGTGAACCGGAACCCGGTGGCCGTGTGTTGATCAGGACTCGTTTCACACCCCGACCCGCAGCAAAAAGGTGATCGGGGCATGATTGGGTTTTCATCAAAGCTCATGACATTTATTAAAATGTTTCATATTTATTATTACAAATTAAAGGGAAATCATACAATCATAATTACAACATGTTCTACACATCTTTCTAAACTTCATTATTTTCTTCTAAGGCATTTCCTATGTTTTCCTTGCTTCATCCTGTTCACCTGTATCATATGTAAAAATGGGTTTTGGATCAACAAAAAGTTGGCGAGTGAACCTTGTTAGAAAACATTTATTATTTATTTCTTGTTGTATTTAATATGGAAAAATTATGCAATATTCATATATGAACAAACGTAAATAAACATACAATAACAACAAATAGCATACAATAACAAACCAACAGCATAGGATATCAAACAACAACAAACAATAACATACATTAACAAACCAATAGCATACAATAACATATCAACTTGCATGAATATATAACATGAATGAAACTGTGCGATCAAGGCTCAATCAAACGGAGCCGATCGTATTGCATGTACTGAAAATGATAAATGTCTGTGCGATCAAGGCTCAATCAAACGGAGCCGATCGTATGTTGGCAACGCCAGGTTCACGCTCATAATGTAATGGGGAACTGCTCAACGCTCATAATGTAATGGGGAGCGGCGGCCTATGAAATTGCATGTACTGAAAATAATAAATTAAATCTAAACAATAACCACACAAACAGTTTATACAAGCTGAATACACATTTATTCATGATATGATGTATGCACAATGATTTAAATATAATAAATGGTAAGACACATGATACACCCCAAAAACGTGATTAAAACGGGGAATTTGTAGAGATTCACTCACAGTGGGTGCGTTCGATTGATGATGTTGAATGCGCACGAGTTTAGAGGATTGATCGACGAGGAAAAACTAACCTAATTAATAACGAAAGGTAAGGTAAATAAATGGATTTTATTAACAACTTTAATAGGATTTTTGGATATATTTTTGTGAGTTTAAGGCTATTTTCTAACTTTAAAAATGTTATTTTTAAGTATTTTTAATTTAAATAAATAAATAAAATAATAAAGAAAATGTTGATTTTTGACCGTTGACCGTTGACTTGTTGACCGTTGACTACGGTTTTATTGTGTGTAAGTATGCGCCGGGCAGGACTCGAACCTGAGACCTCCCGTTCGCGTGCACGCAGCTCTACCAACTGAGCTACGTGTCTAACCCGAAATAATTCTGTTTTTAATTATATTTATATACTAACTCAGTTTATTCAAAATTCTTTTATTTTCAAAAAATGTTTTAAATCATCGAACCGGTGCCGTCAACAGGTCTCGAACCCGGGACCTGTGATTTATCGTTACACACAGTCCACCGCTGGACTGTGTGTCTAACTTGGTTAATATACGGATTTTTATTATACTTAACATCTACCGTGAGTTAATCTGGTTTAGTTAGAAAAATAAAACATTTTTATTACAGAGCATACGTGTGTCAAGGATCGAACTCGCGGCGTGTGATATGTATGTGCACACAGTCCACCGCTGGACTGTGTGTCTAACCCGTTTATAATACCGATTTTAATTAATCTTATAATGTTAACATACTTCATCTCTTCGCCAAATTTACAGACAATGATTTACTCAACTGTTTCTTGCTTTAAAACGATTAACAAATGTACAAAAGACTAAAATGAAATGGCAGAGACGATTTTGGAAGTAAACATACCGGAGAATGATTTATCTCAGATTTCCGGCAAGTCGTCGGCTCTGTTTTTTATGAACTTCGACTGAGCGAACAAATTAACAGTTTTGATTAGCTAAGTGTGGAACTGAAGTACTAAACAAGAGTTACCAGGAGGTTTAGAAGGCTATACCGTTTCACAGTGAGAATTGAGAATTTTCAGCAGTTTTCCGGCGAGAGTGAATTACCCGATATCGACGTCTGAAATTGATTCCGATTGAAGGGTTTGAGTTAGCAACAGTTTAACAACTGATAGACGATGAAAGAATTGAGTGACTCACTGATTTGATAGAAAACACGGTTTTCCGGCGAAAGTCCGGCGAGTTCAAATAGCTGCTCCGACGAACTGAAAGTTGTGCGAAAATGAAATTGAAGGTTTGCAAAATGTGTTTGAGTCGCGAGAGGGCTCTATGATTGGAGTAATTCAGGAATTGAAAGTTTTCGGTTATTAAAACCGATCCACTCTTGAATTCAAGTCCATTCAAAGCTCAATTGATTGGAGGTGTCGGTGTAGCGGTTATAATCGGTAAACCGCGAACAATCAAACGTTTTTGGACGTTTGGTGACCGATTTAGGTTACAGTTAGCGTAACCAGATCGCTTCATGATTGACCATAAAGTTTAATTGTTTCCTAGAATTCACAGAAAACATCAAGTGGCGGAGTGGTTGTATGTGTGTGTGATAAGTCTTTGAGCTTAAACCCGGCTGACCCGGGTTCGAGTCCTGGCTTCAGCATTTTATTTTTAAATCACTATTTTTAATACTTTTTTAAATATAACTTTTATATTCTAATATACTTATTAATTATGTATCGTTTAAAATTAATTTAAGCATTAAATATGCAACGAAATTTTTAACTGGTTGTTCGGTTAATAAACGAAGCGGGTTTGGTAAATCCGGTTTTTGACGGATGTTACAACTCGAAACCCGATCTGAAATTGAACCCAAACCAGAACTGAACACCATCGCTGCCGCCGCAGACGATGGCGCCGTCGTCATCTCCGATCTCTCTCCTTCTTTCTCTATCTACAGCTTCTCTCTCTCTCTCTCTCTCTCTAGGCTAGATGGTGTCGGTGTAAGGTGGCATAAAGAGAAGGGGGTTGGGTGTATATGTGGCCGGAGATGGGACGGTTGAAGGTCTGCCGGACTTGCTCCGGCGACCAGAGCTGCGAAAGAAAAGGGCAGGTGGTTAGGGGGCTAGGGTTTCTTTTTGTTAGGTGAAGAAGAAGATGAGTGTTAGGTTTATATTGGCTAGGGTTTGAGTGTGTTGGGCCTAAAGCCCGATAGTGGCCCAATTACGTTTCTAGAGTTCGTTAATGCGCCTGACTTCACAAAACGAGTCGTATTATATTATTTAAAGCTGAAGGTACGTAAAATGGTGTTAGTAATCGGTATTAGTCGTGTATGTTTGTCGGTTACGTTAGAACACATAAAAGTGCATCATTTTGTCGTTTTCATTCTGATTTTCGAATGTGAATAGCGAACTAGAGGAAGGCACGTGTTTTCTAAAACATGAAAATACGAAAAATACGAGGCGTTACAGTCTCCCCTACTTTAGGAAATTTCGTCCCGAAATTTGTTCAAGTGGAAGACTTTTAGAATAGTTAGTATTTCGGAGTGTGCGTGAGTATAACCAAGAAATAGGTGGAGAGGGATTAAAGTTTGTATTTAAATGTAGCAGTGAACACCGAATTTTCTCATGACACGTTTTCACGAAAGTTTGGTAATATGGCATTTACACTTATATATAGGAAGTACCAGCGTCGTATCCACCATGTCCATACCATATTACGTCCGTTTCGCTAATCGATGTCATGTTACGTTTCGTGTCACAATCAGGGTTTATTAACGTATTACAAGGGAGAGTGGATAACGTATAGGTATCTAAGTATGCATGTATGATTGTATTTAAGTATGAGAGAGGTTATAAGTATGAGTATTATTAAAACGAGGTATTTAGTTAACTAGATTAACGCATTACTGGCATGTGATATCACTGGTAAAACCATCGTGTCCGCATGTATGTATGTATGGCATAACATGACCACAAATCCATGTGGCGGTGCGCTACTCCTATAGTGCTACACAAGCACTATACATGTTAAGGTGTGGCTTCTTACGAAGTTAATGACTAGTTGTCAATCCATCGCTTCCGCAAGTACGAGATCGAGTATATACGTATGTGTGTATGACTTAACATGACCACAAATCCATGTGGCGGTGTGCTACTCCTATAGTGCTACACAAGCACTATACATGTTAAGGTGTGGCTCCTTACGAAGTTAATGACAAGTTGTCAACCCATCGCTTCCGCTAGCATCATCTAATCATAGCACATGTCATCATTTCGTTGCTATGAAAAGATCCGTAAAGTATGTATGAATGTCTTGACTTTACCACAAATCCATGTGGCGGTGCGCTACTCCTATAGTGCTACACAAGCACTACATATGTCAAGGTGTGGCTTCATCCGAAGTTAATGACCAGTTTATCACATAAGGCTATCCAGTAATCCCGAATCAAGTGTAACGTATGAGTATGCGTGTATTAATTTATTTGTAAACGATGATTTTAAAGTAACGAGGCAACAAGTATTAACTCGCATAAAAGACGAGTTAATATATAAAAGGGAGGCTTGATAAGTATTGGAGTGCTTCGGTTTAGAAACTTCGACTATTCCAAAGGGAATCGCAAATCCTTTCGAATTAGGGAGACATGATTTGGCCTAACAGGTACAATACTCTCGTCGCCAAGCGATTAACGGTATTCTACCCTTCCAGTTAATACATGTCCCTAATTTGATCGGAAATACAAAACTTTGGCGAGATTGAAAATCGAAAACGGGGACCAGTCATCAAAGTGTGGATATCAATCCTAGCTTGACAATTTCGTCCCCAAAATGTGGTTTATTGGACGAATCAAGATAAAATCTCGACTCGTCAATAAGGAACCACTAAATTATGAAATGGAAATTCCCCATCAAGATATGGATATCACTCGTGACTTGATGGTGAAATTCGCATAAAATACATGTAAGGTGGATTGAGATTTGCCACCAAAGGCGGGAATCACCCCTATTTTGAGGAGTTATTTCGATTGAGGAATAAGAGTATCATTAACTGTGTGTATTGTGATGTTTTAGTAATGCACTTTGTATATTTAGACAAAAGAAGAGGTGAAAGCAAGTTGGAGGAATTATTATTTTAACAAGAAGCAAGTATGGTCAAGTTTGGTACTTAAACTATAGACTAGGTCGAATCATGGCAATTCTACCTAATTCCCTATAGTTATGGCCCTGATACCAATCTGTCACACCCCAACCGATGGCGGAAACATCAGAGTGAGACGAAAACGAGATTGCAAGAGGCTTCATAACGCTATTTGCGACAAGTATTTAAATATACTGATTTTGCGTTTCTTGAGATAACGTGTGACAAGCTTCCGTCAATTACAACCAATATTCAACTAATAACTTTCATTTCATCGATAAAAATTTAGTACCAGAACTAGAAACAAGATACAACAAGTTTGGAAATAATTTAAAATACAATGTATATTAAAATTTAAGTGCGTTTCAAGGCAAATTTTACTAGATTCGTCGATCGCAAACCTCCAACATGTAATAAAGCATGAATCAGTACAAAAGCACTAGCGAGCATACAAGTTTGAATTTATGTATGTGTATAAAGATGTCTCAAGTTACATGGCATTTATAATCAAATGAAACGAGCATACATAAATAAATTGTTCATAGCAAATAATATATAATTCAAACCTTCGATTAGCATGCATAATAACCTAGGCATAATGAAATAGCATGGACATTCAATTTGATACTAGCACTTATAACTAACATAAAAGTGACAAATAGCATGTAAGCACAAGTTGAAACGTTTAATTACGAGTAATATGAATTTTGTTAATTGTTACATGTTGCACCCCAAAACGCGTTCAAATGTAAAAGGGGTCGAGTATGCTCACATTCTTGCAATGCTTCCCTTGGAAATCCCGTGAGGAGTTGGAGAGTTAAACGGCGGGCGCCAAGGTCATCAAACATGGATAAACGTAAGTAATGAAATGTTGTAGAAGCGTTAGTAAAATAAATATACATTTATATCTATTTTTATAAAAATTAATTGAATTTGGCAGGTTTTGATTTATAAATAAACGTGTATCGTCTTCACGGATTTTTACGAAAAACGGGTAGAGTTTCCTCTGTTTTTGGACGATTCCGACAACACAAGTTGTCGATTAAATTACAAAAACATAATAACAAATATTATATATATAAATATATATATATATATATATATTATATGTCACTTTCGTCAATAAATAATATATGCATAGCTTTAGCTTTCGTCATCAAGATATATATAAATTTCATCAAGGCGTAAAAAGAGAACTTTGTCGAATACTACATCAAAATTTACATTTGTATTCAAACTACATCATGATACGTCGGTTTGGTTTTAACTTAATATAGGTAAGATTTTAATAATACGAACACAAGTCACTAAACGTGGTTTGGCGTTAGTAAATAAAATTAAGTAAACAATATAATTGAGATATTCATATTATTAATATCAAGTCTCGAGTTTCAACCCGCATCAATCAGTTAACCAGTTTGACGGTATGTTGACCGGGTTTGACAAAGTTTGACCCGAACAGAAATTGAACCGAACCGGAGTATGACCCGAGCCGACTCAACCCGTTCACCACTGCCGAGCCGAACCTGAAATGAACCAAACAAAGAATGATTGAATCGAACGACCGGTGAATGAACAAAGTAAACTTAGAACCTTACCTGAACCGAGACTTAAACCTGAACCAAGATTGAATCTGTAACCGATGCCGGTGTCGCCGTCTGCAGCCGGAGACCAAAACCGAGACCTGAATGGTGGCCGGACACGAGACTCGAATTAGCTAAGCTGATCCTGAAATGAACGGACTCTAATCGGACTGCAATAAGACTCGAACCAAGACCACCACTACTGTCGTTACCGGTGCCCAAACCGAAAAGCCGGTGACTCGAACAAGATCTGAACCCGCATCGACCCCAAAATCGAACGAATCAGAACGTGAACCAGGAACCCGGTGGCCGTGTGTTGACCAGGACTCAAAACCCGATATGAGATTGAACCTAAACCGGAACTGAACACCATCGCTGCCGCCGCAGACACCGGCGCCGTCGTCATCTCCGATCTCTCTCTCCTTCTTTCTCTATCTACAGCTTCTCTCTCTCTAGGCTAGATGGTGTCGGTGTAAGGTGGCATAAAGAGAAGGGGGTTGGGTGAGTATGTGGCTGGAGATGGGATGGTCGAAGGTCATTTTGCCGTTTTCATTTTGATTTTCGAATGTGAATAGCGAATTAGAGGAACGACATGTATTTTCTAAAACATGAAAATACGAAAAAATACGGGGAGTTACACTTTCCATGATGGTAATGAAACACCGGGTTGTTGTTTACTTGGCTACTCGATGAACTTGATAGATAGTTGTATTTTACTTTCATTCATGACCAACCGGGTTTACCAACTAAGTTGGTAAACTTTGTGCTTTGATGAATCATACAATGAGGTTCAATGGATGTTTATCATCCTACTTTCATGCTTGACTTCCATGAAATCTATAATACTACATGTTGGACATACTATATACCATATACTACACAATATATATAAATATATATTTAACCGAATTCTTTATGTTAATCGGATTATGATCACACATCATGAATATAGGTTATATTATCTAAGTTCTAAATCCTTCGTTACGATTCTAATGGGCAACTACGACCCTTGAAATCACATAAAAATTATAGTGTAAAAAACGAGTGTTTAAGATTAGATAATTATTTTCGTATACATACTTTATATACTTAGAATTCCGAATCCAAACTCTCCACCGACTCCGAATACTCACACACCTTCGTTTCCCCCATGTAAGGTAACTTCGGTGTTCCATCCTCCAAACTTAACGATTCGTGGATTGCTAGGAACGCTTTGCAAAACTGTGAGTATACTCGACTTCCTTTTTACCTTTAACACTTTTGGTTGCAATACGTGTACATTATCAAAATCACTAAATCACATGCTTTATGCTTAAATCACAAAAGAACAATCCAATATACATGCTTAACACGTTATACTTGAATTTGTATATGCTAGACTATTCTTATGCTTTATACTCGTCATTAACTTTATTTAAGTCTCCCTTAACATGTATAGCGTTATAGGATTAACGCGCCGCCCATATTTTTGAGATCATGTTAAGTAAACCAAGTGATCTATTCATTGCTATGATTAGATTACGCTAGCGAGAATCTTTGGGTTGACATTTATAGGTGCATGCTAGTATCGTATGTTAATTCTAGTTAACTATTATGCCATGTGGATTCGTTTAAACTTTTATACTAATGTTAGTACGCAAACTTGTATGCTCGTCAATACTTTTTGTATTGAACTATACTTTAATACTATTGCGGGAATTTGATGATGATGATGACGGATGGAACTTAGTAGGATGAACTATAAACTCATCTTAATTTTGTACTTAATGTTGTAATTTTTTTCTTGATTATGCTGTTGTATTTGCTTCAAACGATGTACTTTTGATTTAGTAATGAAATGAAATTTTGATTCAGTAAATATTGTCAACAATAGTGTTATGAAGTCTCTTGCAATCTCGTTTTCGTCCCGCGCCAATATTTCCGCAATCGGTTAAGGTGTAACATCGGGGCAGGACGAAAACGATTGAATGAGTTTTGTGCTTCTATGGAGTATTCGTACATGTCGAGTGCGACCATTGTTGAACCGTGTGGGAGTGAAAATAATTGTGGCAGAAAATTAGGTTAGGGTTGTGTGTTGTAAAAAGTCGGTTGTGAAGCTTGGGGGTAAAAATATTTGAGGTTGAGAGTTTGTTAAATATCCGTATGGGGTTTGAAACGGTGTACTCGGACCACTAGAACCGCCTCGCCTCGTTTGCGACACGCGTTCCCTTGGGTTTGAACCCGATCCTAGGCTAGCGGAACTTTTTTTCTTGGCTTCACCTTTGTTTGTTTATCCATGGTTTGTAGAAATGTAAGATTGTAGTGAGAGTGGTGTGAGAAGATTGAAATGTGTGGGTTTTATAAAAGAAAACATTTTGTTTTTAATTTGGCAATGGTCCAATTCTCAATGGTTATATGTATTTCATCAATGAGTTTTACCGTTCCCACCATTCACCGCTTACCTAAAGGGCGCCGACAACATTATGCTGCGCGGCAAACTCCTTCCCTGATGCACTCACCGAACCCGCCCTACCACCCTTACCCTTTTAATTCTACAACTATTATTTTTCACAAATTGCACATGGCTTTATGGCATAGTGGCATCTTAAGGGTATGATAATACTTTGGGACCAATAGGTCCTAGGTTTGATTCCTACATGGGGGATTTTCCCATATTTATTAGATTTCTCCTGATTTGGTGTACATACAGTATACCTAGTGGAATGGATATGATCGGGTGGTTTCACCGGTAACACGACGATACTCAATGATCCGTTAGTAATCCAAATTTTTCGTTCCAAAAAAAATATTTTCCACAAATTATCAGTTTCTTTTCAAAGTTAGTTTGAAAGGCATTTTCTTTTCACGTTTCAATCATCTGACTAAGGGGATATTTGTTTACCTCTTAATAGTTCAGACCTCTTACTAGTTAAGCACATAATGGTTCAGACTTTTTGTTTTGCGAGCAGATGTCTGAATGGTTCAGACATTTGCCTCTGAATGGTTAAGCATTATACTAAATCTGAATGGTTAAGACTTCTAAGCTAAATTGGTCAGACATTTGCCTTTGAACGGTTAAACATTATACTTTCTCTTAATGATTTAGACCTCTTACTAGTTAAGCACTAAATGGTTCAGACCTCTTATTGGTTTATCACTTATCCATTCAAAAGTTACCAAACATCCCCTAAATGTATGAAAAATTTTGAAACAAAAATAGAAGTAATGGTGTTTTTTTTTCTTAGGTTGGATGGTGTAATAAAGTCTCTAGGTTAGTTAGGATGTTACGTAAGTGATACATAGAGAGTGGGCCTTTCAATCTCTCATGCTTTAATAATTAAGGTGTGGTTTAAAGCTCTCAATCATTGATTTTTATTTTTAAAAAATAAAAAAATCATACAAAATATCAATTAAAATTACATTAAATTAAATTACAAAGCAAGTTTTTTTAATAGAATATGAAATCAGATGCCACTTGTGATTGATGCGGGGTTTGTGGCATTTGAGAGGTTTGTGAGAATCCTGAGGAATTCTTCATTATTAACGATCGATTCTCGAGCTCGTTCCTGATTTGATTGACAATATGCCACGGGTCTTCTTGGTTGATCGGTTCACGGTTTGTAAAAACGGGTGGTTCGATTAAAAAACATTTATGTGTTTGCTAAGTGGTTAATGACAATAAAATTGGAGTTGTGAGGTGACGATTTATTAGTTGAGAGAATAGATTGCGTAGTTGTGTGGTAAAATATTGTGAAAGGAAATACATATAAGGTTTAGAATTTTACATTAAAATTTTTATTATTACCGTCGGATAACTGTATAAAATGGTGGTTCCCTCTTTCTTCTACCCTCTCATGTTCGTTAATGGGTTGGCAAAGCCGCCAACCCCCTAATAGCATTAGTGCAACTGTGTGGGGAAAGGGGAGGATACTTTGCTTATGTGGCATGGGACGCCACGTACACCCACCAGCCTTAGAGCATTCACATTCCACAACGCTCTGACCGGTCCAAAATTGAGACTTGCCTAGTTAGTATGCTACATCATTCCAGACCTTACTTTTTCCTTCAATACTAAACCACCCAAACCTTCACATCATCACCTAGTGTTCTTTTATTTAAACTGCATCTAATTTATATAATATATTTTTAATTTATTTACTTAATGACATTATTTATTTATTCTTAAAATATGAAAAATAAAATTCATAACAAGGTAATTTATTTTTTATATTTTGTTATCTAGGATATTTTTCTAATAATAAATTTAAATAAAATAGTTAAAAAAGAATATTTAATTCTTACAACGACTCTTTTTTCAAACGACTACTTTTGGAGCGTCTAGTTTTTTAAATGGCTACTTTTGCAACAGGTAGTTTTTACTGGCTATAAATTCAATTTGTATTTCAACTAACATGTGCACTTTTTAACTGATAATTCACTACAAAGATTCATAAAAAAATGTCAAAAACCCTTGCACTAAAGAGGAAGACATGGCTCTAGTCAACTCTTGGATAGACTTATATGATAACAGATAAGTAGTCATTTCAATTAAAGTACCCTTATTTGAAGGATTCTGTCAACGTGTACAAGAAACCAATCGTTCTGGGAACTCCGCTTTGTCAAGGTTTCATACTCTGTTCGTGGAGGTTCGCAGATTTCAACATTCTTCAACTTCATGATGGCTCAAGGTAAGGACATAACAGAGGCACAAAGGATTGTATGGGCCCGTTGGGAATACGAAAACATATACAATAGAAAATTTGGTCACATCATGTCCTAACAATTAATAAGAAACCATCCCTGTATGCAACCTCTTGTGCATCCGGATGGTGACTCCGACGATTCAGGGGTTGATGATTAGGGTTTACTTATCTGTTCTGTTTATGTTTAATTATCTGGTTTGTTTAGGTTTAATTATACGTCTTGTTTAGGTTTAATTATACGTCTTGTTTAGGTTTAATTATTTGGTGTAGTTTGCTTTAATTATGTGATATGTTTAAGTTTAATTATCTAGTTTGTGTAATGTTTTTAATCTTAATAAATTTGTTTTTATAGTTTATATTATTTTATTTTTGTCACACCCCGATTTCCACGTATAACCGGTGGGCCCGGTGGGAATATTGTGACGTATGTTGATATCATCATAACCAAACAACACAGAATAGCATAGCGGAAGTCTTGGAATATAAAATATTATTACAACTCAATTGTCCGAAAATACTAAAATAATAACAATATATCACAGGCGGATCAAAAATATATACAAAGATGTTCAACAGACTTTGGGCACATCTAAGGACTTGCAAGATCATCTAATGTTGCTACTGAGCAGCTTCCAGTCTATTTACGTATTTGTACTTGTAGTTTAGTCTTTTGAAAATATGCCAGTTTACACTAGTAAATACAATCAACCGACACATTTTGAAAACCTTTTCAAAATTTGACTTAGGTGCACAAGGCACGAAAAATCTTTTATACTTGGGACAAACTATATCTCATATTATCAGTTTTACATAACTTGACAATACATACAGGGCCCCCGGAAGCTATGGGCATTCATGATTAACCGACACACCACTTATTCCCTTATTGGGAAAAACCCCATATTGGGCTATAAAATTTTAATAAACCGTTTCGCATTTGTTAGGTGTACGCCTACACCCCGCGCTTATGTCGTGGCCATTTACAATTAAATGAGTCAAGGATATCCAGGACACGATCACATTAACCCCAATGTTTAAGTCAAGCAATACGAATTAAAACGGGTTATTTGAATTTCCCGACACATAAATCTTTGAATCCCATACCCGACCATGCGGTAATAATTTATCGTATCCCAAGCCCGTATAGGGAAAATCGATTAAGAGTATTTATCTGAGGTAGCACTCGTCTTATAATGCAGATTTATAATAACTCAGCCGTATTCAATTAAGTAAGCGTAGGTACAATTTACCGGATGGCTCTAGTCTAGAATGATGGTATAAATAACCAATTAGAATGCTAACAGATCTTATTTAAGTCATAGACTTAGATCGGCTACCTTAAAGTATCAGAAACTTTACAATACGCTTGATTAAGTGATGACAGAATAGAATGTAGTTTAAACCCGACAAGTACAAAGACTTGTATAATATGCAAACATATAACATTCTAGATTTAATTCGAAATTAAAAGTGATAAGGTTAAACCCGTTTTGGTTAAATTACGTAAACTAGTCACGTAGGCTCAATCATACGCATATAAGCGATACTGGGTAACCGGATGATTCATGAACAAGTTCCATATGCCAATATACTTTAAACAAGTTCTAATATCAGTAGGATATCAACTTGTATGCCCGTTAAGGTTTTAAAATCAAACAATGCCTTATAAAAGGAACTTGCATATAATATGATGTTACGACCATAAATATTCTGTGACAAGACTTTATTCATGACATAATATCAGTAGGATATCAAACATATGTGTGTTTTATAGTTTAAGACCAAACTATGCACCGTAGGGGCATTTTGGTCATTTCACACATAGTTTCGAAAGCTCATTTGGGATTCTGAGTTTATATTATGTACCTACTGTAAAAATATTTCAAATGAGTTATAAAATCAGTAGGTAACAAGTCTTAGTTGGTAAATATGGTTTAAAACATACTACGCGCCGAAAAGGCGTTAAAGTCGTTAAATGACGATATTTGCGATATTTTATGAAAACTGATGTTATGAACAGGTTTATCTGATCAAATATTTTATTTAGTATAACACATCAGTAGGTAAAAGGTTTTGTATGGAAATCATGCTTTAAATTCCTTTTATGTGCCACAAGGGCATTATCGTCATTTAAGAGCGTAATACAAGAACTTGTGCATAAACTCAGTTTATAAACTGAGATGATATCCCAAAATATCCTAATCATAATATTATATCAGTAGGTAATGAGTTTAGTATGATAAATTACGTTTAAAACTGTTTTATGCATTGAAAGGGCCTTTCGGTCACTTTAAAGCATATTTTACGATATTATATGAAACCTCGGTTTATGGTCAGATCTGTAACATCAAAATATGTTAAACATGTTAAAAATCAGTACCTAAATCATTTGCAAGTTCATTGGTGTTTAAAACTTCATTTTTAAATAAAATGGTAAAATAGTCAAAGTATGGCATATTTACGGAAACTCGCATAAAACTCGGATTACTATTATGATCATGTGATATAACCTCAGAGGGTTATACTACATCATAATATGATCATAACGGGACCTTAAATCAGTAGCATAATAGTCTAATTCGGTTCATAATCGAAAGTCAACGCAGAAGTCAAACTTCGCGACTTTCGGTTGCGAACCGACCCTAAGACTGGTATTGACGAGCCGAACATGTTTACACATGTTCTAATAATTATTACCAAGTTGTTTAAGTGTTAAAACATATTTTAGAATATGTATAAACTCAGATTATGAATATTTCAAAATCTGACCTGTTGACTTTTTAAACATTAATATGTTGACCCGTCAATTGACCAAGCAAACATGATTCTTAGGAGGTGCCCTTTTAAGGGATTAATACCCACCTAATTACGATCACGTAGCCATGTTTGTTGCAAACAATGGCTGGACCATTAAGGTCTAAACCTAAAGTCAAAGCGTTTATTGAAAACGCTTGACTTTTGGCTTTTAAAAGCCTACAAAATAAATATGCCAAGAAAGGAACACTTACAAGTGGTCCTATGGACTGAGTATAACTCAGAGGGAAGTTTCAAATGCTCAGGATCCTCCACAAGAGAGTTATAAAGAAGAAAAGAAGAATGGTGGAAGTTTAAACTATGAAACCCACCACCTATTTATACATGAAGAAGATCAAGGAGATCATTCCAAGTGTTTAGAGGCCTCCTAGGATGTTAACAAGTGCTAATGAAGTGTCAAGACCAGGTGATGTGTGGCAAAAACGAGCTAGGTGTCAAGCTAGGAGGTGATATGCTTGATAAACAAGCAAATCTGATCTGCAGAGGTGCATACGGACCGTAAGGGTCTGTCTATACGGTCCGTAAGGACCCAGCTCAGCAACCACAAGTTTCACTTTTTGAAATATTTAGCCCCTGGACTTTGTTTCGTCGCGTTTTGTCACCTTTAACCCCTTTTGACCTAATTTCTAAGCTCAATAAAGGTGTTAAGGAATACGTGTCTTAACTTTGGTCTGGAAATATCACGGATGTCGGTTCGTTCGGTTGTACGGTTACACATTTCGCAAAAATGCGTAAAACACTTTAACGAACACGAAAACGATCGAAATTTCGCAACGGTGGACATCCTTGCATCCTCATCAATAAAACACAAGATTTTATTGTATACAACATATTTGGATTTATATATAGGGTCTGTATTCAAAATACGAGAATCGACAACTTTCCACAGTTTGTCAGGAGTAGTCCCTGAACTTCCAAACTTGCGTGTAACGTTATAATTAGTGCATAAAGCCTTCATTGGCCTATAATAGGTATACACAAGAGTATGACTAACATCATAAGACTCTCATTTTGTTAAAAGGTCACTCTAAGGGTCAGTTTTAGCATGTTGACACTTTTAGTCCCTCAACTATTAAATTTGTCGTTCAGAGGTTATAAAATAACATAACGACGCATTTGGTCCCTCTCGTTTAACATGTGGCATACAAGTATTAGCGGGACACGTGTCGGGATTTAATTGGACGTGTTTTTACGAGGTGTTACATCCTCACCCCCTTAAAAGAAATCTCAACCTCGAGATTTTATTCAAAAAGATAGGGTACTTTTGTCGCATAGTGGATTCAACTTCCCATATATACTCGGGATCTCTTCAGACATCCTATTTGACCTTTACAATAGGCACATGCTTTCTTTGAAGCTTCTTAATCTGTCGATCCTCGATCGATACCAGTTTTCTAACAAAACCGCAGGTTTTCACTAATTTGCACATCATTATGTGACATAGCTAGCAACTCATTGGCTAGTCTTTTCCTTAAATTACATTCGTGGAATACATTGTGAATTCCACTGAGTTTCCCAAGTAAATTAGCTTATAAGCTAGAGACTCGACACATTAGATTATCCTGAATGGTCCCATATATCTAGGACTTAAGTTGCCCTCCTAACTGAAGCATACCACACTTTTCTAGGGTGATACCTTCAATAGAACCTTGTCCCTTATTGGGAACTTAAGAGGTTTGCGACTCTTGTCAGCGTAGTTCTTTTGCCATCCTCCAGCAGTTTTGAGACAATCATGGATTTGTATTATCTTATCTGTGGTTCCTAAAACACTCTTAGGTCTTGTTAGTTGGGCCTCCCCAATTTCTGCCCAACAAACGGGCTTTTGACACTTTCAGCCATACAAGGCCTCCAATGGAGCAGCCTTGATGCTTATATAATAATTATTAGTATAGGAGAACTTAACTAGGGTGAGATGGTCATTCCAACTACTACCCAATCGATCTTAAAGAAATAGTTGACCCTTGTAGTTGGTCGAACAATTCGTCGATCCTGGGCGGCAGATAACCATTCCTGATTGTTACTTTCTTAAGCTTGCGGTAATCAACGCATAACTGCATTGAAACATCTTTCTTAATAAACAATATCGGAGCTCGAAAGTGACGAGCTAGGCTGTACAAGCCTTTCTTCAAAACTTCATTCATTTGGGATCTAAATTATTCTTTTCTTTTTCCGTTGGTGTTAATTGATATGGAGATTTTTGCAACAGGTCCAACTCTTGGTATGATGTCAATTTTAACTCCACTTAGCTCTCAGGAGGTAAATCATGTAGTTCTTTAGAGAAGACATTAGGATAAACAGAAATGATAGATATAGTTTTCAATCTCAGTCCTTGTTTTATCTAACGTCACATGTGCCATGTAAACGACACATTCGGTTTTTTTTTTGAATACTTGGATGCCTTGAGTAGAGATGCTACTCAGGCAATCCATAGAGTATAACTCCTTGAATACAATTAGCCGGTTTTAGTACAATATGACTGTTGGGAGATCCTAGTGGTTCCATGCATTAGACCTTCATACTGATCAGGCATGAAAGCAATCTATGGGGCACACTAAGGTACTGCCAATTATCATATGGTGCTTCTATCAAACTAGTTTGGCATTCGCAGTCGATAGAAATCAATGAGATGAATAAATAAAATAAATTAATAAGTAATAATAGAAATCCGTCGTACTTCAACCGAAGGAAGTGTATGACTGAATTTTATGGATAAAAGCATCCATCAAGAATCGAAAGAACGATTTCTATGGTTTCATTGGTAAGTTCTACCTTATTATCTGGAGTTCTTATGAATATATATAAAAGTTTTTGGACTTATGGTCTTTGAAAGACTTTTTAGTGCCTGAATCAAAACAGGACTCTTAGCAAACATATATTTGATTAATGATAAGGAATGTACCTGATGACATTATTGATGTTTACTACCTACGGCATTCATCAGGAAAAATTCAGGGGTTCCTTTCTTAGCCTCTCCAGGCTTAGCTGCACCATCTTTGGCATCTTTAGGGCAGTTAGTACTGATGTGGCCTTTCTCGCCACAGCTAAAGCAGACCGCATTCTTTATGTCCCTACATTCATGGGACTGATAACCAATTCTTTTACAAATACCACATTGCTTTGGCTTTTGGTATGTTCGACACTGTCCAGTGCCTTTTGTTACAGGTCTTGCACGTAGGCTTTCATCAGACTCTTGCTGGTTCTTATTGAATCCAGACTTGCCCTTTTTCTTAGATTTCTGGGAGTTATCCTTCTCCTTTTCTCTTTTCCCATCGGTCTCAGCTTTGACCAATTTTTGTCTCACTAAATCCTGAGTGAGAGTTAGAGCTAGGTCTACAGCAGACCTATATGTGCTGGGCTTTGAAGCCCTAACATTTCCCTTAATTTCTGGCGCTAAGCCACCAATAAAACGAGCAATTCGTTTTGGTTCAGGGGAAGCTAGGTATGGCACTAACCTAGACAAGGAGTTGTAGTCGGTCACATACTTCCGTCAATCTCTTCATTGACAGAGATAAGAAATATGTTTCTATCTTTTCCAACTCATGAGGTGGACAATAAGTTTCTTTAATCAGGTCCACAAACTTGGACCAACTCAAATTATACAGATACACCTTTCCAGCAGACTGTACCATGGCCTTCCACCAAATTAAGGCATCGCCCTTAAATGACTGTGATACAAATTTCACAATATCTTTATCAGCACAGTTACTGATCTCAACAACAGTTTCCATTTCGTCTAACCATCTTAAGGCTTCTATTGCCCACTTCTCCCCATCGAAATCATGGGGCTTACAAGATACGAAATACTTGTATGAACACCCATCCTTATTGGAACGCATCTTATTAAGATGCTCTTGTCTCTCAGTCTTACTCCTCACATTTGAGGAATGTACCTCACTATCCCTTGGATTCGAACAAGGTATAGATGAGTGTTTCGATAAATGTTTGGAGCGAGAAGCACTCGACTCCTATTATCTCTCAGTATAGGCATTCATAGCCTTGCCAATCTCCGTGGCAATTAAAACTTGAAGATCATTTCTATTTATGATGATATTAGCATCTGCATTATCGTCATTACGTCTGCTGTCGGCTCCATCAGAATTTGCCATTTCAGCTGCTTGGCATTAAACACCAAATTATATTTTGTTAGGTGGTCATTCGCATTTAATGACTCATTCTATATTTGCCATGGTATTATTAAACCATATTGGCTTTAAGTTGGATATATAAATCCTTTGCTTTTTGGATAAGTGTGTTTAAGGTCACAATTGTCAGGCTTTGACATTTCAAATAAATGTCTAGTGTGTGTATATAATATATATATATATATATATATATATATAACCTAGGTCTCAAAGGACCATCACAGGGATTTTAAAAGATCGGACATAGTCCAGAAATATCAGACAGTGGATCATAAAGTAACGTCTGTCTTTGTCGTGATGACAATTTAAGTAGCTCGTAAGCTCATCACAGAGGACTTAAAATATGGCCAAATGGCCTCATCATAATAGACATATGGATATGGCACAAATGACCTTGTCACTAATGGACATATAAGTTTGGCACAAAAGGCCTTGTTACTAAAAAACATTATAAGATATGGCACAAAAGGCCTGGTCACAAAGGACATCAAAATATAGCACGAGGCCTTGTCACAAGGACATTTTAAAATATATAAGCCGCGATATTATTTATCAAGAGGCTTTAAGGCTTGAACATAGTTCATCACCTTTGGACAGGGGGTCGTAGACCACAACTGTCATTGTTATAATTGACGATATTATATGGCTCGTAGGCAAATCAATTGACATCTCAAAAGGATGTTAAAATAATACTCATCACACTGATGATAGTAGTCACGATCGTATTGATCATATTGATTATGAGGCTTGGGCATAGCCCACCACCTTAGACAGGGAATCATAATGGTCATAACTGTCATTTGTCTTATTGACGATATAGCCCGTAGGCAAAACACCACTAATGGATGTTAAATCATGGCTCGTAGGCACTACATCACTAATGGATGTTAAATCATGGCCCGTAGGCACTACATCACTAATGGATGTTAAATTATGATCATCGTATTGATGATATAAGTCGGGATCAAATTTGATCACATAGGCTATAAGGTTAGGACATAGTCCTTCACCCAGTCGGCTAGTGCGGTTCCTCAAGTCACACTTCCAGGAGTATTAACATTACTTGAATGCTAATAAAAGTATTTGTCTTAAAATGGTTTAACAATGTAGCCATGATCGCATTGATCATAAAGGCTTGGAGGCTTGAACATAGTCAACAACCTCTGGATAGAAAGGATAATCTTCCTTAACTATCATGGTAGAAGGGCTAGTCATCCTTAACTACCAAAATTTGCCGATTAATGTAGTCTTGCCACTTGGCTGGGGTAAACCATCAAGAAGATCTTTTTGAATTATTTTGCGGATCGATAAAGTTCGAATTAAAATCGAGACGATCGCTTAAACAAAGAATGTAATGAATACATATATAATAATGATAATAATTCCAAATATTTCCATAAATCATTAGGAAGTTACAATAGTGCCTTAAACAGGACTTTTAATAACTAACTGTCCACGTAGGGACTTAAAAGCATATCAAGTCCACACAGGGACAAAAAGGAAATATCGGTCCTTATAGGAGCTATAACACGTCCACGAGGGACTATAATGAAATAAGTGTCCATTAAAGGGACTATTTTAAACAAATGTCCACACAGGGACTTAAGACGAAAGATACGTCCACATAGGGACTATAATAAACAAATGTCCACGCAGGGACTACATAGAAGACATGTCCATATAGGACTTAAAGGATAATGAAATACAATTGAAAGAAGGATTCTCTTGAGCCTTCTTTGCTTTATTCCTGTTATTTATCTTCTTGGTTAACTGCATATGGTACTAACACTGAAGGTCAGTTAATAATATAAGTTTTCCAAATGGGGATCCGTTATAGAAATAGAATCTAAGGCTTCAAGGGTTAAAGAATATAATGGATCACGGTTTGGAGTTTGGCAAGCATAATACAAGTTTAGAATTAAAAACTCGGATGTAAGAAATATGTACCATAAGTATCCACTGGTATATCTTTGAAGTTGGAGACTTAGGGACCTCTGGTATGGACTCCATAGATACAGACTTTAAAATTTTAGCCTCAGGGACCTCCGGTAGGGACTCTGGAGTCTGGTTAAAGGTTCTAATAGGTTTGGTTTTAGGAATAAGTTTATAAAGGTCTTTCCTCCAAACCGGTCGCATGCTTATCTTTTCCGTAGTACGAAGCATAGCATTCCATGGCTTTGGATGAGAATAATCTCCATCAATGGCTTCTTTGCTTGGTAACTTGTTTCTGAAATACATAAAATCAAAAACAATGTATACTTAATGGGGATGAGAGCATTCCTATGTCAAGCCTAGACTCTAAAATTTTAAGGAATATGCTACTGTGTCATTTGAGATTAAACACAGAAGGCTAGTGTTTAATTCACTCAAACGTTGGCTCTAATACCAACCTGTCACACCCCGATTTCCACGTATAACCCGGTGAGCCCGGTGGGGAATATTGTGACGTATGTTGACATCATCATAACCAAACAACACAGAATAGCACAGCGGAAGTCTTGAATATAAAATATTATTACAACTCAATTGTTTGAAAATACTAAAATAATAATTACAGACGATTTTGTAATAACAATAATCCACATGCGGATCAAAATATATACAAAGATGTTCAACAGACTTTGGGCACATCTAAGGACTTGCAAGATCCTCTTATGTTGCTACTGAGCAGCTTCCAGCCTATTTACGTATTTGTACTTGTAGTTTAGTATTTTGAAAATACGTCAGTTTACACTGGTAAATACAATCAACCGACACATTTTGAAAACCTTTTCAAAATTTGACTTAGGTGCACAAGGCACGAAAAATCTTTTATACTTGGGACAAACTATATCTCATGTTATCAGTTTTATATAACTTGACAATACATACAGGGCCCGGAAGCTATGCCGGTTCATGATTAACCGACACACCACTTATTCCCTTATTGGGAAAACCCAAATTGGGCTATAAAATTTTAATAAACCGCATCTGTCAGGTGTATGCCTACACCCCGCGCTTATGTCGTGGCCACTTAGAATTAAATGAGTCAAGGATATCCAGGACACGGTCGCATTAACCCCCAATGTTTAAGTCAAGCAATACGAATTAAAACGGGTTATTTTTTGAATTTCTTGACACATAGGTCTTCGAATCCCATACCCGACCATGCGGTAATAATTTACCGTATCCCAAGCCCGTATAAGGAAAATAGGTTAAGAGTATTTACCTGAGCTAGCACTCGTCTTATGATGCAGATTTATAATAACTCAGTCGTATTCAATTAAGTAAGCGTAGGTACAATTTACCGGATGCTCTACTGTGTAATGATGGTATAAATAACCAATTAGAATGCTAACGGATCTTATTTAAGTCATAGACTTAGATCGGCTAGCTTAAAGTATCAGAAATGGTACAATACGCATGATTAAGCGATGACAGGAATAGAATGTAGTTTAAACCCGACAAGTACAAAGACTTGTATAATATGCAAACATATAACATTCTAGATTTAGATTTCGAAATTAAAAGTGATAAGGTTAAACCCGTTTTGGTTAAATTACGTAAACTAGTCACGTAGGCTTAATCGTACGCATATAAGCGATACCGGTTAACCGGATGAGTCATGAACAAGTTCCATATGCCAATATACTTTAAACAAGTTATAATATCAGTAGGATATCAACTTGTATGCCCGTTAAGGTTTTAAAATCAAACAATGCCTTATAAGGGTGTTTTGGTCATTTAGCGATGTATAAAAGGAACTTGCATATAATCTGATGTTACGACCATAAATATTCTGTGAAAAGATTTTGTTCATGATATAATATCAGTAGGATATCAAACATATGTGTGTTTTATAGTTTAAGACCAAACTATGCACCGTAAGGGCATTTTGGTCATTTCACACATAGTTTCGAAAGCTCGTTTGGGATTCTGAGTTTATATTATGCACCTACTGTAAAAATATTTCAAATGAGTTATAAAATTAGTAGGTAACAAGTCTTGGTTGGTAAATATGGTTTAAAACATACTACGCGCTGAAAAGGCGTTAAAGTCGTTAAATGACGATATTTGCGATATTTTATGAAAACTGATGTTATGAACAGGTTTATATGATCAAGATATGTTATTTAGTATAACACATCAGTAGTTAAAAGGTTTCGTATGGAAATCATGCTTTAAATTCATTTTATGTGCCACAAGGGCATTATCGTCATTTAAGAGCGTAGTACAAAGAACTTGTGCATAAACTCAGTTTATAAACTGAGATGATATCCCAAAATATCCTAATAATGATATTATATCAGTAGGTAATGAGTTTAGTATGATAAATTCCGTTGACTTTTTAAACATTAATAAGTTGACCTATCAATTGACCAAGCAAACGTGATTGTTAGAATGTGCCATTTTGAGGGATTAATACCCACCTAATTATGATCACGTAGCCATGTTCGTTGCAAGCAATGGTTGGACCATTAAGGTCTAAACCGAAAGTCAAAGCCTTTATAAAAAACGCTTGACTTTTGCCTTTTAAAAGCCTACAAAATAAATATGCCAAGGAAGGAACACTTACAAGTGGTCCTATGGACTGAATATAACTCAGAGGGAAGTTCTAAATGCTCAGGATCCTCCACAAGAGAGTTATAGAGAATAAAGGAAGAATGGTGCAAGTTTAAACTATGAAACCCACCACCTATTTATACTTGAAGAAGATGAAGGAGATCATTCCAAGTGTTTAGAGGCCTCCTAGGATGTTAACAAGTGTTAAAATGTCACTCAGAGGCTTAGTTTTAGCATGTTGACACTTTTAGTCCCTCAACTATTAAATTTGTCGTTCAAAGGTTATAAAATAACATAAGGACGCATTTGGTCGCTCTCGTTTAACATGTGGCATACGAGGATTAGCGGGACGCGTGTCGGGATTTAATTGGACGGGTTATTACGAGGTGTTACAATTATATATATATATATTTTTTAATGTTATTTTATTTAAATTGAAACAACGTTAAAGTTTTTTTATTTATTTAAAATCAAGGGGTCCACAAGGAACCCCCCATCACCCCCTTCTAGGCTAGTCCGCTGCACCGTATCAACAAACCTCCGAACCAGTCCACCTCACCACCTACCCCGCCCGTTCTTGTCGACTGGAATCCGAAAGGAGCCGTTTTTTGATGGACTTCTGCGATAACAGACAAGAAGTCGTTTCAATGAAAGCACCCGTATTTGAAAGATTCTGTCAACGTGTAAAAGAAACCAATCATTCTACAAATGCCACTTTGTCAAGGTTTCATACTCTGTTAGTGGAGGTTCGTAGACTTCATACATTCTTCAACTTCATGATGGCTCAAGGTGACGACATAATAGAGGCACAAGTGATTATCCCGGCCCATTGGGAATACGAAAACATACAGAATACAAAGATTTGGTCACATCTTGTCTTAGCAGTTAATAAGAAATCATCCCCGTATGCAATCTGGCATGCATCCGGATGCCGACTTCGACGGTTTAGGGGTTGATGATTAGGATTTAATTATCTGCTTTGTTTATGTTTAATTTTCTTGTTTGTTTAGGTTTAATTATATCGTCATGTTTAGATTTAATTATTTGGGGTATTTAGGTTTAAATATGTGGTATGTTTTAGTTTAATTATATAGTTTGTGTAATGCTTTTAATCTTATTAAATGTGTTCTTTTAGTTTATATTATTTTTATTTTAGATACCTGTTTTGTTATTTAAATTTACGCAATGTTAGGTTTTTTTATTTAAACAATGCTATATTTATTTATTTAAAATCATGGGGTCCACAAGGGACCCACCAGTACCCCCTTCCGGACTAGTCCGCTCCACCGCACCAACACACCTCCAAACCAGTCCACTCACCACCTCCATCATATACCCCCGTCCGTTCTCGTCTTCCGGAATCTAAAGCATATCGTCGGACTTGGCGAGTGGAGGTTATGAGCGTGAGTAAACTTTAATTAATTTGTTATAGACTTTATCACAGTAATATATTAAATTTCAATTATTTATTGTAGAATCTACATGGTTCATGATGGTGCTAAATGGCGTGGACGCCCATTCTTAAGATAATTAGTACGTTGTAAGTACAATCAGCTTTGGTGTAAATCTTATCTGAATTGTTTACCTTGGTAATAAACGAGTCTCCATCGTCTAGTTTTATGTTAGAACATCTCCAACACCCATTTTTAGAGCCGTATGTGAAGGAGGGAGGACCGTGAGGGATGTGACGTCTAATGTGGGGACGAATGCAAACAGACGGTGTGTGTGAAAGGGGAAGAGAGGAAGACGGGGTGTACGTGCGCGTTCTTGCAGTAAACTCGGGCAGCGCCAACTGGGTATCTATCCGTGAAAAGCGTAATTGGGGATGCTTTATAAAAAATTAAAAATGCATTTGTTCATCAACTCTTTACGGAATAACAAAATCAAAGAATTATATATTTAAGTGTCACGTAAATATTTATCGCATATCCTAAAATACATAAATTTTTATGATTTAATAGAAATCAAATGAAACTGAAAAGAATCTGTAAACTATTAATTAAAGTAATTAAAAGGGTCGTATTATTGGCTCAACTTGAAACCTTAAATCGACATCTTCAATACGGGTCGTATAGGTCTAGACGGGTCGTATGGATCTATACGGGTCGTATTGCTTTTTCAATTTCCAATAAAGACTGATGTGTCAGATTTTGTTTATTTAACTTGACCTATACGGGTCGTATAGAGCAATACGACCATATAGGGGGAGTTTTTTTTAACATTAGTTTAGTTTTTTTACACTCAATACTCAAACTATGGTGTCTAAACCCTTGAATCCGAAAGCTTCTCCTATCAAATTACAACAAACTCCGGATACTAAAAACCATCAGCAATCATACTTTGGAAGCTACTATGCGGGGATATATACATAAACCACCAAGGGGTTTTCTATTCAGATTCAGGATACAGATATGAAAGTTAAATTTCAGATTCCAAAAAAAATGTTTTTTTCTTTGTAATGATGTGAATTAAATACATGTATTGATATGATTGATAAAACTTAAACATTCTGAACACTACCTGCAGACAACCCAACAAATATAATCTTGATCAAACAGGACATAGTCCCAGGTTGTCTAAAGAAGCACTTTTATCATGTGTCATATAAAACGGGGCATATTCAGATTCAGGAAGCAGAAGTTACACAAGGCAATCAAATCTTACAAACACCATCTAATAGACTACTGGTTATATATTAGGAATTCAATTAAGTTGTCTGTTATATCTGCTTCCTGAATCTGAATATGTCTCGTTTTATATGACACATGATAAAAGCGCTTCTTTAGACAACCTTGGATTATGTTCCGTTTTGGACATGGTTTTAGAGATTTCTGGGTTGCAAACGGACTAATAGAATGCAAACGGACTAATGGAAGGTAATGCGTGCAAGTATGTGACAAAACAAGGATCGTTCTAATAGATTAAAGAGAAAAGGCACTAAGAGATGGTTTACAAATGCATATCCAGCATTCAAATGATGCCTCAATACGTGTAGTTATTCGGAATGTTTCGAATCATCATAGAAGACATGTCGGGTTCTTCTATTAGCGGGTTCTTCTGCTAGCGTCTAAACTGTCACACCCCGACCCGCAGCGGAATAAGAGTCGGGGCATAATTGGGTTATCACCAAAGCTCATGATATTTACTAATATGTTTCATATTTATTAAAGTCAAAGTTACATTTCCAAATATCCAAACATATCCATACAATACAAAGAAAATAAACCAAACAAAACAATCCCAAACTCTAAATCATTTTATTCTTCTAGTCCAATCCTAAGTGTTTCTTGCTGCAGCTGGTTCACCTGTATCATGTGTAAAAAAATGGGGGTTTTTGGGTCAACATAAGTTGGCGAGTGAACCTTGTTAGATAAACATTTATTATTGATTTTCTTGTTAGTTTATCAATGAAAAATTGTGCATAATCATAAATGAGCAAATGTAAATAACCAAGCAGTAGCAATAGCAATCACAACTATAACATACAATAACACATGATAGCATACATTAACATAACAACATCATACGATAAATAACATGAATGAAACTATGCGATCAAGGCTCAATCAAACGGAGCCGATCGTATTGCATGTACTGAAAATGATAAATGTCTGTGCGATCAAGGCTCAATCAAACGGAGCCGATCGTATGTGGGCACGCCAGGTTCACGCTCATAATGTAATGGGGAGCGGCGGCCTATGAAATTGCATGTACTGAAATAATAAATTGAATCTAACAATAACCACACAAACAGTTGTAACAAGCTGAATACACAAGTTCATGATATGATGTATGCACAATGGTTTAAATATAATATATAGCAAGACACATGATACACCCCAAAACGTGATTAAAACGGGGAATTTGTAAAGATTCACTCACATTGGGTGCGTTTGAATGGAGATGATGAGATGCGCACGAGTCGGGAGAGTTGAACAACGAGAATTACTAACCTAAATAATGACGGAAAAATATAGCAAATTAGTGGATTTTATTAAGGATTTTAATGAAATTTTTAGATATATATTTGTGAGTTTAAGGCTATTTTCTATCTTTAAAAATATTATTTTTAATTATTTTTAATTGATTTTTAAATTAAATTAAATAAATAAAAATATAAAAAAATTGTTTATTTTTGCGTTGACCGTTGACCTGTTGACCGGTTCGGTCAGTGTGCATGTATGCACTGGGTGAGACTCGAACCCGAGACCTCCCGTACGCGTGCACGCAGCTCTACCAACTGAGCTACGTGTCTAACCCGAAATAATCTTGTTTTTAATTATATTTATATACTAATTCGATTTATTCAAAATTCATTTGTTTTTAAAAAAGATTTTAAATCATCGAACCGGTGCCGTTAACCAGACTCGAACGCGTGACGTGCGACTTAGTGTTGCACACAGTCCACCGCTGGACTGTGTGTCTAACCTGGTTAATATTTCGGTTTTTATTATACTTAACAACTAACGGGGTTAACCCGGTTCAGCTTTAATCAAAAAGGCATTTTATTACATAGAGGGTGCGTGTATCAGGGATCGATCTCGTGACGTGTGCGTATTATTTACACACAGTCCACCGCTGGACTGTGTGTCTAACCCGTTTAAAATACCAATTTTAATTATACTTATAGTGTTATCACAGTTCATCTTCTTCGTTGGATTTTACCGACAGCAGATTACACCATTAAATCTTGTTAATCCGATTGTTAAGCATTACACAGACTGATAAGAGATAGCAGGGATGATAATTAGAAGAAAACATACCGGTGAACGATTGATTACAGAGTTCCGGCAAGGCGTCGGTCTCTGTTTTTAAGGACTTCAACTGAGCAAATCAATTAATCGTTTTGATTAGCTAATCATGAAATTGAAGTGTTAAACAAACGTTATCAGTGTGTTTGAAGGTCCTTACCGTTTCACAGACGAAGATAAAGATTTCCAGAAATTTTCCAGCGAACTGGAATTATCTAATAACAGTGCCTGAATTCGATCTCAAGTGGAAGGTTTGAGTTAGAAATAGCTTAACAACTGTTAGACTACGATGGTATTGAAGAACTTACCGATTTGAGGAAAAATACGGTTTTCCGACGAACTTGCAGAATTTTCGGCGAGTTGATTTAAGCTTTCTGATGGACCGAATGTGTGATGAAAGTGAAATGGAATGTTTGTATGATGTTTCTGAGTCGCAAGAGGGGTCTTGATTGAAGTAATTCAGACATTGATTATTTTCGGTTATAAAAACCGATTATGATCAAAATTGAAGTTCATTCAAATCCGAATTGATTAAGATCGTCGGTGCATCGGTTATAAACCTGAAATCGCGATTATTCAAACGTTTAGACGGTTGAATAGCCGATTTCAGTTTTTCAGTTGGCGTAACCGGTTTATCTAGGTTTGTATATAAGAATCATTTGTTTCCTAGAGTTGACAGAAAACAAACAAGTGGCGGAGTGGTGATGTGTGTGTGTGTTAAGTCTTTGGATTTCACTTCCGGCTGACCCGGGTTCGAGCCCCGGCAGCAACATTTTATTTTTATTTATTTTGTTTTCACTTTTTATCAAATATAATTTTTAT
The DNA here is from genome assembly GCA_947069175.1 of Scalesia atractyloides. NCBI lineage: Eukaryota > Viridiplantae > Streptophyta > Magnoliopsida > Asterales > Asteraceae > Scalesia > Scalesia atractyloides. The sequence goes on from CAMTDV010000021.1 coordinate 33,699,351, forward strand.
AGTTTAATTTGTTTATTAATTATGTATCATTAAAAATCAAAATAACCATAAATATACAACGTGACATTTATAACTTGATATTCGATTACAAAACGGAGCGGGTTTTGGAACCCGTTTTTGACAAATGTTACAGTATCCCCTACTTTTAGGAATTTCGTCCCGAAATTTAAGTAGTAGAAGTAGTAGGAAAAAGATGCGGTATTTTTCGCGCATTGAGTCTTCACGTTCCCAAGTAAACTCAGGTCCCCGTTTCGACTCCCAGCGTACCCTAACAATTGGAATGCGACTCCGTCGTAGACGTTTCTCCCCGAAGTCCATGATTTCTACTGGTCTTTCAATAAAATGCATAGATTCATCAATCTGAATATCTTCCAGAGGAATGTGGAGGTTTTCATCAGCGAGGCACTTCTTCAAGTTCGACACGTGGAATGTGGGATGAATCCTGTTGAGTTCTTCTGGTAGATCAAGCTTGTATGCTACAGGTCCTACTCTTTCGAGTATCTTGAAAGGTCCTACGAAGCGTGGTGCTAGCTTGCCTTTTTGACCAAAACGAACTACTCCCTTCCACGGTGATACTTTTAGAAGTACATGTTCACCAATGTTAAACTCTAAAGGCTTCCGTCGTTTATATGCATAACTCTTTTGACGACTTTGAGCCGCTAGAAGATTGTTTCGGATTTGATGGATCTTGTCTGTGGTTTCTTGGATCAATTCTGGACCAGTGATTTGAGCTTCCCCAATTTCGTGCCAACATACTGGAGATCGGCACTTACGACCATATAAGGCTTCAAAAGGTGCCATGCCGATACTTGAATGATAGCTGTTGTTGTACGAAAATTCTACTAATGGTAGATGAGCGTCCCAACTACCCTTGAAGTCTATAACACATGCTCGAAGCATATCTTCAAGAGTTTGAATGGTGCGTTCAGATTGACCATCAGTTTGAGGATGATAGGCGGTACTGAGATCTAATCGCGTACCCATAGCGGCTTGTACTGCTTGCCATGTTCGTGAAGTGAAACGACCATCACGATCAGAAATAATGCTTAACGTTACCCCATGTCGGCTTACGATTTCGCTGATATAAATACGAGCAAGCTTTTCGTTCTTGAAATCTTCGCGGATAGGAATAAAGTGAGCTGATTTTGTAAGTCGGTCAATTATTACCCATATAGTGTCATACCCACCAGAAGTGCGAGGTAACCCGGTAATGAACTCCGTGGTTATATTTTCCCACTTCCATACAGGTATTTTAGGTTGGACCAGAAGTCCTGAGGGTCTTTGGTGTTCAGCTTTCACCTTGGAACATGTAAGGCACTCGGAAACAAAAATAGCAATATCCTTTTTCATTCCAGGCCACCAATAGGTATATCGTAGGTCATGATACATCTTATCGGCTCCTGGGTGTATAGAGTATCGCATTTTGTGAGCTTCCTTCATAAGAATTTCACGAAGATTGTTGTGGTTAGGAATCCAGATACGATCTAGGTAGTACAGAATACCGTCAGATTTAGTTTCAATTTTAAGTTCAGCTCCACAGGACATCTCCTTTTGTACATCATCTTCCGTAACTGAAACATGTTGGGCTTCTCGAATTTGATCTTTAATGTCAGTTATAATTTGCGAACATAGAAGACGGATGGAGTTCGCATAACCCTTTCGACTAAGTGCATCGGCCACCACATTTGCTTTGCCAGGGTGGTACCGAATTTCACAGTCATAGTCATTTAGAAGTTCGACCCATCTTCGTTGCCTCATGTTTAACTCATTTTGATTGAAGATATGTTGAAGACTCTTGTGGTTGGTGTATATTTCACACTTAGTACCATAGAGATAATGTCTCCATATCTTAAGAGCGAACACAACGGCTCCAAGTTCTAGGTCATGGGTGGTGTAGTTCTTCTCATGCGTCTTGAGTTGTCTCGAAGCATAAGCTATAACTTTTCCTCTTTGCATTAGAACGCAGCCTAATCCTTGCCCTGACGCGTCGCAATAGACCACAAAATCATCACAACCTTCAGGAAGAATGAGGATTGGTGCATCACAAAGTTTTTGTTTAAGTGTTTGGAAGGCTTCTTCTTGCTTGGGTCCCCATATGAAAGGTTTTCCCTTATGAGTTAAAGTCGTGAGTGGTACAGCAATGCGTGAGAAGTTTGAGATGAATCGACGATAATACCCAGCCAAACCAAGAAAAGATCTTACTTTAGTTGGTGTAAGTGGAGCTTGCCATACTTGTACTGCTTTGATCTTTGAGGGGTCGACATGTATTCCCTTGTCATTGACTACATGTCCGAGGAATTGCACCTCTTTTAACCAGAATTCGCATTTGGAGAATTTGGCGTAAAGCTTTTCATTCTCTAGAAGTGTAAGGATGAGTCGAAGATGACGCTCATGATCAGACTTAGACTTTGAATAAATAAGAATGTCGTCGATGAAGACTATAACAAATCGATCAAGATAAGGTTTGCAGACTCTGTTCATTAGGTCCATGAAGACTGCTGGAGCGTTGGTTAAACCAAATGGCATGACCATGAATTCATAATGACCATAACGAGTTCGGAATGCGGTCTTTGGGACGTCTTCTTCATGTACTCTAAGTTGATGATAACCAGATCGAAGGTCGATTTTGGAAAAGTAGCTGGCACCTTGGAGTTGGTCAAGAAGATCATCAATGCGAGGTAAAGGATAGCGATTCTTGATTGTTAATTTGTTGAGATCTCTTGTAGTCGATGCACATACGAAACGATCCATCTTTCTTCTTTACAAAAAGGACAGGTGCACCCCAAGGCGAGGAGCTAGGACGTATGAATCCCTTGTCAGTCAACTCTTGTAATTGACTGGCTAGCTCTTGCATTTCAGAGGGGGCTAACCTATAAGGAGACTTTGCAACTGGTGTAGCACCAGGTATAAGATCAATACGGAATTCGACTTCTCTAATTGGAGGAAGTCCTGAAATGTCATCAGGAAAAACTTGCGGGAAGTCTTTTACTACTGGGATGTCTTGAAGTTTCTTCTCCATGGTTCCCTGTTTGATGATATGAGCTAAAAACGCGACATAATTTTTGCGAAGATATTTTTGGGCTTGAAGACAAGACATTAAGCTGAGCCCCTTCGACGAGGTTTCTCCAAAGATTCGAAGAGTCTGACCGTTTGAAAGAGGAATACGTATAAATTTTTCGCGACATACAACTTCTGCCTGATGTTGACTGAGCCAGTCCGTACCAATTATGATATCAAAACTTCCCAGCTTCATAGGAATAAGGTCGACTGAGAAATCGTGGTCGTTTAAGGTGAGTGTACAGTTGCGTATAATAGAGTTTAATGAAACTGGTTTCCCGTCAGCAACTTCTACCGTTATGGATTCCATGAGCTTATCCCGCTTTTGGTTTAAGATAGGTTCAAATTCTAAGGACACAAAACTTCTATCCCACAAGTATCAAATAACATAGATGCATATCTACCATTGATGAGGAACGTACCGTTAACCACATTGCCGTCAGCTCTAGCCTGATTAGCGTTGATATTGAAAGCTCTTCCTCTTGCAGGTGGAGGAGCTTGGTTCGCTTGATTCACCGGGTTGGCTTGGGCCTGAGCATGAATAATGTTTACCAACCTTGGACAAGTGTTTCTGAAATGGCTTGGGTCTCCACAATTGTAGCAAGCCCGCATAGGTTGACCCATAGGATAATTGGGTTGGTAATATGTTTGGTTGGGCGGGTGGATATAGTAGGGGTTGTTGGGCTTGACCCATTAATTATTGGTGGGTTTGGGTTGAAGGTTGGTGGCGGTTCGTTCGCTGAGGCATGTGGCAGGTTCGAACAGTATGACCCGCGCGACCACAGCCGGTGCAATGCTGGCAAGGATAATCAGGAGAATGGTGATATTGGCAACGGTTGCATTTTGGTAACGGGCCAGAGTAGGGTCTTTTGTATGGTGCAGGTGAAGGAGCGACTTGGGTAATGGGTGCAGCAGGAATAGGGGAGTTGGTTTGTGTAACAGCGAAGTTTCTGGTGTTGCGCTTCCTCTTGTTAGCAAACTTAGAGGAGGAGATGGAATGGTTTGAAGTTTGACCCTCAACAGGGGCTTTCTTTTTCTCTTCTTTAAACTTCCCGTTGCGAATTCGATTCTCGGTCAGTTCAGTCGCTAGCTCCATAGCAGCTTCAAGTGTTACCAGTGAAATGCTGAGAACTGAATCTTGAATTTTCGAGGGAAGTCCTCGAATATAATGCTCGATCAAACGATAAGCTGGGGTAAACAAATTAGGAACCATTTGGTTCAACTCTAAGAACCTCTTGTTATAGGTGGTATGATCTCCTCCTTCTGCTTTAAAGAATGAAATTCGTCTTCCAACTTTTTAATTTCACTCCTAGGACAGAAACGCCTAGTCATGATTTCCCTTAACTCCTCCCAAGTTAAGGCCATTGCATCATCAATTCCCCTCTTCCCCTTTTCAGTATTCCACCAGGTGAGAGCTACCCCAAATAGTCTCCCGGTGGCGTATCGAACCTTGCGATCCTCAGGACAGTCGCAGTTGAGGTAGGTGTTTTCCATTTCCTCAAACCAATGGAGGAGAGCAGTGACACCTTCGGTCCCTTCAAATTTAGGAGGATCACAATATTTGAAATGTTTGTATGAGCACTTGCTGGTAGGAGGGTTGTCGATGTTCTGGTCATGTTGTTAGGGAGGATTAGTGGGATTTGTGGCGAGAGCTTGTTGTACTTGAACCACAATGTCAGGCAGTATCGTGGCCATTTGTTTCGCGATGTGTGTGGCCAAGCGTTCCTGAGACCTTCCTGATCTTTTACCCCCTCGTTGTTGTCTGGGCGACATCTACAGGAACATACATAAGAAGATTGTGAGTTTATGGAGTCTTTTTAGGTGTCATGTGTCTTTAAGGAAAATGAAAATAACATAAATATCAATAATGCAACTACATCCATAGGATGTCTTGGGTTTGCTCATGTTGGACCTCAAATGTCCCCCATACCTTCACCTGTATAGTCATGTGGGCCCCCATGGCTATTGGCTTGGTAGGATTCACATTAGTATTGGCGATTTAACACTCGCATCACCCGAATGTAAACCACAAAATATGTTTACGAGATGTATGGTCGGAATGTGTCCAGGAGTAGACACAATGACAACTCAAAGTGGGGTTAGCTCACACGACGTTTGGTATAGCATGCTTTGGCCTAATAGGTACTTTGTACTCTCATCGTTAGTCCCCAGGTAGGCAAACTGGTCCTTTATTTTGGATTTATACGAATGCCAGCCTAGACAGGACGTTCCGACTACCGGTACTGGTACCCTTCCAGTTACTACATGCCCGTCATGAGAACTCACTTTGATGAGATTTGAAAACACAAAAATCATTGTAAAAACAATCATGATGTGGTGTGTGCTTTCATGGATATGATGTGTTATGAGAATATGATTCATGATAGGCATTATATGATAATATATACTTATGAACATGCTTGCATAACATTGAATGTAACATTTAATATAAAACATATAAACATCATGAAATTTGGCATGTAACACACAAAAATCTCAAAAATTTCTAATCAACTATAGTATAGGCTCTAAGGGTCTAATAACCTATCATATATCCCTATAGTCATGGCTCTGATACCAATCTGTCACACCCCGACCCGCAGCGGAATAAGAGTCGGGGCATAATTGGGTTATCACCAAAGCTCATGATATTTACTAATATGTTTCATATTTATTAAAGCCAAAGTTACATTTCCAAATATCCAAACATGTCCATACAATACAAAGAAAATAAACCAAACAAAACAATCCCAAACTCTAAATCATTTTATTATTCTAGTCCAATCCTAAGTTTTTCTTGCTGCAGCTGGTTCACCTGTATCATGTGTAAAAAAATGGGGGTTTTTGGGTCAACATAAGTTGGCGAGTGAACCTTGTTAGATAAACATTTATTATTGATTTTCTTGTTAGTTTATCAATGAAAAATTGTGCATAATCATAAATGAGCAAATGTAAATAACCAAGCAGTAGCAATAGCAATCACAACTATAACATACAATAACACATGATAGCATACATTAACATAACAACATCATACGATAAATAACATGAATGAAACTGTGCGATCAAGGCTCAATCAAACGGAGCCGATCGTATTGCATGTACTGAAAATGATAAATGTCTGTGCGATCAAGGCTCAATCAAACGGAGCCGATCGTATGTGGGCACGCCAGGTTCACGCTCATAATGTAATGGGGAACATGCTCAACGCTCATAATGTAATGGGGAGCGGCGGCCTATGAAATTGCATGTACTGAAATAATAAATTGAATCTAACAATAACCACACAAACAGTTGTAACAAGCTGAATACACAAGTTCATGATATGATGTATGCACAATGGCTTAAATATAATATATAGCAAGACACATGATACACCCCAAAACGTGATTAAAACGGGGAATTTGTAAAGATTCACTCACATTGGGTGCGTTTGAATGGAGATGATGAGATGCGCACGAGTCGGGAGAGTTGAACAACAAGAATTACTAACCTAAATAATGACGGAAAAATATAGCAAATGAGTGGATTTTATTAAGGATTTTAATGAAATTTTTAGATATATTTTTGTGAGTTTAAGGCTATTTTCTATCTTTAAAAATATTATTTTTAATTGATTTTTAAATTAAATTAAATAAATAAAAATATAAAAAAAATTGTTTATTTTTGCGTTGACCGTTGACCGTTGACCTGTTGACCGGTTCGGTCAGTGTGCATGTATGCACTGGGTGAGACTCGAACCCGAGACCTCCCGTACGCGTGCACGCAGCTCTACCAACTGAGCTACGTGTCTAACCCGAAACAATCTTGTTTTTAATTATATTTATATACTAATTCGATTTATTCAAAATTCATTTGTTTTTAAAAAAGATTTTAAATCATCGAACCGGTGCCGTTAACCAGACTCGAACGCATGACGTGCGACTTAGTGTTGCCACAGTCCACCGCTGGACTGTGTGTCTAACCTGGTTAATATCTCGGTTTTTATTATACTTAACAACTAACGGGGTTAACCGGTTCAGCTTTAATCAAAAAGGCATTTTATTACATAGAGGGTGCGTGTATCAGGGATCGATCTCGTGACGTGTGCGAATTATTTACACACAGTCCACCGCTGGACTGTGTGTCTAACCCGTTTAAAATACCAATTTTAATTATACTTATAGTGTTATCACAGTTCATCTTCTTCGTTGGATTTTACCGACAGCAGATTACACCATTAAATCTTGTTAATCCGATTGTTAAGCATTACACAGACTGATAAGAGATAGCAGGGATGATAATTAGAAGAAAACATACCGGTGAACGATTGATTACAGAGTTCCGGCAAGGCGTCGGTCTCTGTTTTTAAGGACTTCAACTGAGCAAATCAATTAATCGTTTTGATTAGCTAATCATGAAATTGAAGTGTTAAACAAACGTTATCAGTGTGTTTGAAGGTCCTTACCGTTTCACAGACGAAGATAAAGATTTCCAGAAATTTTCCGGCGAACTGGAATTATCTGATAACAGTGCCTGAATTCGATCTCAAGTGGAAGGTTTGAGTTAGAAATAGCTTAACAACTGTTAGACTACGATGGTATTGAAGAACTTACCGATTTGAGGAAAAATACGGTTTTCCGACGAACTTGCAGAATTTTCCGGCGAGTTGATTTAAGCTTTCTGATGGACCGAATGTGTGACGAAAGTGAAATGGAATGTTTGTATGATGTTTCTGAGTCGCGAGAGGGGTCTTGATTGAAGTATTTCAGATATTGATTATTTTCGGTTATAAAAACCGATTATGATCAAAATTGAAGTTCATTCAAATCCGAATTGATTAAGATCGTCGGTGCATCGGTTATAAACCTGAAATCGCGATTATTCAAACGTTTAGACGGTTGAATAGCCGATTTCAGTTTTTCAGTTGGCGTAACCGGTTTATCTAGGTTTGTATATAAGAATCATTTGTTTCCTAGAGTTGACAGAAAACAAACAAGTGGCGGAGTGGTGATGTGTGTGTGTGTTAAGTCTTTGGATTTCACTTCCGGCTGACCCGGGTTCGAGCCCCGGCAGCAACATTTTATTTTTATTTATTTTGTTTTCACTTTTTATCAAATATAGTTTTTATAGTTTAGTTTGTTTATTAATTATGTATCATTAAAAATCAAAATAACCATAAATATACAACGTGACATTTATAACTTGATATTCGATTACAAAACGGAGCGGGTTTTGGAAACCCGTTTTTGACAAATGTTACATAAACCCACATCTTGCAAAAAAAATTCTGTCTAAAAAGCGCTTTTATCACGTGTCATATAAAACGGGAAATCAGCCTTGCAATGCCACCGTATCCATAGCCAACGTTGTCACCAATATTTTTACTTTGAAACAAATCCCATTTTTAGACAATCTGGGATTATGTTCCGTTTTATTACAGTCATATGACAACTAATTATACCATACAACGTTATAGTACAAGTGGATTCAAAACAAAATTATATGTATTTAAAGAATACGATACCACATAGAATCGAACGTAGCCGGAATGACATATGTAGACGATATTCTTCATTAATTGACACGTGATGAAAAAATACACCAAAATACGATATGTATACGCATCGAAAAAGCGAAACCTAAATTATGAAATTTTTGTTTTACCCCTAGACGTATCGTATAGGTCAAAACGGTGTCGTATAGTATGCTTATACAGATCGTATAGGCCTATATGCTTCGTATAGACCCCCTGAATTCCAAAAAAACAAGGGGTTATTTGATAAATCAGGGGGTCCATGTCACACCCCGGCCCGCAGCGGAATAAGAGTCGGGGCATAATTAGGTTATCACCAAAGCTCATGATGTTTACTAATATGTTTCATATTTGTTAAATTCAAAATTACAACTTCAATATTCCAAACAAGTTCATACAATTACAAGGAAAAAGTAACTAAGCAAACAATCCAAAGCCTAAACTGATTTATTCTTCTAGGCCGTCCTATATGTTTCTTGCTGCAACTGGATCACCTGTATCATGTGTAAAAAATGGGGGTTTTTGGGTCAACAAAAGTTGGCGAGTGAACCTTGTTAGAAAACATTTATTATTGATTTCTTATTGTATTTAATATGGAAAAATTGTGCAATAATCATATGTGAGCAAACGTAAATAAACATACAATAACAAACGGTGGTGATGATGTATCTTTTACATGATATATCCTTGGGTTATTATAGATCATGAAAGATTTAATATAAACGACGATAAAAATAACAAACCACCTTGCATGAGTATATAACATGAATGATAATGTATATTGTCACACCCCGACCCGCAGCGGAATAAGAGTCGGGGCATAATTGGGTTATCACCAAAGCTCATGATATTTAATAATATGTTTCATATTTATTAAAGTCAAAATTACATTCCAAATAATCCAAACATGTCCATACAATACAAAGAAAATAACCAAACAAAATAATTCCAAGCTCTAAATCATTTTATTCTTCTAGTCCAATCCTATGTGTTTCTGGCTGCAGCTGGTTCACCTGTATCATGTGTAAAAATGGGGTTTTTGGGTCAACATAAGTTGGCGAGTGAACCTTGTTAGATAAACATTTATTATTGATTTACTTGTTAGTTTATCATTGAAAAATTGTGCATAATCATAAATGAGCAAATGTAAATAACCAAGCAGTAGCAATAGCAATCACAACTATAACATACAATAACATATGATAGCATACATTAACATACCAACATCATACGATAAATAACATGAATGAAACTGTGCGATCAAGGCTCAATCAAACGGAGCCGATCGTATTGCATGTACTGAAAATGATAAATGTCTGTGCGATCAAGGCTCAATCAAACGGAGCCGATCGTATGTTGGCACGCCAGGTTCACGCTCATAATGTAATGGGGAACTTGCTCAACGCTCATAATGTAATGGGTAGCGGCGGCCTATGAAATTGCATGTACTGAAAATAATAAATTGAATCTAACAATAACCACACAAACAGTTGAAACAAACTGAATACACATGTTCATGATATGATGTATGCACAATGATTTAAATATAATATATAGCAAGACACATGATACACCCCAAAACGTGATTAAAACGGGGAATTTGTAAAGATTCACTCACCTTGGGTGCGTTTGATTGGAGATGGTGAGATGCGCACGAGTTGTAAGAGCGGAACAACGAGAATTAACTAACCTAAATAATAACGGAAAATATAGTAAATGAATGGATTTTATTAAGGATTTCAATAGAATTTTTAGATATATTTTTTACGAGTTTAAGGCTATTTTCTATCTTTAAAACATTATTTTTAAGTATTTTTAATTGATTTTTAAATTAAATTAAATAACTAAAAATATAAAAATATGTTGACTTTTTGGGTTGACCGTTGACTTTTTGACTTTGACCTGTTTGACCGGTTTATTGTGTGACTGAAATGCGCTGGGTGAGGCTCAAACTCGTGACCTCCCGTACGCGTGCACGCAGCTCTACCAACTGAGCTACGTGTCTAACCCGAAATAATTCTGTTTTTAGTTATACTTATATATTAACTCAATTTATCCAAAATCCTTTTATTTTCAAAAACATTTTAATTCGTCGAACCGGTGCCACTAACAGGTCTCGAACCCGGGACCTGTGCTTTAACGTTACACACAGTCCATCGCTGGACTGTGTGTCTAACTTGGTTAATATACAAATTTTATTATACTTAACAACTAACGGTGTTAACCCGGTTCAGTTTTAAACAAAAAGGCATTTTATTACTGCGAAGGTGCGTGTGTCAAGAATCAAACTCGGGACGTATGCGTGTTTTTGTTCGCACACAGTCCACCGCTGGACTGTGTGTCTAACCCGTTCAAAATACCAATTTTAATTATTCTTATAATGTTATCACAGTTCATCTTCTCCGTTCGTTTTTACAGGCAGAAGATTACACCGTTATATCTTGTTTAGTTCGATAGATAAACATTACTAATATGAAAAGGCAGAACGATAATTAGAAGTAAACATACCGATGAACGGTTTATTTCAGAATTCCGGCAAGGTGTCGGTCTCTGTTTTTGTGCACTTCAACTGAACAAGACAATTAACCGTTTTGATTAGCTAATCGTGGAATTAAAGTGATAAACAAACGTTAACAGCGTGTTTGAATGTCCTTACCGATTCACAGATGAAAATAAAGATTTCCAGAACTTTTCCGGCGAACTGGTATTATCCGATAGTAGCGTCTGAATTCGATTTCAAGTGAAAGGTTTGAGTTAGAAATAGCTTAACAATTGTTAGACTACGACGGTATTGAAGGACTTACTGTTTTGAGGAAGAATACGGTTTTCCGACGAACTTGCAGAATTTTCCGGCGAGTAAAATAAACTTCTCCGGTGGACTGTAAAGTGTGCGGAAATGTAATTGGAGGTCTGTGGAATGTTTCTGAGTCGCGAGAAGGATGTTTGATTGCAGTAATTCGGATTATTGGATAACTTCGGTTATAAAACCCATCATCATCAGAATTCAAGTCAATTCAAGTCTGGATTGATTAGAATTGTCGGTGCATCGGTTATAAATCTGAATTCCCGATTATTCAAACGTTTTAGACGGTTGAATAGCCGATTTCGGTTTTCAGTTGGCGCAACCGGTTCATCTGGGTTTGTATATAAGACTTATTTGTTTCCTAGAGTTGACAGAAAACAAACAAGTGGCGGAGTGGTTATGCGTGTGAGTGTTAAATCCTTGATGTTACAACCCGGCTGACCGGGTTCGAGTCCCGGCAGCCCCAATTTATTTTTAATCACTTTATTTATACTTTTTATCAATTATAACTTTTATGGTTTAGTTTGTTTATTAATTATGTATCATTAAAAATTAAAATAAGCATAAATAGGCAACGAACATTTATAACTGAATATTCGATTACAAACGGAGCGGGTTTGGTAAAACCCGTTTTCGACCAATGTTACAGTATCCCCTACTTTTAGAAATTTCGTCCCGAAATTTAAGTAGTAGAAGTAGTAGGAAAAAGATGCGGGTATTTTTCACGCATTGAGTCTTCACGTTCCCAAGTAAACTCAGGTCCCCGTTTCGACTCCCAGCGTACCCTAACAATTGGAATGCGACTTTGTCGTAGACGTTTTTCTCCGAAGTCAATGATCTCTACTGGTCTTTCAATAAAATGCATAGATTCATCAATCTGAATATCTTCCAGAGGAATGTGGAGGTTTTCATTAGCGAGGCACTTCTTTAAGTTTGATACGTGGAATGTGGGATGAATCCTGTTGAGTTCTTCTGGTAGATCAAGCTTGTATGCTACAGGTCCTACTCTTTCGAGTATCTTGAAAGGTCCTACGTAGCGTGGTGCTAGCTTGCCTTTTTGACCAAAACGAACTACTCCCTTCCACGGTGATACTTTTAGAAGTACATGATCACCAATGTTAAACTCTAAAGGCTTCCGTCGTTTATCTGCATAACTCTTTTGACGACTCTGAGCCGCTAGAAGATTGTTTCGAATTTGATGGATCTTGTATGTGGTTTCTTGAATCAATTCCGGACCAGTGATTTGAGCTTCCCCAATTTCATGCCAACATACTGGAGATCGGCACTTACGACCATATAAGGCTTCAAAAGGTGCCATGCCGATGCTTGAATGATAGCTGTTGTTGTACGAAAATTCAACTAATGGGAGATGAGCGTCCCAATTTCCCTTGAAGTCTATGACACATGCTCGAAGCATATCTTCAAGAGTTTGAATGGTGCGTTCAGATTGACCATCAGTTTGAGGGTGATAGGCGGTACTGAGATCTAATCGCGTACCCATAGCGGCTTGTACTGCTTGCCATGTTCGTGAAGTGAAACGACCATCGCGATCAGAAATAATGCTTAACGGTACCCCATGTCGGCTTACGATTTCGCTGATATAAATACGAGCTAGCTTTTCGTTCTTGAAATCTTCGCGGATAGGAATAAAGTGAGCTGACTTTGTAAGTCGGTCAATTATTACCCATATAGTGTCATACCCTCCAGAAGTGCGAGGTAACCCGGTAATGAAGTCCATGGTTATATTTTCCCACTTCCATACTGGTATTTCAGGTTGGACCAGAAGTCCTGAGGGTCTTTGGTGTTCAGCTTTCACTTTGGAACATGTAAGGCACTTAGAAACAAAAACAGCAATATCCTTTTTCATTCCAGGCCACCAATAGGTATATCGTAGGTCTTGATACATCTTATCGGCTCCTGGGTGTATAGAGTATCGCGTTTTGTGAGCTTCATTCATAAGAATTTCACGAAGATTGTTGTGGTCAGGAATCCAGATACGATCCAGGTAGTACAGAATACCGTCAGATTTAGTTTCAATTTTAAGTTCAGCTCCACAGGACATCTCCTTTCGCACATCATCTTCTGTTACTGAAACATGTTGGGCTTCTTGAATTTGATCCTTAATGTCAGTTATGATTTGCGAACATAGAAGATGAATGGTGTTCGCATAACCCTTTCGACTAAGTGCATCGGCCACCACATTTGCTTTGCCAGGGTGGTACCGAATTTCACAGTCGTAGTCATTTAGAAGTTCGACCCATCTTCGTTGCCTCATGTTTAACTCCTTTTGATTGAGGATATGTTGAAGACTCTTGTGGTCAGTGTATATTTCACACTTAGTACCATAGAGATAATGTCTCCATATCTTAAGAGCGAACACAACGGCTCCAAGTTCCAGGTCATGGGTGGTGTAGTTCTTCTCATGCTTCTTGAGTTGTCTCGAAGCATAAGCTATAACTTTTCCTCTTTGCATCAAAACGCAGCCTAATCCTTGCCCTGACGCGTCGCAATAGACCACAAAATCATCACAACCTTCAGGAAGAGTGAGGATTGGTGCATCACAGAGTTTTTGTTTAAGGGTTTGGAAGGCTTCTTCTTGCTTGGGTCCCCATATGAAAGGTTTTCCCTTATGAGTTAAAGCCGTGAGTGGTACAGCAATGCGTGAGAAGTTTGAAATGAATCGACGATAATAACCAGCCAAACCAAGAAAAGGTCTTACTTCAGTTGGTGTACGTGGCACTTGCCATTCTTGTACCGCTTTGATCTTTGAGGGGTCGACAAGTATTCCCTTGTCATTGACTACATGTCCGAGGAATTGCACCTCTTTTAACCAGAATTCGCATTTGGAGAATTTGGCGTAAAGCTTTTCATTCTCTAGAAGTGTAAGGATGAGTCGAAGATGACGCTCATGATCAGTTTTAGATTTTGAATAAATAAGAATGTCGTCAATGAAGACTATAACAAATCGATCAAGATAAGGTTTGCAGACTCTGTTCATTAGGTCCATGAAGACTGCTGGAGCGTTGGTTAAACCAAATGGCATGACCATGAATTCATAATGGCCATAACGAGTTCGGAATGCGGTCTTTGGGACGTCTTCTTCATGTACTCTAAGTTGATGATAACTAGATCGAAGGTCGATTTTTGAAAATCAGCTGGCACCTTGAAGTTGGTCAAGAAGATCATCAATGCGAGGTAATGGATAGCGATTCTTGATTGTTAATTTGTTGAGCTCTCTGTAGTCGATGCACATACGAAACGATCCATCTTTCTTCTTTACAAAAAGGACAGGTGCACCCCAAGGCGATGAGCTAGGACGTATGAATCCCTTGTCAGTCAACTCTTGTAATTGACTGGCTAGCTCTTGCATTTCAGAAGGGGCTAACCTATAAGGAGACTTTGCAACCGGTGTAGCACCAGGTATAAGATCAATACGAAATTCGACTTCTCTAACTGGAGGAAGTCCTGAAATGTCGTCAGGAAAAACTTGCGGGAAATTTTACTACTGGAATGTCTTCAAGTTTCTTCTCCATGGTTCCCTTTTTGATGATATGAGCTAGAAACGCGACATAATTCTTGCGAAGATATTTTTGAGCTTGAAGACAAGACATTAAGCTGAGCCCTTTCGATGAGGTTTCTCCAAAGATTCGAAGAGTCTGACCGTTTGAAAGAGGAATACGTATAGACTTTTTGCGACATACAACTTCTGTCTGATGTTGACTGAGCCAGTCCATACCAATTATGATATCAAAACTTCCCAGCTTCATAGGAATAAGGTCAACTGAGAAGTCGTGGTCGTTTAAGGTAAGTGTACAGTTACGTATAATAGAGTTTAATGAGACCGGTTTCCCGTCTGCAACTTCTACCGTTATGGATTGCATGAGCTTATCACGATTTTGGTTTAGGATAGGTTCAAATTCTAAGGACACAAAACTTTTATCCGCGCCAGTATCAAACAACAGGGATGCATATCTACCATTTATAAGGAACGTACCGTTAACCACATTGCCGTCAGCTCTAGCCTGATTAGCGTTGATATTGAAAGCTCTTCCTCTTGCAGGTGGAGGAGCTTGGTTCGCTTGATTCACCGGGTTGGCTTGGGCCTGAGCATGAATAATGTTTACCAACCTTGGACATGTGTTTCTGAAATGGCTTGGGTCTCCGCAATTGTAGCAAGCCGTATAGGTTGAACCATAGGATAATTGGGTTGGTAATATGTTTGGGCTAAATGTTGGGTGGGTGGTAATAGTAGGGGTTGTTGGGCTTGACCCATTATTTGTTTGTGGGTTTGGGTTGAAGGCTGGTGGCGGTTCGTTCGCTGAGGCATGCGGCAGGTTTGAACAGTATGACCTGCGCGACCACAGCCGGTGCAATGTTGGCAAGGATAATCAGGAGAATGGTGATATTGGCAACGGTTGCATTTTGGTAACGGGCCAGAGTATGGTCTTTTGTATGGTGCAGGTGAAGGGACAACTTGGGTAATGGGTGCAGCAGGAATAGGGGAGTTGGTTTGTGTAACAGCGAAGTTTCTGGTGTTGCGCTTCCTCTTTTTAGCAAACTTAGAGGAGGAGATGGAATGGTTTGAAGTTTGACCCTCAACAGGGGCTTTCTTTTTCTCTTCTTTAAACTTCCCGTTGCGAATTCGATTCTCGGTCAGTTCAGTCGCTAGCTCCATAGCAGCTTCAAGTGTTACCGGTGAAATGCTGAGAACTGAATCTTGAATTTTCGAGGGAAGTCCTCGAATATAATGCTCGATCAAACGATAAGCTGGGGTAAACAAATTAGGAACCATTTGGTTCAACTCTAAGAACCTCTTGTTATAGGTGGTATGATCTCCCTCCTTCTGCTTTAAAGAATGAAATTCGTCTTCCAACTTTTTAATTTCACTCCTAGGACAGAAACGCCTAGTCATGATTTCCCTTAACTCCTCCCAAGTTAAGGCCATTGCATCATCAATTCCCCTCTTCCCCTTTTCAGTATTCCACCAGGTGAGAGCTACCCCAAATAGTCTCCCGGTGGCGTATCGAACCTTGCGATCCTCAGGACAGTCGCAGTTGAGGTAGGTGTTTTCCATTTCCTCAAACCAATGGAGGAGAGCAGTGACACCTTCGGTCCCTTCAAATTTAGGAGGATCACAATATTTGAAATGTTTGTATGAGCACTTGCTGGTAGGAGGGTTGTCGATGTTCTGGTCATGTTGTTAGGGAGGATTAGTGGGATTTGTGGCGAGAGCTTGTTGTACTTGAACCACAATGCCAGGCAGTATCGTGGCCATTTGTTTCGCGATGTGTGTGGCCAAGCGTTCCTGAGACCTTCCTGATCTTTTACCCCCTCGTTGTTGTCTGGGCGACATCTACAGGAACATACATAAGAAGATTGTGAGTTTATGGAGTCTTTTTAGGTGTCATGTGTCTTTAAGAAAAATGAAAATAACATAAATATCAATAATGCAACTACATCCATAGGATGTCTTGGGTTTGCTCATGTTGGACCTCTAATGTCCCCTATACCTTCACCTGTATAGTCATGTGGGCCCCCATGGCTATTGGCTTGGTAGGATTCACATTAGTATTGGCGATTTAACACTCGCATCACCCGAATGTAAACCACAAAATATGTTTACGAGATGTATGGTCGGAATGTGTCCAGGAGTAGACACAATGACAACTCAAAGTGGGGTTAGCTCACACGACGTTTGGTATAGCATGCTTTGGCCTAATAGGTACTTTGTACTCTCATCGTTAGTCCCCAGGTAGGCAAACTGGTCCTTTATTTTGGATTTATACGAATGCCAGCCTAGACAGGACGTTCCGACTACCGGTACTGGTACCCTTCCAGTTACTACATACCCGTCATGAGAACTCACTTTGATGAGATTTGAAAACACAAAAATCGTTGTAAAAGCAATCATGAAAATGATGTGGTGTGTGCTTTCATGAATGTGATATGTTATGAGATTATGATTTATGATAGGCATTATATGATAATATATACTTATGAACATGCTTGCATAACATTGAATGTAACATTTAACATATAAACATCATGAAATTTGGCATGTAACACACAAAAATCTTAAAAATTTCTAATCAACTATAGTATAGGCTTTAAGGGTCAATAACCTATCCTATATCCCTATAGTCATGGCTCTGGTACCAATCTGTCACACCCCGACCCGCAGCGGAATAAGAGTCGGGCATAATTGGGTTATCACCAAAGCTCATGATATTTAATAATATGTTTCATATTTATTAAAGTCAAAATTACATTCCAAATAATCCAAACATGTCCATACAATAC
This sequence comes from Scalesia atractyloides, assembly GCA_947069175.1. Classification (NCBI taxonomy): domain Eukaryota; kingdom Viridiplantae; phylum Streptophyta; class Magnoliopsida; order Asterales; family Asteraceae; genus Scalesia; species Scalesia atractyloides. The sequence goes on from CAMTDV010000021.1 coordinate 33,717,026, forward strand.
AAAGAAAATAACCAAACAAAATAATTTCAAGCTCTAAATCATTTTATTCTTCTAGTCCAATCCTATGTGTTTCTGGCTGCAGCTGGTTCACCTGTATCATGTGTAAAAATGGGGTTTTTGGGTCAACATAAGTTGGCGAGTGAACCTTGTTAGATAAACATTTATTATTGATTTACTTGTTAGTTTATCATTGAAAAATTGTGCATAATCATAAATGAGCAAATGTAAATAACCAAGCAGTAGCAATAGCAATCACAACTATAACATACAATAACATATGATAGCATACATTAACATACCAACATCATACGATAAATAACATGAATGAAACTGTGCGATCAAGGCTCAATCAAACGGAGCCGATCGTATTGCATGTACTAAAAATGATAAATGTCTGTGCGATCAAGGCTCAATCAAACGGAGCCGATCGTATGTTGGCACGCCAGGTTCACGCTCATAATGTAATGGGGAACTTGCTCAACGCTCATAATGTAATGGGTAGCGGCGGCCTATGAAATTGCATGTACTGAAAATAATAAATTGAATCTAACAATAACCACACAAACAGTTGAAACAAACTGAATACACATGTTCATGGTATGATGTATGCACAATGATTTAAATATAATATATAGCAAGACACATGATACACCCCAAAACGTGATTAAAACGGGGAATTTGTAAAGATTCACTCACCTTGGGTGCGTTTGATTGGAGATGGTGAGATGCGCACGAGTTGTAAGAGCGGAACAACGAGAATTAACTAACCTAAATAATAACGGAAAATATAGTAAATGAATGGATTTTATTAAGGATTTCAATAGAATTTTTAGATATATTTTTTACGAGTTTAAGGCTATTTTCTATCTTTAAAACATTATTTTTAAGTATTTTTAATTGATTTTTAAATTAAATTAAATAATTAAAAATATAAAAATATGTTGACTTTTTGGGTTGACCGTTGACTTTTTGACTTTGACCTGTTTGACCGGTTTATTGTGTGACTGAAATGCGCTGGGTGAGGCTCGAACTCGTGACCTCCCGTACGCGTGCACGCAGCTCTACCAACTGAGCTACGTGTCTAACCCGAAATAATTCTGTTTTTAATTATACTTGTATATTAACTCGATTTATCCAAAATCCTTTTATTTTCAAAAACATTTTAATTCGTCAAACCGGTGCCACTAACAGGTCTCGAACCCGGGACCTGTGCTTTAACGTTACACACAGTCCACCGCTGGACTGTGTGTCTAACTTGGTTAATATACAAATTTTATTATACTTAACAACTAACGGTGTTAACCCGGTTCAGTTTTAAACAAAAAGGCATTTTATTACTGCGAAGGTGCGTGTGTCAAGAATCAAACTCGGGACGTATGCGTGTTTTTGTTCGCACACAGTCCACCGCTGGACTGTGTGTCTAACCCGTTCAAAATACCAATTTTAATTATTCTTATAATGTTATCACAGTTCATCTTCTTCGTTCGTTTTTACAGGCAGAAGATTACACCGTTATATCTTGTTTAGTTCGATAGATAAACATTGTACAAACTAATATGAAATGGAAGAAACGATAATTAGAAGCAAACATACCGATGAACGGTTTATTTCAGAATTCCGGCAAGGTGTCGGTCTCTGTTTTTGTGCACTTCAACTGAACAAGACAATTAACCGTTTTGATTAGCTAATCGTGAAATTGAAGTGATAAACAAACGTTAACAGAGTGTTTGAATGTCCTTACCGATTCACAGATGAAAATAAAGATTTCCAGAACTTTTCCGGCGAACTGGTATTATCCGATAGTAGCGTCTGAATTCGATTTCAAGTGAAAGGTTTGAGTTAGAAATAGCTTAACAATTGTTAGACTACGACGGTATTGAAGGACTTACCGTTTTGAGGAAGAATACGGTTTTCCGACGAACTTGCAGAATTTTCCGGCGAGTAAAATAAACTTCTCCGGTGGACTGTAAAGTGTGCGGAAATGTAATTGGAGGTCTGTGGAATGTTTCTGAGTCGCGAGAAGGATGTTTGATTGCAGTAATTCGGATTATTGGATAACTTCGGTTATAAAACCCATCATCATCAGAATTCAAGTCAATTCAAGTCTGGATTGATTAGAATTGTCGGTGCATCGGTTATAAATCTGAATTCCCGATTATTCAAACGTTTTAGACGGTTAAATAGCCGATTTCGGTTTTCAGTTGGCGCAACCGGTTCATCTGGGTTTGTATATAAGACTTATTTGTTTCCTAGAGTTGACAGAAAACAAACAAGTGGCGGAGTGGTTATGCGTGTGAGTGTTAAATCCTTGATGTTACAACCCGGCTGACCCGGGTTCGAGTCCCGGCAGCCCCAATTTATTTTTAATCACTTTATTTATACTTTTTATCAATTATAACTTTTATGGTTTAGTTTGTTTATTAATTATGTATCATTAAAAATTAAAATAAGCATAAATAGGCAACGAACATTTATAACTGAATATTCGATTACAAACGGAGCGGGTTTGGTAAAACCCGTTTTCGATCAATGTTACATATATATTGGCAACGTCACGTTTCGCTCATAGGTAATGGGGAACGAACGGCCTATGATGATGTATGTGCGATCAAGGCTCAATCAAACGGAGCCGATCGTATGTTGGCAACGCCACGTTCCGCTCATAGGTAATGGGGAACAAACGGCCTATGATGATGTATGTACTGAAAATGATAAATTTAATCTAAACATTAACCACACAAACAGTTGATACATATTGAATACACATTTGATCATGGATATGATGGATGCACAAGTGTTTAAATGTAATAAATAATAAGACACATGGTACACCCCAAAAAGTGATTAAAACGGGGAATTTGTAGAGATTCACTCACATTGGGTGCGTTCGTTTGATGAAGTTGAATGCGCACGAGTTTAGAGGGTTGATCGACGAGGAATAACTAACCTAAATAATAACGAAAAGGTACGGTAAATAAGTGGATTTTATTAACAATTTTAATAGGGTTTTTAGATTTATTTTTTGTGAGTTTAAGGTTATTTTCTAACTTTAAAAACATTATTTTTAAGTATTTTTAATTGATTTTTAAATTAAATAAATAAAAAAAATATAAAAAAATGTTGACTTTTTGGGTTGATCGTTGATCGTTGGCCATTGACCATTGACTTTGACTGTTGCCGGTTCGGACTTATGTTTGTTTGCGCTGAGTGAGGTTCGAACTTGTGACCTCCCGTACGCGTGCACGCAGCTCTACCAACTGAGCTATGTGTCTAACCCGAAATATTTCTGTTTTTAATTATATTTATACACTATTTAATTTATTCAGAATTCATTTATTTTAAAAAGAATTTTAATTATGTCGAACCGGTGCACATAACAGGTCTCGAACCCGGGACCCGTTGTTTAACATTGCACACAGTCCACCGCTAGACTGTGTGTCTAACCTGGTTAAAATACTGGTTTTTATTAAACTTAACATCTTACAGTGAATTAATACGATTCGGTTTAAAAAAAAGAACATTTTTATTTCAGAGGATAGGGTCGTGTCATGGATCGAACTCGAGACGTTTGTTTTGTTTGCGCACACAGTCCATCGCTGGACTGTGTGTCTAACCCGGTTTAATATCTTGTTTTAATTAAACTTATACCTAATGTTCGACTTCACCTTCTTCGTTCAAAAACACAGACAACGATTTATTCTACTGTTCTTGTTTTATTCGATTGACGGACATATAAATGATTAAAATGAAATGGATAGAGAAGGTTTTGGGAATGAATGTACCGGAAAGATGATTTTTCTCAGAACTCCGGCAAAGTCGTCGGCTCTGTTTTATGAACTCCGTCTGAGCGGACCAATTAACAGTTTTGATTAACTAATTGTGAAATTAAATGACTAAACAAAAGTTATCAGAGAGTTTAGATGCTCATACCGATTCACAGTGTGATTTCGGAATTTTCAAAAATTTTCTGGCGAGTGCTGAATATCCGACATCGTCGTCTGGGACCGATTCTGATTGAAGGGTTTGAGTTAGTAAAAGTCTAACAATGGATAGAAGATGAAAGAATTGAGAAATTTACCGATTCGATGAATGTCACGGTTTTCCAGCGAAAGTCCGGCGATATCAGAAAACGTTTCCGACGAACAGAAATTAGAGCGAAAGTGAAATTGGAGGTTCTGTGAGTGTTTCTGAGTTGTGAGACGATGATATTGTTAGAGTAAATCAGGGAGTAAATGATTTCGGTTTTCAACTCCAAAAATCATATGAATCGAAGGAATTGAAGGCTGAACTGATTAAAACGTGAGCAGCAATTGATCTATCAGTTATAATCAGTAATAGCGAACACTCAACAGACTGGACAGTTGAAAGCCGATGAGCGGTTTCAGTTTTGGCGCAAACTGATGATTTCACGGGTAGAGTTAAGTTTTATTTGTTTCCTTGTTTACACAAAAGAACTAAGTGGCGGAGTGGCTTGGTTGTGTGTTGGTTAAGTCTTCTGGCTGACCCGGGTTCGAAACCCGGCAGCCCCTTTTCTTTTTTATTTAATTTATTTTTACTTTTTAATAATTATAGTTTTTAAATTCTAAAATGTTTATTAATTATGTATTGTTTAAAATTAAAATTAACCATAAATATGCAACAAAATTTTATAACTTGATATTCGATTAACAAACGAAGCGGGTTTGGAAACCCGTTTTTCGACGGATGTTACAGTATCCCCTACTTTTAGAAATTTCGTTCCGAAATTTAAGTAGTAGTGGTAACAGGAAAAAGATGAGGGTATTTTTCGCGCATTGAGTCTTCACGTTCCCAAGTAAACTCAGGTCCTCGTTTCGACTCCCAGCGTACCCTAACAATCGGAATACGACTCTGTCTTAAACGTTTTTCTCCAAAGTCCATGATCTCTACTAGTCTTTCAATGAAGTGCATAGATTCATCGATCTGAATATCTTCTAGGGGAATATGGAGGTTTTCATCGGCGAGACACTTCTTTAAGTTTGATACGTGGAATGTGGGGTGAATTCTGTTGAGTTCTTCTGGTAGGTCAAGCTTGTATGCTACAGGTCCTACTCTTTCAAGTATCTTGAAAGGTCCTACGTAGCGTGGTGCTAGCTTGCCCTTCTGGCCAAAACGAACTACTCCCTTCCACGGTGATACTTTTAAAAGTACATGATCACCAATGTTAAACTCCAAAGGCTTTCGTCGTTTGTCTGCATAACTCTTTTGACGACTTTGTGCGCTAGAAGATTGTTTCGAATTTGATGAATTTTGTCTGTGGTTTCTTGAATCAATTCTGGACCGGTGATTTGAGCTTCCCCAATTTCGTGCCAACATACTGGAGATCGGCACTTACGACCATATAAAGCTTCGAAAGGTGCCATGCCGATACTTGAATGATAGCTGTTGTTGTACGAAAATTCAACTAATGGTAGATGAGCGTCCCAATTTCCCTTGAAGTCTATGACACATGCTCGAAGCATATCTTCAAGAGTTTGGATGGTGCGTTCAGATTGTCCATCAGTTTGAGGATGATAAGCGGTACTGAGGTCTAATCGTGTACCCAAAGCGCTTGTACGGCTTGCCATGTTCGTGAAGTGAAACGACCATCACGATCAGAAATAATGCTTAACGGTAGACCATGACGGCTTACGATCTCGCTGATGTAGATACGAGCTAACTTCTCGTTCTTGAAGTCCTCGCGAATCGGAATGAAGTGAGCTGATTTTGTAAGACGATCAATGATTACCCATATAGTGTCATACCCACCGGAGGTGCGAGGTAACCCGGTAATGAAGTCCATGGTTATGTTTTCCCACTTCCATACAGGTATTTCAGGTTGGACTAGAAGTCCTGAGGGTCTTTGATGTTCAGCTTTTACTTTGGAACATGTAAGACACTTGGAAACAAAAACAGCAATATCCTTTTTCATTCCAGGCCACCAGTAGGTGTATCGAAGGTCTTGATACATCTTGTCGGCTCCTGGGTGTTTAGAGTATCGTGTCTTGTGCGCCTCATTCATAAGGAAACACGAAGGTTATTGTGATCGGGAATCCATATGCGATCTAAATAGTACTGAATACCGTCGGATTTAGTTTCGATTTTAAGTTCAGCTCCATAAGACAGCTCATTACGTACGTCGTTTTCTGTTATAGAAACATGTTGGGCTTCTCGGATTTGATCTTTGATGTCGGTTATGATTTGCGAACATAGAAGACGAATGGAGTTCGCATAACCCTTTCGACTGAGGCATCAGCCACCACGTTTGCCTTGCCAGGATGGTACCGAATTTCACAGTCGTAGTCATTAAGAAGTTCGACCCATCTTCGTTGCCTCATGTTTAACTCCTTTTGGTTGAAGATATGTTGGAGACTCTTATGGTCAGTGTATATTTCACACTTAGTACCGTAGAGGTAATGTCTCCATATCTTAAGAGCGAACACAACGGCTCCAAGTTCCAGGTCGTGGGTGGTGTAGTTCTTCTCATGAATTTTGAGTTGTCTAGAAGCATAAGCTATCACTTTTCCTCTTTGCATCAGTACGCAGCCTAGTCCCTGCCCTGACGCGTCGCATTTAACCACGAAGTCATCACTACCCTCAGGAAGTGTGAGGATAGGTGCGTCACAGAGTTTTTGCTTTAGAGTTTGGAAGGCTTCTTCTTGTTTGGGTCCCCATATGAAGGGTTTTCCTTTATGAGTTAAAGCCGTGAGTGGTACAGCAATACGGGAGAAATTTGCAATGAAACGGCGATAATAACCAGCCAAACCAAGAAATGATCTTACTTCGGTAGGTGTACGTGGCGCTTGCCATTCCTGTACTGCCTTGATTTTTGAGGGATCAACATGAATTCCCTTGTCATTGACGACGTGTCCAAGGAATTGTACTTCCCTTAACCAGAATTCACATTTCGAAAACTTAGCGTACAGCTTTTCTGTCCTTAAGAGTGTAAGGATGTGTCGAAGGTGTCGTTCATGATCAGACTTAGACTTTGAGTAGATGAGGATGTCGTCGATGAAGACTATAACAAAACGGTCGAGATAAGGTTTGCAGACTCTGTTCATTAGATCCATGAAGACAGCTGGGGCGTTGGTTAAACCAAATGGCATGACCATGAATTCATAATGACCATAACGAGTTCGGAAGGTGGTCTTTGGGACGTCTTCTTCATGTACTCTGAGTTGATGATAACCAGAACGAAGGTCAATTTTTGAAAAACAGGTGGCGCCTTGAAGTTGGTCTAGAAGATCATCGGATGAGAGGTAATGGGTAGCGGTTCTTGACCGTTAACTTGTTGGAGTTCTCTGTAGTCGATACACATGCGAAACGTTCCATCTTTCTTCTTCACAAAAAGGACAGGTGCACCCCAAGGCGATGAGCTAGGACGTATAAATCCTTTGTCAGTCAGCTCTTGCAGTTGACTGGCTAGCTCTTGCATTTCGGATGGGGCTAACCTATAAGGATATTTTGCAACTGGTGTAGCTCCAGGTATAAGATCAATGCGGAATTCGACTTCTCTCACGGGAAGAAGTCCTGAAATGTCGTCAGGAAAAACTTGCGGAAAATATTTTACTACCGGAATGTCTTCGAGTTTCTTCTCCTTGATTCCCTTTTTGACGACATGAGTTAGGAATGCAACATAATTCTTGCGGAGATATTTTCGGGCTTGAATACAGGACATTAACTTGAGTCCTTTCGAAGGGGTTTCTCCAAAGATTCGTAGAGTCTGACCGTTTGTAAGAGGAATGCGAATAAACTTTTCACGGCATACAACTTCAGCATGATGTTGGCTGAGCCAGTCCATACCAATTATAATGTCGAAACTTCCCAACTTCATAGGTATGAGGTCAACTGGAAAATCGTGATCGTTTAGGGTGAGAGTACAATTGCGTATAACAGAGTTTAATGAGACCGATTTTCCGTCAGCAACTTCTACCGTTATGGATTCCATGAGTTTATCACGAGTTTGGTTGAGGATGGGTTCAAATTCTAAGGACACAAAACTCTTATCCGCGCTAGTATCAAATAACATGGATGCATAACTACCATTGATGAGAAACGTACCGTTGACCACATTGTTATCCGCCCTAGCTTGATTAGCGTTGATGTTGAAAGCTCTTCCTCTTGCAGGTGGAGGAGCTTGGTTAGCCTGGTTTACTGGATTAGCTTGAGCTTGGGCATGGATGATGTTCACCAAGCGTGGACAGGTGTTCCTGAAGTGGTTCAGGTCTCCACAGTTGTAACAAGCCCGCATAGGTTGCATCATGGGATAGTTGGGTTGGTTGTAGGATTGGGCTACATGTTGGGTAGGTGGTAGGAGTAAAGGTTGTTGGGCTTAACCCACTATCTGATGGTGGGTTTGGGTTGAGGGTTGATTGCGGTTCGTTCGCTGAAGCGCGCGACAGGTTTGAATGGTGTGACCTGCGCGGCCACAGTCGGTGCAATGTTGGCAGGGATGATCAGGAAAGTGATGGTATTGGCAACGGTTGCATTTTGGGTATGGGCCGGAGTATGGCTTTTTATATGGTGCAGGTGAGGGGGCAACTTGAGTGATGGGTGCAGCAGGGATAGGGAAATTTGTTTGTGTGACAGCAAAGTTTCTGGTGTTTCGTTTCCTCTTATTAGCAAACTTTGAGGAGGAGGTGGAATGGTTTGAAGTTTGGCCCTCAATGGAGGCTTTCTTTTTCTCGTCCTTAAATTTGCCGTTACGAATACGATTCTCGGTAAGCTCGGTAGCTAGTTCCATAGCAGCTTCAAGTGTTGTAAGTGAAGTGCTTAGAACTGAGTCTTGAATTTTCGAGGGAGGCCTCGAATATAGTGTTCGACTAAGCGGTATACTGGGGTGAACAGGTTGGGGATCATTTGGTTCAACTCTAGAAACCTTTTGTTGTAGGAAGTATGATCTCCTTCCTTTTGCTTTAACAAGTGGAATTCATCCTCTAACTTTTTGATCTCGCTTCTTGGACAGAAGCGTCTCGTCATGATTTCCCTTAACTCCTCCCACGTTAAGGCCATTGCATCTTCGATTACTCTCTTACCTTTTCTGTATTCCACCAGGTAAGAGCTACTCCAAATAGTCTCCCGGTTGCGTAACGTACCTTGTGATCCTCGGGACAATCGCAATTGAGGAAGGTGTTTTCTATTTCCTCAAACCAGTGGAGGAGAGCAGTGACACCTTCGGTCCCTTCAAATTTCGGGGGATCGCAAGACTTGAAGTGTTTGTAAGTGCACTTTTTGGAGGGAGGGTTGTCGACGTTCTGGTCTTCTTGATGGGAGGATTGATGGGATTTGCGGCGAGAGCTTGTTGGACTTGAATTACGATGTCAGGAAGCACCGCGGCCATTTGTTTTGCGATTTGGGTGGCCAAGCGTTCGTTTGATCTTCCTGATCTTCTACCCCCACGTTGTTGCCTAGCCGACATCTACAGGAACATACATAAGAAGATTGTGAGTTTAAGGAGTCTTTTTAGGTGTCATGTGTCGTTTAAAAAATACATAAACATCATAATGCAACTACATCCATAGGATGTCTTGGGTTTGCTCATGTTTGGGCCTCCAATGTCCCCCATACCATCACCTGTATAGTCATGTGGGCCCCCATGACTATTGGCTTAGTAGGATTCACATTGGTGTTGGCGGTTTAACACTCGCATCACCCGAATGAAAACCATGAAATATGTTTGCGAGATGTATGGTCGGAGGGTGTCCAGGTGTAGACACAATGACAACTCAAAGTGGGGTTAGCTCACACGACGTTTGGTATAGCATGCTTTGGCCTAATAGGTCCTTCGTACTCTCATCGTTAGTCCCCAGGTAGGCAAACTGGTCCTTTATTTTGGATTTATACGAATGCCAAGCCTAAACAAGACGTTCCGACTACCGGTACTTGTACCCTTCCAGTTACTACATGCCCGTCATGAGAACTCACTTTGATGTGATTTGAAAAAAATATAAAAATCGTTGTAAAAATCATGGAAATTGTGTGGTGTGTGCTCTCATGGATATGATATGTTATGAGGATATGATTCATGATGAGCATTGTATAGTAATATGTACTTATGAACATGCTTGCATAACATTGAATGTAACAATAAACATAAAGCATATAAACATCATGAATTTTGTATGTAACACATAAACAATTTAAATAATTCTATTCAGCTATAGTATAGGCTCTAAGAGTCTAATAACCTATCCTATATCCCTATAGTCATGGCTCTGATACCAATCTGTCACACCCCGACCCGCAGCGGAATAAGAGTCGGGGCATAATTGGGTTATCACCAAAGCTCATGATGTTTACTAATATGTTTCATATTTATTAAATTCAAAATTACAACTTCAATATTCCAAACAAGTTCATACAATTACAAGGAAAAAGTAACTAAGCAAACAATCCAAAGCCTAAACTGATTTATTCTTCTAGGCCGTCCTATATGTTTCTTGCTGCAACTGGATCACCTGTATCATGTGTAAAAAATGGGGGTTTTTGGGTCAACAAAAGTTGGCGAGTGAACCTTGTTAGAAAACATTTATTATTGATTTCTTATTGTATTTAATATGGAAAAATTGTGCAATAATCATATGTGAGCAAACGTAAATAAACATACAATAACAAACCACCTTGCATGAGTATAACATGAATGATAATGTATATGTTGGCAACGTCACGTTCCGCTCATAGGTAATGGGGAACGGACGGCCTATGATGATGTATGTGCGATCAAGGCTCAATCAAACGGAGCCGATCGTATGTTGGCAATGCCACGTTCCGCTCCTAGGTAATGGGGAACGGTTCCGCTCATAGGTAATGGGGAACAAACGGCCTATGATATGTATGTACTGAAAATGATAAATTTAATCTAAACATTAACCACACAAACAGTTGATACATATTGAATACACATTTGATTATGGATATGATGGATGCACAAGTGTTTAAATGTAATAAATAATAAGACACATGATACACCCCAAAAAGTGATTAAAACGGGGAATTTGTAGAGATTCACTCACATTGGGTGCATTCGTTTGATGATGTTGAATGAGCACGAGTTTAGAGGGTTGATCGACGAGTAATAACTAACCTAAATAATAACGAAAAGGTACGGTAAATAAGTGGATTTTATTAACAATTTTAATAGGGTTTTTAGATTTATTTTTTGTAAGTTTAAGGTTATTTTCTAACTTTAAAAACATTATTTTTAAGTATTTTTAATTGATTTTTAAATTAAATAAATAAATAAAAATATAAAAAAATGTTGACTTTTTGGGTTGACCGTTGACCGTTGACCATTGACCATTGACATTGACCATTGACTTTGACTGTTGACCGGTTCGGACTTATGTTTGTTTGCGCTGAGTGAGGTTCGAACTTGTGACCTCCCGTACGCGTGCACGCAGCTCTACCAACTGAGCTACGTGTCTAACCCGAAATATTTCTGTTTTTAATTATATTTATATACTATTTAATTTATTCAGAATTCATTTATTTTAAAAAGAATTTTAACTATGTCGAACCGGTGCACATAACAGGTCTCGAACCTGGGACCCGTTGTTTAACATTGCACACAGTCCACCGCTGGACTGTGTGTCTAACCTGGTTAAAATACTGGTTTTTATTAAACTTAACATCTTACAGCGAATTAATACGATTCGGTTTAAAAAAAAGAACATTTTTATTTCAGAGGATAGGGTCGTGTCAGGGATCGAACTCGAGACGTTTGTTTTGTTTGCGCACACAGTCCACCGCTGGACTGTGTGTCTAACCCGGTTTAGTATCTTGTTTTAATTAAACTTATACCTAATGTTCGACTTCACCTTCTTCGTTCAAAAACACAGACAACGATTTATTCTACTGTTCTTGTTTAATTCGATTGACGGACATATAAATGATTAAAATGAAATGGATAGAGAAGGTTTTGGGAATGAATGTACCGGAAAGATGATTTTTCTCAGAACTCCGGTAAAGTCATCGGCTCTGTTTTATGAACTCCGTCTGAGCGCACCAATTAACAGTTTTGATTAACTAATTGTGAAATTAAATGACTAAACAAGAGTTATCAGAGAGTTTAGATGCTCATACCGATTCACAGCGTGATTTCGAAATTTTCAGAAATTTTCCGGCGAGTGCTGAATATCCGACATCGTCGTCTGGGACCGATTCTGATTGAAGGGTTTGAGTTAGTAAAAGTCTAACAATGGATAGAAGATGAAAGAATTGAGAAATTTACCGATTCGATGAATGTCACGGTTTTTCCGACGAAAGTCCGGCGATATCAGAAAACGTTTCCGACGAACAGAAATTAGAGCGAAAGTGAAACTGGAGGTTCTGTGAGTGTTTCTGAGTTGTGAGACGATGATATTGTTAGAGTAAATCAGGGAGTAAATGATTTCGGTTTTCAACTCCAAAAATCATATGAATCGAAGGAATTGAAGGCTGAATTGATTAAAACGTGAGCAGCAATTGATCTATCGTTATAATCAGTAATAGCGAACACTTAACAGTCTGGACAGTTGAAAGCCGATGAGCGGTTTCAGTTTTGGCGCAAACAGATGATTTCACGGGTAGAGTTAAGTTTTATTTGTTTCCTTGTTTACACAAAAGAACTAAATGACGGAGTGGCTTGGTTATGTGTTGGTTAAGTCTTCCGGCTGACCCGGGTTCGAAACCCGGCAGCCCCTTTTCTTTTTTATTTAATTTATTTTTACTTTTTAATAATTATAGTTTTTAAATTCTAAAATGTTTATTAATTATGTATTGTTTAAAATTAAAATTAACCATAAATATGCAACAAAATTTTATAACTTGATATTCGATTAACAAACGAAGCGGGTTTGGAAACCCGTTTTTCGACGGATGTTACAGTCCATACAAATCGTATAGGCTTATACAATCCGTGTCAACCCCCTGATTTATCAAACAACCCCTTCGTTTTAGAGGATGCAGGGGGTCTATACGACCGTGATAACCTATTAAACGACCCAGACGGGTTATGGAAAGTCCGACTCAACAAAACCGTGATATCTTGGACGTGGTTTTACAGATTTCTGGGTTGCAAACGATTATATCTTGGAAGGTAATGCGTATAAGGTTGATTTGAATTTTGAAGAAAGGAAAACCCTCATTACTCAAACCATGGTCTGAGACTGTTTAATTCCAGATCAACATTGTTTATCACCCTGTGTGAGCATTAAAGAGAAAAGGCACTAAGCGATGGTTCTTCACACGTTAGGTTATTCGGAATGTTTCGAATCATCATAGAAAACATGTCGGGTTCTTCTGCTAGTGGGCTTTAAGAGATAGAATACCCTAAAAACAAATATCGGGTTCTTCTATTACGGAGGATGTTCTGGAAGTAATTGCAAGACTGTTTGTCGGGCTTCTTTAGACAACCTGGGACTATGTCCCGTTTGATCAAGATTATGTTGGGTTGTTAGCAGCCAGGGTTTAGAATGTTTAAGTTTTATCAATCATATGAATACATGCATTTAATTCACATCATTACCCAAGAGAAAAACCCCTCTTCGTGGTTTCTGTACCCATGCATTTAATTCATATCATTACAGGAAGCGGAGGCACATATGCTAACACAAACGACCTACCACAATGTCAGATTGTAATATTAACTGAAAAACATCACCAATCTTACTCACTCCACGAATATATCTTAAAAATCTAAGCATTAATCTATGATTACCTTTCACCATGTGTAACATTGCAGTCGGTATGTGTTCAGTCATATGACAATCTGTAGGTTATTCGGAATGTTTCGAATCATCATAGAAAACATGTCGGGTTCTTCTGCTAGTGGATTTTAAGAGATAGAATACCCTGAAAACAAAGATCTTATTAAAATCGTGTTTACTTTCTCTTAGACTCATAAAACCCACTAACAAAAGAACTCGACATGTCTTTTTGTAAAAAAAAAAAGTTAAAAAAATTAGCAATACCGGTCGTATTGGTCTATACGACCTGTATCGGACCAACCAGCCACCAGACAAGCCTGACACATGCAGATTTAACTTTTGACTTTTACACCAATAAAACTCATATAGTCCTATACGACCCGTATAAAAAAAAGTAAATGTGTGCAAATAGATTATAAGGTCTGCCAATAAATTTTCCCAATTAAAATCACAAACCATAGTCTTTTCACACGTGGGAGTGACAGAGATTGTAAGACAAAATACTAAATAACCTCAAATACAAAAAGCAGGTGGGTATTTACTTCAGCTTTTTGTACACGCCATCATCACCCTCTTTCTTTTCTTTTAATTCAAAAAAGAAAAAAAAATCACTTTATAAGAGTATTTTTTTTAACAAATGGCATTTGATTACATACAAAATAACATCATTTTAATAATTTAATTTGTTTATCTTCGTTGATGCACGTTTGTGTACACTTATCTTTGTTTCGAGTATTTAAAGTTAAATATAAACACAAAAATTCATTCACTCGATTAAATTAACCACAACATACGTCATTTGTATGATTTTTTTACGATGCCATTTACAAAATCTTCTTACTTTATACTTTTAAGGTGTGTGGGCGCCCACTAGATGAAGTTGTGGGTTTACGCAAGTAACAAGTGAACACCGTCGCAATCACCATGGATTTTCCACGCCGGTTGCTTTCCGGGTTCATAAACCCGTGAGAGATGGTTGCGTTAAATGGTGATGTACATTAGTTTCAAAGCTGTATATTTTTTTAATTGTATTGAATGGTGATATAATATAATATTATTCATTTAATGATGTGTTGAAATGAATAGTAGATTTAGCTAGATAGACTACCTTTTCTTTTAAACCATTAGTAATGGGCATTATAGTAGCGTAAAGTGGTTTGATAATGCCTCAACACCATCCTTGTGCGCTTTACAGGCGCATGATGACAGAGGAACATCTCTAGTATAATGCCTAACGAGGAAAACAAAATTGGAAAGTAATGATAGAATGAAGGCATTAAAGGGCATTAATCATTTACATAATTTCTTAAGAGACATTATGATGATGTAACAGAAAATGTCCATTAAAAGCATTAACCATTTCAAATGGCCTTATGGTTGATTTGGATTGGAATAAGTAACACTAGTTTTTTTTTTGAAAGGTTTGGTTCAGTGGTCACTAAGGCTCTCAAGACGAGTAGCCACCCGAGTTCGAACCACACTTGGCCCGCACTGCGGTACCTCCGAAGTGGGCTGAATCGGTCCACGTGCGGGAAACACCACTGGCCCGGGATCGAACCCCTGACCTGTGGGTAAAACCGTCACACCTCCACCACTGAGCTGTGGCTTCATCGGCAAGTAACACTAGTTAGATTCATGAGTTCAAGTGTGTTGTAACTTTACTCATACAGGGAAACGGATACTCAATTTAAAGTGAGTAAACAGAATTCCATACTCGATCTCATAGATACATATAGAATTCTGCGGAAAGCCGTATTCGATGAAAGTCGTATGTACGGCTAAGTAGAACCATCTGATTTGATTCGTTCTCAATAGCCATGAGATGATCATCTTAGGGTGATCCTTTTGTCGACGGATGCTCCTATTACACTCGTAGTCTCTGAAGGATGAGAACCAACTATGTAGCATCTACACCGAGAATTCAAGTATTGTATACGTCATTAGTCTGATCCTTTGTAGGAACTACCCGTAATAACGAACTTGCAAAACGGATCTCATCTGCATCCGGAAGAAATCGAAGAATTTCTTGGGAATCCTACAAGATCCGTTCGTTCTTTTTTCTCTGACAGATGGTCAGAACTTCATCTGGGTTCGAATCCTACTGAGAGGTCCACTAGAGATCAGAAATTGTTGAAGAAACAACAAGATCTTTCTTTTGTCAGGCGATCGGAAAAGAAAGAAATGGTGAATCTATTCAAGATAATTACGTATTTACAAAATACCGTCTCAATTCATCCTATTTCATTAGATTCGGGATGTGATATGGTTCCGAAGGATGAACCGGATATGGATAACTCCAATAATCCAATTGTTGAATAAATTGGGCCTTGTAATAATTCTTATCAGAAAAAAAATCAGTTTTTTGAAAAATATTGTTTCTTTCATTCTTGTATTGGATTTCACCAAATGAAAACGACTCATTTAATTTTAATAAATTATTACTTTTAGAACTATAAAAAATCTTTCTAAATGTAATGACTAGAAGTGCTACTGATAATAATGATCCACAAAGAAGAGCCGCATAGCAAGAGGCCGTCTATGATCATCGATCATAGAAATGAAATAAAGAGATATTTTAATCCTTACCAACTCGATCTTGTTGCCCCTGGCAACAAACATGCATGAACCATTTCACGAAGTATGTGTCCGGATAGTCCAAAGTCTCGGTAGTTAGCTCTTGGCCTTCCAGTTGAAAAACAACGTCGATGAAGCCGTGTAGGTGCACTATTCCGCGGTGGGGATTGTAACTTTCCATAAATTTCCCATTTGTCACTCAATGATCGAACTTTGCTTATTTCTTTTTTTGAGGATCGACGAATCAAATGATTTTTCTTACAGATAGACGGGCGGGTTCCATAATTAATATTCCCTTTTTTGTTAATTGTGTAAGATTTAAACGTCTCCTCATTATATCCAAATTCATTTCTTTCCTTTGAATATAAGATATAGAAATTTTTCTTACATTTATTAGGCTAACCAGGAGACCATATATCTGGATATTATTCATCATTTTTTGATTCAATGTTTTTTTAAATTCGTTACAAAATTTAAATTTAATTTAAAGTCAAAAAAATAACAAAGGGCATTTAAGTCTTTTTATCATCCGAAAAAAAAAAACCGCAGCCCTAATGGGAGACAAAACCAAACGTGTCAAGCATGCCGACATGACAACTCCAATCTCGTGTGCCGCCGGTACGGATTGGACCAAATATTCATCCCGGCATCACCGCCGGAAAAACACATATATCTGTAAAACAGATCATCAACAACCAACAATCATAAACCGAACAATACCGGAAAAAGCTACCTGAATTTCCATTAAACAAAACATTACATACAACGGCAAGTCAACAAACAACAACAAGAGAACATTACACCACAAAGTTTCTCTACTTGCTGCAAAAAAAAACGATAATCTGAATTTGTATATACTGCCGTACGGTAACATAAATCGTTCTCCGGTAATACTACTGATTAGTAATTACTAATTACTCTCAACTTTACGATTTCATCAGTGTCAAAATCAACCTATTCCGCCGCCGGCGGAAAATTCAGATCAATCACAGCCCTTCGCGGCGGCGACAGCTTCAAGTCAACCACCGCCGATGAGTTAGAGTCCTCACTTTTTGAAACACTAGCGGGTTGCCGGAAAATCCGGTCAAAATACACCATCTGGGTCGCCTGAGGCGAGTAAAACCCGGTGGAGAACCGGTGGTGGAACGGATACTGAATAACAAACGGCTGAGATCCACCGTATGAAAGGTTGAGATCTAGAACCGGTACTGAGTCACGACTCGGTGACTCAACAGTACTGGTCTGACTCGGACTCCGCTGAGTTTGCACCTTCGACAAACCAACATCATCATGTGTAGGAAAATTAGTTTTGGCTTTAGCTCCACGAAACTCACGCGCCGCCTTGTCGTACGCGCGTGCCGCCTCTTCCGCCGTGTCAAACGTTCCCAACCACACACGGTTTTTCTTGCCGGGATCACGGATCTCCGCCGCGTACCTACCCCACGGCCGCTTCCGTACGCCTCTAAAATGCGGTTCTTTTGTAAAACCGACAGGTTTTCCGGCACCGGAGCCGGAGAGTGTTTGTTTCGGGGCCATTAAGGTTGTGGAAGTTAAGGATGTTGTTTGTTGTAGGGGGGTTTGGGGGAAATTAGGAGGGGTGGGGGTAGTTAAATAGGGGGATGGTCAATGGAGTGTTTGACTAAAAGGTGGGCGGCAGGTTTACGTGGCGCAGATGAGAAAGTGGAGTGATTTAAAATAATTGTATACGGCGGTATAAATTTTATTATTTATTATTATTATTTATGATTATTTTGGTATGGTGTAGATTATACTAGGATTATACGACATTATTGTTATCGTGATGGGAAACCGGCTCAAGTGAGACCGACGCACAACCGCATATGTAGGATTGGTTTATTCCACGCGCTTTGTCTTGTGTGTGTCTTTCAGTTTCACACAGGTGAAAATGATTTGGGAGCTTTTAACTTTTTTGTGCATCGCTATATTTTTTTTTTTTAAGGGAGAGATAATATTATGCATAAAAACTGGGACCAGTAAGAAAACAATGTGTGTGCAAGATTACACCAAACGAGCCAATTCAAACGATTTTGATTCATAAATAGTACATCTCTTATTCATAAATAGTACATCTCTTCTTTTCTTTTTTTTAACGGTAAATTTGGAACACTAACGACCCACTAGAGTATTATCTGCTATCAACGGATCACCTAATCATATCCATCTCCACTAGACATAATGACTATACACCAATTTAAGAGAAAACCTATTAAATATGCGTAAACCCCCTTGTGAGAATTAAACCTATAACCTATTTGTCATAAATCTTATCACACCCCTAAAATGCCACTAAGCTATAAAGTCATTGACAATAGATCTTTTTTTTACATCTACCATATTTAAAATCTCTTTCTCCATCACTTAATTTCTGGATCCTTATTACAATAATTTCTTTTTTTAATAGCAATGGTTCTCACGTGTAAACTTATCATTCTCAGGGCTGTGTTTAAGGTCGACTCGTCGACTGTCATGAGACTGTGCCCCTTGATGTGCTGGAACCTGATGAAATCCGTAAACGCTTGCCCCCGTCAGGTTCGAACCGGGGATTAAAGCCCCGATTCACCCTTGCGCCCAGATGTCCATCGAAAATGTCCCATACGGAAATCGAATATGTGTCTCAACTAGGGAGGGCAGCCATTACCGCTCAATTAACCGCTGGACCAAATTCTTTTTATTGTGTTTTTTTTTTTGAACGGCTGGATTAGTATTAGAAAAAAGTTTCCGACTAGGAATCGGAAACAAAACAGAAACAGCTGCATTACAAGGAGAGGGTTTTTGAGCCACTACGAATCTCGTTCAAACAATATCATATTTAACGTTGTTCTCTTTAGCTAACTAGTGACTCAAATGCTAGAGATTCTTTAACTATACAAAGTTTTAAAGTTATCCAATTATGAACTAGACAAAGTGTTAAAGCTATTTAAAATAGTAACAAGTTAAGCAAAAAAGTATCGTCAATGTTATGAACGCAAATAGTCGTTAACATCTAATTAAGCTAATGTCATGTCATCTTTCCAGGTAACAACCACTAAGAAATATGTGAATAATGGGAGTGTCCCTTTGTTAGTTGACTTAAAAACGTTTTTCAAAACTAGAATGACCAAATTTAAATTAGTTTCCTTAAAAAGTCTATTTCAATAAATTATATATTCATTGTATTTCCTTTTTTTAAGGTGTGAAAGCAAGTTTATTATTATTATTTTTTTTTGAAAGGCAAAGTTCATTCCACATCAAAAGTAGCAAGGAGCTAGAGATAACAACAAAAGGAAAAGAAAACATGACAAGATTACATGAAAATGAAAATAAACTATTTCATTGATCCTTCATAAAATTTAAGTCTTTCGCCCTGCTTTTAAGCCATAATAGCCCAAAACTTTCATCTCGTCCATGATACTTTGCGGGTTCACTTTTTACCTTTGAAAATAAGACTGTTTCTATTCTTCCACATGAACAAACACGTTAGAAGCATAGCCGATTGCACGCTTCCACATAGTTCGTCGACCCATCATACCTTCATGTTTATCCAGTCAGAGATCCTTGCCCACACATCATGAGCATAACTACAACCTGTGAGCAAGTGATCAATATTCTCCGTGCATTCCATACAAAGCGGACAAAGGTTGTTAACAATCTGAATATTACGTTTGATGAGGCACTCCTAGGTCATAGCTTTTAATATTTTGTAATAATATATAGTTTTTCATATTTTATTATTTTAATATTATAATCTTTTATTATTATATCTACTTTTAACTTTAATATATTTTTATTATTTTCCTTTTCTAAAACCATATTTCCTTTATCATTTATTTTTGTTTTAATAATTATTTTTTTATTTTTAAGTCATATTTTTTTATGAAGTAATTTAATATTTCCCTAATAATGACCATGCATAATGATTTTTAATTTTATACTAATAACATTTTTTAATATTTTATATTTTAATACTATAATACTTTATTACTATATATACTTTTAACTTTTAACATTTGTTTTCCCTTTTTAAACCATATTCAGTTATCTTTTTTTAAGAATTTTTTTTAAATTATATTTCCTTTATCAACTAATTTAATATATTTTTAATAATTTCCGTTTGTTAATTATTTTAAAAAAAACTTAAGTACGTACACGAATGACATGAATAGTGATTTTAATTTGATAATAATGTACAATTTTTAAATATTTATTATTTTAATATTATAATATTTTATTATTATATTTAACTTTAACTTTTAACATATTTTCATTTTTTCCTTTACTAAAACCATATTACCTTTATCATCTTTTTTTTAAATAATTCTTTTTCCTTTTTTTAAGTCATATTTCCTCTATCAATTAATTTAATATTCCATTAATAACTTATATTCATTAAATTTTTTTCTAAAAACTTAACTAAATAGTAGTGTTTAATTTATTTGCTTAATATTCTGGTATAAGTTTTGTTAATAACAAAGTTATAAAAGTTATATTCAAAATAAATTATTTATTTAGTATCATTTTACGTTATGATGATAAACGGAAACGATCCTGACGGTTTGGCTTTCTAAACAACATGCTTCGTTTTTAGATAACGTTTGTTTTACATTATCATTTGCTACGTTTCACGGCAACACGCGACATCTAGGAATCTGGTTGATAATGAAAATAGAACACGAAAAGAAAGAGAACATCAAAGTCATATATCAAGTAACGATTAACTAGACATTACTTTTTTCTCATACTTAGGGAGGAAAGAGCACCCTAAGGTAAGTACCTTAGGCCCGACCAACCATCACTCGCCACAAACTTTTTTTGTTTTTTGTATTATTTAAATATTGTCAACTATTATATAGAAAATAAATTTCATTAATTTAAATAAAAATACATAATCCAACACATAAGAGTAAAAATAAAATTTTAAAAATATTCCTAATCATCGTCTTCCTCCTCGAGGTGCGGTAGATCTTAGGCTGCAATATGAATTAGAAGATCATTTTTAGTCGATAACGCGTATCTTGGTCCATCAACTCCTTAAGCGCCGCGTTGTCAAAAACGGGTTCGACTACTGGATCCCTAATATGGACCGGTGAGAATGCATGCCCCTCGTATTTTAAGATCCTATTGTGAAGTATCATGCACGTATACGTCTCGCTAATAATTTTGTTCACTGTCATAGCATGCATGGGTCTCCTTATATGCCACATTTTCCTTTTAGGACATCAAAAGCCCGCTCCACATCTTTTCTTGCACCTTCTTGCAGTTTCTTGAACTTCTTTTCGTTTGGATCGACTGGAAACGGAAACGTTTTCACAAAAGTTGACCAAGTAGGATAGATCACGCCCATTAAATAGTATCCTCGTTTGTATGTTACCATTCAATTGAAATGGACACTTCAATATTGGAGACTACTGGAGAACATTGATATTGTTCAGTGAACTGGGCGGTCAAAAATATGCATGTCAAAATCATAAATCTTGTGACGCGACCGCTTCGACCATAACCGTTGGGTATTCGTGATCACCTCTCATATATTGGCCTTGTAACGCTGTCGGACACATCTTCCACACAAGATACGTACAATCAATACTACCTAACATCCCTGGAATGTGGTGTTTTTCCTCATGGTTTTTGTATAAAATGGCGACGTCGGTGCTTGTCGGCCTACGCATAAACTCATCGTCGTATAATTGGTTGACGGCTTTGCAAAAAAAAAATTGAAGGTACTCTCGCGAAGTCCTTTTGGACATTTGTAAATACTCGTTGTTTTCATTGGGAGTATTACTGATCGTGTGTTGTTTTATTGCGAATGTAACTTTTTGTATCGTCGTATAACTTTTTTTCAATCGCCCTTCATATCCTTCTTGAAACCAAGGATATTGACTTTCAATATTACCTACAATTTTTAAATAAATGTTTCGACATACGAAAACGGTATTTGAATGTTTTTTCATCGCACTTGGGTTCATCAACAAAATAATCGTTCATAAGATTATAAGATTATGTTTACCTTGTATGCGATCATGTTTGAATTTTTTTTGGAATGGCCAACGAAGTTTCCGTTTCTTCCGCTTCGAGTTCCTTTAGCTTCTCAAAGAAAAAAACTAGGCTACTATCGGTTGAAAAATCGTCTTTGAAATCATTTGGCGGTAGGTAAATACCTAACCCTTCGTACGAGAATGATATAAATATAAATATTTTAGAGATAGAGAATGATATAAGATGGAAATAAAATGGGTAGGATATGGTTATTTAAAGAGATTAAAAAATATATTTTTTAAAAGTAATGGTCACATGATCGTTAACAACGATCAACATCTCCAAAAGTGAGCGGGTTCCAGATCTGGCCAACAATAGGGTGGCAGCGGTGTGATGGCTAGAGTTCATTCCCGGGGAGCCTTACCCGCGAGGTGCCCCGTCCACCCTCACAAAGCACAAAATATTATTTCTCTCTCCACCCTCCATCTCACATTCACTCAAATATGCGTTTTTAGCCAAAAACAAAAGTACACATTCTCTCCTCCACCTCACAACATCTCTCCTTTGTATCACTTTCTCTCTCCTCAAAAACACCAAAAATCAACTCTATTGTGGATGCTCTAACCTCAATTATGTTTCTGTTGGGAATTTGGATTAATGTTAATGGATGTTAATTTAGTGAAATTATAATTATTTACCAGACTCTTTATATGAGCAATAAACTCTTAGGCTATATGGTGTGGTTCCTCCTTCTCTCAAGTCAACCTCAGCGCCACATCACCCTCCATTCCATCTCACTATCTTCCCCCAAACATGGGGTGTGGTTCTCTTTCTTACCCTTTCTATTTTTTATATATTTTTATTTAATATATTTTATTTATAAATAGCATTTTTTTATTCGTTTAATTTATTTTAGTTATAATAAATGCAAAAAAAAAATTAAGAAAATTAAAAATTGCATAAAAATACTAAAAAATTACAAATATAAAAAATAAACACAAATTATCATCTAAACTTATTTACTAAAATTATAAAATAAATATTGCCTAAATTTACGAATACCACTACTCGTCATCAACAGGATCAACATGATGAATAGAAGAATATATAAAAGACGAAGAGTGTGGTGAGGTTTTTGGTACAAAAATGAGAGGTTATATAGTGTTTAAATACAAATTAACTGATTTTTTTTAATAAAGGGTCATTGAATAACAGCTATAATTTTCAGAAATCACTAACAATCTCATTGGGAAGACGGGGTGAGTCACCGAGCTCACCGAAGAACATGGGGAAAGTCTATATGTCAGCTCCCCGCTGACTTCCCCGAGACCACACCCCATGGTCTTAAGTAGAGTTTTTATATTAAGTATTTATTAGAGTTTATGTCTTTAATAAAGTCTTTAATTAAGTAAAACTCTTCTCCACCTCAAGTCTTTTGTATGTAAAGTAAGCTATGTGTCTAACTTGACGAGGCTAGCTAAGTACAAGAGGAATTTTATAAAAAAAATTTAGAAGAGTTCTTGAGATACTTAAAGGCCCATGTGCTAGGTACTTAGAGAGATAAGTTTTCTCTACTTGATTCATTACCATGTATCCTTGTTTTCCATAAGTTTTAACACTATAATTATTCGGTGTAACCTCGAGCGTGTGGCCATTTCTGGTAGTACGGACTGTTTCGGATGTTGTACCCTAGGAGACAGCACGTCGTCTTTGGTAGAGGGGGGAAATTTGATTTAAGTAAAACGTGTTGAACACGTGCCTCAGCCACAACCGTCAATACTCGTTTGTTCTTGGTTGCAGCAAGGGAGACTACACAAAGATCTTGTTGAAGACTACGCATAGGATCGTACAAATAGATGTGATTCATACTTTTGTGGAATACTACAGTTTGAATCGATTTGTTTACATGTGTTGTATTATATATCTTCTTTTGTTTAGATTTTCATCGTACGTGTACTATAATTTCCCAAGATGTATAAAGAGAATATCTTTAGTAATATTATACAGAGTAGGGTTCCTGCGGAAAGTGTGTTTTGTCTAGAAGTGTGAGAAGCGATCTGGTCCATCCAATAAGTGTGTTTAATGGTTGAGATGAAGGCAATGGCAAAGTTGTAATATATGAGTTAATTTAATTCAGTGTTTTAATAAGATAAGGGCAATTTCGTCAAACGGCTTGTTTTAAATAAATCATATAACTGTCATTCAGTACACAACTCCCTATTATTACGCGATTTTCCCTCTCTCTCTCTCTAAAACACTTTGGAAACCCCTACTTCATACCAAAATTACTGAGAATCATGGCTGCCGATAACAGATTTGGCTTGAAATACATTCGTAATAAGCAATCGGCTGTGTTATTTGTGTATTACGGCTGGCACAAACTTGTTTGGTGTGTTATAGTGACTCAATTTTGGTGTGCAGGTAAGAGATTGAAAAACAGAGAAACGACGGAATGGATGAAGGCCATTAGTAAAGGGGATGACAGACGTGGAAGCCGTTCCGGTGTTACGGGTATTTGTTTTATCATGTTCGAGTAGGGTTTATAATGTTAAGATTCAAGTTGGTGTTATGATGTATTTTGACGTTGTGTTTTACGATCATGGTTAATATGGTGTGTTTTAATATGAAAAACAATTTTTGTTTGATAAATTGGATTGACCTTTGATGAAACCCTAATATTTTTTTTCTTACCTGTGTTTTTCCACATTAAATAGGCAAATGAAGGAGTACCCTGATGCACTTAATGATTTGTTGCAAACTGATAAGATGTGTTTTACATAATCATATATATGATATGTGTTATTTGTAAAAAATAGTAATTGTTAATACTAAGGAAAAAATGTTTACCAGTAAGACGGAGGAAGAGTGAACGGGCAAATGGGTTTCGAAACAACCTGGTAACAAACCTGATCAACCAATTATGATCGACGGGTCAGAAATGGATGATTCACCGCCTGTACAAGGTGCATACCCTTGGTGGTGGTGGGGGAAAGGTTTGATTTGACTGTTAGTTACGTATGTAATAATTTGTGTGTTGTATGCAACTAAGATTGATATTAGAACATCCGAGACGGTCGATCATGTCATACATTGTGCATAGCCACCGGCTGCTAACACCATAATGGTTGACATAGCGAGCGCTTTCCCTAACGTAATGGAATCAGATGTTCAAGTACCCTCTAAAACAACTCAACCAGTTGAATTGGCTATAGGTATGTTGGAAACACAATCAGACTTACCATATGGATGTTTTGTTAAACACATTGCGATTGCATGATCAAAACATATGTCTTGTGGCAGGCGTCAATAAGTTGAAGTGTATAAGAAGTACCGAGAAACGGAACGAGATAAAAGCTGCATATATATGCAAGCCTAAGAAAACTGCTGGTAAACCGATGGGAAAGAACACTACTGAAGTGGCAGACTACAATAACTTGCAAGGAATGAAGGCTGCTGAGAAACGGACTGATACGAAACCTGCCGAGCTAGGACATCATAAGAAGGATGCTGGTAAACCGATGGAGAAGAACACTGATGAAGTGGCAAAAGGTACGTTTATTAAATTAAAACAACTTTACATAAATTCCGTAAGAAATTTATGATGTTAACGTCTTCTAATCTTGGTTTGATTTTAGTTGCCAACACAGAACATTTGCAACAAGACTCTGACGATGACTTCGACAACCCGCCGTGGAAAAAGACGAAAATGGTTCATGCTGAGGTCGTATCTGTAAGAGAACACGCAACCCAGTTCAACAAGCAGCTGCCTCATCAAAAACACGTAAAAGATTACCGATAACAAAACCTTACATGCCACTAGAAGATGGCAAACTGACATTGCGAACCGCCTTGAAAAACATGGTAGAGCTAGTGCCAAGTTTAAATGAAGATCAAAGGAATGCAGTTAAAAATATTGGTTTGGAGCAAATACTTGGGTTTAAAATGGGGCCAATTCCAACTCCTTGGGCTGGTGGTTGGTGAAGAACTACGATACTAAAACACGGGTGTTGAACTGCGGTAGCCACCAAATACCAATAACTCAAGAATTGGTACACGAGATTTTTGGCGTTTCGAGAGGGAATATAGAAGTACAAGAGGTAGAAAGAGCAAGGGCAGACCTGCATGAGGTGGTGGCGGAATGGAAAAGCCAGTTTGAAAAAGACCCTAAACGGTTGACACCTGTTCAGTTCAAGACGTACACCTGTTCGTGTTGAACTTCCTGCTGTTCTACAACACACTACTTGGTGAAACAAACCACAATTCAGCACTTAACATGCGGTTTCTCCCCGTCATTGCAGAGGGCTTAATATAAAAAATTTCAACTGGTGTGAATACATGCTACGCTGTTTGGATAGGAACGTGGATAGATGGTTACCGAAAGATTGTTTCTTTGGGCCAATGGCTTTGTTGGTGGTATGTTTCGAATTATACCCTTTTTAAGATTTTAGTAAAACTATATAACACAACTATATAGAAAGAATGAAAACTGTAGAAAACCCAACGTAAAACACAGTCTAATATAAAACACAGTGGAATGAAATACAATAGAAAAAATCTGATCTTTAGTTAGATAGTGGACAATCAATTAGAACACAAATAAAAATTAAAACACAATTAACAATGAAAGGTTGATTATTTACTTGTTTCTTTGGGCCAATGGCTTTGTTGGTGGTATGTTTCGAATTATACCCTTTTTAAGATTTTAGTAAAACTATATAACACAACTATACAGAAAGAATGAAAACTGTAGAAAACCCAACGTAAAACACAATCTGATATAAACACAGTGGAATGAAATAAGTAGAACAAATCTGATCTTTAGTTAGACAGTGGACAATCAATTAGAACACAAATAAAAAATTAAAACACAATTAACAATGAAAGGTTGATTTCATTTACTGACATCGTATGCAGGCGGTAATGGTGCGTGACCAGAAGAAGTTTAGCGGGAATGAGCAAAGGGCAAAGCATTTCATCGAAGAGATTGTACAAGATGATATAGATTCGCTGAGCATCAAGGTGGACTCAGCTAGGTTTGATTAACTATTGGGGATTGAACAAGGATTGAATCGTGTTCAACGTTACCCTTTTGAAAAAAGGAAAGTGATGATAAAGAAGATGGAATAAAAAAGGCGAGGAGGCTGATCAGGGAACTAAGAATGTGTACAAAAGGTTGAACGGAAAGTTTTGTCAAGGAAAACCGTCCAATAGGTGAAGAGGGAAGAAGCCAAAAGGTTGTTGGGTTGAAGCTAAACATAGACAGATAAACCGGAAAAAGCAACGACTGAAAAGGTTGGGGACACAGTTGCAACTATTGTGGATAAAGAATCTGATGTGGATGTTGTACAGCACACTTCAGATGTTGCCGGTGATATTCCGGAAAATCCAGAAAAACCTACTGATGTTGAAGTCGAAATGAACATAGAAGGTTTACCGTCTGTTGAAGACTACTGTGTAAACGACATCGAGAGGTACTACATTGAGTCCGGCGAGTACGGACAAACGCAAAACGAGCTGCAAGAACCTGGAGTTCACATAGGTTTGATGACGAGCTTAGGATACAAGTGGTATCTCAAATTGGGTCAACGCCACCCGCGAGTCAAGGATGATGAGGTACGTTAGTAACAAGTATATAAAATAAATTTTTAAATGTTTTTTTTACATAAAACACAATACTATTTTACTTGGTATACGCTAATCAGTTGAGTATAAACACACAGGTGCATGCAGGTATGCTGGAAGTGTTTTTCAATCAATTCGAAGAGTGTGTGAAGCGAATAAACGGAGACATTTTCCGAAGGATTTATATTATACCCCGGTATGAAAAGATAAAAGAGAAATACAGAATGTGGAAGGACAGTTGATGAAAGTTGCGGTTGTAGATACTCCAACCGGACAACCACATACGCCGGAAGCTAAAACACTGGATCCTAAAAAAGATAAGAGAATGTGGAAATGTCACAGTGGTCACAATGGACGCCTACGTTTGTCGAGGAGGTCATGAAGACCGTTGAAAAGACCGCAAAACCGCAACATCCGTTGGTAGAAAGCACGGGAAAACAACCGCTAGAGGTTGCACCCATCTCACAAAAAAAGCTGAGGAGTACGAGTTTGAAATTAAACGTAGGCATGTTATACAAGAACTGGACCTTCAAAAGCCCCATGTTAGGCCTCAGAGAGAAACGGAATTGAGTGAGGCTCTAAGATCTCCATATGTGAAAAGGGTGGTGGAACTGAGACAAAGGCTTGACAACCACTGAAGTGTCCGTGAGCGCATATATGTTTTCAGGCTGGGGTGATATGTGGTATGTAAATATTGTCCATCTTGTTACAAGCATGCACGAAATACATGTTAAAACATAATTTTCCTAACCTTTTTGGTGTTATGGTATAAGCTAAAACACATAGTTGAGTATTACACATATGAGCATAGCTTATGTTGCCATGTTATCGTAAAACAGCATGACACATGCATCTCTATCAAATTTAAACGCATCTACTAATGAATGAGGTCATGTCTGCTATCTTAGGGATACCGTATTTAAAACTGCCAATGGTGTGCCGGTGATGAGGTCTCCGATGGAATCATTGTTACCCGGAATCACCCTACACACAGCCGTAATCAGCGCATGGGCAGAATTACTTAACTACGAAGAAAGGTTCAGGCAAAAAGGGAGCATCCAACGCCTATTCTGTTCACTTAATATGTTGGTAAGTATATACGATCGAATTATTGAAAAAGTGAACGTTAATCATAAAAATTGCAATACTTACTCGTAGTTTAAATGCAGAATGAAAAAATTACGCGTCAACCGAAGTAGACAGGGCAGCAACATTCGCTGAAAACATGAATTCTGTTTTGGTATCTGCTGGTGTGAAGAACATTCGGCATATTACGTTGGTGTTTGTACCGGTTTTGCACGAGGAACATTACTACTGTGTGTGCTTTAATTTGAGGGACAACACGATCAAGGTGTTGGACAATAGCGCAGCGGAAGCGACATTTCAAGGGAAATACAGGGGATGGCCAGAAAAATTGGTACGCTACTTGTTTTATAAACTATAAAAAACACTGCTCATCTCTTGAAAGATAGTGTGTGAATATAAAATACAAAATGTGTAGTATGAAGAAAACAAACTATAATAAAACATAAATGTCTTTGTTGTTAAAAATAGAAACACAATAAAACACACAAATGATTAGTTTCATTAAACACATGTGTTTTTTAACATTTGGTACCATAAAACACAATGAGATTTGTATAAAAGATGACAGTATATATAAAACACAATTTTTGTTTTTGTTTTGTGAGGCTTATATGGGAAAGAAAAAGGTTTTGTAAAACATAAAGAACCTGTCGAATAACATGTGTAACTGGGTGACAATAATAATACGTATGTGGAAACACAAATTGAGCACGTCTGGCCAGTTGGAAAAATTCATAAACATAAAACACAAAAATGATTTTTTGCATGCAATATATGTCAAAATGTTGCTAGTAGACAATATTACATTACAATAAAACAATAATACGATATATTTTTTGACTTATCATACAGAGGGATGCTTTGTCAGCTTATTTGGACAGTGTGGGGCACCCAGTCGGCAGATCGATAAAACAAGTTGTTCCTATCAGATTAGAGATGCTGTGGCGTACAAAGCATAACAAAATAGATTGTGGTGTGTTCGTGATGCGTCATATGGAAACCTACAAAGGCGTGACGGGCAAATAATGGGAATGCGGATTATCAAACGAGTGTACGGATACAGGTGGATTTCGTACAAGCAACGCAAGGAAATCGATGACCTGAGGCATAAATATGTTGCGAAAATGCTCCTGAGTGACGCTAACACATTCCGAAGCTTTGTTGAAAGTGATGTTGCACGGTATAAGAAGTTATCGGATGATCAGAAAAAGACATTCGAAGTGGCAACTTCGACGCAATCACTTCAAGATTGGACAACTGACGTACCATGTGGTGGCAAAAACAATATTAACGTTTCGTTTGTTTGTGTTTTTTTGAACTTTATGCCGAGATGGTTGTACTTTTGATTTTGTGGTCAACTTTTATTTCACGTGTCATGTGCATCCAAAATACGCTATTTTAATGTATTTAACGTCTATTATATGGCGATATGTGAATTTGCATGCAATCTGTACAGGTGTGACAATAAATATGTAACGAATGTTGCATACTGCCAGGGCCAAAAACAAAATGCCTGTCTTTAGCATAAAAACACATCCCAACTTCCCAGCATACAAAAATATAACAGTAACGAATGTTGCATACTGCCAGGACCAAAAACAAAATGCCTGTTTTTTGCATAACAAACACCTCCCAACTTCCCATCATACAAAGCAGAACAGTAACTTAAAACACACCGAATTTTTTAAATCCAACTTAATAACAAAATTTAAACCAATCAAGTGAATGGATCCAAAACAAATATAAACATCCAAATAAAACACACGTTAAAAAAATAAACGCAAAACTAAATGTTCACCCAACCCATAAAAATGTTAGTTTCATAAAAAGATAACTACTCGGACATGTCTTCATCATCCACATCTCCATCCACCCCGATGTGTAAAACACATCATACCCCCCGTCTGAACCAGAACCATCAGCTTCAACAATTGTTACCGGATCAGCTTCAACATTCCCCGAAGTGCCTTCCTCAGGAGGACAACATTGTATCTTCCACAAGTGCTCTTATTTTGACCAAATTGTTTACACTTTGAACATCTCCGCCGTTTACTTCCCGCCTGACTTATAGCTCGCTCCTTTTGAGATTTCATGCGTTTATGAGACCCACATCCCTTGAACCTAGTACCAACTTGAACACGAATAGTCGCCGTTTCTGAAGGAGCAACCCCAAGCAATTCAGGAAATCAATTGCGTCGTGTCTTGGGCAGTGCATTTATCTGAGTCTCATCGGCGACCGACATAAACTGCTTGATATGCACGAAAAGTACATAACTGATCAAACTTCGAAACCAATTTGTTCACAACGTACTCGGTCGCATGGCTGATCTCGCGGACACACCGGTTGACCTCCTCGCTACGATCTGGATCGCCACCATCAGTCAGAATTGACCCCGGGGAACTATTTGGAACAGCCTCACGAGTCCATCCCACATTATATATTGTTTCGGGAACTTCCTAACATCGAAAATCCTTAAAACACAGAAAATGTGACTGCACAGCAATCCAAACTGCTCAAACCTATTGCAACTACATTTGGCAGTGACATCCTCCTCGTGTATCAAAACCTGTAATATTGCAACCAAAATAAGACATTAGTAAAAACAATCGGGCGGCTTAAATCATAAAACACATTGTACAAAAACGTGTAGAAAAATAAAAAAAAAACACAATATCACCTCGAAGAACGCAGAGCATGGCTGATCGAGATCATTAATAAAAAACTTAATAAAATCACCACCTTGATCTAATCTGACACTAGTACAATGCCAAATTACATGTTGAATCTCAAGTTGAACATCTAAAAAAATAGTTCTTGTATATATCCAAATTGCTTGCCTCTCAACCACAAAATCACTCCACGGGTCAGGATTGGTATACCGAGTGTCGTGGTCGTTTTTCCGATGCTCGTGTCTTTGAGCTTCTATCGCTGTGTCGAAGTGGCTAAGAAATTCAACCAAGGTGCACTTTGGATTGCTAATCTTGCCAAAGAGTGATTCTCGCTTTCGGACCTAGATGAGGTCCGCATAAGTCCGGACATCTCTTCTTCACGATAATAAGCTGGAATCCACGACTCGCGAAGCCCATATATAAATGTCAACCATTCGTGGTCAGTTAAGTTAAAATCATTTAAAATAGCTGCCCATTCAGTCTCGAATGCTTCAGGCAATAAAGAATCGGTCCAAACAATTGCAGACAATCTTTTCCTGAAATCAGTATTTGCACATAGGACAGGCCCGACCTGTGGAGCAAATTCCATGTATCCTTTAACAAATTAACACAAAAAGAACACATCAAAAATAAAAGACAATGATTAAAAAACACATACCTTTTTCGTAAGTTTGTCCATTATGTGCCACATGCACAGGCGGTACCTCGAATCCGGCCAAACATCCGCAATAGCCCTTTTCATCGCAGGGTCTTGATCAGTGACAATTACACGGGGCGCATAACCATAAGCATCCTTAAACACCTTAAGTAGCCAACTATAAGTCTCCGCCATTTCAGAACCGATAATGGCAGTACCGAGTGTGACATTCCTATTATGATTATCGATCCCAGTAAAGGGGACAAACATCATGTTGTACCTACATATAAGAAAAAAACGGCACAATAAAAAAAATAATACATAAAATCACATAAAAATAATACAAATTAAAAATATGAAAACACAACGTTACTTGTTCCGCTTATACGTAGCATCAAACGAAATAACATCTCCAAACATATAAGAATTCCTCTTCATTTCCTCGTCAGCCCAGAAAATACATTTCAACACACCTTCGTCGGTTGTTTGATATTCACATGAAAATTTTGGTAAATACTTTTTTTCCCTTGTTAGTCGCTTAACAAACATTTCAGCATCAAACTCCCCAATGAACAAATTTAATTCTTTTTAAAGTTTTTGAAATCAACCTTGGTCGCGCCAATTTTATCAAACCCACCACACAACTCCTTCATGATATTAAATGCTCGCACCGGACCAATGTTAAGCTTTGACATCTTATTTATCATATCTTCGTGCTCGCGATTAAGACCTCGATTTTACTTGAGTAAATGTCAAATCTTCTTCGTGCACAAAATCATGGTTGTGCGCCTCTGTGAACTGATATAGCTCATACTTCTTGGTATCATTCAGCTTTATTCTGATCATCTCTTGGCATCCGGTCCTTTTTGATGGTACCTACGTACCCACCTGTCCGAAGGCTGTTCGACTAAAGTATCCACGCTGTCGAAACTCTTTGTGGCCCTCTTTTGAACACAAAAAATACTTATTTATTATAATTCCACGGTTTTCATGTTGTGTGCCCTTCATAACAGTCCAGCCACCAGCATCTGCATAACTTTATAAAATTATACGCAGCATCAACAATGTCAAACAACATTCCCTCTGCTGGAGTCAGCGAAGATGGTGAAGTAGGAATATATCTCTTCGTTCCCGAATTGGGAGAAACTTGTTCCACCCCACGTGGTTGGTAACTGGGAGCATCTACAAAACACGATAAAAACAATCCATACACATAATTAATCCACACACATATTTAATGTAGGGTAAACGTTTACGACACACATAAAACACAAAAACACGTGTGCGTAAAACTTAATCACAAAAAAAAATAAGTATGTAGAGATACATATTCGGCCAAACAATCTAAACAAATCATAAGGACCTAGAACATTAAAAACAAAGTAAAACACATCTCCTTAAAACAAGGCTTAATAAAACACATTAACGTAAAAAAAATATGAAACGCGACGAAACTAAACACACAAAAATGATCAAACTAAGATACAATAACACATCTGCCGAAAACACACAAGAAATTAAAACACATCATAAATAAATACAGAATGAATAACTAACAAACAAACACCCATATCAACCAACATGCTAAAAAAACCTTCCAGATAACGCCCATAGTAAAACACAAACATCATAAAACACTACTAAACACAACAAAAAAACAGAAATCTTTCAAGCATACTAACACACATAACCTCACAAACATAGTAAAACACATCACGATACAAAATAAAAAACCACCGTGATTATTTTATTGAAACACAAACATCGTAAAACACAAACATCATAAACACTACTAAAACTCAACAAATAACATAAATCTTTCAAGCATACTAACACACATAACCTTACAGACATAGCAAAACACATCACGTCACAAGTAAAAATCGCCATCACGACACATCACGACACAAAAATAAAAAACACGTTAAACTTATAACACATCTAGCACACAAACCTGGCGCAAAATTCAAGTCCGACATGCTAAGACACATATTGATTCTAAAAGACATCCTAGAACACAACATGACGCAAAATTTCAATCCGACAGGCTACAAAAACATCCAGGTAACACAAACATAGCAAACATAAACGACGTTAATAAAACACAACATGAAGAACATGATGATGTTTCAATGATAAGCATTAAGATTCGATGAATATCATATGATAGTCAACATAAACGTAATTATATTTACCATTCCCACAATCAACAATTGTGTCAGATGCCATGAATTTCTGAATTTTCAAAACTGATTCGCTATGAGAAAACTAATGACGACTGAGAAAAAAACACATCTTATGTTGATTAATGAGTACGTGTGAATGAATTTTGAAACCGAAAATTCAGAAAATCGTGGGGGAAGATCAGTTTCAAAATTAATTTTCCGAAAAAGTTAGTTATTGAGAGATAATTTCCAATATAAAACGAAAAGTCAAATTACATAATTGCCCTTTTAGTTAAATTTCATTCATGCCACTTGTCATTTTCTCATTGTTCCTAGACTTTCTAGGAAACTTGGACTTTGTACACAACCCCCACTCATTTTATACATATGTAGGAACATCCACAATTAGCACGGGAACCTAAATTTGTTATCTATTGTCCGATTAGGCAGAAACTAATGACAAGTTAACCAAATAACAAGAATTACCCATTTAAATGTTGTTTTCATTGATCAAAGTTCAATACATTCGAGAACCGGATCCGACAGAGCTTCGCCGTCTCTGTGCCAAAATCTCTCCAAGTTAAAATGAAATCACCAAGGCTTCTATTTATAGTTGAACAAGTTCGCTGGTGAGGAGACTAAGTTCGGGCGAACTTGACCTAGTCAAGTTCGGGCAAACTTGACTTCACAACACCAATTACCAGCGAACTTGACTCCTAATTCTCTTAAATTGCCTAAATTCTAACAGATTAAGCCCTATTCA
This sequence comes from Scalesia atractyloides, assembly GCA_947069175.1. Lineage (NCBI taxonomy): Eukaryota > Viridiplantae > Streptophyta > Magnoliopsida > Asterales > Asteraceae > Scalesia > Scalesia atractyloides. The sequence goes on from CAMTDV010000021.1 coordinate 33,752,198, forward strand.
CTCAACTCGATACATAATGACGTAGGCAACAGACATATGCACCAACAGACTCCCCCTTGGATGTTGCCCAGTCATCGACTTTTAAAATCTTCTGAGTCTTTCGATCTTTAGTTCTTGAATAAACTTTATCATCTTGATCTGTATATCCTCTTTCTCTTTCTTTGAGCTTTGTCTTGATAAACTTTTAATCAACATGCTCCCCCTAGCTTTAAGCTTTAGTCTCATACTCCCTTTTGCTTTGATCTTTAAACTTCAAACTCCTCCTAGCTTTGAGCTTTCTGAAATCTTTGGATAGTGTTTTATCTAGCTCCCCCTCAAACTTTACTACCTGTCTAAATAAATTCTAACATTCAAATAAACATTTCAGATTCACTGTTTTGAAATTCCGTACCATCAACATTTCAAACTTTAATCTTCACTTCAAACTTTTCAAAAACGTTAATTGTTTCAAGTTCAACTTAATGACCTTGAATATTTCATTTAAGACCTTCAACTTTCACGTTTTTATCATTTGATTTGTAAAAATCCACTTAGTTGATCAAGTCCAAGTTAATGACCTTGATTAACCAAATATATCAACCAAGTCCAAATTAATGACCTCAGTTTGAAAAACGATTATGAACAATCTGATTTTAAAGTTTTCAAATTAATGAACTTTTAAACATTTATCAGATTTTCTTACCAGACTTCGAAGATCCGTCCTCCAACATTGGTTTGTTGAAACTAAGGTAGAAATAAAATCTTTTTGTATTTTAGAAAATTTATGCTAAAACACACTGAAAATCTTTTTGGTTTTATTTTGAAAAGCAAGTAAAGTATTTACAGAACTTTTAACAAGTAAAAAAGTAAAACTATTTACAGACATATTTTTGTGAATTCGTGTCTAAGGATCACATCAGTTTGTTTGAGACATATCACCAGTACCGTTGACCTTTTTGAAGACTTTAAGATTTAAACCCGTTTACCTAGATTATCGATATGTTTGTACACTTAAACTTCATCACATTTCTCAATTGTTCCAAGATATATTAGGATATGATTTATGAAACTTGACTTAACTATAGTTCCCACTTCTTGAATATACTCCCGAATCCAGATTCCCTAGATTTCATCTTACAGGTGAATATAGCGTAATTGATATCTGTCATTGGGTTAATGCGAGACCTTGAGAGCTCAGGTTAGTATTATCATACAGACAAAGAGATGAAGGCTCGTCTTTAAGGTGTGTTCCACTTAAGGAATCTTTTAAGCATTGCAAATGATTAGATCTTTCGATACTTTTCAAATTTTGCATGCTAATTTGGGGTTTTTAGCAAAAGCATTATAGAAGTTCTAGGCTATTGCTTCCGCAAAATCAGAAGAACTTGTATAATACCCCAGATATCAACTATCTATAAAGACCTCGTATCTCAGAATCAGGAAACCCTTCAATCGAAATTTCAGAGTACTGAGTCCATATATCCAAGATGTGTTAATCCACGAGATTAAGCAGTTGCTAAATTTAGTTTATATCTCAGAAACAATCTACTGAACGTGTAAAGCCTATCGACACATCCACAGTAAGACTTGTTTATCACTTTTAAACTTTACAATTCTTTAGCATACTGTGATAGTCCACTGATGTACTATCATTTCCTTTTTGACAAACCAAATTCTTTTTGTCTTTTTCAATGTTTTGTACATTTTGAATTTTTAATGTTTTTTAATTTTCAACTTTTTCATATGTTTTTGATTTTTCTAAAAATTTTCTCTTACTCCCCCTAAAACCAAAAACATATTTTTGGATTTTAGATTTTAAAAAAATTCTTCTAAAATATGTAACAAACCAATGTGGATCCCGAGAACTCGTCGTCCGATCTTTTGTTTTCAACTTCTGCATCATCACCTGACAACAGAACAAACCATTAAACTTTGTTAACCTCAACTTGTAAAAACCACTTGTAAGAATTACTTGTAGGAAATTAGTTTTAAATGATTTTTCAGTATAACAATCAGTGTTCTGTTCAACGGTGTGGATTTTCTCAAATTTTCAAAAAAAACTTTACAACTTTTCTTTTCAACTATTTTGTGATTTCAAAAACGTCAAAGATTATGACTTTCTAGATAAGTTAAACACTCATGGAGCTCCGCTATCCTGTATCAACTTTGATAGAGTGGATCTTGGGACTCCTGCATATGAAACAACTATTTGAAAAATGAAACCCAAACCTTTTTGGTTTTGGGTTTGTACTGATAAGCATCATAACCATATTCTAACTCTTCATCATAATCAAAATCATCATCAAACATTTCGTCCAATGTTGATTCTGAAAATGTTTTTACCTTTTCATTATTTGTTTGTTTGATTACTGATTCGGTTGATTTGACATTTTCAGTTTTGTCAGCAACAGACTTTGGTTTTTCTGATGATGAAAACCTTTTCTTAGCAATCCATGATTGTAACTTGCTTCTTGCTTTCTTGATATAGAACCTAGAATCTTTGTTTTCATTAAACTTTGAAGTTTCACCCTTTTCAAATATTGAGTTTTCAAACCCTAAACTCATTTTAGATTTCACTTCTTGTTTAGATTCATAGTTTCTAATTGATTCTGTGACACTTTTCACAATCTCTGGTTGTTTTTGCTTTTCATCTTTTGATTCGGTTTTCCTTCGAGGAAATACAGGCTTTAGATTCAGACACTTGCGAGCAATGTGACCAACATTATTGCATTTAAAGCAAGTTCGATTATCAGAACCATTTCCACTAGTGGGTTTTACTCCACTTGTGGACTTGGTCTTAGCCTTGTCCCGAAGTTCTTTTTCTTTCTTGAATTCATCATTCGATTGCTTACCGATCATGCTTTCTTCTTGAACCGTGCTTGTTCCGTACACAAACTTTATATTCTTACCTTTGTATTCCTGGAACACTGGTTTCTCCTTCTTCTTCGGTTCTTCTTCTTCAACCTCCAAACCTAAACCTGCTCTCCTGTGCTCAGGAAAATCACCACTAACCTTTCGATAATTGTTAGCGTTCCTTTTAGGTTTCGAGTAAAATCTTTTCTCATTTTTGTCAAGATCATCTGATGAAACTTGTACAAGTTTAAACAGTTTATCAATTTGATCTTCTTTTACATTCCGAATCGGAAAGCTATCATCAAAGTATAATCTATCAGAATCCTTAACCTTGTACATGACAACGTTAGGATCATCACTTAGATCATGTTCTGAAGCTGTATCGTCATTTTCGGACTGTGTAATAGAACTGTTTGAACCTGAGTTGGCGCTTTGAAAGCTGCCTTCATCAGAATCATTTCCCAACACATTTTTAACCACATCTTTTACCACCGCTTCATTTTCATCATTTGATTTTGTAAAGTCTACATCAATGTTCTCAAGCAATTTATTTTTCTTATCAGACAAAATAAGTAGATTAAATCCCTTTTCAACTTCATCATCTTTCTTGCATGAATAACTTGCAAGAAATGGTGGAGGAACACATCCGTACTCTTTACGCTTTGATTTCTCACCATTTTCCTCCGATTTAATCGTAGGTAAAAATGTGATCAATGACATACGCGTTTGTGGTGTAACTCTTTAGAAGTTGTCTTACCCGTTCCATTTCAATTTTCATGCTGTGAAACTCACGCTTTGTTTCAGCAAATGTACATGTTAATTACCTTTTGTTTCTCAATTACTGTAGCATTTAACATTTTTTACTTAGCGTTAAGCTCACTATTAGCATGTTCAACATATTTATATTTGCTTGATATTTTGTCATAAGCTTCTTTTATGGTTCTGTAATCATAACGAAAGTTTTCGTTGTGTACAGTCAATTCCCTTATGACTTTGACTTTATCAAGACATGGTTCACAAGGACTTGCGCACTTTGTGCAAGGTTTTTCAACCTCCACAACTTTCACAACTTCCTTTTCAGACACACTTACCTTAGCCTTTACCTTTTCTGAGTCTGCTTTCAAAGCTTCTTGTTTCTGCATCTCAAAATATGCTAACTCTTCTTCCTCAGCTCTCTGTCTATATCCTTCAGAATGGCATTTTCCAAAGCAGCATCGTCATACGATGTATCCGATTCATTCACTACCTCTGCCATCATAGCAACACCAGTTTTCTTTCGATGTATCTGTTCCAGTCAAAACCATCTTCTTCATGAGTAACAACAAGAGCTTGTTCGGTTGACTTTGCAGATTTATCTTCTACTTCAACTTGTGTTCTTTTCGGATATGGCTTGTATTGAAGAGCTTTCTTGTAGTACTCATTGTTGCTTCCGAAAGGATTTTGGTTTCCACTTGCTTCTTGATTGTTGCATTCTCATTTGAAGTGTCCTTTTTGTCGACACCTGAAGCATGTGACTTTAGTCTTGTCAAATCCAAGCTTGTTGCTTGAGTTACCAATATCGCGTCCAGTGCGCGCCACAAATTTAGACACTCTTTTGATGATAGATGCCAGACTCCACTTGATATCCATCTGTTCCAACTCTTCTTCGTCCACCTGATCATAATCTTCGGCGGTCATTTCTGGATTACCGATCTTTCCAGCAACGAGACTTTCATATGATTCGAGAACAATAGCAAGAAGTGCTATATGTTGTTTAGCCACCTTTTCAGGAAACACATTCTTCAAATCAACTGTTATGTTGCACTGGAAAACATTTGAATCAGCACTAGCTTGGCTTGTTGATTTTGGAAAGATGAGCTTGAACTAGCACTTGTATAACCAGCATATGGAGAACCTTGATTTGGAGAAGAATTTGCATTTGCACTAAATGCTGTTTGGATTTTCAGACTTTGTATCGGAGTATCAGGAATACCTCCTTTGTAATAGACACCGACATCTTGAACAACATTAGCATTCTTTGATTTCGCAATTTTCATCAACTCCATTTCATGACCTTCTAATTTGTCAATAAAAGATGACAACTTGAAGTGTCTCCAAGATAGACTATTCTTCAGAATCGTCAGATATGTTGTCCATTCTCCTTCTTGAAGTGCATCGGCTAACTTCTCGATTTGCTCTTCATTAGATCGTTTGATATCATGTCTCCGCATCCGGACCACGAGGTGACAGTATCTATCGATCACCTGCTTCATTGTTTCACCTTTTATCATCATGAAGGTCTCGAATTCTTTCTTGATTAAAGCTTTTTTGCTTTTGATCATTTCATCACTTCCTTTGAATTTCTCACAAAGAGAATTCCATGAATTCTTGCGAAGTGTCATATTCTGGCAAAAGTAACAAGATATCTTCCTTCACTGATTGTTGTATCAAGCTGATCATTTTCTTCTCCGCAAACATAGTTATCTTTGTCGGCATTTGAAAACTTGTTCAGCGGAAGATCTTGATCACGTTCATCTTTTGGCCATTTGTAACCATCCTCAACTGCAACCCAGCTGTTGAATTGATTCGCTTGTATCCATTCACAAACTTTTCTTTCCATCCTTCAAATTCATCCATGCTCATTAGCTTTGGAGGTTTCGACGTAGTACCCATTTCGTTGTCGATGTTCATCTGATTTGCCGCAAGAACATTAGCATTTGATGAAGAAGCCATTTGAGAAACGAACACGTTGTGGAAATCTTCCATTTTGATAACCTGCAGACTTATCTGAAAATACAATAAAAAAAACACTCGAAAACTGATTAGTAATAGACAATCGGTACGTTAAAAACGTTTAAAATTTTTCCGAAAACAATTTTTACCCGATTATATCTTTAAATCGTCTTATCGATACGATTCTAACGATATACAATTTTTTTTAAGAACCTTAGACAAGTTCGGGCGAACTTGTCACAGACTTATCAAGTTCGGTCGAACTTGATGTAGGATTTGATAAAAATCACACTTTAGAGCGGACTTGTGAAAATTTCAAGAAACAGGTAAGTTCGGTCGAACTTATGAAAATTTTCCAGAAAATTCTGAAGTTCGGGCGAACTTGTGTGAGAAAATCAACAATTTACTCAAGTTCGGTCGAACTTTGTAAAAATGTTGGAATATTTCTCAAGTTCGAGCGAACTTCAGAAGAAATCCTGAAAATTCTATCAAGTTCGGTCAAACTTGATTAAAATCAAAGAAATTTTAATCAAGTTCGGTCGAACTTGATGTTAAGTTCGGCTGAAACTTGATTCCAAAACATGATTTTTCCAACTTTTTGATATCAATTTGATTGAATTTGATGTCCAAACTCTCAGGGGTTTGTTATTAGTGTGTTTTACATGACATACTCAAAAATTCAGCCATTTTGACCATGAAATCATCAAGTATGTGAAAATGTTAAGAAAAATGATAAAATGGAGATGAAATAGAGAAATTCTTGTCTTGATTCCAGCAAATTTAGGTATCGAGACTCTGATACCACTTGTAGGAACGTCACGATTAGCACGGGAACCTAAATTTGTTATCTATGTCCGATTAGGCGGAAACTAATGACAAGTTAACCAATAACAAGAATTACTCATTTAAATGTTGTTTTCATTGATCTAAAGTTCAATACATTCGAGAACCGGATCCGACAGAGCTTCGCCGTCTCTGTGCCAAAATCTCTCCAAGTTACAAATGAAATCATCAAGGCACCTATTTATAGTTGAACAAGTTCGCTGGTGAGGAGACTAAGTTCGGGCGAACTTGACTTCACAACACCAATTACCAGCGAACTTGACTCCTAATTCTCTTAAATATGCCTAAATTATAACAGATTAAGCCCTATTCACTCAGACTCGATATATAATGACGTAGGCAACAGGCATATTCACTCAGACATATGCTGGTGAGGAGACTAAGTTCGGACGAACTTGACCTAGTCAAGTTCGGCCGAACTTGACTTCACAACACCAATTACCAACGAACTTGACTCCTAATTCTCTTAAATATGCCTAAATTCTAACAGATTAAACCATATTCACTCAAACTCGATACATAATGACGTAGGCAACAGACATATGCACCAACAACTATAATTTTATTAATATTGTGACACATGTCCTACAATCTTAAAACATATGAGATTGCTCTTACAATCTTAAACCCTTTTTACTAGAGCTTGTTTGGTTTATAGAATCCGCCAGAACCCTGTGGAATTTGAATTTAAATTCCAATAGTTGGCATGTATGGTTAGGTAAAAGAATGAATTAAATTAGAATTAATTCCAACCAAATCCTTCCAACATCCAAAGGAAAGTTTAGAAATCCAATGGAATGTTGACATTTTATTTTATAAAAGTACTCTCATCATTCTAAACATTGTATCTTTCATCGTCTTCAGTAAAATTCCTCCATCGTGCTTTATGGAATATTGAAGATCAAGAACCAAAATTTCTCAACCACCGTGGATTCTCCATTATTATTCTTCAAAAACTTAGAGAACAAAACTCCAGAACCAATAGCCTCCATTATTAGTCATGAAAAATGAAGATCTAAAACCATTTGTATCATGAAATGTTGGAGATCTAAAACAAAAAAAAAAAATACAATCTGTATTCCCTAATTTAGTCAATCAAATATTAGTAATTAGAGTAAATTGTCATTTTCATCCCTGAGGTTTGGGCACATTTGGCATTTTCGTTCAAAATGACACTTTGGTACCATTTTCCCCCACGTTTATAACTTTTTGTCATTTACGTCCAAATGCCTAACTTAGTTACTTTATAACGTTAGATGGGTTATTTTTGAAAGAGTAAATTGTCATTTTCATCCAAAATGACACTTGTAACTCCGGCACAACCTACGGTTTCCAAACGTCAGCCTACGGTTTCCATGGTCTTCCAAACGGCAGCCTACGGTTTCAGATCAAGTGCTGAAGCTGAATATCGCGGTGTCGCAAATGCAGTCGCAGAGACTAGTTGGCTACGCAACTTATTATTGGAACTACATGTTCCTATCACTCGTGCCACTATCGTTTATTTGATAACATCTCTGCTGTTTATTTATCAGACAACCCAGTTCAACATCAACGTACTAAACACGTTGAGCTTGATATTCATTTTGTTCGCGAAAAGGTTCAACTGGGTCAAGTCCGCGTCCTACATGTACCAGCCTCCTACCAGTATGCCGACATTTTCACGAAGGGTCTCTCGAGACAACTGTTTGAAAGCTTCCGTTCTAGTTTGACGTCTGCTCTCACTCCCGGTCCAACTAAAGGGGAGTATTAGTAGGTCCATTATCATTATTATCAATATTGTATTTCCATTTGTATGTATAGATATGTTAGGAAGCTGACATAATCGTAGGAGGTTAGTTAGGCTCTTTATCATTATATATTGTAAACTATTCTCAAGGTAAAAGGCATTCACAATTCATACCATAATAAACCTGCAACTCCTGTACCATCTTCGGCACAACCTGCTACTCCGGCACCACCTACAACTCCGGCACAAACTTGCAAGTCCGGCACCGTCTCCGGCACAACCTGCAACTCCGCGCCACCTGCAACTCCGGCAGTTGCAGGTGGTGCAGAGTTGCAGTTGCGAGTTGCAGGTTGTGTCGGAGTTGCAGGTGGTGCCGGAGTAGCAGGTTGTGCCGGAGACGGTGCCTGAGTTGCAGGTTGTACCGGAGACGGTGGCGGAGTTACAAGTGTCATTTTGGATAAAATGGCAAATGTGCCAAAACCTCAGGGACGAAAATGACAATTTACTCTTTTAAAAATAACCCAACTAATGTTATAAAGTAACTATGTTAGACATTTGGACGAAAATGTAAAAAGTTACAAATATGGGGGGCAAAATGGTACCAAAGTGTTATTTTAGACGAAAATAACAAATGTGCCCAAACCTTAAGGACGAAAATGACAATTTACTCTAGTATTATGCCTTTAATCCTACATTTTTTTCCATCGTTCAAGATGTTATCCCCTTATTTATTTAATCAAAATTTAGCTAATCCATCCTCCACAAAATCAAAAACCACTTTTATTTCCTCCACTTGTTAAATGAATTTTGAAAATCAAAACACAATTTAGATATTTTCTGTAAATCAGAAAAAAAGTGAAAATCTAGAATCAAAATTTCTAGCCAAGGAAAAGAGTTAAAGAATTGTAAACGTGAGCGAGAGATAAGATAAAAAACAAAGAACATAGTGAGTACCATGTTAGGGTATACTTAGGTGGAATTAAACACATACAGGAGTAAGGGTATGTTTGTATTTTTATTCTTTTAAACCTTTTATCTATATAAAGAAAATAACAAACCAAACACCTTAAATTTTTTTGATGGAAATAATTGTAATTCCATCAAAATCATATTCCTTTGTAAGATTCCAATTCCTTTCAACATTCTATGAACAAACGCCCCCTAAGGATCCTGGGTGCACAAATATATGAAAATTATTTTTAAGATTGTTGCGACAATCTTGTATATATATATTGGGAAACATGTATATAGTATTACTTGTTGTGTTTGGATTTTAGAGATTGTGATACAATGTGACACAAGATGAATGGCTTATGGTTCAAATGTTTGGTTTTGAAACAATGTTGGAATCATTATTTTTTCTAATCTTTATGTTAGATCGGGTTTATTAGCACAGATGCTGTTAATATTCTGTTTTGATTTTTAGAAAGGGTAGTGTATAGTTTTGCTGCAAAAAGCATGTTCATACCTCAGTTTTTAAACAACTTCTAGTTAGTAGGTTAAGCAATTTCGTTAATGTGTGCAAGTGACTTTTCTGGACATCAAGTTCACACAGGTGTGCCTAGACATGCATGCCCATGCCTTATTATGTTATTTGAAAGACATTTCGATTTATCAGAAAACTTTCGGAACATTTTCAAATTGTGTTGATTTTAAGCCATGTATATGAGCACGAACATGCTTGATTAGCATACTCGGTCAACTGCTCAATTTTTTAGTTTTCCCGTGAAATTGATTGCAAAAATTTTATGTTTTCTTTACACTTTTTGTTTCCATTAGTACCCTGAATCACTTCTATACAAGTTTTATCTTGAAATCATGATGATTAATGGTCAAGATCAAAGGTTTTAGTATGAACTGCGCGTGAACTAAAACACGAGAGATCTGACAATTTTAGCCACTAACGTAAGCATAATGTGTAAAAGACAAGTGGTACATACCTGGAGATGAAGATCTTGAAGAAATTTGGGAAGAAAATTGTGGTGGATGGTGTCGTGCCACAGAGCACGGGAAGCTCCAAATGGGTCTCATTTTGACCTAGGTCAAAACAACTTTTATACCCCGCTTTCTGAGATCCGGACAGGCACGGACGTGGTCGTTTATTTTTTAAAAATTAATATTATGATATTTGTTATACACGGTCGTGCCTTGGGGGGTGAAGCACGGGAGTGATCATCTGACAGTGTTTTGAAAAAAAATATTTTGATGATTTTTTTGAAAATTTGATCCACCACTTCTTCAATCCACGGGTTTAGTGACCTTACCTTCCTGATTTCTACACATGGTATGAGCTACTTCAAGGTGATAGATTTTTTTGTGGATAGAAAGAAAAGGATTTCCCAAGAAAAATTTAGCATTCGGTATCGCCTTTGTCATGTTGATGACGCTATTGGGGTGGCCATCCTTGAAAGAAATATGCTAAAATAACTAAGGAAGCTGGAAATAAAAGTGAAAGTAAAAATAGAAGAAGAAAGAAAGGGATAGAAAATAAGATTGGTCATATAATAATTTAGGTTTTTCTATGGGATAAACCGTATCTGTTAGCAACGGCGTCAAAAACTTGATGTTGTATGAATTAGGTATATTAGTTTTAGTAAAATTGAGCACACTTAAATGTGTTAATTTAATAACTTGGAAGCACGATTATCAAGTTTCAAATTTATAAAAATGATTTTTATTTAAATTAAATACACATAATGGCAGAGAACCCTATCGTGTATAGTATAACTTTAGATAAGAACAAAGTATCATCCAAGGATATATTTCCTGTTCAACCTGTACTTTCAACCTGGTTAACTGTATAAATACTATGGATTATTATTAAGTAAATAATAATAACGTATAGTAGTGTTTAACGTGTCGTTTAACCGACACTATAACCAAACGATTTTGATTCCATGTATATTATATATTTTATATCTAATATATCTTTCATATACTCATTTTAATCAGATAAACAAATAAGTATTAGATATAGTTATTTTATAATTTAGTGAACAAAATACGAACGAGACTTAGGTCGTTTTAGCGGGTTCGCATTCGCGGTGAGCAGCTAACTCACCCACACCAAACCCCAACATATAAATATGTCTAATCTCTTTAGTCACACATCCTTTTGTAAACCCTAGCCCCCACCCACACCTCACCTTCATCTATACACAACACACCTATAACCTGCAAATCGAGAGGGAGAGAGAGAGTGACAGCCGTAGAGAGAGAACCAGGAGAGAGAGAAAGCTTTAGAGAGAGTAGGAGAGCCGGCGGCAGCGACGACGGCGCTGCGCGGTGACATTCTGGTCGTGAATCACGACGACGAGTGCCAGCTGCAACTCCGGTGGTCTCCCTTTGTACCCGACACCCACTAAACCTCTCTCATCTTCGCTTTCCGGCTTTGCAGTCATCAGCGACGGCGACGCATCCCTTCTCCTCGTCGACACGCGTCATCAGCAGCAAACGCTACAACTTCGGGCTGTTGGGAGCGGCGGCAAGGGTTTGGAACCTTGAGTGATACTGTTAGGCGGAGATGTGGTGAGATTAGGTGACCGTGGTGGGCGAGGTTCAGGGTTCATGATGGTGGTTTGGCTTACATCGAGTGTAGACTTGTTTTGGGTTGGGTTGTAAGCGGGTTTGGAAGCAGGTTCGGGTTAGTTAAACGTGGGTCAGCGGGTCAAAATTCAGTCAACACTTTTCATTTCGGCTAAGATCCCGATGATTTGCCGGTCATCTCACTTTCACTCGGGTGAGTAGGTCTTGAACTGTGTATGTTGTTTTGTTTAGATCTGTGCAACAATTGATTTGATCCATCACATTAGGTATTTCTTTGGTCATTGATATGGTCCGTGGTTGTTCGATAGTGATGGTGCTGGAGTGTCAAGACACGAGTCAACCTTCGGGTCAACCCTGGTAAAGCCTGGTCAGTAGCAGTTAACCTTGGTTAATTGTCGGTCATAGAGCGGGTCAACAGCCAACGGGTCAGACTCGAGGAGGGGCACGATTATCGAAGAGACCTCTTCGTGTTGGTGTGAACTATTCATACGAGTAGGTAACGGCGAGCATAGAGTCTATTCATTGAGTTTTGTATATTAATATTTTGTAAAAATTAAACGTGAAACGAGCTCTAGCGAACCCGACCCAAATTTAATGAAATTATGGAAATGTAAACGAGATACTCAATGATAATTAGACTTGTACGTGCCTTTATCCGAACACGTGTAATTATAAACTTGCGATAGTGACCTGAACTATTGACATTGAGGAAATTATCGACAACTTTTGTTGTCGGGTTTTATCCTATAAACTATTGACATTGAGGAAATTATCGACAACTTTTGTAAGAAGTTATAATATAACTTACGCGCTTTAAGACAAAGGAAAACACATCAGGGTTCTAATCATTCTATAAAAATACGTATAAACTATTTATTTATGCCGAAAGACGCTTGTGACCGACGAATATATTTTTATATAAAAACAAGTATATATTTTAGCTTGGCATCTAAATTACTTTACGATTTTTTTAAATGCTACATATAATTAACTGTACTTATTTCGTACATTTAAATGAGATTCGAACAGTAATTATTATATAATAATAGATAGTATTATTCCGGATATAATCGCATCATCTGAATAAGATAAAATAAATATATAATGATGGTTATTTTAACACTTGTAAATGATGCGCGAGAGCGTCCTAGATATATTATTTGGCTACGTGTCATACATTTAATATATACACTTTACGGGAACACCATAAGTTTGCTTTATTTAAATTGATTGTTTATATGTATGACTAGTATTTGAAAAACCATGTTAATATATTAACCAGTTTTACAACGTGTGCTATCCTAATACAAACACGCACTTACTTACACTTTAAATTTATTTTATGAATATATATTTAATCACTTGGGAACTGGGTGGTTCTTAAGGGTTAGTACATATATGTGGTATATGTGGGATTAAACGAACCTAGAATTACCATTTGCATCAAGATAATAACCATCCTATAGGGTCGTTCGGCTAACGATTCGGTAGAGCTTGATCACACGCGAAACAACTTTAACCTAGTATTGGTTACTTATGAATTGCTAATATTATTAGGGATGTCTTGGTGATTGTTTGCATGCTATGCCAGTTCGTGTCGCTAACACATAGTACTTTTGGATATAACACGCATTCTAAGGTGAGTTCACGGCCCCTACTCTTTAAATGTTTTTAAACACAGGGGGAGAAAGCATGCACTACATTACGGTAAAGTAATGTCATAACGTTACGGTAAGGTAACAACAAAATGTTAGAGTTTTTGTTATATTGGTTATGGTCACAAAGTAGCATTTATCACCTATCAGTCCCCTTAAAAGTTACGATGCCGTTAGTATAGGATTATAGCGAGGAATTTTTAGTAGTACTACTGGGCCCGACAAGCCCCACTCGAGCTGGTCGCGCCAGCTAGACCGAACGTTGATGGTCACGGGTGTAGAATTTGCCTAACACTTAGCCCCGGTTGGTGATAGACCTGGCACAACAGGGGCAACAACGTCAGCTTCGGATCGAACACTTTGTTGACGTAAGTTAGTTTAGCTACCTGCGAATATAACACGTAACTGCTAAACACTGCAACTTACTGTTTCGGGTTTGAAACAGTGGAAAACGCTTGAGAAACAACTTACTTTATATCTGTAACTTAAAACCTGTGAACTCACTCATCATTTTGTGTTGACACTTGTTCTTGCATGTCTTTCTCAGGTTGCTAAGGTAGCACACATCAGGACTAGGATGCATTTCGGAGTCGCATTGATTTCACCGAACTTTTAGAATCAAATTTAATTACATTAGCTATTTTAGTTTTGTAATTATTTACGCTTCCACAACTAAATTGTATAAACAGTATTTTCTCATGAATGAGCAAACAGGAAAATTTTAAACTCATATAGTGGTCGTTCAGTATAACTAATGACTGTGATCCTGGTTTGTCACGCGCCTCGTGGTAGAATTCCGCATGTGGAATTTGAGGGTGTGACATTTCCTTTACTTAACTATTTATTTTTTTTTGAGCATCCTTATTTGTAGTTTGTCTGGTATACTAAAATAGTAAGATATAACTCTTAGAATAGCATTTCTTAATTAATATAATTAATTTTATAAAATGAGGAAAATGGTTAAGTCTTCGATTTTATCTTTTGTGAAAATTGGAAGCTGCTCTTGATATGGTTACTACTATTCCTTTAACCTTGTCACAACATATCGATAGACTGGTCTAGAAATATGTCCATAATAAACCACCCCTAACCTTTTGACTAGTAAACGACATGCCACAACAAGACTGGTTTAAAGACATCTTGGTTTTATTATCTTTTTATAACTTAATTAGTTAGTGCTTTGTAATTCAAGATTCCAATAGGGAATCAATTTAGACAAGAAATTAGTTAAGTTACCGAATAAGTCCCATTTAACCAGTTGTCTTCTATTTTACCGAATTACCATGTCTCCCCATTTAATTTACCTTCTTAAATTTTACCCCCCAATCGGATCTGATGCATTACAAGAAGTCTTCCCAAAGGATCTTGATGTAATATCAGAAGCTTTTTATTACCTCAAGATCCGGTTCAACACCGAAGCTTGTCACCCAAATTTGGTTTAATACCAACAAACTCTAGTAAAATCTAGTTCAATGCCAGAAACTTACACTGGATCTCATTATGGGTACCAGAAGTCGTACGCACACCTTAGTCAAGTTAAGTTAGTTAAGTTAAATTAATATAGTTAAATTAAGTGGTTAAGTTAGTTTAGTTTCAAAGAGGTAATGAAATCCTGTCACAAAAGATAATAAACCAAGAATTAGTAAAAGATAAACATATTTAATAAGATAAAAAATACTATAATAGTAAGATTAACTAATCCAAGAGTACGAGAAGACATGTAGATTACAAGCATATGCATCACTTTTACCAATGGCGATTACCACACTTCATGATCTTCAAGCTCTAGCACAAGTGCAAGTATGTGTGCAACAAAGTGTCTCTCAACTCTCATCTGTTACATATATTTAGTGAACTAGTCTAATGATGTCTTATTCTTAACATGGATGATCAAAGGTAGGATGTTAAAATTCTAGCTTTGGAGAGGTTTCGGTCTACATAAAGGCATTCCCTAAGGATCAACCTCTCACTTTCAAGAAAAAGAGGCATGTGAAGCATCATGATCATCACATACTTGACTATTGGTTAGCCAAACAAACCATGGAACAAGAGAGCAAAGAAGTGCATGTCTCAAATGGGTGAATGAGGCCTCTATTTATAGGTTGGTCAAAGGCATGTAAGCACGGGCGTGTTAGGGGTGGCACGGTCGTGCCTGTCCTTTTATTCATTGGAAGCTTCGAGATCTTGTTCTTTCTATCTCCTGGTGGTACATAGGCACATGCGTGCATGCCCATGTACAGTCATGCATGTTGAGGTGTCCGACAAGGCCAATAATAGGTGTATTTTTGGTCTCTTGCGCTTGTCTTATTTGATTTGTCTTTTATAATGCACGAAGGTGATGGGAACGATTTAGGTAGTGTTTCCTTCATAAATTGCCTAAAAATACTTATAAACAGGATGAAGTATTATTATAAATATATATAATTGATGGTACATCAGTTAGCAAATTAACGACGACGGTGATGGGTGATAGTGGTGGTTTGGTGATTGTGGGTTGATGGTGGTGACGGTGGTGGTTTGGTGATAGTGGTGTGGTGGTGACAATGGTTGTTTAGTGTTAGTGGTGTGGTGCTGGAGATAGTGATGGTTTGGTGATGGGGTGTCGTGCTTGTTACAATGGTGAATGTGGAGTAGAGAAAAAAGAAAGAGGAGTGTGTGTGTATGTATGTATTTATATTATAATTAATTGTATTGTTTTTATTTAAAGGTATAAAAGAAAATTTTAAAACAGAAAAATAGACGAGTTAAAAATATATTTTAAACGGGTTTATGATTTGGATGAATATGGCAACAAAATCGAAACGTTAGATGTCCAAATACAAAAAAAAAAGTTATTTTGGATGTAAAAGGAAAATCTTCCCAAACCTCAGGGATGATTTTGGCAATTTACGCTATAATGTATTACAACAATCTATCAATATGGGGATTGGGGGGGTTGGTCTAGGCTGGTCAAACTCGTAATCTAGACTAGAAGGACCTAATTAAGAGCATATAGTGCAATCATTGATCTTAGTCTTCCTTCTCATTTTGGTCTTTAAAAGAACATGAAGGTCCCCACATTGACCGACTTAACCAGTGAATGCATTTGTTGTCATAAAAAACCATAAATTACTTTGTTATATCTTGGCAATGGTAAATTTGCACATGGTGATCGAGCAACTTACACTTCAAGAATCATACTTGGCTCATTTAAAATTAAATTTTTGATTAAAATAAATCAAAAGCTTCCTCTACAACGCCCCCCACCCCCACACTCACAATGCATAGCTAAAATCTACAATGCACCTAGTAGTTGCTTTGTGAGACTCGAACGTGCACGATTTTGATGATGATAACAAACGTTCCACTTGTTGATGCACTTTGTGTCCGTCACTGTACGAATAGGCTAGATAGAGCGTGTGTTGAATATTGTATAAATTAGATATGAACACGATGAACTGAACGGAGTTTATAGTGTCACTTCGTATGAACTGATCACTTCGTACGATTTGACAGTTTGTACGAAGTGGTGTCACTTCGTACGAAGTGGTGTCACTTCGTACGAAGTCAACATGCTCAGTTCGTACGAGTTGCTTAATTTGCCTATAAATAGCGTTGTGTGTTCATTGTAATGTAATTTTTGGAGACTCCCTGAGGGGAGACGCTGGCGGATTCTCTCAAGAAACTCCGCCAACCTGACAAGATGTATACTCTTTCGGTATAATGAATATATGCTTTCGCAGATTCTGTTTCTACTCCTTTCTTAATAACATTCTACCGAATCGGTTACGTTTTGCGCAAACTTCCGTCTAGAACCGCCGAATCACGGACCTACAATTGGTATCAGAGCTACGGGTATCACCTACGCTCATGAATTTGGACATTTATGGACTTAGGAGGGGTTTTAGACGTAAAACATCAAATAAACGAACAATCCACGGACAAAAAGTAAAATTGAACTTATAGGATTGTTATAAAAAGCATTTTCAACCAGATCTGCGGTGGAATCATCTCGAAATTCGAAGAAATAAAGATTCTGGATCGAAAAACGTATTCAGGCTGCTTTGTGCGAAGTGCACTTCGTACGAAGTGCAGGTCCAACTCGTACGAGGTGGCCAACTCGTACGAAGTGGTGTCTAACTCGTACGAAGTGAGACATGTAGTGCCTAAAAAAAGGCATGGGAAAATTTCGTTGATCGTATTGACGAGACGAGTCCCCAGAAAAAATTTGGTGATAGAAATTTTTTTCAAGATTTTAACGTCTAATTCAGCATGTCGGGAACACCGTCTAGAGCTTTAGAGTACAGATTTGGTGATATGGTCACAAAATGTTGAAGATAACAGGAGAGTCATTGATACATGTGCAGAATGTTTATCATTTAGGTGTCGTGACTAGCAATGGGCCTTAACGTCAAATCCGCATTTGTTGACAACTGATTTTTTTTCAGATTTGAGGGGGAATTTCAGTGAAAAATTTTGGTACGGTCAGAATTTGCAAAAATGAGGGGGAATAAAAATTTCACGTTTATATGAAGATTCCGACATTGTTGAAATTCGTGACCCTGGAACAGTATTCGGGTGGTTACCGACTGCAGATTATTCATTGATACAATGTGTCTTGGATTCATCCGTACGAGACTAAAATGCAGTCTGAGTTCATTAGTGATAAGATCAAGTTGATGTCTATTTTTCGTTAAAGCGGGGGTTACATAACTGAGTCTTGGATGAGTTGTTTATCCGATTCTAAGGTCATGGTTGTGGATTGATACCAAAGTCTCCGTATGGTGGTGGAAGCCACACACACTGCCTATCTTTAACTCTGCAAGGCAAATGAACTATTTTCATGAGTAATTCAGAAATAGGGATGCTTTGTAGTTTCAGTGCTCTGGGCTGTACGGGTAATCATGACTAAAGAAGGTGATATAATGGATCTTTCAGACAAAGAAGTGTATCAGTTGCTCACGAAACAGACTATACGTTTGGGATCATTGTGAAAGATGAAGATTACATTATCCATTTTGTACGAAGAAGATAAGATTACTGCGTATTGACAGATAGTTTTTCTAATGAAGATTTGCTGATTGAGCAGATTACCGATTTGCTAATCAATCTTTCAGGAGTATATGCTTAAACTCGATTACAGAAATCGGGATTTCAGATTTTCACAGATATTCTTTGATTTGAAGTTTACCGGTGTGGTAATTCGAAGTTTCTATCAATTGCGGTTGAGTTTTTGAAACATTAGGAGTTTTGCGGAATAGGCTTGGTGCTACAGTGCTTATTCAAAAACTAAACTCGGATGGGTTATCGTCGAAATGGAGAAGCTGCATTGATTAGCTTCAAGTTGGCGTTTATTCAAGAAAATTTGTCAGTCAAGCAAATCAGAGGAGGTTGGAAACCGTGCAAACAAAGATCTAAGATTTCAGGGGGAATTTATTGTTGATAATGCAAACCCGGATCATCAGTTAAGGGGAATTTGTTGAAGCGTTCTACGACATCGGCAAATACCTTGATTGAAGTTGCAGAATATTCAAACACGGCTCAGAGATTTCAAGATCAAGATCAAGCTTCGATAGTAACGGACAAGGGGTAAATTGTTGATGCACTTTGTGTCCGTCACTGTACGAATAGGCTAGATAGAGCGTGTGTTTGAATATTGATAGATTAGATACAAACAGGCGACCCAAGTACGAACTGAATGGAGTTTATAGTGTCACTTCGTACGAATTAACAGTTCGTACGAAGTGGTGTCACTACTACGAATTCAACATGCTCAGTTCGTACGAGTTGCTTAGTTTGCCTATAAATAGCGTCGTGTGTTCATTATAATGTAAGTTTTGGAGACTCCCTGAGGCGAGACGCTGGCAGATTCTCTCCAGGAACTCCGTCAGCCTGACAAGATGTATACTCTTTAGGTATGAATGAACATATGCTTCCGCTGATTCTGTTTCTACTCCTTTCTTAATAACATTCTACCGAATCGGTTACGTTTTGCCCAAACTTCCAGTCTAGAACCGCCGGATCACGGACCTACAATTGTTAATGCACTTTGTGTCCGTCACTGTACAAATAGGCTAGATAGAGCGTGTGTTGAATATTGTATAGATTAGATACGAACACGCGACGTTTGTGTGTGTGAAACCGACTGAATGATACATAAACACACAAAATATCATTTATATAGACAACCCGCATGAGCCGGATGATTCCACAAACCCCGATGGACCTTTTCTTCGCAGCTACTTAAGCCAATTCACAGCTCCGGTCCAACTTTGCTTGACCACGAGCCTAGCTAATCACTTGTCAACGAGCCCAACTGATCAACACCTAGGGGCGGCCCTGTCGCAATATGAACTCAATCCATAGATGCGTTGGGTTGGGCCACCATCCCTAGGCCCACCTACATAAAACACAAAAAAAACAAATAAAAGTAAAGTATATAAAAGAAATTGTAACAAACTTTGTATTAATTTTTCCTATTGAATTGAAATAAGATTGTAACATTTTAACGCCCCCACAATTCAATAGCCAAATACATCATACATGTTAAGTTTGTTACACAATTCAACATGTTGTGTTATTGACAATCCCTTTGTAAAAATGCCAGCTAGCTAGCTGACCATGTGATTGAATAGCAACAGTTTGTATAACCCCATCCAATATTTTCTCTTAAGAAAAACAAAACCAACTCAAAATTCTTTGTTCTTTTATGGAAAACTAGGTTTGTTGCTATAGCCAAGACAACTGTATTATCACAACATAAAGGTACATGTAATTTCACTTTTACTTGTAATGCTTTAAGAACATTTATAAGCCATATAGTTTCACAAGTAGCCTCACACGTTGCTCTGTACTTAGCTTCAGCTGAGGATATGGAAATAGTGCTTTGTTTCTTGCTTTTCCAAGAAACCATAGTCTTCCCTAATAAACACAAAATCCTGTATAAGATTTTGTAGAATCGAGGCACTTGCCCCGAAAAAAACCATCAAAGACTTTTAATTTAAATGAATCATTCTTACTAATCTATACTCCTTTTCCAGATGCCTAAATTAAATACCTAAGCAATCTTACGGTAATTTTTAAGTGACCAGAAGTTAGCTTGCGCATATACTGACTCATATAGTGCACTACGTATGATATATGAGGTTTGTTATGTGTCAAATAAATCATTTTACCTAATAATTTTTTATATCCGCTAATAGTTACCAAACAATAACTATTTTGACTACATAACAAGGTGACAACATGATGTTCTATAGGATTACTAACAGGTTTGCACGTAGTCAAGCCATACTCTTGCTATTAATTCTAAACAACACTTTCTTTGAAACATATACATCCCTTCATTACATTTAATTACCTCAATGTCTAGAAAATACTTTAATTTTTCTAGGTCTTAAATTAAAAACTTACCTTTAAGAACTCTTTAAGATTATAATCTCATTAACAATATTGCGTGTTACAATAATATCATCGTAACACAACAAATATGTCATTTTGAGTCTTAATAAATAATAAATAATCACATTTACTTTGATTAAAGCCCAACTTTTTAACACATACACTAATTTTTTATTCCACATTCTTGGGGCTTGTTTAAGCCAATAAAGTGATTTTTTTTAACTTGCACACTTTTGATTCGGTTTCAGAATAAAACCCTTTTAGCAAGGATATATATATAAAAGCATTATTAATGTATAATTGAAATAAAGACTAACCATTTTGAACACCTAAGACTAACACACATCTAACAGTTACAAGTTTGACCACAAGTGAATATGTTTCATCAAAATTAACACCTTCCTATTGAGTGTAACCTCTAGCAACCAAGCTAGCTTAAAATCTCTCTATTTCACCACTAGCCTTATACTTAATCCTGTATATCCATTTACAACCAACTAGACTTCTTCCTTTAGGACGATCAACAAGATCCCCAAGTATTATTTCTATGTAATGCTTGAATTTCATTATTTATTGCTTCAACCCACCTAGGGTCCTTAATAGCATTCTCATAATGTTCGGGTTCTACATTTTTTCTAAGACTTGTAGTAAAACAGTAATTTTCAATAGAAATTATAGAGTAATTAACTACCCTGTCCATCTCATACTTGATTTTTCCCGCTATTATAAAATCATCCAACTTTCTAGGCATAGTAGGGTTTCTAACTGTCACACCCCGATTTCCACGTGTATTCCGATGGGCCCGGTGGGGAGTATCGTGACGTACAGTTGATATCAGTATAACCAATTACAACACAGAGCAACACAGCGGAAGGCTTGGAGTAAAATATAAACTATTACAAACCATAAAGTGTCCAGAGTTCGAAACATAAATATATACAAACAAGGTTTGTAATAAGATCCACAGGCGGATCAGATAACATACAAAATGAAATAATACGGTACGATACGCTAGATTAAGCGGTGATCAGAATAGGATGTTAGTTGGACCCGACAAGTATATAAACTTGTATAATATGGGTAAACCAACAACACTCTGAATTTTGATAGAGAAATGATAAAATTAAACCCGTTTTGGTTTAAGTACGTAAATTAGCTACGTAAGCATAACCAAATGCACATAGGCGAAACCGGGTAACCGGAGGAGTCATATATAAGTTCCATATGAATATATGTTTAAAATATGTTATAAAATCATTAGCTTTACAAAAGATAGGCCCAATGTATATTTAAAACCGAATTGCGCCTTACAAGTGCATTTTGGTCATTTTAGTGTTTATAAAAGATGTTTAAAATGAATCTGATGTCAAGGTCATTAGTATTCTGCATAAATACTTATTTTATGATGTTATAACAGTAGGATATCAAATATATGTGTGTTTGATGATTTTGAAATAATCTATGTCCCGTAAGGGCATTTTAGTAATTTAACACATAGCTTTGAAGTCAAAATTGGGATTCTGAGTTCAGGACTTGTACTTACTGCTAAGATGTTGAAAAAAAGTTTATAAATCAGTAGGTATCAAGTCTTAGCTCATAATTGGTTTTAAACCATACTATGCGCCGAAAAGGCGTAAAAGTCGCTAAAATGCCGTTTAAATCGATGTTTAAGTTAAACAGAAGTTATGACCTGTTTTATATATCGATAATATGTAATTTAACTTATTGCATCAGTAGGTTTAAGTTTTGGTCATAGAAAATTGATTAAAATCATTTTGCGTGAAAAAGGGTAATTTAGTTATTTATCGGCAATTAACGAATCTTAAGCCTTCATTCAGGTTATAATCTGAATGAACATACCAAATTGGTCCTACTTATCATATTACATCAGTAAATATATCATCTTGATCATAAAATCATGTTAAGTGTTTCTAAAATGCCGAAAAGGGCATTTTAGTGATTTTAATGCCATAAACGCATCTTTTGTGAAAACTCGGGTTAGAATCAGATTCTTGACATCAATATAATCAAATTATGATTATGAATCAGTTTATAACATATTTTATATGCATGTATGTTTAAAACCTTAATTTGTATGAAATGGACCTTTTTGCAAAGTTTTAATAAATAATTATGGAACTTATATAGAAACTCAGATTTCTAATAAATCGAGTGATGAAACTTTAGGAGGTCATCCTATACTTAAATATGGTCTTGAAGTGACCAAAAGTCAGTAGCCAAAATGGCTAAATCGGATTAGAACCGAAGGTCAATGAAAAGTCAAATATAACGACATTCGGTTGCAAACCGACCCTAGACCAAAACTTGATGAGCCAAATCAGTTGGTATAAGTTCTAATACTTATTTTTATGTTGTTATTGCATCAAAACATATTTTATAACATCTAGATTGTTAATTATGAATTTTTATAAAACTGGACAGTTTGACTTTCTTTGACCTTTAGTTTGACTCGTCAATTGATCAAGAATTCGTGGTAATCAGGAGGTGCCCTTTTTAGTGATTAACACCGACATCATTACAATCACGTAGCCACTTTCATTACGCTTATTGGCTGGACTATCACAGATTTAGATCAAAGTCAAGGCGTTTGTACGATGAGACTTTGATCTAGGCTATAAACTATAAGGATCAACTTAGCACGAATTGAACACTTACAACAAGTCCAAATGGGTGCTAGAATCAGAAAGGAATGCTTGGGAGAGACCAGGAGCTTCACTAGGATGAACTTGATGAAAGTTGGTGATGAAAGTGTGTTGCAACTTCAATTTTTCATCAATTACATGGCCAAGGAATGATCACAGAGGGTTACCAGGTATTAAGGGACGTATACATGTGTCCAACAATGTGTCAAGCATGCAAGGAAAGCAACAAATGTCCAGAGGTGGCAGAACTGGGTTCTGCCACATTTCTATTCGCTGGCAGGTCCTTACGGACCGTATGGGTCATGTCTTGCGGTCCGTAAGGACCTCAGGCGCCCACTGTTTTAAAAATGGTTACGGACCGTAACCAATATGGCTTGCGGTCCGTAACCGCCTTCCAGAGAAGAAAAATTTGACATTTTTACACATTGGCCTCTCAAATATGTTCCATGGCATAATGAGGATAAAATAGGCGATTCAACAGCCTCGGTCCTTCCTGATTTGGCACATAGCACACTAGGATTACTAGGACACGCGTCGGAAAAATATTGGACGTAAAAACACGAGGTGTTACATCCCCACCCGCTTAAAATAAATCTCGACCCCGATATTTCAATCAAACAAGTATGGGTACTTTTGTCGCATAACGACTCCACTTCCCAAGTGTATTCAGGACCTCGACGAGCGTCCCACTTAACTTTCACGATCGGCACATGCTTCTTACGAAGCTTCTTGACTTGTCGATCTTCAATCGCAACCGGTTTCTCAATGAACCGCAGGTTTTATCGTTTTTGCAAGTCTTCGTGTGGCATGGCCAACGATTCATCTGCCAGACACTTTTTCAAATTGGAGATGTGGAATACATCATGGATTCCACTGAGCTTTTCTGGCAATTTCAACTTATAAGCCACAGATCCAATACGTTCAATGATTTCGAACGATCCGATGTATCTTGGGCTTAACTTGCCCTTCTTTCCAAAGTGCATAATGCCTTTCCAAGGTGACACCTTTAATAAAACCTTGTCCCCCACTTGGAACTGAAGAGGTTTACGCCTCTTATCCGCATAACTTTTCTGTCTATCCTGGCAGCCTTGAGACAGTCACGAATTTGTAAAATCTTGTCCGTCTTTCCAGGACAATCTCCGATCCTGTTAGTTGGGCTTCCCCAACTTCTGCCCAGCAAACGGGCGTCCTACACTTTCTCCCATAAAGAGCTTCAAATGAGGCAGCTTGAATACTTGCATGATAGCTATTATTGTAGGAGAACTCGACCAAAGGTAAGTGTCTATCCCAACTTCCACCTAGGTCGATTAAACATGCCGTAACATGTCTTCCAACGTTTGAATAATTCGTTCGCTTTGTCCATCTGTCTGCGGGTGATATGCCGTACTAAAGTTTAATCGCGTCCCATGGCTTGTTGGAAGCTTTTCCAAAAATGAGAAGTGTACCTGGTGTCTCTATCAGACACAATAGATACCGGCACGCCGTGTAAGGATACAATCTCATTCACATACAGTTTCGCCAGCTCATCCGAACTGTAAGTTTCCTTAATGGGCAAAAAGTGTGCCGACTTAGTCAACCTATCCACGATGACCCATATCGTGCCATTTCCATGGTTTGTCTTTGGTAACTTGGTGATGAAGTCCATCGTTACACATTCCCATTTCCACATGGGAATTTCAAGTGGCTGCAGTAGTCCCGATGGTTTCTGATGTTCGGTCTTAACTTGCGAACACGTCAAACATTTAGCTACATATGTAACTATAGATTTCTTCAGCCCTGCCCACCAATAGTTGGGCCTCAAATCTTTGTACATTTTATCACTACCCGGGTGAAAAGAGTATTTAGAACTATGCGCTTCTTGGAGAATTAAATCCCTGAGTCCTCCAAATACTAGAATTCAAATTCGTCCACAGAATCTAAGGATTCCGTCACTTCCCGGAGTGAGTTGTTCCACAACTTTACCCAACTCTTCACTTGGAAGATTTGCCTCTAACAAGGCTTGTTTCTGCGCATCTAAAATCTTTTCATTTAAGTTGTTCCTTATTTCCATTCTTTTGGCGTTGACCCGAATGGGTTTAACCCTTTCCTTGCGGCTTAAGGCATCGGCAACCACGTTTGCCTTGCCTGGGTGATAACAGATCTCACAATCGTAATCGTTAGGCGTTTCCATCCATCGCCGTTGCCGCATGTTTAAATCTTTCTGGTTGAATAGATGTTGGAGACTTTTATGATCAGAGTATATAATACACTTCGTCCCATACAGATAATGTCTCCATAACTTGAGCGCAAAAACCACGGCACCTAATTCCATGTCGTGCGTGGTGTAGTTCCTTTCATGAACCTTCAGCTGTCTTGAAGCATAAGCAATTACCTTTCCTCTTTGCATGAGCACACATCCCATACCGGTGTGCGATGCATCACAATAGACCACAAAGTCTTCAATTCCTTCTAGTAAGGTTAGAACATGAGCATTACTTAGCTTCTGCTTCAAAACTTCAAAAGCTTCCTGCTATTTCGAACTCTAAACAAATTTTACATCCTTGCGGGTCAATGTAGTTAGTGGGGTAGCTATTCTGGAGAAATTCTCAATAAATCTCCTGTAATAACCTGCTAAACCCAGAAAGCTACGTATCTCTGACGGAGTCTTGGGAGCTTGCCAGTTCATAACTACCTCGACCTTAGCAGGGTCGACTTGAATTCCACGCTCACTTACAACATGACCCAAAAACTGAACTTCACGCAACCACAATTCACACTTTAAAAACTTTGCATAGAGCTTTTCTTGTCTTAACAACTCTAGTATGCATTTCAAATGTTTCTCGCGATCAACCTGATTACGAGAATAGATAAGTATGTCATCGACGATGACAAACGTATCAAGATACGGCTTGTAGACCTGTTCATCAAATCCATGAATGTTGCAGGTGCATTAGTGAGCCCAAAAGGCATCACTAAGAACTCGTAATGTCCATATCTTGTCCTGAATGCTGTCTTCATTACATCTTCTGCTTGGACCTTGAGTTGGTGGTATCCCGACCTTAAATCGATCTTGGAAAAGTAGCTTGCTCCCTGAAGTTGATCAAATAAATCATCGATCCTGGGTAATAGATAGTGATTCTTGATGGTTAACTTGTTTAGTTCACGGTAGTCGATGCACATCCGCATCGATCCATCCTTCTTCTTTACAAACAAGATTGGAGCTCCCAAGGTGAGGAACTAGGTTGAATAAAACCCTTTTCTAGTAATTCATCCAGCTGGGTTTGCAATTCCTTCATTTATGTTGGTGCCAATTGGTATGGAGCTTTTGCAACAGGAGCGGCTCCTGGTATGATATCGATTCTGAACTCTACCTGTCTGTCTGGAGGCAGACCAGGCAAGTCTTTGGGGAAAACATCTGTAAATTCAGAGATAACAGGCAGGTCTTCAATCTTTGGTTTTGGCTCGTCAATGGTCACTTGTGCCATATGATACAACCTTTCTTCAAACACTTCGAGACTTTGAGTACGATGCTTTTTCCGACAACCCATAATATCGGTCTCCTTGTATAGCGAGTGTATCTCCATTTGGGGTTTTGATCTCGATGAGTTTCTTGTTACAGGCTATATGGGCTTGGTTACTAGACAACCAATACATACCAAGAACTACATCAAATCCCGCCAATTTCATTGGCAGAAGTGAAACAGGAATGGAATGATTCTTGTGAATATGGAGCATCCATCTAGAATCATAGAAGCGGTCTCAAACGTTCCATCAGCGAGTTCTACGTCATAGGTTAGTCTAGAGTTCTTATAGGCAAGTTTAATAAGGCACTAAACTTATGGTCTACAAAAGATTTATCGGCTCCTGAATCAAAAAGAACTCTTGCATAAACATCATTTATAAGGAACGTACCTGTTATCACATTGTCGTCATTCACGGCCTCTTTAGCTTTCATCTGGAAAGCACGAGCCTTTCCCTTCTTCGACCCATCGTCCTTAACAGTGTCATCTTTCTTATACTTAGGGCAGTTGGGTTTGATGTGTCCTTCTCACCACAATTGTAACAAGTGGCTTCCTTCAAATCTTTACAATTTAGGGCCTTGTGCCCCATCTTCTTACAGATACCCCAGGGTTTGGATTGAGAGTCATTCCGACATGATCCAAAATGTCATCGGTTACACTTCTTGCATCTTGGCCTATCATCCGACTTTTGCTTAAACCGATTCGACCCAAACCTTTGATTTTTGTTTGACCGGTGATTCCGGTCATCATCTCTTTTCCTCTTTCCCTCAGCTTCAAACTTGATGGACCGCTCTCTTCAAGTCTTGAGTCAGTGTCAAAGCTAACTCTGCTGCAGATCTGAAAGTTTCGGGCCTTGAAGCCCTGACATTCCCCTTAATCTCCGGTTCCAAACCACCAATAAAACGCGCGATGCATTTAGGTTCAATGGGTAATCAGGTTAGGTCCAATCTTGACATGGAGTTTTAATCAGACAAATATTTTCTGCAGTCTAAATTCTTCATTTGCAAACCCAGAAAATCTGTTTCAATCTTTTCCACTTCGTGAGGTAGACAATAAGTTTCCTTTATCAACTCAACAAATTTCTCCCAACTCAAATTATACAGATAAACTTTCCCGGATGATTGAATGATTGACTTCCACCATATCAAAGCATCAGCTTTGAATGATTGTGCCACATACTTCACGACATCCTTTTCCGCGCATCCACTAATTTCTACAACTGTCTCAATCTCATCCAACCATCTCAAAGTTTCTACTGCTCCTTTCTCTCCAGTAAAATCTCGTGGCTTGCAAGACACAAAGTACTTATATGAGCAACCATCTTTCGAGAATTTAGTCTTTTTCTTGTATTCCTCTCTCTCTCTCTCCTCACATTCGAGGAGTGCTCCGAGTGTTCCTTCTTTTCTGAATGAGGCTTTGAGAATTGCTTAGTGGTATGCTTGAGGAATGTTTAGACGAATGTTTAGAGTGCGAAGCACTTGATTCTAACGGCTTATCAGCACGATCCTTTATTGCCTTTTCAACTTCCATGGCAATGAGTGCTTGAAGATCTCCTTTGGTTATAACGATGTTCTCATTTGCGTCATCATCCTTTCTTTGACTATTCACTTCGTTAGAATCCGCCATCTTGCTTGATGAAACTATAATATTAATAATATAATTTAAATTAGTCTTACATCCTTGATGACTTACAATGTATGGTATAGCATAATAAAGCCATACAAACTTGTCAATTTTATGGGGGTGTTTAAGTACGACACAAAGGCTTGTCACTAAGGATAAAAGAATAGTGTCAAGGGCTTGCCGCAATGTCTTGGTTTACAAAATGCCAAGATCACAAAAGAATCGCGAAGTTTCGAGGTTCGAACGTAGTTTTACTACCTTGAGACAGGGAGTCGTAGACTACAGCTGTCGTTTGTCACTAATGGACATAAATATAGCTCGTAAGCATCACATCACTAATGGATGTTAAGTAGAATGATCATTATCCTGATGGTTGACCAGGATCAAAATAGATCATGTAGGTTTGGATGTAGTCCATTACCTAGACGGCTCGTGTGGTTCCTCAAGTCACACTTACCAGGAGGTTAATATCTTGAATATATTAACTTTTAGAATAAGCTCTTAAAATGATTTAAATAACTAGTCCAGATCAGGCAGACTATGGAGGTTTAGAACGTAGTTCACCACCTCTGGATAGAAGGGAAAATCTCAACCTTAACTATCATGGTAGAAAACATATAACTACCGTTTTGCCAATTCGTGTGACCTAATCACTTGGCGGGCGTAAATCATCAAGAAGATCTTTTGGAAATATTTCGCAGATCATAAATTTCGACTTAAAATCGAGACGATCGCTTGAACAACTTGGTGAAAGGAATACATAATTAAAATTCTAAAATTCCATTAATAATAATAATGCGATACAATAGTGTCCGTAAATAGGACTTTAATAAAGTAAAAATTATCCTCGCATGGACTATACTTTAAATAATTAAAATGTCCACGCAAGGACTAAATAAGACTTGCCCACATAGGGACTTAATTTAAAATAACAAAATACAAAGATAGTTATGAATTTAATCCTTTTTCCCTCTTAGCTTCTTTACTAGCCTTTTCAACAGCTTTTTGTTCTTCTTATTTCCTTGGCTGTTTGTTCCTGAAGCTCCTTGAACTTTTCTATTGCTTCAGTAAGAACTTCCATTGTTGGCGGTGGCTACTGTGGTTGCGTTTGAAGTTGGGGTTGAGGTGGTACAACCGGATGTTGATACCCATAATAGGGATATCCACCTGGTTGGTAGGGATAGTGGTTAGGATAGTGAGCATTTATGGCCATTTGTAGATACGGGTCATGAAGAGGTACATTTTGATTGTGGCTATGCTCCGGCCAGGTAGAAGGCTCAAATATGTTGTACCCAGATGGGTTTGAATAAGAAGAGATAGAGTTATCAAAACCCGATGGTGGTAGTGGTGACGGCTCACCTGAAGGAAATGGTGGTTGAGGCTCAGGCTCAATAGTTGGTTGTAGTTGGTTCTCCACAAAAGGTGAAGTATGTGAGGGTCCACCCATTTATGGGTCCTCGGGAATAGTAGGGTAAGGGTTAGGTGAGAGTGACCCTACTCTCGGTCCTAGGCGCACTGACATGCGCGCCCCACGTCTTCTTGGAGGTGGAGGTGGTAGTGGCTGCTCTACCGGTGGTTCTTGTGGTGGAGTGTGGTATGAAGGTGTGTTGTGGTAGGATGGAGTATCATGAACTGAAGGAGTATTGTAGAAAATGAATTGTCCTCACCTCTCCTCGTAGCTATCAGTGTAATGATGTGGGGTTCCAGCGTACGAGTTAGAACCGCTGGATATGTCAATGGGGTGACCCATCGATCCTGTTGCTGGCATTTCGGGTTCCGAGTCTTCTTCCATTGGTTCTAGAGAATCTTCTAGGGGAGTTACTGAAAGTGAGCGAAGTTGAATATCGGTGTTATAATTTCCATGGAAAGAATGGGAATGTGAATGGTGGGATTGATGGCTATGGTGCGAATGTTGTGAATGATGGGAGTTTGGTGGTGGTGAGTACTCATGAGGTAAGTTAGGGTAAGGTTCTCATGGTGACGAAGAATCGTCCGATCCTTCATAAGGGTTGTGTACGGGGGCGTTAGAAGGCCCTTGCTTTGAGGATCCACTCCTCATTAATCCCTTTCCTTTTGCTCCTCTCGAAAATTTAGGCGGCATTGTCCTGCTTCAAAAATAGTTTAAAACACAAAACAAGGCAAAATAATATCAAAATAAGGTAATGAGTAATCCTAGGTCATAGCCTAGACTCGAGAGTCTAAGGAATGTGTTACTGTGTCGTTTGAGATCAAACACTAAAGACTAGTGTTGAATTCCCTCAAACGTTGGCTCTGATACCAACCTATCACACCCCGATTTCCACGTGTATTCCGGTGGGGAGTATCATGGCGTACAGTTGATATCATCATAACCAATTAGAACATAGAGCAACACAGCGGAAGGCTTGGAGTAAAATATAAACTATTACAAGCCATAAAGTGTCCAGAGTTCGAAAGATAAATATATACAGACAAGGTTTGTAATAAGATCCATGGGCAGATCGGATAACATACAAAATGAAAATAGACTCTATAGGCTCAACTCTAAGGTCGCAACTCCTTAATGTCAATGCCTCGCAGCTTCCGGCCTATTGCGTACTTGTACCTGTATTTTAATCTTTAAAAATACGTCAGTTTACACTGGTAAATACTGTCAACCGACTTATTTTGAAAACCCTTTCAA
Source organism: Scalesia atractyloides (assembly GCA_947069175.1). Lineage (NCBI taxonomy): Eukaryota > Viridiplantae > Streptophyta > Magnoliopsida > Asterales > Asteraceae > Scalesia > Scalesia atractyloides. The sequence goes on from CAMTDV010000021.1 coordinate 33,783,340, forward strand.
AAATGATTTTAGGTGCACTAGCAAATTTTGTAAAATAACTTGGGACAGTACAAATGACATTGTATACAGATTTACATGTCAGGCTTTTACATATGGGGCCCGGTACAGAAACCGAGACATGATCGACTGGCACACCACTCTGAACTTTCACAAAGAAAGTAGTTAGCAATTACCAGTGTGTGCCTACACGCCATGCTTTAGTCGTGGCCACTAACACTTTAGTGAGCCAAGGATATCCTGGACACTGTCAAGCCCACCCCCAATGTTTGAGTTTCAAACAAAACAGATAAAAACCAGGTTATGCAAATTTTTAGTTAATTATCACAACAGGATAAAACATAATTTCCATACCCGACCAAGCGGTAATAGTTTGCCGTATCCCAAGCCGTATAGGGAAAATAGGTTAAGAGTATTTACCTGAGGTTAAGTCTCCTTGAAGCCCAAAACTCAGCCACAGATCCAAGATAAGTACAGGCACAATTTACAAGAAGGCGTTCAGTCTGGAGTGATGGAAATTATTAACCAATATTAGAATGCTAACGGGTCCTTAGTTAAGTCTTAGACTTGAACCGGTTAGTCTTACGCTAAAATAATACTGTACGATACGCTAGATAAAGCGGTGACCGGAATAGGATGTTAGTTGGACCCGACAAGTATATAAACTTGTATAATATGGGTAAACCAACAACATTCTGAATTTTGGTAGAGAAATGACAAAGTTAAACCCGTTTCGGTTTAAGTACGTAAATTAGCTACGTAAGCTTAACCGAACGCGCATAGGCGAAACCGGGTAACCGGAAGAGTCATATATAAGTTCCATATGAATATATGTTGAAAATATGTTATAAAATCAGTAGCTTTGCAAAAGATAGGCCCAAGGTATATTTAAAACCGAATTATGCCTTACAAGGGCATTTTGGTCATTTTAGTGTTTATAAAAGATGTTTAAAATGAATCTGATGTCAAGGTCGTTAGTATTCTGCATAAATACTTATTTTATGATGTTATAACAGTAAGATATCAAATATATGTGTGTTTGATGATTTTGAAATAATCTATGTCCCGTAAGGGCATTTTAGTAAAATTTCACAAATAGCTTTGAAGTCAAAATTGGGATTCTGAGTTCGGGACTTGTACTTACTGTTAAGATGTTGAAAATAAGTTTATAAATCAGTAGGTATCAAGTCTTGGCTCATAGTTATGGTTTTAAACCATACTATGCGCCGAAAAGGCGTAAAAGTCGCTAAAATGCCGTTTAAATTGATGTTTAAGTTAAACAGAAGTTATGACATGTTTTATATACCGAAAATATGTCATTTGAGTCATTACATCAGTAGGTTTAAGTTTTGGTCATAAAAAATTGATTAAAATCATTTTGCGTGAAAAAGGGTAATTTAGTCATTTATCGGCAATTAACGAATCTTAAGCCTTCATTCAGGTTTAATCTTATAATCTGAATGAACATACCAAATGGTCCTACTTATCATATTACATCAGTAAATATATCATCTTGATCATAAAATCATGTTAAGTGTTTCTAAAATGCCGAAAAGGGCATTTTAGTCATTTTAATGCCATAAACGCATCTTTTGTGAAAACTCAGGTTAGAATCAGATTCTTGACATCAATATAACCAAATTATGATTATGAATCAGCTTATAACATATTTTTATATGCATGTATGTTTAAAACCTTAATTTGTATGAAATGGACTTTTTGCAAAGTTTTAATAAAGAATTATAGAACTTATATAGAAACTCAGATTTCTAATGAATCGAGTGACGAAACTTTAGGAGGTCATCCTATACTTAAATATGGTCTTGAAGTGACCAAAAGTCAGTAGCCAAAATGGCTAAATCGGGTTAGAACCGAAAGGTCAATGAAAAGTCAAATATAGCGACTTTCGGTTGCAAACCGACCCTAGACCAAAACTTACGAGCCAAATCAGTTGGTATAAGTTCTAATACTTATTTTTATGTTGGTATTGCATCAAAATATATTTTATAACATCTAGATTGTTAATTATGAATTTTTATAAAATTGGACAGTTTGACTTTCTTTGACCTTTAGTTTGACTCGTCAATCGATCAAGAATTCGTGGTAATCAGGAGGTGCCCTTTTTAGGGATTAAAACCTACATCATTACAATCACATAGCCACTTTCGTTACGCTTATTGGCTGGACTATCACGGATTTAGATCAAAGTCAAGGCGTTTTTACGACAAGACTTTGTTCTAGGCTATTAACTATAAGGAATCAACTTAGCACGAATTGAACACTTACAACAAGACCAAATGGGTGCTAGGATTAGAAAGGAATGCTAGGGAGAGACCAGGAGCTTCACTAGGATGAACTTGATGAAAGTTGGTGATGAAAGTGCGTTGCTGTAACGCCTCGCTTTTTGTAACTTTCCTTATTTAGAAAGTGTATTTGAAATTCTATTTATGGAAACTTGTACTAGTATCATGTACGTCTTTCAATTTCAACCTTGTGATCCGAGACTTTGATCGTAATGAAACTCATCTTTTATACGCACTTGTTATGCTTACAATTCAACTTATACACATTTGATACTTATTATACGTGCATGCAATCATACGTACATTTTTTATACTCAAGTTATACTTGCATACGCTTATACTATACTTTGTTACACTTTAAATACCTAAAAACATGCTTAATAACGAGTTTCTAGCACAAAATGATGGAATAATCAAACTCTAGGGGTCAAATTGTAAATTTTGGAAAGTTTCTTGAAATTTTGCACTTTTGCACGATCATGCACTTGACATTGCATGACCATGCAAGCTGTGATTGCACTTGACATGCATGACCATGTAATCTGAGATTTGCATGACCATGCACTTGACATTGCATGACCATGCAAGCTGTGATCCACATGACCATGCATCTAATCCGCATGACCATGCAGGTCTGTTGACAGCTACGGGATTTATTTTTTTTCCTCCACTCTTTCATTTTCACTTTCCAAACACCTAATCACTCTCAAAACACTCCAAATCATCCGCAAATTCTAAGTTCTTGGCAGATTCATACCAACTCATTAAAGTGAGCATAACTTCCTCATTTCTTAATCTTTTTCTTTGATTCTTCTTTCTAATCACTTGGAACAACCTTAGGTATGATTCCACGGGTTTTCCATGGAAAATCCAGACCTGGAACTTCACCAAAAAGGCTCCAAAGTGGACTAAACTTTCTATTTTGATTTTAAACTTGTTAAACATAACTAAACTTGAGTTCTCTCATCTTAAACCTATGTCCTAATGCTCATAATCAAATTGAATGGTTAGTTGGGCTTAAAAACAAGGCTGAGACATTCAAAATTAGAGGTTTAATCCTCACAAACATTCTGTTTTGTTTAAGTTTTTACCATCAAGTAGTGAACAAGCTTGAAGCTTGATGTTTATGTGACTAAGGCTAGCTTGGTCTATCCTACTTGAAAGTCCACCATTACTTGATGTTTCTTAGATTAGTTATGTTCTATTTCATTTCCTTATTATACATGTTCCTGACCCTCCTTGTTGCCTATGGCAACATGTGTATTGGTGAAACCTAAAGAGGTCTTAAATGGATGGTTTGATCCTCCTACCTCATGCTTGACTTACATGAATCTATCGAGGTCTTAAATGGATGGTTTAATCCTCCTACCTCCTACTTGACTTATATTTGTATTATAATCTATATAAAATACCTAAAACCAAACCCTTGATGTTAACCAAATAGTTATTCGTCAAGTTATTAAGTTTAATCACCGAAGTGTTTAGTTCCTCGTTACGATTCTAATAGGTGTTACACCTATGAAATCATACTAACCCTTATGGGTTCTCATAGTGGGAAAAATGAGTGCTAAACCTAGGTGACTACTTTCTTGTATATATACTTTGTTATACTATACTTTCCAACTTCCAAGTTCTCCGTTATCATTCTAAAACTCACACACCTTCGTTTACCCCATGTAGGGTAATCTCGGTGTTCCATCTCCAAACTCACCAACCTTCACGGAATACCAAAGGAAAAGCTTTGCAAAACCGTGAGTATACTCGATCCCATTTTCTATTTTAAACACTTTGGTGCAACATGTACAAAATCACAAATCACTATAAAACTCGTTCACACAATTTACTCTATCCGTTATTAACATGATACTTATCCATATGCTTGATTATCACATGCTATGTTAGACTTGTGTTATATGTTCATTAACTTTGCTAGCCTACCTTAACAAATATAGCGCTATAGGATTAACGCACCGCCCTAAACTTGTGGTTTTGTTAAGTAAACTATATTACACCCCTTTTGTTTCGATGATTTAGGTAAACACGATTGCGTTAGACTTTGGATTGACATATAAGAATCACATGTTTAGTATGCCGTAACGAATATATGCCATGATTACCATGTTGGAAAGATATTATGCTATGTAACAAACTTGTATGCTCGCCAACTTTTGTTTATATATATTTTATTTTAATACATGTTGCAGGAAACTAAGTTGATGCCGTTGAAGAAACATGTTAGGGTGGATTAGATACACATCTAGTTTTAACTTAATGTATTTCATTCCATGTTGTATTGTCATTTGGTACTTGTTGTATTTTCCCTTTTTGGACCATTGTAACCTAAATTTAGCATCAATGAAATTTTGAATTATTAAATATTGTCGCAAAGTAGTATTATGATGTTTTGAGCAATTCGTCTCATCCCGATGTTTCCGCCATCGGTTGGGGTGTGACAGATTGGTTTCAGAGCCACAACTATAGGGAATTAGGAAAATTGTCATGCCCTTGACCTAGTCTATACTTTAAGTGTCCAATTTTGACCATTCTTTACTCATGCTTAAAATGTTTATTCTTCCTACTTTGCTCATATTTCTTCTTTTGTCTTAAATATACAACATGTCTTTCCTAAGGCACTTACACAAATTACACACTTGAAGACACTCATGTTACATCAACGAGACGATTTGCACCAAGATAGGCCCAATGGCCCGCAATTTTTGGTGAAATCCCTCACTCAGCGTTTACGATTTTACACGAAGTTACGCCATCAAGTTAGGAGTGATATCCACATCTTGATGGAAGACTTCCATTTTAAACTCTACTGGACCCTTACCAACGAGTCGGAATTCGCTCCTCGTTGGGTAAGTACCAACCACATTAGGGTACGATGTTATCAAGTTAGGGGTGAAACCCGCACCTTGTTAAGTAGTCCCATTCCTCAATTTTCAATCTCGCCAAAGTCTCGAATTTTCGATTGACTAGGGACATGTAGTAACTGGAAGGGTGAATACCGTTAGTCGCTTCTCGATGAGAGTATTCTATCTATTAGGCCAAAGCATGTTTCCCTAACTCGAAAGGATCTTCGACCCACTTTGGAATAGTCGATGTTTCTCTACCCGAAAATTCCAATGTTTTATTGAGCCTATCTTTTATGTTTAATCAATTTCAATGTGTTTTATACGTTGAACGTTTGTAACTTCGTTTCGATCACACAATTTGCACTTTCCTCGCAATCTCAAACAATAATAATCCTTCGTGAACAAACTAAATTTACACTCTTTTATGTCAATGTTTGTGATTATACAATATGAATTCTTATATTGCCTATGTAAACTATTTGAAACTATGTGCTACATGTTACATGCTAAATTATGCAATTGTCTTTTCAAAACATTATGATCGATTCTCATCTTTTATCATCAACCTTGTAGATGTCTTCAACCGTTTGTCCAACTCTAAGAGGAACTCCAAGTCGAAGTCAAGCAAGAAGTGTGACAACTCCTACTTTTGACTCTAATTATCGAAAAAGGATACATATTTCAAAGTATTTTACTATTATTATTATTTGTAAATAATAATAACCTTCGACAAGTTGACCGACAATTTTGTTTGAGCGGTATCGTTAATTATATATTATATATTATATTTATATATATATATATTTATATATATATATATATACGGAATTATATATATTTACCTAGTAATATCATTTAGAATATAATCGCTATTTTTTTTAACGAGACTCGTGACGCCAAGATAGTTCATGAGGCAGTTGTGTGTCGATTTTTGTTTGTATCTCGGTTTATTAGCGGGGTGATGGAAGGTATATTCACGTGTTTGATTTTCTCTATTTGTATACATGTTTTATTTGTAATAATTAAACGTGAAACGAGCTCTAGCGAACCCGACCCGATTAGTAAAACTTTATAATAATTATAATATATGGGTTGTAAACGAAGTGTTCGGTTGTAATCAAACTTGTATCGTGTCTATATGCGAACATATATGTAATTATAAATATGTGATAGTGACTTGAACCTTTGACGTTAAGAAAATTATCGACAACTTGTGTTGTCGGGTTTTCGTTATATAAACAGAGGAAACTCTATCCGATTTTCATAAGAAGCCATAATATAACTTACGTGTTTTAAAATAAGCGAAAGCATATCGAGACTTAAATGACTTTATAAAAATAAATATACAGTATATATATTTATTTCCGATGAAGTCACGAAGCAAGTTTTAAATATTAAACTTGGCTCTTATATATCTTGGACGATTTATAAAGATACAAATAATTATCTATATCATTTCAAACGATTTAACATAACTATAATATCATAACAATATTCGGGATATTACCGTATTATCCAAATAAATAAAATAAATATATAATGATATTTATTTTAACGATTATTAATGATACGCAAGTGCGTCCGTGACTTGTTATTTGACTACGCGTGTCATTTGTTGAGTATACACTTTACGGGAACCCTCATAAGTCTGCTTTAATTAGGGTAACTATTAACATGTATCACAATTATTTGGAAAACTATATTAATATATTACCTGGTTTTACAACATGCGCTATTCTAATACAAACACACACTTATATACAAGTTAACATAATTCTACCAATATATTTAAATATATATTTAATCACACGAGAACCAGGTTGTTCTTAAGGCTTAGTACATATGGGATATATGTGGAATTAAACAAACCTATGGTTACTGTTGCATCACAGTAATAACATTACCATCAGGTTGCACGTTTAGCAATTCAGTAGAGCTCGACCATACGTGAAACAACTTTACCCTAGTATTGGTTACTTATGATATGCAAATATTATTAGGGATGCCTTGGTGAATATCGGCATGCTATGCCAGTTCGTGTCGCTAACACATGGTACTTTTGGATATAATACGCATTCTAAGGTAAGTTCACGCCCCCTACTCTTTTAAATGTTTTTAAAACACAGGGGGAGAAAGCATGCACTACATTACGGTAAAGTAATGTCATAACGTTATGGTAAGGTAACACACAACTGTTAGAGTTTTTGTTATATTAGTTATGGTCACAAAGTAGCATTATATCACATGTCAATCCCCTTAAAACTTACGATGCCGTTAGTATTGGATTATAGCGAGGGAATTTTTAGTAGTACTAATGGCCCGACAAGCCCCACCCAAGCTGGTCGCGCCAGCTAGACCGAACGTTGATGGTCACGGGTGTAGAATTTGCCTAACACTTAGCCATGGTTGGTGATAGACCTGGCACAACAGGGGCAGCAACGTCAGCTTCGGATCGAACTCTTTGTTGACACGACTTAGGTTAGCTACCTACAAATATAACAAGAAATGGCTAAACACTTCATTTACTATTTCGGGTTTGAAACAGTGGAAAACTCTTGACAATCAACTTACTTTATAACTGTAACTTAAAACCTGTGAACTCACTCATCTTATATGTTGACACTTGTTCTTGCATATCTTTCTCAGGTTGCTAAGGTATCACACATCAGGACTAGGATGCATTATGGAGTCGCACTGATTTCAACAAATAATTAGACTCAGCTTTAATTAAATTAGCTATTTTGGTTTTGTAATTATTTACGCTTCCGCAACTCAATTGTATAAACAGTATTTTCTTATGAATGAGCAAACATGAAAATTTTTAAACTCATATAGTGGTTGTTCAGTATGACTAATGACTCTTATCCTGGTTTGTCATGCGCCTCGCATTAGAACTCCGCGTGTGGAATTTAGGGTGTGACAAGAAGATGCTTGCGTTTATGGCTAAGAAAATGGCTTCAAGTGATCCCCGACATAGTGAGCAAGGTTACCGCTAACACCCCCAATTCATCGGTCGACTCTAAAGCCGCCCATCCTAAGCCAACCACCTTCAATTACAAACATTTTGTTTCTTGCAACCCTAGGCCTTTTACTGGCAATGATGGTGTCACCAGCAATGCTTGAATGGTTCGAGAGCATTGAAGTGACGTTCATCAACAGTGAATGTCCGAGCATTTGAAAACCTGAAGCGCAACAGGCGTCTTCAATCGCGAGCCCTCGAGTGGTGGACGAATGAGCGCAACCTTCGCTCCAATGAAGAAGCCTATGCCCTCCCTTGGCCCGAGGTTAGGGAAATGATGATGACGGATTTTTGTCCTCCGCACGAGCAAGAAAGGCTCGAGGATGAGTTCTGGCACCTCCGACAAGTGGGTGACGATAACCTCACGTACACCACCCGCTCAAACAGTTAAGCATCATCGTTCCCCATCTTGTGAACAGCCCGAACGTGCGATCAGGAAGTACCTCAACGGTCTTCCTCCCGCCAATCGTGACGCTATTCAAGCCTCCAGACCCAACAACATCGAGTTGTGATCATTTAGCCGCTGGGATTAACGATAACCGCATGCGAGATAAGCTATCCAAAACCCCGCCTTCACCAAGTCTGCCAACCAAGCCACCACCAAACACAACGAACCCAAATCTCAACCGCGAAACAACAATGGCAAGAAAAAAAAGTTTCAAAACCAAAGTTGCAACGCAATTACACCAGCCGCTAACCCAAATCCCCCTCAAGAACCCACAAGAAAACCGTACGTTGAGAATCATCCCAAGTGTACCATATGCCATCACCATCACCCAGCCGACATCGCATGTCACCATTGCACCAATTGCAATCGGTTCGGGCATGTAGCCGCCGCCTACCGAAGTGGTCCTACACCACAAGGCAACCAAAACCAGCAACTTCCCCAAAACCAAAACCGTCAAAACCCTGCCAACAACGTCTGGGCCTGCTTCAAATGCGGTGATCCAAATCACCTTCGACCCCAATGCCCTCAGATCAATCAAGAGCAACAACAACAAGCTCCTCGTGGTTGCGCTTTCAACATCAATGCAAACCAAGCGCAACACGACAATGAAGTCGTGAACGGTACGTTCCTTGTCAGTGGTTTATATGCTTCTTTACTATTTCATACTGGTGCGGACAAAAGTTTTGTATTCGTAGAATTCGAACCAATGTTAAAATGTACACGTTCCAAGCTTCCAAAATCTTTCATCGTCGAAGTTGCTAATGGCAAGTCCATCACCGTTGACTCTGTTCTTCGCGATTGTTTTCTCACTCTTAATAATCATGTGTTCTCTATCGATCTCATACCTATGCAATTGGGTAGTTTCAATATCATAGTAGGTATGGATTGGCTTCGTAAGAACCATGCTGAAATCGCTTGTCACGAAAAGTTTGTTCGATTGCCTCTTCCGTCTGGTGACACCTTGCACGTCTATGGAGAAAGACCCTCAAAAGGTCTCAAACTCATGTCATGCACCCAAGCGAACAAGTACTTACGTAAGGAGTACTTTGCCTTTTTAGCCCACATTGTGGAAGAAAAGGGCAAGGGAAAAGACGTAAGTGATGTCCCAGTGGTGTGTGATTTCCCCGAAGTTTCCCCGAAGACCTTCCTGGTCCTCCTCCTCCTCGTTCAGTTGATTTCCGTATTGACCTCATTCCTGGCGCTACGCCTATCGCGAAATCTCCTTACCGCCTAGCACCCTCGGAAATGCAAGAGATATCTAGCCAGCTTCAAGAACTTCTTGATAAAGGCTTTATACGCCCTAGTACATCCTCTTGGGGCGCTCCCGTTTTATTTGTCAAAAAGAAGGATGGTTCGTTTCGGATGTGTATCGATTATCGCGAACTCAACAAACTCACCTTCAAGAACAGTTATCCTCTCCCCCGCATCGATGACCTTTTTGATCAACTTCAAGGCGCAACTTTTTTTTCCAAGATTGATCTTCGTTCTGGCTACCATCAACTTCGAGTCCTCGAAGAAGATATCCCTAAAACCGCCTTTCATACTAGATACGGTCACTACGAGTTCGTAGTTATGCCATTCGGTTTAACGAATGCACCCGCAGTCTTCATGGACTTAATGAATTCGGGTGTGTAAGTTATACTTGGATCGCTTTGTGATCGTGTTCATCGACGATATTCTCATCTATTCCAAGACTCAAGACGAGCATGAGCGATACCTGCGTCTTATCCTTGAACTCCTACAACGTGAAAAACTATACGCCAAATTCTACAAGTGTGAATTTTGGCTAAAAGAAGTTCAATTTCTCGGTCATGTTATGAACGAGAAAGGCATTCATGTTGATCCCGCAAAGATCGAAGCCGTAAAGAATTGGATCGCTCCTAAGTCTCCTTCGAAATTCGCTCTTTTCTTGGTCTAGTTGGCTACTATCATCACTTCATTTCGAACTTTTCAAAAGTCGTCGTTCCCCTCACGTCTTTGACCCAAAAAGATAAACCTTTTGTTTGGGGTCCCAAACAAGAGGAGTCTTTCCAAACGCTCAAGGACATGCTTTGTAATGCTCCTATTCTCGCTCTTCCTGATGGAAATGATGATTTTGTCGTGTATTGCGATGCTTCAAACCGAGGTCTTGGTTGCGTTCTTATGCAATGGGACAAGGTTATCGCTTACGCTTCAAGACAACTCAAGATTCATGAGAAAAACTACATTACGCACGACCTTGAACTTGGTGCAGTTGTCTTTGCATTGAAGATATGGTGACACTACCTTTATGGTACCAAGTGTGTGGTCTTCACCGACCATAAAAGCCTTCAGCACATCTTCAATCAAAAGAACTCAACTTGCGTCAACGTCGGTGGGTAGAGTTGCTCAACGACTATGACTATGGAATTCGCTATCACCCTGGTAAGGCGAATGTTGTAGCCAACGCTTTAAGTCATAAACCTCATGCAAAGAGTATCCACTGTTTCCAGATCCTAAGTAATCTTCAGGATCGAATTCGTAAAGCACAAGACTCGTCCATCAATGAGAACAATATGTACAATGAGATGAAGTGTGGTGTTGAGGAACAACTCTCGTCCAAAGCTGATGGTATGTTATACTATCTCAATCGAGTCTGGATCCCAAATCGTGACAACCTTCGTGACTTCTTGATGAAGGAAGCCACAAATCCCGATACTCTATTCATCCTGGTGCCGACAAGATGTACCAAGACTTGCGTACGTCTTATTAGTGGCCTGGCATGAAGAAGGATATCGCACTCTACTCTCGAAGTGTCTCACGTGTTCCAAAGTGAAGGCTAAACATCAACGTCCCTCTGGTTTACTCAAACAACCAGAATTCCCATCTGGAAATGGGAGAGTATCGCCATGGACTTCATCACTAAACTTCCTCGTACGTCCTCTGGTCACGACAGTATCTGGGTCATCATTGACCGTTTGACCAAATCCGCGCATTTTCTCCCTATTCGTGAAGATTATAAAGTCGAGAAATTGGCTCGTACCTACACGGATGAAATCATTTGTCGTCATGGTATCACCATTGACATCATCTCGGACCGTGATGGTCGTTTCACTTCGCGTCTTTGGCAAACCTTCCGGAAAGCTCTCGGTACTCACCTCAATCTTAGTATTACTTTTCATCCTCAATCCGACGGTCAAACTAAGCGTGCTATTCAAACTCTAGAAGATATGCTTCGTTCTTGCGTAATTTTGGTGGCAATTGGGATTCACATTTACCATTGGTAGAATTCTCGTACAAAAACAGTTATCACGCCAATATTCAAATGGCTCCATTTGAAGCATTATATGGTCGAAAATGTCGATCGCCTATCTGTTGGCACGAGATTGGTTGAAGCAACTCATTGGTCCCGAACTCATACAAGAAACAACAGACAAGATCTTGCAAATACGTGATAATCTACTCAAAGCTCAAAGTCGTCAAAAGAGCTATGCGGACAAAAGACGCAAACCATTGGAATTCAATGTGGGTGATCAAGTACTTCTCAAGGTATCCCCTTGGAAGGGTGTAGTTCGTTTTGGTAAGAAAGGGAAAGTACCTCGCTACGTAGGTCCTTTCAAAATTCTAGAAAGGATTGGCAAGGTTACGTAACGATTGGACCTACCTGAAGAGCTCAACAACGTTCATCCTGTCTTTCATGTTTCGAATCTCAAAAAGTGTCTAGCTGTAGAAGGACTTCAAGTCCCACTCGAAGATCTTCAAATAAACGAGACTTTGCACTTCATGGAGAAACCTGTTGAAATCATGGACCGAGGAGTCAAGCAATTGAGGCGTAGTCGGATTCCTATCGTCAAGGTTCGATGGGAAGGAAAACGTGGCGCTGAGTTTATAGGGAACTCGAAAGTGATATGAAGACTAAGTATCCACATCTGTTCGTTACACCTTCCTAAATTCCGGGACGAAATTTCCTAAAGGAGGGGAGACTGTAACGTCTCGCTTTTTGTAACTTTCCTTATTTAGAAAGTGTATTTGAAAATCTATTTATGGAAACATGTATCTAGTACCATGTCTCTTTCAATTTCAACCTTGTAATCCAAGACTTTGATCGTAATGAAACTCATCTTTTATACGCACTTGTTATGCTTACAATTCAACTTATATACACATTTGATACTTATTATACGTGCATGCAATCATACGTACATTCTTGATACTCAAGTTATACTTGCATACGCTTATACTATACTTTGTTACACTCTAAATACCCAAAAACATGCTTAATAACGAGTTTCTAGCACAAAATGATGGAATAATCAAACTCTAGGGGTCAAATTGTAAATTTTGGAAAGTTTCTTGAAATTTTGCACTTTTGCATGATCATGCACTTGACATTGCATGACCATGCAAGCTGTGATTGCACTTGACATTGCATGACCATGTAATCTGAGATTTGCATGACCATGCACTTGACATTGCATGACCATGCAAGCTGTGATCCACATGACCATGCATTTGAATCCGCATGACCATGCAGGTTTGTTGACAGCTACGGGATTATTGTTTTTTAACCACTTTTTCACCACCAATCAACTCCTAACTCATTTAAATCAAACCCTAATCACCCCCATTATAAATATGAGCCTCCACTCTTTCATTTTCACTTTCCAAACACCTAATCACTCTCAAAACACTCCAAATCATCCACAAATTCTAAGTTCTAAGCAGATTCATACCAACTCATTAAAGTGAGCATAACTTCCTCATTTCTTAATCTTTTTCTTTGATTCTTCTTTCTAATCACTTGGAACAACCTTAGGTATGATTCCACGGGTTTTCCATGGAAAATCCAGACTTGGAACTTCACCAAAAAGGCTCCAAAGTGGACTAAACTTTCTATTTTGATTTTAAACTTTGTTAAACATAACTAAACTTGAGTTCTCTCATCTTAAACCTATGTCCTAATGCTCATAATCAAATTGAATGGTTAGTTGGGCTTAAAAACAAGGCTGAGACATTCAAAATTAGAGGTTTAATCCTTACAAACATTCTGTTTTGTTTAGGTTTTTACCTTCAAGTAGTGAACAAGCTTGAAGCTTGATGTTTATGTGACTAAGGCTAGCTTGGTCTATCCTACTTGAAAGTCCACCATTACTTGATGTTTCTTAGATTAGTTATGTTCTATTTCATTTCCTTATTATACATGTTCATGACCCTCCTTGTTGCCTATGGCAACATGTGTATTGGTGAAACCTAAAGAGGTCTTAAATGGATGGTTTGATCCTCCTACCTCATGCTTGACTTACATGAATCTATCGAGGTCTTAAATGGATGGTTTAATCCTCCTACCTCCTACTTGACTTATATTTGTATTATAATCTATATAAATATCCTAAAACCAAACCCTTGATGTTAACCAAATAGTTATTCGTCAAGTTATTAAGTTTAATCACCGAAGTGTTTAGTTCCTCGTTACGATTCTAATAGGTGTTACACCTATGAAATCATACTAACCCTTATGGGTTCTCATAGTGTGAAAAACAAGTGCTAAACCTAGGTGACTACTTTCTTGTATATATACTTTGTCATACTATACTTTCCAACTTCCAAGTTCTCCGTTATCATTCTAAAACTCACACACCTTCGTTTACCCCATGTAGGGTAATCTCGGTGTTCCATCTCCAAACTCACCAACCTTCACGGAATACCAAAGGAAAAGCTTTGCAAAACCGTGAGTATACTCGATCCCATTTTCTATTTTAAACACTTTGGGTGCAACATGTACAAAATCACAAATCACTATAAAACTCGTTCACACAATTTACTCTATTCGTTATTAACATGATACTTATCCATATGCTTGATTATCACATGCTATGTTAGACTTGTGTTATATGTTCATTAACTTTGCTAGCCTACCTTAACAAATATACCGCTATAGGATTAATGCACCGCCCGTAAACTTGTGGTTTTGTTAAGTAAACTATATTACACCCCTTTTGTTTCGATGATTTGGGTAAACACGATTGTGTTAGACTTTGGATTGACATATAAGAATCACATGTTTAGTATGCCGTAACGAATATATGCCATTATTACCATGTTGGAAAAGAGACAATTTTATCACTATTATGCTATGTAACAAACTTGTATGCTCGCCAACTTTTGTTGATATATATTTTATTTTAATACATGTTGCAGGAAACTAAGTTGATGCCGTTGAAGAAACATGTTAGGGTGGATTAGATACACATCTAGTTTTAACTTAATGTATTTCGTTCCATGTTGTATTGTCATTTGGTACTTGTTGTATTTTCCCTTTTTGGACCATTGTAACCTAAATTTAGCATCAATGAAATTTTGAATTAATTAATATTGTCGCAAAGTAGTATTATGACGTTTTGAGCAATTTGTTCGTCTCATCCCGATGTTTCTGCCATCGGTTGGGTGTGACAGCAACAAATGCGTCCAGAGGTGGCAGAACTAGGTTCTGTCACATTTCTGTTCGTTGGCAGGTCCTTACGGACCGTAATGGTCATGCCTTGTGGTCCGTAAGGACCTCAGGCGCCCACTGTTTTAAAAATGGTTACGGGCCGTAACCAATATGGCTTGCGGTCCGTAACCGCCTTCCAGAGAAGAAAATTTTGACGTTTTTACACATTGGCCCTCAAATACGTTCCATGCATAACTAGGATAAAATAGGTGATTCAACAACCTCGGTCCTTCCCCATTTGGCACATAGCACACTAGGATTACCAGGACACGTGTAGGAAAAAATATTGGACGTAAAAACACAAGGTGTTACACTAACAGACCCCCTAAGAATTGTATTTGAATCATTTGTATCCCTAGTACCCTCAGAACTAGTAAGATCCATATCTCTGCTACTCTCATCCCCAACCCTATTAAGATCAGCTCCAACACTTCAGAGTTGCTGATTTTCAGCCCTTCCTGCAGTAATGTTTTTCTGATTTCCTAATTATTCAATCCTATGAGAGGCAGGTTCATGGTCTTCCCTTCCTTCATCATTGGGATTATCATTATTTAAATTGTGTCTGATTTCCTAGTGTTTTCCTAATTTCCTAATTGCTTTCATACAAATAAAAAACGTTTAATGTATTTGTGTTATCATTGCAAACAGTTTCAAACATATTTGAAAACCCTTTTTCTTTAAAGGGAAATTTTTTACATCTCTAGAAAAAACATTGTTTTACTCTCTAAACTAAACAGTTTGTACCCTTTCTTCTCATTTTTAGTATACAATGAAAACATAATTATCTGACCTACTATTAAAGTTATCATATTCTTTCTGAACTGTACTAAACCACAGACAACCAAATACTTTTAGATGACCTAAGATTTTTTTAAAACCAATACAACAGTTCATAAGGAGTTCTACCTTGCAGCACGGAAGAAGGAGTCCTATTGATCAAGTAGGAAACGGTTAGCACACATTCAGATTACATATTAAGAGGAACTTTACTTTGAAATAAAAGTGCCCTAGCAACATTAAGTAGATGCATATGTTTCCTTTCAACAATCTCATTTTGTTGAGGAGTATGGACACGTGTTGTTTGATGAACAATACCTTTAGTTTTACCAAAGTCACTCATTTGTATGTTAATGAATTCAGTTCCATTATCAACGGTTCCATTATCAACTCTAAAGATTTTTATAGTTTTTTTTTCTTTTTCAAATTGGGTTGAAAAATATTTGTATGCTCAACAATGTTAGAAAAAACTTCATTTTTATGTTTCATTAAACAAATCCACACTGTCCTAGTATAATCATTTACTATAGTTAGAAATATTTATAACCTTCTCTACTTTGGATCCTATAAGGACGCCAAACATATAGATGTATATTATCTCCTAATTTAATAGTTTTATGATCACTAAGAGGAAATAACTCTGTATGTTGTTTAGCCTTGTGACAAGTATCAAAAGGACCATACTCTGCGGCATATTTAACTTTCAAGGTATCTTTTAACAAATCAAGAACATGATTAGAAGGATGTCCTGGTCTAGCATGCCATAATTATAAATTTTCTAACCTATTATAACACATTTGATTTACACTACAAGCACCACCATGAACATACAGACCATCAAGTTGTTTACCAGTCATCAGGACTCTCTTTGTTACTAGGTCCTATATATAACATTGGTTTTCATCAAAACTCACATACCATTTATTATCCTTTACAAGTTTATATACATACATGAGTTTCACAGAATATTCAGCTACCACAACACATCATGTAAAACAACTTTTTCTGATAATTTCAAAGGGCCAATTTTAGTTACACGAGCATTGGTTCCATTAGGATGTTTACCTTGAATTTTAAACTCAAGGCATCTATAAAATCAGTTAAATCAGTTTCAGACATTACTATATTTTGATTAGCACCTGAACTTATTATCCGCCATGACCCTTTAACAGACCCAATATTGTTTGCAAAAGAGCACATTTTTTACTAAACATATTAGCAAAATATGGAACAGACACACTACCTATTGTAGCTCTGTGTATTGTCTCTAGTTTTATCATTAAACAAACTTAACAGTTTGTTAATAACTTGATCAGGGCTTAATGTAATCATGGGAACAGATCTAGACCAAGATCCATCAAAATTATTAATAGAAACACTACTGGATGATGTTGTTATATTACTGTTTTTTTGGTTTGTCTAAGAAGGTTACTCTTAACTCAAAACATTTGTGTATACTATGTCTGTTTTATCATATGACTACGTCTTAAATTTTGATTAGAGTTCTTATTACTCTTTATTTTATTATCAGTACTTTGATTAAATTTAGAAACAAACCCAACAATTTGACCCTTTTGAACACCACTACTTGCATTCCTAAAAGATTCTTCCATAGACACGACAACAAAAGCCTATTTGACACTAGGAAGAGTCTCTTTTGTTAACAAGTTAGTTCTTACAGATTGATACACATTGTCTAACCCCACTAAGAATAGGACAATGTGATCAAAGCACTGTTACATTGATTATTATATTAATAAAACTAAAATTCTGATGACTATCCTTTGCTCTTTATCTTCTGGCAGACCTTTGGCAATTTTTCGTTTTGTAGCAGCAGATGATGAAAAGCAAACAATAGAGATCAGATCTTTGGAAGGGCAGAGTTTAACCAACAGCGGTTGTAAACTCTGATAGTGGAACCAAAACGTTGATAGTGTATTTGGCTCTGTATCATCTGTTCCTTTGTAAAGGGTTTAATCCCAACAGCTCTTTATGACGGAGGACCCAATTGGACTCACCAAGTGGAAAGTTTACCCGAGCACATTGATACACATTTAAAGCCATCATTGGAATCACCTCCACATGTAGAGTTGAAGGAATGCCAATACATCTCAAGTATGCGTATGTAGGAGACAATTACACCCTTTCGGTGATCATTGCTTCGGATTTGACAGAAGCTCAAGAAAGGGCATTGATGGAGGTGTTGGTGGAATATAAAGCAGTGATTGGATGGGCGATTGAAGAACTGAAGGGAATTAGTCCATCTATAGTGATGCACAGAATCATCACAGAATAAGGTGCAAAGCCTGCTCGGGATGCTCAGAGACAATTGAACCCGAACATGCAGGAAGTGGTGAAGAAGGAGATGCTGAAGTGGCTGGATGCAGGTATTATATATCTGATATCTGACAGCACTGGGTGAGCCCAACTCAAACAGTACCAAAGAAAGCAGGTATACAGGTTGTGAAGGGTGAAGATGGTGAACAGATAGCCACTCGACCGGTAACCGGGTGGCGTATTTGCATCGACTATCGGAAGTTGAATGTCGCAGCTTCAAAAGACCATTTTCCCTTGCCTTTCGTAGATCAAATCATAGAAAAACTTGCAGGTCAGAACTTCTATTGTTTTTTATATGGATACTTAGGTTATAACCAGGTTGCAATACATCAAGAAGATCAACAAAAAACCACGTTTACGTGTCCCTATGGTACTTTCGCATTCAGGTGAATGCCCTTTGGACTATGTAATGCCCCGGCCACCTCCCAAAGGTGTATGATGAATATCTTTACAGATTTGGTCGGGATTCTCTGGAGATCTTTATAGATGACTTCTCCAGTTTCGGTACATTATTTGAATTGTGTTTAGACCAATTAACAAAGGTTTTAAAAAGATGTGTCGAGTCAAATTTGGTTTTAAGCTGGGAAAAGAGCCATTTTATGGTTCAAGAGGTATCGTGTTGGGACACATGATTTCAAGTAGGGGAATTGAGGTAGACCATGCAAAAATTCAGGTTATTTCAATTTACCTCCTCCCACTAATGTCAAGGGTGTTCGTTCCTTTCTAGGACACGCCGGGGTTTATAGATGGTTCATTAAGGGATTTTCTGTTATCACAAAACCTCTATGCAACCTTTTGCTAAAAGATGTCCCATTTGTTTTCGATGAGAAATGTTTAAAAGCTTTTAATAATTTGAAGCAACAATTAATTGAAGCCCCCATTTTACAATCACCGGATTGGTCGCTTCCCTTTGAAATAATGTGTGACACGAGTGACTATGTGGTGGGGGTGGTGTTGGGACAAGGGGTTGACAAGAAACCCGTAGCCATTTACTATGCAAGCAAGACTCTTTCGGATGCTCGGTTAAATTATACCACCACTGAGAAAGAGTTGCTTGCGGTAGTGTATGCTTTAGATAAGTTTAGGTCCTATCTTTGGGGTAGTAAAGTTGTCATATATTCTGATCATACTGCTGCTAGGTACCTCATGGAGAAGAAGGATGCTAAACCAAGGTTAATTGGATGGATTTTGTTGTTGCAGGAGTTTGACCTTGAAATTCGAGATAAGAAGGGGAGTGAGAATGTAGTGGCGGACCATCTATCACGAGTGGTGCATGAGATAGATGCACCAGATGTTGAAATTAATGAAAGATTTCCTGATGAACATTTAATAATCTGTTTCAACTAAACCATGGTTTGCTAATTTTGCTGCTATAGGTGTTATTCCAGAGTTTTGGCCTAAGAAAAAGAAGCAACAGTTTGTAGCTCAAGCTAAAACCTACATTTGGGATGAGTCGGATCTCTTTAAAGTTGGAGCTGATCAAATAATCCGACAGTGCATTCCGGATGAGGAGATCAAGTGTGTTTTGGAGCTTTTGCACATATCTGGGTGTGGTGGACATTTCAGCGGGCAAAAACAGGGCATAAAGTGCTTGTGTGTGGGCTATATTGGCCTATAATTTTCAAGGATGCATCGGAGTTTGCTCGGAATTGTGTTCGATGTCAACAATTAGGGAGTATTTCAAAGCGAAATGAGATGCCCATGCAGCCGATTCTAGTAGTTAATGTCTTTGACGTCTGGGGAATCGACTTCATGGGCCCATTTCCTAATTCATTAGGAAATTTTTATATCTTGGTGGCGGTGGATTATGTTTTCAAATGGATAGAAGTGATTACCACCAAGACGAATGACCATAAAGTTGTGTGCAAATTTGTCCAAACAAATATATTTTCACAATTTGGAATCCCTCGTGTGATCATAAGTGATGGGGGCTCACAATTAAAAAAAATCAGTTTGGAAAATTGCTTAAACGTTATGGCATAGACCACCGAATCGCTACACCATATCACCCACAAACGAGTGGGAAAGTTGAGGTTTCCAATAGGCAGATAAAAGAGATTTTACAAAACACTGTGCGACCCAACCACAAGGATTGGTCCACTAAGTTGGATGATGCTTTGTGGGTGTATCGTACGACTTATAAACGCCTATTGAAACCACACCGTATCGGTTAGTGTATGGAAAGGGATGTCATTTACCAGCTGAACTTGCTCATTGTGCTTTATCGGCTGTGAAAGAAGTTAACATGGATTATGAAAATGCAGGTAAAGAAAAGAAATTATCTTTACGAGAACCAAAAGAGTTACGCGATGAAGCATATGAATGTGCATCAGCTTATAAGGAAAGACAAAGAAGGTGCATGATGCAAAGCTGAGACTACAAAAGTTTGAGGTAGGTCAGAAGGTATGGTTATTTAACTCAAGACTGAAGTTGTTTCCTGGGAAGCTGAAAAGCAAATGGATGGGCCCGTTGTCACACCCCGACCCGCAGCGAAATAAGAGTCGGGCATAATTGGGTTATCACCAAAGCTCATGATATTACTAATATGTTTCATATTTATTAAAGTCAAAATTACATTCTCAATAATCCAAACATGTCCATACAAATACAAAGAAAAATATCCAAACTAAACAATCCAAGCTCTAAACCAGTTTATTCTTCTAAGCCAATCCTATGTGTTTCTTGCGCAGCTGGTTCACCTGTATCATGTGTAAAAATGGGGGTTTTTGGGTCAACATAAGTTGACGAGTGAACCTTGTTAGATAAACATTTATTATTGATTTTTTTGTTATTTTATCAAGGAAAATCTGTGCAATAGTCATATGTGAGCAAAATGTAAATAATCAAACAGTAGCAGTAACAGTCACAAACTATAACATACAATAACATACAATAACATATGAACTTGCATGAATGTATAACATGAATGAAACTGTAATGTTGGCAACGTCACGTTCACGCTCATAATATAATGGGGAACGGACGGCCTATGATGAATGTCTGTGCGATCAAGGCTCAATCAAACGGAGCCGATCGTATGTAGGCAACGCCAGGTTCACGCTCATAATGTAATGGGGAACTGCTCAACGCTCATAATGTAATGGGGAGCGGCGGCCTATGAAATTGCATGTACTGAAAATAATAAATTAAATCTAGACAATAACCACACAACAGTTGAAACAAGCTGAATACACATTTGTTCATGATATGATGTATACACAATGATTTAAATATAATAAATGGTAAGACACATGATACACCCCAAAAACGTGATTAAAACGGGGAATTTTGTAGAGATTCACTCACATTGGGTGCGTTCGGTTGGAGATGATGAGATGCGCACGAGTTGGAAGAATTGAACAACGAGGATTAACTAACCTAAATAATAACGGAAGATATAGTAAATGAGTGGATTTTATTAATAATTTTAATAGGATTTTTAGATATATTTTTGTGAGTTTAAGGCTATTTCCTATCTTTAAAAACATTATTTTTAAGTATTTTTAATTGATTTTTAAATTAAATTAAATAAATAAAAATATAAAAAAATGTTGACTTTTGCGTTGACCGTTGACCGTTGACTGTTTGACTGTTTGACCGGTTTTATTGTGTAAATGTATGCGCCGGGCAGGACTCGAACCCGAGACCTCCCGTTCGCGTGCACGCAGCTCTACCAACTGAGCTACGTGTCTAACCCGAAATAATTCTGTTTTTAATTATATTTATATACTAACTCAGTTTATTCAAAATTCTTTTATTTTCAAAAAATGTTTTAAATCATCGAATCGGTGCCGTCAACAGGTCTCGAACCCGGGACCTGTGATTTAACGTTACACACAGTCCACCGCTGGACTGTGTGTCTAACTTGGTTAATATACAGATTTTTATTATACTTAACATCTAACGGCGAAAAGGATCCATTTCAGTTAGAAAAATAAAACATTTTTATTACAGAGCATACGTGTGTCAAGGATCGAACTCGCGGCGTGTGATATGTATGTGCACACAGTCCACCGCTGGACTGTGTGTCTAACCCGAGATAATATCCAGATTTTATTAAACTTATAATCAACCTATCATCGTCTTCTTCGTTATAGAATTACAGCCTACGATTACTCTATTGTTTCTTGTTTAATTCGATTGACAAACATTCAACAGACTAATATGAAATGGCAGAGACGATTTTTAGAAGTAAACATACCGGAGAACGATTTATCTCAGAATTCCGGCAAGTCGTCGGCTCTGTTTTTACGGATTTCGACTGAACGAATAAATTAATAGTTTTGATTAGCTAAGTGAGGAATTGAAGTATTAAACAAGAGTTATCAGAAGGTTTGAATGGCTATACCGTTTTGCAACGGAAGATAAGAATTTTTCAGAAGTTTTCCGGCGAGAGTGAGTTATCCGATATCGTCGTCTGAAATTGATTCCGATTGAAGGGTTTGAGTTAGTAACAACTTATCAACAGATAGACAACGAAAGAATTTAGAGACTCGCTGATTTGGTGGAAAACACGGTTTTCGGCGAAAGTCCGGCGAGTTCAAATAGCTTCTCCGGCGAACCGAAAGTTGTGCGAAAATGCAATTGAAGGTTTGCAGAGTGTGTTTGAGTCGCGAGAGGGGACAATGATTGAAGTAATTCAGGAATTGAAAGTTTTCGGTTATTAAAACTGATCCACTCTTGAATTCAAGTTCATTCAAAGCAAAATTGATTGGAGGTGTCGGTGTATCGGTTAAACTCAGTAAACCGCGATCAATCAAACGTCTTTGGACGTTTGGTGACCGATTTCGGTTACAGTTGGCGTAACCGGGTTGATTTATGGTAGACAATAAAATTTAATTGTTTCCTAACATTTACAGAAAACAACAAGTGGCGGAGTGGTTATATGTGTGGGTGATAAGACTTTGAGATTAAACCCGGCTGACCCGGATTCGAGTCCCGGCAGCCTAATTTTCTTTTTAATTATTTTATTTTTACTTTTTATCAATTATAACTTTCATATTCTAGTTTGTTTATTAATTATGCATCATTAAAAATTAAAATGGACATAAATACGCAACGACACATTTATAACTTGATATTCGATTACAAACGGAGCGGGTTTGGAAAACCCGTTTTTGACAAATGTTACACCCGTATCTTATTACACGGGTCGGTAATTATGGAGACATAGAGATCGAAGACCTTGATGACCACCTGAAGCAAGTGGTGAACGGACATCGGTTGAAACCGTACTTGGAAGCGAATGATATAAATGGGCCAGATAAACCGTCGGAGAGCTTCACATTAAGCACTCTGGTCCATGATGAGGAATAACCATGTTCAGGTAGGAAGTCCGGCTAAAGACTATTAAACTTAGCCCTCTCGGGAGGCAGCCCAAGGATGTAGACTAGTGTATTTTTATTTGTTTTGGTCGTTTTTGCTTTCGTGTGATTTTTGCAGGTTATAACTTGATACCGTTCTCCACGGATGCTTTTACCCAGGTGCGGGGATGTTCGGTGAAATCCCAGGTACGTTTAAGCGCAATTGAGGACAATGCGCGGGTAAGTGGGGGGATAGATGAGTAAGAACACACACGTATCAATTATATATAATATATATATAAACTTCATTGTTTAAAAAAAGATGCGGAATGATTGCGAGTTAAGAAAAAATAGATTTGAACACGACTTTTCGTCAATTTTTGTCATTTTTTCCAGAGTTAAAAAAATGATTTAAAAACAGAAAACGCCCAACCATGGCTAAGCTGGGAACTTAAGCTATGTTGGGGTTATTTGCCAACAACATAACAAAACAGCAGGTCACGAGCGTAAGCTAAGCTCAAGGCTTAAGGTACGCGTGGGGTGGACTAATGGCAGCAGCAACAAAACAGAAACATGTAAGCGTGGCCTATGCTTCATGCATAAGCTACGCGAGTTACGTAAAAGAATGAACCCGGTCGGGTTTTATCCACGGGTTTTATGTAATTAAAAAAGAAAACATATCCTTTATTCTCAGCATACATCACGCCAGTCTCCTTCTTTTCTATCATCTTCTTCAACATAAACCTAAACCTCCATAACCACCCAAGCCTCCATCTTCTTCAAATCTTCACCGAGTCAGACACTTTTTGAGTGTAGCTTGATTAGTTTCTCGAGGAGAACAAAACCTTACTGTCCGTTTTCCACGATTCTCACTCATTCGCGATAAATCTATAGAGAAAGCAACGAACCGTAATTTTCGAATTTGGGGTTTTTTGTTTTTGGCTTATAGAACTTCAATCGAAGTCTAATAAAGTCCCTTAAACAATAAAGGTTGTTCTCGCCATTTAATCTCCTGTTAGTAAGATATACTTTGTTATGCTTTGCAAGTGAAGTATATGCATAGAACAAGGCATGTGGGTGGAATAATTGCGTTTGAATCATGGGGTTGTGGTATTAAAAGTCAATTTATATGTTAGATATTGGGTTTTGTTGCGAATCCGGGGTATGTTCTTGGCTACTAGTTGATTTTAAGGCTTGTTGAACATTCATGGACATGACATTGTGTTGACATTGGTATGTGAACTTGAAAGATAATGATTTTGTGAATTTGGTAACCTGCAAAAGTTTTAAAGTCGTGTTCATGAACTAGTGAGTTACTCTTTGTAAGTTATAAAAAAACTAATAGCCATGGAAGAGAACAAGTGTGGGGATGTTCGTGAATCACACTTGTTCAAGGAATTGTGAAATTGAGTTTGATTTTTTCTATGTGTTGGATGCTATTTGTGTCTAGGATGGCAAGAACAAAGACAGTTGCAGGAGTTGCTGACAACAGTAAGGGTCTTGCAAAGCCCTTATCTGGATCTACAAAACATGCTAGGAAGCAACAAATATATGAGCCACAATCTCAAGAGGATGAAGAGATGCACTATGCAATGAATTCGGTAGCACAAAGGAGGTTAGAACAATAAGCACTAAAAGAACAAGAAGAAAAATGACAACCTACGTGAAAGGGTGGAAAGTTAACCCTATTCAAAGAGCATTGGCAACCAACTTTATATGATCTGAAAATCAAGGGGCTGAAGGATAGACGTGATGCCTTTCTTTGTGAACGAGATGTAATGGAGGATTTTCGACCATCTGGAATTGTTGAAAAGTTTGAGGCTTTGGGTTGGGAAGCTACATTGAGAAGTTATGATAAGGAATCAAAGTATATATATATATATATATATATATATATATATATATATATATATATTGATCCGGTGCAAGAATGGATGAACACATTGAAAGTTGATTGGGGAACATCAGGGAAGGATATGAGTTTGACTGGGATGGCTAATAATAGGGAATTGACTATGTCACTTAAAACTCTGAGGAAAATAGCAAAGTTTGATTCCAGACTAATCAAGGAGTACATTTATCCAATCTTAGGATGAAATATATAGGAAACCTGATAAACAACAGCGATGGAATGAAATGGTAATCGATTTGTTTGAGCCAGGTAGAGGCGATGTGATGTTAAAGGAGCATTTGAAACTACCAGTTCGGTTGATGTTGTTGTTTGTTACTCAAAATATCATGCCAAGAAGGGGTGATAAGGTGAAGGTTAGGCATTGGGAAATACCAATTTTGCATGCACTAATGATAAGATGGCCTAAGATTTCATTTATGTATTTAGAAATGATGAATATATGGGAGGCTCGGGTGTGGAAGGAAAAGAGGATCATCCCGCATGTTAGGTTGATCATGGCTCTGTTAAAAATTCATGGTGTGTTTAGCCTCGGGAGGAGACTCCAAAAGATTTCCTCCGTTTCACAATTGTCAAGATGAAGAAGTTTGAGTGGGAATTTTCCACCACTGACAGGTATCTTAAACTGGAGCATAAGGGGAAGAAGTTGAGAGCATTGGAGCCCGACGTGCGTCTGTTGGCGCCGGGTGAACTCGATGAAGTTTTTAGTGATGACAGTGAAGTTTATGCTAGGGACTCCGAAGAGGAAGAAGGCGAGGATGAAATATAGATGGGAGTTCATGGGAGGTCGAGTTCAAATATGTCGTATTCTGGGTGGAATGCACAGTTGTACGCACAAGTTGAGACTATGAGACCTCCTGGGTATGGTGAATGGCCTGATCATGCTCAGGTTTTGTATGATCAGAGGAATTATTATGCATTGGAAGAAACAGAAAGGAGTGAGCGTTGGAACAAAGTGCATACTTACAATTTCCAGCTAGAAATTCATGACAGGTATGTAGTTGATCAAGAGAGGAGGCAGCACAGGGCATGGCACAATGGGGAGCAGGTGTTGGAGCATCCGCCAAAGGTGGATTATACTGGTTTACCACCATTTGACGGGAGCGTCAGATACCCGGAACCGGAAGGCCATCCCTCACGTTGGATTGACCAAAAAGCGGGAGAAGCTCAAATGCAAGGACAAGGAAGTTCGGGAGCGGCTTTAGGTGTTTCTGGATGGTGGGACATTATGACTGGGATCTTTGGAAGACCTCAGCAGCCACCTCATGATTAAGCATTCTCTGATCCCGGGTCAGGTCCATGTGCTTTTTCCTTGTCTTTTGTTATTTGGTTGTATTAAGCATGGACTTGGGTGGTTAGGTGGTGTGTTGAACAATATGCTGTTTGTTTTTCTTTCTTTCTTTTTGGTGTGTTTTGGTTGGCTAGTAACTTTGGTGGTGTAAAACATTATCTTCCGTGTTGTATATGGTATTTGTGTCTTTTGTCTGTTTGGATGGTTGGTGGTTGAGATGGGTTCCTTGAAGGAGATTAATTGCATGTTTGAAAATCACACATTTGACCTAAAAATCTATACATTTGGGACAATGTATCCCAAGTGTGGGGATGAAGGAAGTTTGAAAAAAAAATTGAGTGAAAAATTTATTAAATTTTTGTCTTAAAAGCGGTCTAATCGGGCGTGAAAGCGACTTTTTCAATACATCTAACCTGTCTCTGCTTGTGGTACGTGGGTCCTTAGTCATGGTCTAATTCTATGGAAGAGCAATATGAATCGTTTTCGACAGGTGTTTATAGAAAATGTTGAGAAATTGCCTAACTAGGGGTGACAAGTTATTGGTAATAAATGCATGCGCACATCGGTAACCCTATTCCCCACTTTTGTGAGATTTTGAGCCTATTAGAATTGTTAGTTGTTTTGAAATATACATATATTCATTTGTTGAGGGTAGGTCGTATGTTGCTCTGTTTTAGAACTTGTGTGGTTTGATACATGCTGAGACAGTGGACTTGATATATGCACATAGATGATAAGGTAAATTAGGATCCCCTTTCCTTCTACACCTTTGTTTACCCGATTACCCAAAAATTACCCATAGGAACCAATTTTGAGCCTTATACTTGTTTGTTTTTCAAACCCAAATCATTACCCAAACCGACCCGTTACATTATCAACCGTAAACGACAATCTATGTGTTCAGTTGTTTATATAGTTGTAAAAAAGGGAAAAAAAGAGAAATCAGAAAATTCAGCCAAGTAAATAGGCTAAATAGTCGAAATAGGCGGCTGAAGAAAAAATATATGTTAGTTATTAAGTTTAGGGTGAATAAAGATTGTCATGTGTTGGTATTTCCTCTTTTTATAGCCACTTTAAAAAAGAAAAAAAAGAAATCCTTATCTTTACCCTAAGCCCAAAACCTGTAAGTCCTTTAGATATGTGTGTTGTTCTGTGTTATAGTGGAGGCATGTGGAGTTTCATATTTGGTTAATGAGTGTTTAATACTAACGCATTACATGCTAGTTCAGATATTAAACCGAGAGGATCGGCAAATTGTGAGGGGTATGTTGTATGAAAATAAAAACCGGGAGCATGTTAGGCTTAGTTGGGCGAGTTCTGTTTTAAAAATGTACACCATGTTTGCTTGCTGAATTAACACATCTAATGCTAATCTAGGAATGAGGTATGACTGGGGACCCAAGTTAATACATAGTGGGGGCGTTTAGGGTATTTGTTAATTGTCTGTGATAGCGTTTCGTACGGATTTGCTTGAGGGAAAGCAAAGGTCAAGTGTGGGGATGTGGTGGATGGGTTTAGGAATCTGGATTATGTGTGCTAACTATGGTGTTTTATGTGGTTTGAATGTTTAAATGTGTGGACTAGAGTAACTATGGGGAAGTGATATTTTACAGGTTAAATATGAAGATTGGACGTGTTGACGAGAGCATTAATGAGTTAGAGATGAAAGGGATAGAAGATAATAAGATTGGAAGTCTAAACATGAAGTTTGGAAGCTATTAGGAAGGTGCAAGAGGTGTGGAACGGAAGGAAAACGTGAAAATCAAGTTTAACATAAAGTTGCCAGCATGACTTAAACCCAGACTTAAGCTACGTCCAGCACTGAAGGAAATGGTAGAAACTCTCCAACATCAGCTACGCCTGGGGCTTAGCTTACGCTGGACACCAGACGTGAAAACGTATAAAGGGACGAAAATTAGGTTTTGGCTATCATCTTTCATTCAAAACAGCAATTGGCGATCCAGAGGACTCTAGGGGAGATTCTAGGTTATCTTCCACCATGCCATACCATTCAAACACGTTCCAATCATCAATCATGCAATTTTTCATCAAGAGTGAAGATCAAATCAAGAACATGAGTGGCTAATTTCTTAGTGATCATCTCTGGGCTAGAGTTTGTGTCAGGTTTCGGGTTAACTTGTGTGTACGTAACTTTTGGATTGGGATTTGCCTAATCATTCGGTTAGTTTATCTTGATGTTTACTTGTTTTGAATTAACAACCTTTGGATTATCTCATACATACGTATTCATCATTTATTTGGTTTTGTCATCAACAATTGGGATTAAATTCTAAGTTGTTATTGTTCTTTAACCTTTAACCATTGAATTTGATTGTGTTTCTAAAATCTAGGATGGGTAATTAACTAGGTTACTATTCAGTTGCATCAATCTTTTGGTTTCGATCGTGGACCATTGCAACCAAATATATATATATATCCGTTAGTTACTTATCTAAACAAGTACGTTAATAGATCATGTCTATGTGATTTCCAATTGGTAGTAATTAGGTTACCCGATTTTCTTCACAACCCGAAAACCCGGAGATTGGTCATTTTCTCACAATTGTTTACAACCACACAAATTAAATTCGTTTTGACAATACTTTTCTCAATCAACAAAAAACAAATAGTTTTAGAATTAGATAATTACAAACAAAGCAATGAACTCCAACACTTTCCACTAATTCCCTGTGGATTCGACACCCTACTTGCTCTTTACTAGTAAAGGTGATTAGGACACTTCTTAATTATATTTTGGGACCAACCTTACAACATCGATCACCCCTATGTTTTCGTATTTTGCAAAAATTTTCGTTTTACGTTTAGTTCTAAATTTTGCGAGTTAAAACGACACAATGTGTATGTGTGGTTCAATGATTTACGTTTTGTTATCGCTTCATTCTAAATTTTACAAGTTAACATGAGGCAACGTATGGTTCAGTGTATTTACGTCGTCTATTTTTTCCCGTTTAATAAGTTCGTCACAACGCGCGAGTCCTAAATCGAGTTAGTTATTATTTTCTATTTTTATATGTCGGTCTAATTTCTCCATGTTAAGACGCCACAACTTCAATGTTGGTGGTCGTTGGCTATAGTGTGGCATTGGTGCTATTTGTCAAGGTTTTATGCGTCCGCTACAACACGGGGGCTTAATACAATAGGTTATTTATATGGATACAAGTCATGTAACATAGTAGTTATGATACCATTAATTTTATTGAGCTTATTTGGTGAATTACTTATTTGTATAAGATAGTTATACAGACTTAACCGACAAAAACATCTTTAACACATTGTAAATGTGAATCTGATGAACAACATGTCAATTTCGTTGGTCGCGGTGCAACGTGCGCGAGTCAATCTTCTAGTTGATATTCACTTATTTAGTAAATGAACAACCTGAACAAATTTCTTTGTTCATTTAGTTAAATGAACGGAACATTAACATATTCTCCTGAAATCGTTCATTTGAGTTCGTTTATTTTTGTTCATTTATGTTCGTTTACATATGTATTTAAATTTATTTACTAGTAGATTTTCTTTTTTGAACGATAAATTTCTTATACTCTCTGTTGTCTGTGGGCTTGAACCCAAAACCTTCCTCCTCCAAGGTATTTAAAGGCTTTGTATTTGTCAGTTAACCACCACACATTGGGTTTACTTACTAGTAGATGGTAATGCTAATTAACTTAGCATGTAACAACCCAATCAACAGGGGCAGACCAAATAACAAATTTGGCTCCATGAAAAATTTAGTATTATTGTTATGCAAAAATCCTCTCATAAAAAGTTTAGTAAAGCACTGTGATTGGGGATAACCAAATGGTATCGAGTACTGAAACTGAACCGGTACCAGATGTACCATAGCGAACAATTGTCAGTACTGATTTTTTATGTTTTTCAGGATCAGTACTTTCATTCGGTAGGATATCGATATTGTTGGTTTGGTTTACCTTCAAATACCTTAGTATTGTACCGATCACTTTCGGTACTGGTACCCAGTTTTGGCGATTTTCAGGCTGGGTACCTTTGATACCAGTACCGAACTTATCCCTAACCCCGATTGCCATTCAGGAAAAAAATCTTGGGCTCGCCATTACCTGTCAGCTAACTGAAATTAAACTTTACATACAAGCATTGGGAAATTGACCAACGTACGTACACGCTCGTTATCTTCAAATTTTTTATGTAGAGTTAATTACTGTTTTCGTCCCTGTGGTTTGTTAAAAATCACTATTTCATTCCATTAGTTTAAAAATTGCGATTTCAGTCCCTGTGGTTTCATTTTCGTAACCATTTCAGTCCACCTTGCAACCATTTCAGTCCATGTACTTATAGAATAAATGGATTGAAGCGGTTACGAAAGTAAAACCATAGGGACTGAAATGGTTACGAAAGTGAAACCACAAGGACTGAAATCGCAAATTTTAAACTAATGGACTGAAATAGTGATTTTTGACAAACCACAGGGACGAAAACACTAATTAACTCTTTTTATATATGTACGTTCGCTTATGTTTATTCAATTACATTCTAAACCTTTAAATATCAGGAACACACATAAATGCACACGGACACAAACTTTTTTTAATGATTGAAGACGAACAAAACAATTCATTAAATTGAGTGTCCTTTTGTTGGTTTGTTTGGTTAAAATTAAACTAACAAACACAAAAAAAGTGTGTTCGTATTTGTTTACATGTTTAAGTAGAGTGAGAACAAACGAGCCTGAATTCGGCGATTAAACCCAAAACATTCGGGACAGATGTTTTTGATATGACACCAGATATCATATTAGTTTTAAAAAAATTCACAAGTATGAGACTTGTATAATATTAGTGATATCAGACACGATTATGCAAAGCAATGGTTAATTTTTGACAAACTTTCTTTTTGACCATATAATTTTAACAACTAGATACACATGATATCCGACAAAGTAAGAATTATTCAGACACCTAATGGTAATTTCAACCTTGGGTGTGTGAGTGGTATTACCAACAATCTTAGAAGAAATAGTTAAATTCTATTTTAGTGGTTTGGGCTATTTTGTCAGTTTAGTCCAAAGATTTTATTTTTAGCATCTGGATCCAAAAAGGTTTCATCATTCCATTTTGGTCCAACTGACTTAACCCCATCCATGCTTCTCAGTTAGTCAAGGGGTATTTATGTCATTTTGTCTTTTATTTTAATTGAAGGTTTATTATTATTCTTTTAACTCTTTTTGGGTTTTTATATAAACATACATCTGGTTACAAAACCTAACCACCCCCTTCTACCCATCTTTATCTCTCTATCTAACACCATCACCTCAACCTCTACCGGCCGTCGGCACACCTCCACCACTACAACCCCAGCCGAAACAATTCAAGAAGACAACAAATCAAAACAGATCGGAACCGCCAGAACAATTCAGGAAGACAACAAGGTCGGCGGTTCGAAACTGCCAGATCGGAACAGATCGGACAGACCACAGATCGGGAAGATAATGCTGGTGGTGAACGGTTCTCTCTCTCCCTCTATCTCTCTCTCTTCGGTTCTCTTTTGATTAGCGGGACGGTGGTGTTGGTGTTGTGGTGGTTGATGACGGTGAGGCACGACGGTTGTGGTGGTGAACGCCGGTTGGTGAGGGGCGGATATGGGTGGTAGTGCTGTGGTGGTTATGGTTCAGAGAGGTGGAGATGGGTGGTTGTTATAGTGGTGGTTTTTCAAAGGGGTGGAGATGGGTGGCAATGGTGTGGTCGTGATAATGGTAAGGTGTTGATGTTGGTTCTAACAGATAGAAAAAGGAAGAGGATTAGGGTTTGGTGTAGTGGTGGTTGGTAACGGTGGGGCACGGAGGTTGGTGAGGGGCGGAGATAGGTGGCAGTGGTGTGGTGGTTGTATTTCACAGAGTGAACATGGCTGTGGTGGTTTATTAATAAGAATAAATCTTTAATTAAAATAATAGACAAATGACAAAAATACTCCTTGACTAACTGAGAAGCATGAATGAGGTTAAGTTAGTTGAATCAAAATATTAACAATGAAACTTTTTTAGATCCAGACCCAAAGTGTAAGGACTAAAATGACATTTAACTGCAAAAGAAAACACGAAGGAAAAGCGCGTGACAGCACCTAATTCTAAGGGATTTTCATAGTATTTTCCTTCCAACTTTTTGCTAATTAAGTAATATTAATTTTGATTTAATAATTATTTGCAGCCGTTAAAAAAAAGGAAAAGCGCGTGACAACGTTAGTGAAGTTTGGAGAAAGAGGGTGTTAGGAAAGTTGTCGGCATGCTACGGCGCAGTGTTGAAGGGGCGGCGTTATAAATTTAAGAAAAGCCCCACCATTCATAAGTCAACACGTGTAAGTTATTAAGTGGGGGACAAAAGAGAGGCCTGTTGGACTTTAGTCTACTCCGACAAGTCCGCCCAAGGTTTAGCGTCTCCACTTCAATACTTTTTTTATTTTTTCTAATGTACTTTATTTATTTTTGAGTTAATTACTATTTTCGTCCATGTGATTTGTCAAAAATCACTATTTCAGTCCATTAGTTTAAAAATTGCGATTTCAGTCTCTGTGGTTTTATTTTCGTAACCATTTCAGTCCACCTCGCAACCATTTCAGTCCCTGTACTTACAGAATAAATGGATTGAAGTGGTTACGAAAGTGAAACCACAGGGACTGAAATGGTTACGAAAGTGAAACCACAGGGACTGAAATCGCAATTTTTAAACTAATGGACTGAAATAGTGGTTTTTGACGTAAAACCACAGGGACTGAAATCGCAATTTTTAAACTAATGGACTGAAATAATGACTTTTGACAAACCACAGGGACGAAAACAGTAATTAACTCTTTATTTTTTTATAACCTTTCATACAAATATACTTCGATTTCTAAATGAAAAGTCTACAAAAATAAAGTACAGATTTGGATTACAAAGAGATCAAATCGGATTGGACCGGCCGGTTCGACTGGGGTACGGCAAGGCGAACAATCCAGTTCTATATGATTCGCTTAGTGTTGAAATGTTCGGCCGGTTGAAACGAATGTGCCGTCGACCTGGAAAAACCGTTTAGCAACCAGATAAAAAGACTTGCGGAGTTGCAAACACCAATCCAACGAGAAAAGGTGTCGTTTCGTAGAAGAGAAAGCGAATTGAGGATACCAAAGAAGAAGGTGGATTTGGTTGCCTGTAGTCTCACTTTCATTTCCATCTCTCTTCGTTTGTTAGAGCTAAAGTCAATGTCAATCCATAGCCAAACTTGCTCTCTATTTGGAATTTGCTATTTAAAAAAAGGTAACGGCGCAGCTCGTTGCCCGTTTACCATCTATCTCGATGTAAATTGTTAATCAGATTAAATTTGCTTATGTATAGGTAAACCGGGTTTGTATATCAACACCATACAATTAAGAACTCTCAAATATAAAAAAAATATTAAATAATCTATATTTTTGTTCATTGTGGCATTGTGCGTTGAATTGAAATATCAAAACCACATTATAAATTGTATTTTACATTATGTAATTTAGATCTTTAATAATAAAATAAACCAATAAGAATTTGAATTATGAGATGAAATTGTTGGTAAAATGTAATTTGGTGGATGTCATCGAATATAAAAAGAAAGAATATATATTACAACTTTTTGGTTCTTTAATTTGGTTCGACCATTCCAACCATTTTGATTAGTGGATTAGTAAAACAATCGATGTAATGTCCGGTACGATTTTAAAACATTGGATAGTACTTTTAGCATTAAAGTGCACCCGTAAAATTCATGTGTGTTGACTTTACGAGTGTAAAAAATGGTGCAACTCAATTGCATATGTTTTTACTATCCACATAATTGTATTGATTTAAAATACTTTTTTATGATGTTATAGCTCCCTCACTCCTTCATTGTGTTCGTATAATCTAAAGGTATTATTGTATTAATGATCATTTCGGAACATCCAAAAAAATCACAAACTTGTGTCTTATCCTTCGACTATCTTTTTTCTCTTTTTTCACTGGTCTATGAGGGACCGAAAACACATTTGGGTTCGACTAAACCAAATGGGAGTGATGAGTTTGTTTAATGTTGTTGCATCCTTAAAAATTGACATCAACATGTCTCAAACACTATGGATATGACAATCTTTTATGAGAATATTGGGTGCTTCACATGGCTCAACTCTTTATTTGGTATCTATGTTCAAGATTTCAATAAGGGGCACTAATCTTTCCTACCATGTTCTTCGGTTAGCACCAGCAATAACATGAAAATCATTAAATAAACTGAATAAAACTAAAGATTCCCATAAAACGATATAATTTATCCAATTAGTAGTTTTATTGTATAATAATGCAGTATAAAGATCCACTTGGATATTATTTTTATTATATATGCTCCCAAATTGACAGATAAATAATCAAAAAGTAGATATATAAAGATTATGCATCGCAATATCCTAACAGATGCACAAGTGTCCTTGAATTGTTAAACAAATCGTACTGTTTTATTTTATTTTTTAAGAATGGTGGAGAGAAAGCTATTGATTTATTATCTGTCTTTGTTGAGTCGAGCCTTCCTACATCGTTGTTTTTCAGGATTTATGAACTTGTGATCTTTGCGGATAATGGTCGACCACTTCAGCCTGCTGTACGACGGCAAAACGTGTGTTTTCGATCAACAAACTCTTCACACAATTGCAAGTTGGTTTTGATTGCCCCACAACTGTGGGACTCATTGTTGGCCAAGATGATAAAACTAAAATCAATAACACAAAATTGAGGAACAACCAACGCTTTTCTTTCTATTAATCAAAACCATATCTAGATACGAATTACAATGAAACTCCAGATCTAATTTTTAGTCTAAACAACTTGGAAAATAAGACTTAGGAAACTAAGATCTATCAAAAAAATTATGGCCGACTTCTAGAAAGAACTAAACAAAAGCAGTTCAAAAAAAAGAAGCTAAACAAAACATTTAAAGACACTAATTTGTATATAACTAGTAGGATTATTCGCGCGTTGCGCGGAGTATTTAGTTTGTTACAGTACCATTATAATACTGACACTCGGTATAAAAATAAAAAGATATATGCTCAAGAGAATATCGACACGTTACTATTTGCATGAGTTTGAGTAAAATTTATATCGAGATGTAGATAAAAATATGTATGCTACTATAGCACACTCGTAATTTTATAAAACATCAGATTATAAAGTTATAAGAAATTAAATAAATGAAAATATGGAATACATGAATGAAACAAAGCAAACATATGGTGGTCAATTTAGATCCGAAAGAAACCCAAAAACTTTTTTTTTGTAATTTGTGAGTTGCTAATTGCAATGCGTGTTGCAGTTGTAGCGTTTAACCATGAAAAAAGTTAACATGAGACATTGATAAAATAAATGAATCCTCGAACATTACGGCGAGGTATTGATAATGTTCAAAAATCAGAACTTTACACAATAAATGAAACGTTAATGTAAACCCATACGTTACGGATTTGTGCAATAAAAACAAAACTATTAAAAGAATACTTCAAAATGTTTGATTCAGATACACATATTTCAATGTTAAAAAGAAAAAACCATTTGATGATCCACGTAGCATGTCACTTGATAAGTATTGATAACATATGTTATCACTAAATACTTGAGGGTTTGTACAATAGTAAATCTTGTTATACTAAACATGTGCAAACCTTGCTGGTTATTTAATGAGGAGAATTCATGTGTCAAAGGTTTAAATAAAAAAACCGCAATAGATAAAAAGATGAAAGTCAATTATAGTTAAGAAGTTGTTTTATCTATATAATAAAAGTAAATTAATGAAGAGATACATGTCATTCATTAGAGTTATTAATTTTTTAGTTTTTAATTTTTAATTAAAGTTTTTATCTTCTACTTAATTATAGATAATTATTATTAATTAAAATTAATATTATATTGTTATATAAATAAAACATTAATATCAATTTATATTTAGATTTATCTATATTTATATCTATCTATCTATCTATATATCAAAATGTAATCCTCTTAATTCTAATAAAGGATTTCAATTCTAGGAAAAATTGTTTTTTAGATTTTTTTTAATTTCTAAACAATTAATTAATACATAAATGTCACTTATTTTTATCAATAATAATAAAATTAATTAATAAATTATCCAAATAATTAATTAATTAAAAAGGTTAAAAAAGTTTATTAGTTACAAATCATTACACAGCTTTGTGTAGTACCCGAAAGTTAATTTACATATTTATAATATTTACCCACAAATATTAACGTATCAATATAACACAATGAGCAATGGATATATTTAATTGTAATACAGTGCAATGGGTACGTCATATATTACAACTAAAAAATTAGTTTTTTAATAATTAACTAAAGAAATTTTCCCTTTCTAATAATTAACTAATCCACGATTCCAAATAATGTTAACCCGTGTAATACATGTATAATAATTAACTAGAAAACTTTATAATTCATATTTTTTTTTATATTCAACCTTTGTAACATACGGGTTTCCAAAGAATGTTACATATCACTCACCTTAATATTAGTAACGACATACTAATCTACTTATTTATTTATCAGTCTCATAATAATATAAACAACAAATTAACAATATTATTTTTCTTAAAACTAATAACATTTATTTATACAGCCCGTGTAATACACGAGATTCTAAGCTAGTTTTATATATATATAATAATTTGCCATGTAACTCTTCACATGAATTTCTTAATTGTGGTCTAATACCACTTCTAATTTCTTTCGATATATATTATAATAGTGCCTTTGTAATCTTTGGAGGTAACTAACGAAACCCCATAGGGTGTAGGTGTGGCAAGTTTGGCGTTTTGGTCCTTTAACGCCGACTACTTCATCCCGGCTTGGCATTTCGGTCAGCATTGCCCGTTTTGGCGTGGCAATGTTATCTGGCGTGGGGCGCTGGCCTGGGGTGACGTGACTAGCAATGGTTGGCTAGTCTTTGATGACCGTTTGGCTACCCGTTAGGCATAGCCGTTGGCAAACGGCTATTTCAAAAAATCTTTTAATTATTTCCTATATAAACCTTTCATTTCTTACTCATTTTTACCATCAAAAAATTGAAAAACCACTATCAAACTCCATATATATATATATATAAAATATATATATATATGGGGTAAGGTTATTGTAAAAAAAGGTTAAAAGTGTGAGAAATATTGTGGAGATGACATGTGTCCACATTCTAAATTAATTTAAAATGGTAAACAAGTAATTTTATCATTGATTTAATTAATTGATGACTTTCCATAACCGCCACCCTTATTTATAGAAACATGATTTTTTTAAAGATCTCTATAAAAACACTACGAATAACACTGCAACCACCATTCAGCACATATATAACACCATTCAATAAGTATATAACACCATTTAAAGATCTATATAAAAATACTACGAATAAAACTGCAACCATCATTCAGCACATATATAACACTATCCAATAATTATATAACACATTCAATAAGTATATAACACCATGACTGTAATCATAGTACAATGTTACATACTCTAGATGTTAAACACCATGACTTGAATCATAATTCATTATTTGCAATGCTATGGTGTCTTATTTACGTTCATGGTGTTTTACTGTCAAACACAACGTCTTGAATCCCAATACAGTTAAAACACTATTGCATGAACATAGAAAAAACATCATGGACTAAAACATTAAAT
Organism: Scalesia atractyloides; assembly: GCA_947069175.1. NCBI lineage: Eukaryota > Viridiplantae > Streptophyta > Magnoliopsida > Asterales > Asteraceae > Scalesia > Scalesia atractyloides. Next base: position 33,821,755 of record CAMTDV010000021.1, read on the forward strand.
CGAAACGTAATTTTTTCTCTACATAAGTATAACAATATGGTACTCATATTAAAGATAAAAAACACTCGTTATTATGGTGTAATTTTTTTTAAAAAAGAGTTACGAATAAAAAGTTATTGACGTTTAAAAAATAAGGAGGAACTTGCATGTGCATTGAATGTGAGTTTCTAAATTTAAAAATGTTAAATTTACCTTTATACCCTTAATTTAGAAAATTGATTATTTTAAATGTAACCACTATTTATAATTTTGCCATTATAATCTCAAACGTTAGATCAAATATCTAATGGTGTAGATTTTTTCTTACCCTTCTCACAAAAAAACATTTTTTTACAAGATCCTCTACATATATATATATATATATATATATATATTATATATATATAATGGCTTCTTCAAGCAATTGGTATGATAAATTTGTTTTGTCATCCTCATCAGATGATGGGGGGAAATTATTATTATCAGCAGTGTCGATGGTAGTGAAAGCTATTGTTGAAGATGCAGATGAAGGGACTTCCCAACCCCAACCCAAACGGAGGAAATATATTGCTCGTGAACGCGAAACTGCAAATGATTTGTTGGTTAGCGATTATTTCTCACCCGAACCAACGTATGATGAAAGAATGTTTAGGCGTCCTTTTCGTATGACTAAAAAATTACTTTTAAGAATATTAAAGGATGTAGAGAATAATTATGTTTTTTTCCGACAAAGACCCGATGCGCGTGGTAATTTAGGATTTACCTCGTGGCAAAAGGTTACGGCCGCCCTAAGACAATTGGCTTACGACAATAGTTCTGACATAATGGACGACTATTTAAAAATGTCGGCACGAGTGGCTAGAAGTCTTCACAATTTTTGTGCGTATATCATTGAACTATATATGAAAAGATACTTGAGAAAACCAATGTTTAGTGATATGCAACAAATTTTGAAATATCACGCTGAATATCATGGTCTCCTCGGGATGATTGGTAGTTTAGATTATATGAAATGGGAGTGGGAACTTTGTCCAACTGCATGGCAAGGCTCTCACACAAGTGGATATCATGGAATGCCGGCTATGATGCTTGAAGCGGTTGCGTCACAATGCATTCTTTGGTATGCTCGGTTCACTTAACGATATAAACATTGTACACCACTCGCCCATTTTCAATGATCGAATAAATGGTATTGGACCGAAAGGAACATTTTTTGTAAATGGGTTGAATACAAGTATGGGTACTATCTTGTTGATGGAATTTAACCTAAGTATGCTGGTTTTGTGAAATCGTTTTCAAAAGATGGAACCCTAGATCTTAAAAGAATAAAGTTTAACAAAGTTCAGATGGCGGCACGCAAAAACATAGAGTGAGCATTTGGTGTTTTGTAGAAAAGGTGGCGCATTTTGAGCATGCCTTGTCGATTGTATGAAAAAGATCAAACAAGAAACGTTATGTACGAGTGCACCATTCTACACAACATGGTTTTAGAGGATGAAGGGTGTGCAATCGTTGAATATTATGGCGAGGAGCCCGAATCAAATAACGAAGACATTAGTGACGAAAAGAGAACGCAAAACCAATGTCTAATCGAGTCAAGACAAATAAATTCAAACCTTCGAGCTGATTTAGTAGAACATGTTTCGATACTTCGTAGATTCGACTCCATGAAGATGAAAATGAAGATGAAGATGATTGATTTTCTTTTTTGTGATCTAATGGATTTTTTTATTATAGTTATTTAATATAAATAACAAGTGTTTTTAAAATTACGTTACTAAATTCTATGACTAATATAAAAAAAACAAAATTAAGTGACACATGGCACCCCAATGCCGCATGTCCACACCCCTTTCACACCCACTTTTTTAAATGTGGATTGATGAAACCCACACCTCTCACGTATCAACCAATACCTCCAACCCAAATCTCTCCGCACTCTATACTCTTATATTAACATATATCATAAATGTCTTTTAATCGTAACCCATTTCTAAACGTCAAACCCTCAATTATTTACCTTATCCCGACAACAAGCCACGTCCTTAGTCCACATCATTGAGATTTTGACATCTCAGCCTCCATTGGGTGGTTGGTTTCCTTAAACTTGTTAAATTTATAATATTGATGAGGAGAAATGTTCCACTCCTATATACATCAAGATCCTTGTATTACAAGATGCCTGGTTTTCATAATGTTTGTTATCCTCTGAATAACACCGTATATATCATGTTTCATGCGTTGGATGTTATGTTGTTAAGCAACGTCGTCCCTAAGAACTCGAGGGCTAAAAAAATGGGCCTCTAAATTTTTGAGTTGGGGCAAGATGTGGGTTCGTAAAAGATGGTTTGGGTCAATACAAGGCGAACACACCTGGAATCAAAGCGTCTTTAATTTCAAGTAATTACGTGTTAATCTTAATAACAAATAATAAAAATAAAAAACATAAACAAATAATAGAACAATTTAAAAATTTTAACTTAAAAAAAGTTTAACTTAAACAAACATTTTAGTATGAAAAAAAACAAATAAGAGAAATTGAAACAAATCAAACAAATATGTGAGAATATGTATCTTCTTGGGCTATAGGTGGCCTTTCTTCACTTCTTAAAACACCCAAAAAAAATAGACCCAATTTAATAAACATCGGTCAAAAAGTCAAAATTTTAAACTTTATCATATCTATTTGTTTGGGGCCTTTCTTCACATCTTGAGAAAGCAAACAAATAGTGTAGATGCGAGGTTTCGAACCTTCTCTCACGCATACAAAGACGACAGACAGCTGCGAAAGTTGATGTAGTTGGGTTTGTATAAATATAAAACGAGCGAATATTCTTTTGGCCTCCAAAAGTTACGGGCTTTGTTCGGTGGCATACACTGCACACCTTATGAGCATACTTATTATCATGTGGTGTTCATTTTGTGTGTTAGGTCATGTCAATAGTTGACATGCTAAATTTACAATGAATAATAATAAGATTGCATGAGATATAATTCATAAAGTTAAGGTGTCCTAAAATGAGGTTTCAGGATATATAATTTATATATATATATATATATAGTGATTAAAATGGAGTCGAAACATGTATATGCAAACAAAAACAAAACCAAAACCTTTTTCCCATCCTTAAAACATATATAATAAGAAATAATCATCAAAAAGTGTGTCATTACATTAAATATCTATAACTAAGACGTATTAAGAATTGGCCAACGGTTTGGTTTAGTCGGCTTATACCATTATACCAACAATGAACCACGCATAAGAAACAAAAATCTACTGACATTTAATGTTCATTTATATATCATATGATTTTTTATTTTTTTGTAACTAGTGTTTATTGAGTTATTTTTGTTCCTTATCTCTCATTCCCACTTAGCACGACTATGTTATATACATATTTAGCTCTATATTAGAAGAATATGATGAAAAGGATGGAAAATGGGAATAAGTAGCTTAACCTTTGTGTAGTCACCAACCATCAACTGAAACTTTAACGAATAACTAAGATAGGATTAAGGGTAAATTGCATTTTACGTCCTTTAAGTTTTAACAAAATTTCAAGCGCTATCCTTTAACTAACGAAATTACAGCGGATGTCCTTTATTTTTGTAACCTTTTTAGGGAAAAAGAACACGGTTGTTAAGAAATTAGAACATGTTGAACATTTGTTGTAATTTTGTTAATTATAGGACAATGTCTGAAATTTTGTTGAGACTTAAAGGATGTAAAACGCAATTTACCCATCAATGAATAAAGACACTAGAAATTAAGTCTTCACTTTGAAAATGTTCACACTTTAAAAAAAAACAAGCCACCTTAAAATGTTATTGGATTTAACAAAAAAAAAAAAAAACCTATAAACTTATATGGTTAACGGCTTTACATATTTATTTAACAACTTGTGAACGGGTTGACAAGTTTTTAAAACAAGTTTTCGGATTAACCCATTATTAGACAAGTTAGAACAGGGAACCACCAATTTCATTATTTAGATATCATGTTTGTGTTATGTGAGGACATGGCACCCCTAATTGAGTTTCAATGTTCCTAAAGTTAAGCATCATATTTACAACTAGTGTCAACCAGTTTAACTCATTTATTACATCCTATTTACAATACGCCAACTCGTTTAAAATTTGATTACAATTCACCAACTCATTTTAATCACTTAGATAAACAGACTACACGAATTATGTCCAACTTACCCGATTTTAAGTGTGTATTGATCAAAGCTAATGTTTTTAACACCAATAAATAAATCTGTCGTGTCTGATGCTTTGATTTAACTTGCCAACCCAAAACTCATCAACCCAACACGATTTTCATCTCCATATCGAGCAAAATCAAAGTCATCGGTTAATAACTTAATATAAATATATAATTAGGCATGTAAACGAACCGAACGAACATGAACATAGGCATGTTCATGTTCGTTCATTAACTTTAACCGAACACAAACACGAACACGAACATATAATCGAACACATTTTTTGTTCGTGTTCGTTCATTCAAAAGTCAGGCATGTTGTGTTCGTCCGTTTAAAGCATAAATGAATAGTTCATGAACATAAACGAACACAAAGAACATAAACAAAAAAATTAACTGAACATTTATTGAATAAACATAAATTAACATGATTACAGAGGGGCAATTACATAATACATATATCCCCCTATTAAGTTGATAAATTACATATATACCCAACCCAAAATTTTAATTACAGATATCCCCTTTCTAAAACCTAAAAATATCAAATATACCCATTTTACTAAAAATATATTAAAGAATGACTATTTTACCTTTTCTTTTTAGTAATCTTTTAAAACAATAATTTTAATAAAACCTAATAAAAATACAAATGAACTGCAAACCAACTTTTTCCTCCATCTTCTCCCTTTATCATCTTTCTTTTCAACACCATTATGAATTTGAATTTGAATTTGATTTTTATTTCACCGTTTGTAACTTTAATAAAACAAAGGGAAAAATTGCCAAGATCAATCCATCAATTCCTAATCAGTCTTATTCCCTTGGTTTTTCTATTTGAAAAGACTTTGAACTTTTCACATATACTCCACTGCATATGGTAGACGGTAACGGAATCCCGAAAGTCGATCGACATTAAGCTAGTAGCATAAATCCGGTAAAAAAATCTCATACCCAAAATCCGAAAATATATAAGCAGCCATGGCCACCGGAACCCCAAAATCTGGTAACCGAATGAGCCGATTAGCTAGTCGCATAAGTTGGTGACGCTCCGATTAGCTAGCCAAATCCGGAATCCTAAAATCCAAACGTATTTAAGCAGCCATGGCCGTCATTAGGATTGGTAGATGGTGAGGATTTGAGAACCCATCTTCGCTGGAGGATGAAAAGTTTGGGAGTCTAGGATAGGAGTTACAAATGCAATGAAAACTAGTTTTTTTTTAATTTATGAGGCCTTTACCTTATACCTTATAAGAGGGGAAATATGTAATTTAATTTTAAGATTGGGTAAATATGTAATTAAGGATCTAAATAAGGGGATATATGTAATAATCCCAACAAACATAAACGAACAAAAATGAACAAATAAAAACAAACATCATTTAACATTAGTGAATACAAACAAACAAGTCATCCGAAAACACATCTAAATTAGGGTTATAGATACTGAAATTAAATAGTTTTTATATAAATATTAAGTCATCAGTTACGCTCTAAGAAAAATTTTAAAATTTTATTTTTTTATTACTAGAAAACTCAATTACTAATTATATTTATATAATTAGTTAGAAAACCTAATATTTATATAAATATAACTATTTAGGCATTTACTAAAATTTAAGCGAACATAAAACGAAACGAATGTTCAGGAACATAAACGAATGAACACAAGGTGTGTTCATGTTCATTCATTTAACTAAACGAACAAAAAAATTTTGTTCGTGTTCGTTCGTTTATTAAATAAACAAAAATAACGAACTTCACGCGAAACAAATTCACAAATAGTTCATGAACGTTCGGTTCGTTTCGTTTGCGGCCTATATATATTGAGTGTAAAGTAAACAACTGAAAACCATAGGGTAACCTTTTGCCACATTCCAAATCTCAAAGCACTCAAAACAAACATAAAACCCCCAAACCACAACAACAAAAGGTAGTTCACTTGTCACATACATACATCTTCTTCACCATTCTAGGGTTAGGGGTTTATCAATTGGGGGACAAACAAAATAACCACTTTCCATTTCCATTTCCATTTCAGATGGCGACTGTCAACGACACAACATCGGCCGACACAGACAACAACCAACAACAACCGCCACCACAACCACCAACAACAACAGTAGTGAAGCGGAAGCCGGTGTTTGTCAAGGTAGGCGACCTCAAACCTGGAACCAACGGCCACACGCTCGCCGTCAAGGTCTTGTCTTCCACCACCGTTTTGGATAAGAAACCTCGTAATACGTCGTCGTTTGGTAGCCGTCCTGGTGCTGCTAACAATCGTATTGCTGAGTGTCTTATTGGCGATGAAACTGGCACTATTTTGTTCACTGCTCGTAACGATCAAGGTCTATTTATCTCTCTTTTACACACACACACACATATATATATGCATATACATATACTGGTTTTTGATGTGTTAATTTGTTTGTTGTGTTCTGAGAATAAGGGTTATCAGTTTGTGTGTTTTGAACTTTGTTAACCCTTGTTGTATGTTTGCGCGGGTTTGATTAGGGCTGTTAGTGAACCAAATCAAAGTAGATGTTGTTTGTGTTTCTTGGTTAAGCTTTTACCGGACAGATGAGCGGATTATAAGCGCGTAAGAGATCGTATTTGTTTGTTAAGGAAACGATTTTGTTTGAGTTTGTTTGTTGATTTAAATAACAAATGTAATTAGACACGAACGGACGAGTTACTTTGAAAAATGAAAATAAACATTTTTAATCTCTTGCGTTAGACATAATCGCCAAAAGCATAGGTATCAAAAGCCCAAGGTGCACCCAAGGCGCATGAACCGAGGTTTCAGCACCTAGGCGTTAATAACATGGGATTTTTTAAGCTAGACGCATAGTAAAAAAATACCATTTTAGGCTAATGATCAGGGATAATCAACCACACTAAAAGAGAAATAGTATGTCAAGACTAAAACCTTGTTTAGGGTTAGTTTAGGCTGTTTTAGGTTGAATCCAGCCTTAATTAGGTTTTTTTTTAACCTTTTTGGCCGGAATTTGGCTGGATTATCACCCTAGTTTGCGCCTGAGAGCCTAGAAGGTGGGCTTTTAAGTCACAGCCTTGGTTTTAAAAAGCGAAAGGCGCACAAAAGCGATGAGGTCTAAAATTGAGGCGCAAAGCGCAAAAGCATGGGGGCTTTTTGTACCCGAGGCGCAAGGTGTTTATATAATTTTTTTTATATATCTCATACACATCCCATAGGTTTTTCGCTTCCTTTAATCAAAATATAGCTATAAATTAGGCTTTATACCATTTTACTTGCATGTACAAGTCAAAATACCCAAAGTACAACATTTTTTTGCAGTAAAACGCCTCAGACACATGAGGCGCACGCCTCAGGCCAAAAAGCCCCCCAAAAAACCCTAAAATTTGCGCCTTTTGGGCGCTTCTTGTAATTACACAAGGCGCTGAGCGAAAAAGCTCCAGAAGCTGCGTCTCAGGCGCGCTTTTTAAAACCAAGGTCACAACGCACAAGGTGTGCTGGGCTGCGTTTCTGCCCTTTGCATGCTTTTGACAACTATGTGTCTCAAAGTAAATATAATGTAAAGTCTTTGACATAACTATTTGAAAATACTTCGGCATAGTAATAATCATAAACATGGCTATCCCAAAATAATGTCTTAAAGAGTAATCGCGGAACTTGGAAGCCAGTGTGAGGAAGGAAAGGGGAAGTGGCACCTAAATGAGATGAGGACTGGGAATTAGGGTTTCTAGTTTAAAAATATAAAGAAAATTTAGTAACCATTAACCAAACATAAACAAACATGAATGAAAACAAACACAATGGAACAAAAAGGTCATGGGTCCATATTCGTTTGTATAGTTAATCGGACAAATTTTCTTGTTCATGTCGAATCATTTATTTGTTAAATGAGTGAACGTAAACGAACTTTTTGCCAAACGGTTCATGAACGATTTGCTGAATGTTCTGTTCATTTACATTACAATCTTATATATGTGATATTTAGCTTTCTATTGTTGATGATAAAGGGTTTGTTTCAACTTTATTCAAATTGATGGCAGTTGAAGAGATATCAAACTTCATTTTGGTTTGTTAGCTGCAGATTTGTATTTGTAGCAATTTGCAGGGTGTTTGAGAAGATGATATGTTATACTTTCTCTTTTTAGTGTGGTTAATTATTCTTCTAATTAGCATATACTTTGTGGTGAATCTGATGCTAATGATTATTAAACCTATACTACAGTTGACTTGATGAAGGCTGGAACAACTGTGATAATCCGAAATGCGAAGATTGATATGTTCAAAGGGTCGATGAGGCTAGCGGTTGATAAGTGGGGTCGAATTGAGGTCACTGAACCTGCAAGTTTCACTGTGAAGGAAGATAACAACTTGTCTCTCGTTGAGTATGAGTTGGTTAACGTTGCTGAGTGATGACTTTTTTATCTGATATGCCGCCGGCGAGGTAAAAATTTTATGTGACTTGTGGGGTTTCGGTATACTACTACTTGGAGAAGGTCAATTTAGTCTTTTGCTTGTTGATATTATTTAACGTGTAATAGAACTAAGTCTAGTGGCCTTCTAGGTGGTTAACTTTGTAAAAAGACTATCTTTCGAATTATCTTGATTCCTCGCCGGGCTTTGTGGTTACATTTGATTATCAGCTTGTTTTAATTATTAGTGGTTTGTAAAAGATTGCGTTTAACGTGTTATATGTGCCGGGCTCTACTTTATGAATGTATCCCTCATGTTAAGGTTTAAATGTTCACATGAATGAGGTGTGTTTCTTTATGAATTGAAGTTAGGATTCTAACCCTCATGTGGCTGTAAAGGGCCACTTTTCAATGTTCATGAATCTTTCATTTGATTCAACTTTTTGGTAGGTATTTGCCAATTCACATGTCACAGAATTCTTAAATGCTTTTCTCGTGTTATATATATATATATATATATATATATATATATATATATAACACGAGAAAAGCATTTAAGAATTCTGTGACATGTGAATTGGGATACCTACCAATTTTTGTTAAAATAAAAGTTACGTAACTTGTCAATATGCCTCAAGTTTTCCTACTGACGTCGATTGTGATGGGGAAAATTAGGTGGAGAAATGGGGAGAGTGAGTAAAATGAATGATACATGTACTGTTTTGGCAACTTTAGAACTAATGGATTGTAATGATTATTTTTAACAAACCACAAGGACGAAAAACGTAACTAACTCTTTATTTATTTTAATTTTAATATTAATAACAAAGGCGTTATGGTCATTTCAAGTAAACTAACGGAATAACTGGATGACGTTAGTGTGGGTGGACTGTAATAGTTATGAAAGTGAAATCACAAGGATTGTTTTCGCACCTTTTAAACTAATGGGCTGGAATAATGATTTTTGACAAACCACAGGAACCGAAAACGTAATTAACTCTTTAAAAAAACATAATTATTTTTTATCTTTTTTTTCTAAAAAAATGTGAGTTAATAGGCTAAACGAATTGTTTGAGAGTTGGTCCCACACTCGAAGCCTTTCGCGCTCATTAAACCCCTCACTCAGCCCCTCATCTCCGATGCCCCTCTTTAACAAACAAGCATGGTGTTTAGCGCCCAAGGTGGGTGACTTGACATTGAGTGTCAAGCCGCTACACTTGGTCTAACGTGACTTTTAGCCTAAATTAATGGATTAAAGCATGATAAACGAGTAATTTTGCCTATATTAACGGGATTAAAGCATGATAAACGAGTATATTGCCTAAATTAACGGATTAAAGCATGATAAACGAGTAATATTGCCTAAATTAACGGGATTAAAGCATGATAAACGAGTAATATTGCCTACATTAATGGGATTAAAGCATGATAAACAAGTAACATTTGTGTCGGAAAGCCGTAATCAAACATCTAACTATTTGCAAAACAAGACTTTTCAACTTGCACAATTACTTTCATCTTGTTTATGAAAGGTGTAACATCCTTTGCTCAAAACGACGTCATCAAACATCTAAATATTTGTAAGGCAATGTGTAGTTGAGCATTGTGAGGGGGTGAAAACACCGCTTCCCCGGGGAGTTAGGGGGGGGGGGGGTTATAGTTCAAGCCGGGATACATATAGCGACGTTACACATTGGTTGCTCTCACACACACATATATACATACATGTTATACAACCTCCCTTTCCACTACACACTTGACTTACATAACTCCCCTTCCTTACACATTTTGTCACTTGTGGGGGTCGGCATAGGCCCAGCAAGGGTCGTCGCCGCCCCCAACACCATTCCCCCCCCCCCCCCCCAGGCATCGTCATGGGCGGCATGCCTATGCCGTTGATGCTGGCCACAAAAAGACAAATTTCCCTCACACACACAAAATATACATACATATATATTTTAGGCTCATCCTCCATTTCCATACCTCCATCCTCTTTGTCCCATCCTCATGCTCATCCTACGTGACACTTACGTGGCGGACCATCCTCCAAGAGAGGACCATCACCACACCGAGCAGCCTTATAAGGCCTCACCACTACACATGGACTAAGTAATCACATTAATCATTGGTGTTCATGTAATCAAACATCTAAATATTTGTAAGTAATCACATGAATCATTGGCGTTCATCGTCGTAACTTTTTAACACAAAAACAATTTGTTCCATGCCTTCAAAACATGAATAATCAACATCATCCTAAATATTATGTTTTCAAAACCAAAAATCATCCATTACAACGTCCAGTTGCATCTTGGGAGCTAGTCAAGTCACCAAATGCACAGCGTCTCAACAAATACAATCATCCATCTACAATCAACAAACAATTTATCCGAATGAAAAACCGTAGGGAAACATGGAAATTCTTCATGCCGAAAGAGAGACCCAATCACAGCCCTAAACAAACAAAACTCAATGTCAAATAATATATGCCTTTTGCGACAATCCCAATCAAGCTAAAAAACATGTGATATTAAGTCGATTTATGAATAAACGTCGAATATCAAAATATTATCATCCTAAAAGGTTCAGGTAAGATGAGAATTAAAAGGTATAACAATGAAAGTGAATCCAGACTTGCTTCTAGTTATCATGCATTCTTGTAGCTCGCCCGGATCCTTCCAACAAGTCATCATACATCGTCGTTCAGATCTGATTAAAAGTACTGAATCAGCAGCATACTTGTGTAACTAAGCTTAATGAAAAAAACTATTTAAAGACTGGTATACTATTTACAGACTGCTCAGCATTGTGTCATCAAAATTCAGGGCACAATTATATGTAAGTGTAGGTTGGTTAATGATCTACAGAACACATGAAACAAGCAAAAAACTTGAAACAACCCATAATTTTTTATTTTTTTATAACAGTGAGAAGTCCTCATCAGAAAACTCACTAGAACCCACCAATACTCTAATAACCAACGGAACCAGGTAAAACACAACTTGCACAGGGCAGGTGGCTGTTAAGCGGTTAACAAAATCTTGAAACAAGCCAAAATCTTTTTATGTATAAGCATGGAACTCGTTAATAAAAACTAATGTGACCCACCGATACCCTGCTAACCAATGAGACCAGTTAAAACGTGGCTTGCATTAAGCAAGTGGCCTTCAGAGGGTTAACAAAATCTTAATACAATCACGAAGAAATATTTGTTGTTAACACTACTAATTTAACTATTGCGGAATCATCTACGAACACTACTAGCACCATGTAGGAATATAAACAGCATCACTTGTAACATTCAAGGTTTCTTTCAACACATTTCAAGAACCACATAACATAGCATTGAATAAGATAACAGATACATGAACAACAAATAAAGTAAACCAGACATACCTTCAAGAGTCCAACCACAGGTCCTTGGAGCCGAAAGCATTGATGTCAGCAACGCAGAGGCAGTAGCTGTGTGGAATGGCAGCATTGATTCCACAGACACACAGCTCATTTCAACCGGTGACCTAATTCAATCATATAACATCCAAAAACAGAGCATCAATAAGACATTTTACATAACTACATCTTTACAAACTATGTAGTTAAAATCCCCATATATCACCTCTATATCAGTGATATATCGGTTATCAGTTCCCTACCGAGATAATTGTGCAAAATATCGATTAGAATATCGGTATCGATAATATCGGCGATATTGACCAATATTTAACCGATATTTGACCAATATATCACCGGTTTTCCCGATATAAGTACCTTTCTTCTTATTTCTACCATTTGTCTTTCTTCTTATTGCTTCTTTTAGTGTTTTAAGTCTTAAGTTTTAGTTGTTATTAGTGTTCCTAGTTCCTACTTGCTACAATTGTTAGTGTTTTGCAAGTTGCAAAAGGTTAATTTGTTAATGATAGGAGAGTATACTGAATTGGTAGTGTTAAATTGCTATATATATATACATATATATATATATTTAGCATGATATTAAAATTACCGATATCCCACTGCGATAACCGATATCTCAAATATCGGTCCTTGACTGATATCCGATATTTTACTGCATTAACTACTTAGTTTACAAATGAAGATTCACAATTCAAGCCTTAGTTTAAAAAGCGTGTGGGAATCCAATGTGCTATGATCCCAAAAGTCGATGCAGGATGTGTGTTGTGCGGAACACGTACATCAGGCGTTTAATTTTAATAACATCTTTATGGATAATATTTCAACTTGTAAAGTTTTAAACATTAAAACATATTATACTCTCATCATCTCTTGTTAGATTGTTCAATTGATGGTCTGTTCATCAAAAGGCAATACATAAAATTACTAAACTAATTACTCATTATATCTTTGTATAATAGTATTAGGTTTAAAATCAATTCTCGAAATGTAGCTATTCATTGTAACCCTAGGTAATTAATTTAACCTATAAACCATTGCAGAAGCAGATCATCATTAGCAATTAAATTTTAACAATGCGTGTTTAGAATTGAAGATGAGAATTGAGATTCTGATGTTTCATTAAGTGGTAATATAGATGAAGATGTATGAAAGTAAAAACCTGAAAATGCGATGAGAAAGGGGTTTTTGTGAGGGGAAGCGGAAGGTGGAGCGTGCGGAGGAGGTGGCATTGGGCTTAGCACCGGCGGAGATTCTAGAAGTCGCTGAGCGGACGGCGGAGGCGTTGCGGAAGACGGACCTAGCGGCGACGGCGGTTGCCATGTAGTTTGGTTGTGTAGGGTTTGGGATGCGTTCTGTTCACCGGGGTTTTGGCTTTTGGAGAAGTCGTATTTGGCCCCTTGAGTTTCTCTAATTTTTTAAATAATACCTTCGATTTTTCTTTAGTCAAAGTTACTCTCAATTCCAACTAGTTTAGTACGGGTTACGCTAAGAGCGTAACGAAACAAAAATAATCTATATTAACACAACCACAAAACAATATGAAACCGATGGTTGAAATACTGAAAATGGGATTGTAAAATAAATCTCCTCCATATTGTTCGTACGCTTGAACTATAAACATCTCCATCCCTTTTACAATTAAGGCAACCCATCTCATGCTTCCTAAAATAATCTAGTAATTTTTGGTGTGTAAGCAGTAACAACCAGTGCATATGATTTCAAAGCTTCATGACAAAAAAAAAAGGAAAAGAAAATGAACTCATTCACAAAGCTTTATAAATGTATCATAAGATATGAAATGGCAGATAATCAAAACTTAAAAATAGGTGTGTCATCAATATTACCCAATGGAAGTAGTGTTTGCAAGTATCATATTATTTTCTGGTTTGTTGTTCAAATCAGCAAGAGAACCTCTCTACTAATAATATATTACTTGATAATGTCAAATTGCACATTAAGATTATTGGGCAATGATCAAGAACCTGCAAATCCCTCCTTTGATCTCAAAATACCAAGAGGGCGAAATTGTCAATTTCCAACGAACCTGATTGTTTTCTGTCTTTTTCAATAGTTTAGCAATCCCTGATCTTTTTGCTTCACAGTCGGACTCCCCAACCAAGATTTGCACAACGCATCCAGTTGTTGTGCACAGATTAGCTGACTTTTGACCTAGTTACCCGTTATAACTGATTGATCCGTTTCATTTTTATCTAAGCTTTACATTTAACCTGCTTAAATTCATAATAAAATTACTTATTGGTTTGACACCTGCTTTTTGTACATAGGCAACATCATCATGGGTGAACAATCCAAACTCCCCGACCACCTGACAATTTTAAAAGATCAAATATGAAAAATAAGAAATCATTTGACAATAAAAGTGAAAAACTTATAACCGTACACATGTTTGATATAAACAGCAAGAGACGGTCTTTAAAACATAAGAAAATACATAATGATGGTTGACTTTTTTTGTAATAACAATAATATGGTTAAGCCGTAATAAACATGAGAGATTAGGTTCACTCTCACAGAACCAAAACCAATTGTATGCCTTACTGTAACAACTCTAAAATTTCGTTGTTATCTTTTTCGATTATATTTATTCTTTGTATTCCGAGATTCGTTATAAGAAAAGTTCATGTTAATTAAATTACGAGTATGTATGTTATATCACGTCTAATCGCTTATTAAATCGCATCGCTAATCTCATCGCATCGCAAATCGCAGTTAATTATATGATTTTACGTTATTTATGTGTTATGTATGTTTGTGGTTATGATTACGCTCGCTATCGCATCGCTCTCGCACGCTCAAATCGCTAAATCGCACTATTATATCAATTATAACGCTTAATACAACTATTTAATACAAACCAAATAGCCAAACGAACTCTTAACGAGAAACAAACGAATAAAACCCAACCTTTGGACAAGTTCGCTCGAACTTGGATGACCCCAAGTTCGGCCGAACTTGGCTGGACAAACTCAATTCCTTTGTTAACTACAAGTTCGCTCGAACTTGTACAATTATGTACAAGTTCGGCCGAACTTGACTCACTTCCCTCAAAAATCAAGCAAGTTCGCCCGAACTTGCATGAATTTCATGCAAGTTCGACCGAACTTGACTCCACCAGCTCCCAATTTTGCCTTCACCTATAAATACTCAGCCCCATTCTCTCATTTGAACTTGCTGCAACTTCGCCCAGAGCTCCCGAACCCGAAACCCTCTGTTTCCAAGTAAGAATCAAACCGATTTCAACTACAATGATGTTCAACAACGTTTTACAACGATTTTGCACAAGGCATTGCCTTCGTTTTTCATCAAATCTCTTCAATTTTACAAAATCTTCATCTTTTTCCTTAAAACTTCAGTTTTTCACTCAGATCTATACTTAGATCTGAGCAAAACCTTTAAAGTATTGATTTTTACACAATGTTCGGACTAATGACGTATGTTTCGTTCACTTTTGGGTGGAACGAGGCGTTGTCGAAGCGAAATCTCAGATCCGGAAGCACAAGGACGAAATCGTCATTTTGCACAAGCTGGACTAATCCGTACGAA
This sequence comes from Scalesia atractyloides, assembly GCA_947069175.1. Lineage (NCBI taxonomy): Eukaryota > Viridiplantae > Streptophyta > Magnoliopsida > Asterales > Asteraceae > Scalesia > Scalesia atractyloides. The sequence goes on from CAMTDV010000021.1 coordinate 33,837,323, forward strand.
CCTTCAAGTTCGCCCGGATTAGCCCAAGTTTCTGTAAAATGGCTAAGTTCGCTCCAAAAGACCTCTCCGGCCTAAGCTTTACTCAGTGGCTTAAGGCTGGAGGATGGCACTCGATTTCCTCAGCAAACAACGCGAAAACGCAAGATTTTGGACCCGAAAATATCAAGTTCGCTCGAGATTGCACTGATTTTGACAGCACAAGAAGTCAAGTTCGCTCGAACTTGCCCTCTAAGGGTCAAGTTCGGCCGAACTTGAGTGAAAATTGCCAATCTTCTACAGAAAACTTTGCAAGTTCCCTCGAACTTGCAAAGTTTCCAAGGAAACTTCACAAGTTCGGCCGAACTTGTCAACCCACTTATCAAAACCTCACAAGTTCGACCGAACTTGTCAAGTTTCCTTGAGAAACTTACAAGTTCGCCCGAACTTGACTCTTAGCTCAGCAGAACTATACAAGTTCGCTCGAACTTGTATGTTTACATACAAGCTCGGCCGAACTTGTCTACTGCCTAGACCAAACTTAACCGTTTCAGCTTTTCGGAGACTGATGCACTTCCGTTCGCGTATACAGGCTGATCTGGCGCTCTTCACAACTCTTCTCAGATCCCAAGTCTTACCTAAATGCACCCACAGTGAGTATACTTGACCCATTTTCGCTTTAATGCACTTTTTGGGTGTGACATACGTTCCCTATCAAAATCACTTCACAAATCAAACTGTTTATCACACGCGAATAATCTGATTGTGTATGCTCAATACGTGATACTAGAAACATGTGACTAGGACTTATTTTCGTTAACTTGCCTCCTTAGCTAGTATGGTACTATAGTGTGGCTTACACCCGACGGGGTCTAGTTAGGATGGACGTGCAAGCCTTCTCACGGTAGTTAGCATGAGAAATGAGCCTATGTTGTGTGATGTGTTTTGGTGTATCATGATATGTAATTAGATTAGTTCGTGAACGTTTTCTCTATTATGCTAGTAGTACTCAAACCTGCATGCTCACCTTTACTTAATTGTATTGACTTGTATTTTAACGTATGTAACAAGGTTGATGATTTTAGCTTGGATGCATTGGATTTTGTTTAGTTAGTAGTTTAGTTGTTTATGTTTTAGAACTCTTGTAATAAAAATCTAGGGGAGATCGAATTGGATTTATGTTTAAGAGATTTTGTTGAAATGTAATGGTTGTTTTGAAGATTGTATGAGTTTGATAGTATGGGATATTAAATGTTGATTATTATCTTTGATATGATTGTTATGGAATCTCTTGATCAATCTGATTCGCCTAGTGGCAGTACCCTGATGTTTCCGCCATCGGTTGGGGTGTGACAGATTGGTATCAGAGCAGCCCATAACCTTAGGATAATAGGTAGAATTGCCATGATTCGACCTAGTAGTATGTTTAAGAACCCGATTGACCTATCTTTGATATAAATGTTAAACTACTTGCCATAAATGCTTAAATGTGCCTTTCCTAAGGCTAACACAATATACACGCTTGGTGTCACACCCCGACCCGCAGCGGAAAAGGTGATCGGGGCATGATTGGGTTTTCATCAAAGCTCATGACATTTATTATAATGTTTCATATTTATTATTACAATTTACAAGGAATCCTACAATCAAATCAAACAAATACAACATGTTCTATTCATCCTTCTAAACTTCATTATTTTTCTTCTAAGGCAATTTCCTATGTTTTCCTTGCTTCATCCTGTTCACCTGTATCATGTGCAAAAATGGTTTTTGGGTCAACAAAAAGTTGGCGAGTGAATCCTATGAAAAAAACTTTAAACATGTTTATTGAATTTATTATAAAATAAAGTGCATAACCACATATGAGTAAATGTAGATGTAAAGTTATTCACAAAACACTTAATATTAAATAATGCACACACATACAATAATAGATTGTTTTGAGGCACGCGTTGTTCAACTCGTCTCCCACGAGGAACTGATGGGCCTAATGAATGAGTTTTGAGGCACGCGTTGTTCTACGAACTGATGGGCCTAATGAATGAGTTTTAAGGCACGCGTTGTTCAACTCGTCTCCCACGAGGAACTGATGGGCCTAACAAGTAATTTGCATACAACTTGACAATATGTAATACATAACTACAAACAATATTTACATTCTAAGTTTAGATCATAATATGGTATAGCACGAGTTTGAATAAATGAATTTGTTTAAGCGACACATGATACACCCCAAAACGTGAATAAAAAGGGGATTTGTAAGAATTCACTCACAGTGGTTGCGTTTCTTGGATTGATGATGAATGCGCACGAATTTGGATTTAACCATGAGAGAAACTAACCTAAATAATAACATAACGGTTCGGTAAATAAGCGGATTTTATTAATCAATTTTAGTAGGATTTTTGGATATATTTTTGTGAGTTTAAGGCTATTTTCTAACTTTAAAAATGTTATTTTTAAATATTTTTAATTGATTTTTAAATTAAATAAATAAATAAAAATAATAAAAAAATGTTGACTTTTGACCGTTGACCACGACTGTTGACCGTTGACCATTGACCGGTTCGATTGGGAATATTATTGCACTGAGTGAGACTCGAACCCGTGACCTCGCGTGCACGCAGCTCTACCAACTGAGCTACGTGTCTAACCCGAAATATTTCTGTTTTTAATTATATTTATACACTATTTAAGTTAATCCGAAAATCATTTATTTTAAAAAGGATTTAATGGTATGAACTCGGTGCTCTCCACAGGTCTCGAACCCAGGACCTGTGGTTTAGTTTGGCACACAGTCCACCGCTGGACTGTGTGTTTAACTTGGTAAATATTCCGGTTAATTTACAGAGAAATCCGGCGACTTGCGGCGAAGTTTTCTGAGCAAAATGGAGAGTGTAAGTTGGATAAATTCGTGAGCTCAACTGATGAACAAAGTATAACCCGGATTTGAATTATATTTTCGGTTTCGAACGGGAATTATGGTCCATGAATGAAATTTATTGATTTTTTCGGTTATAACCGATGATTATTGTCCGTTATACTTGCATGATTCCGAAGTCAAAAGAAAACGTCGAAATCTCGCGTATTTTTCGGCATCTGCGGATTTGGGCGTGCTGTTGACTGGGTTTGATTTCCAGTTTTATTATATGTATTAATTGTTTCAAATAATCAACAAGTATCATAAGTGGCGGAGTGGTTGGGCGAGTGTGAGTTAAGTCTTTGAGTTCTCGGCTGACCCGGGTTCGAAACTCGGCTTCAGCATTTAATTTTTTTCTCACTATTTTTTTTATAAATTTTCAAATATAAATTTTATATTCTAATATACTTATTAATTATGTATCGTTTAAAATTAATTTGAGCATTAAATATGCAACGAAATTTTTAACTGGTTGTCCGGTTAATAAACGAAGCGGGTTTGGTTAACCCGGTTTTTCACGGATGTTACAGTATCCCCTACTTTTAGAAATTTCGTCCCGGAATTTAAGTAGTGGCATGTTTGTCTCAAAAGGATGGTGTTTTAATTTGGCAATTGCATACATATAAGGGGGTAAGAGTTTAATTTTTTTTGTTTGAGGCGGTAACGTTCCTTGTAAGGGTTGAGTACCCTGCTACAGGAATCGCTTTTTGATGCCTATGATAAAATATTGATAAACAGAGTTGATTGACTGAATACGATTTCATGCGCAAGAGTTTTGATATGTTTGGAAAGATAAGGTTATATCCTAAAACAAAATTTCTACTACTAAAACCTACATGGAACTTCTCATAACCGTCTGACAATGCCTCTGATCCTTTGGCTATAATACTTATATATAGGAAATACCAGCGGCGTATCCACCATATTCTTGTCAAATTTTCATTGATTTTATCAGTAAGTTATGATTGGTTCTATGATGGGACTCTAGAACATAAACAAACACAACAACCAAAGCCTGAGTCCTAATTCTGATAGTATACAGGTTTGAATGGTGACAGTACCTCTCTCGTTTGTTATGATGGAGAGGTTAGTCTATGTAGAAGTGAGACATAACCCAACTTCTTTAAATGATGAGATGATTTAAATGCTAAATCAGTGAGTATAAAACAAACTTCAACCAAGACATTACTAAATCCTACATGGAACTTCTCATAGCCGCCTGACAATGCCTCTGATCCTTTGACAAGAATACTTATATATAGGAAGTACCAGCGGCGTATCCACCATATTCTTGTCAAATTTTCATTGGCTTTATCCGCAAGTTATGATTAGTTCTATGTGACTCTAATACATAAATAAACACAATCAACCAAAACTTGAGTCTTAATTCTGATAGTATACATGTTTGAATGATGACAGTACCTCTCTCGTTTGTTATGATGGAGAGGTTAGTCTATGTAGAAGTGAGACATAACCCAACTTCTTTAAATGATGAGATTGAAATACGTTGAGATGTATGATGATATGAATGTTAAATCAATGAGTATAGAACAACTGAAATAGTAATTCGCATTAAAATTCTTGGATAAATTTCCAATTTGTAATTGAGATACTTGAAAATTGAGATAACATAAAGAAAAACATAAAAACTAAGCGGTTGGAATTGAATCATGATTTTTGGTGAAGGAGACTAGTTGGATGGTTCATTTGGGCCGTCATTATCTTCAATAGGATTGGAGTTGATGTTTAAAACTCTTCCTCTTGCTGGTGGCCTAGTGGTTGGGCTTTCTTGATTTGCTTGGTTAACTTGGTTTGATTGAGCTTGAGCGTTTATGATGTTAACCAATCGAGGGCACGTGTTTCTATAATGGGTAGGGTCGCCACAATTAAAACAAGCTCGAACATAAGGTAACATGGGGTATTGGGGTTGTTGATATGTTTGGATCATGTTTTGAGTAGGGGGTGAGGATTGGTTTTGAGGGGTGCGGCAAACCTTGCTCAAATGACCATAGCGTCCACAATTCGCACATAGTCGACAAGGTATGGTAGATGGATGGTGATAAAAACAGGTGTTACATTGAGGGTGAGGTCCAAGGTAATATTCTTATTTGGGTAAGTTGAGTTGGGTGCTACTTGAGTGATTGGGATAGCTTGGAGGGGTACGGCTTGTGAGGCTGGTTGATTGCGTTGGGTGACAGCGAAAAGTTGCCCATCTCGTTTTCTCTTAGAAATGGGTTGAGAAGGGGATTCGGTTTGGGTGGAGTTTGAGGTTTCAGTCGATGCTTTATCCTTCTTCTTCTCCTCCTTGAAGTCCTTATTTCGTATGCGGTTCTCGGTGAGCTCTGTAGCTAACTCCATTGCTGCTTCCAAAGTTGCAGGTGTGATACTTATTACAGAGTCTTGAATTTTTGAAGGAAGACCTCGAATGTAGTGCTCGATCAAACGGTAAAGGGGAGTGAACAAGTTGGGAACCATTTGATTTAACTCAAGAAATCTCTTATTGTACGTGGTGTGGTCGCCTTCCTTTTGTTTCAACGAATAGAACTCATCCTCTAATTTCTTGATTTCGCTCCTTGGGCAAAACCGTCTTGTCATGATTTCTTTCAACTCTTCCCAAGTCAAAGTCATAGCATCTTCAACACCTCGTTTGGCCTTCTCTGTATTCCACCATGTAAGTGCTATTCCAAGTAAACGACCAGTAGCATATCGCACTTTGCGATCATCGGGGCAATCGCAATTTAGAAAAGTGTTTTCCATTTCTTCAAACCAATGGAGGAGAGCGGTGACACCTTCAGCCCCTTCGTATTTTGGAGGGTCGCAGGATTTGAAATGCTTGTAGGTGCATTTAGTGGTTTTTGGGGGAGGATTGACAATGTTTTGATCTTCTTGATTGACGGGATTAGCGGTAAGGGCTTGTTGGACTTGAACTACAATGTTGGGTATTACGGCAGCCATTTGTTGAGCGATTTAGGCAGCCATGGCTCGCAGGCTTTTCCTGATCTCATCTTCCTACGAGCGAGACTAGAAGACATCTACAAGGAATATATATCAAGAGTATGAGTTGGATGTTTTAGGGATCATGTGTCGTATTTAGGAATGAACATTCATAAAATAAATATAGAATAATAAATCTACTACATCCATAGGATGTCTTGGGCTTTGCTCGTAATTGGGCCTTGCATGCCGCCATACTTCACCTTCGTAATCAAGTGGGCCCCCATGGTTACCGGGTTTTTCATATGGTTCGCATGTGTTAGCCTGGTTACGTACACTAAAACCCGGAGAAAATCGAAAAATATGTATGTAACGTATGATATTCGGAATGTATCCAGGTGTGGACACGGTGACACCTCAAAGTGGGGTTAGTTCGAACGACGTTTGGTGTGGCATGCTTTGGCCTAATAGGTCCTTCGTACTCTCATCGTTAGTCCCCAGGTAGGCAAACTGGTCCGTTATATTGGATTTATACGAATGCCAACCTAGACAGTGTCACACCCCGACCCGCAGCGGAATAAGAGTCGGGGCATAATTGGGTTATCACCAAAGCTCATGATATTTACTAATATGTTTCATTTTTATTAAAGTCAAAATTACATTCCAAATAATCCAAACATGTCCATACAATACAAAGAAAATAACCAAACAAAATAATTCCAAGCTCTAAATCATTTTATTCTTCTAGTCCAATCCTATGTGTTTCTGGCTGCAACGGGTTCACCTGTATCATGTGTAAAAATGGGGGTTTTTGGGTCAACATAAGTTGGCGAGTGAACCTTGTTAGATAAACATTTATTATTTATTTTCTTGTTAGTTTATCAATGAAAAATTGTGTATAATCATAAATGAGCAAATGTAAATAATCAAACAGCAGCAATAGCAGTCACAACTATAACATACAATAACATATGATAGCATACAATAACATACCAACATCATACAATAAATAACATGAATGAAACTGTGCGATCAAGGCTCAATCAAACGGAGCCGATCGTATTGCATGTACTGAAAATTAAAAATGTCTGTGCGATCAAGGCTCAATCAAACGGAGCCGATCGTATGTTGGCACGCCAGGTTCACGCTCATAATGTAATGGGGAACTTGCTCAACGCTCATAATGTAATGGGGAGCGGCGGCCTATGAAATTGCATGTACTGAAAATAATAAATTGAATCTAACAATAACCACACAAACAGTTGAAACAAGCTGAATACACAAGTTCATGATATGATGTATGCACAATGATTTAAATATAATATATAGCAAGACACATGATACACCCCAAAACGTGATTAAAACGGGGAATTTGTAAAGATTCACTCACATTGGGTGCGTTTGATTGGAGATGGCGAGATGCGCACGAGTTGTAAGAGCGGAACAACGAGAATTAACTAACCTAAATAATAACGGAAAATATAGTAAATTTGCGGATTTTATTAAGGATTTTAATAGAATTTTTAGATATATTTTTACGAGTTTAAGGCTATTTTCTATCTTTAAAAACATTATTTTTAAGTATTTTAATTGATTTTTAAATTAAATTAAATAATTAAAAATATAAAAATATGTTGACTTTTTGGGTCGACCGTTGACTTTTTGACTTTGACCGTTTGACCGGTTTTATCGTGTGACTGAAATGCGCTGGGTGAGGCTCGAACTCGTGACCTCCCGTACGCGTGCACGCAGCTCTACCAACTGAGCTACGTGTCTAACCCGAAATAATTCTGTTTTTAATTATACTTATATATTAATTCAATTTATCCAAAATTCTTTTAATTTCAAAAACATTTTAATTCATCGAACCGGTGCCACTAACAGGTCTCGAACCCGGGACCTGTGCTTTAACGTTACACACAGTCCACCGCTGGACTGTGTGTCTAACTTGGTTAATATACAAATTTTATTATACTTAACAACTAACGGAGTTAACCCGGTTCTGTTTTAAACAAAAAAGGCATTTTATTACTTCGAAGGTGCGTGTGTCAAGAATCAAACTCGGGACGTATGCGTGTTTTTGTTCGCACACAGTCCACCGCTGGACTGTGTGTCTAACCCGTTCAGAATACCAATTTTAATTATTCTTATATTGTTAGCGCAGTTCATCTTCTTCGTTAGATTTTACAGGCAGTAGATTACACCGTTATATCTTGTTTAGTTCGATTGATAAACATTGTACAAACTAATATGAAATGGCAGAAACGATAATTAGAAGTAAACATACCGATGAACGGTTTATTTCAGAATTCCGGCAAGGTGTCGATCTCTGTTTTTGTGCACTTCAACTGAACAAGACAATTAACCGTTTTGATTAGCTAATCGTGGAATTGAAGTGATAAACAAACGTTAACAGAGTGTTCGAATGTCCTTACCGATTCACAGATGAAAATAAAGATTTCCAGAACTTTTCCGGCGAACTAGTATTATTCGATAGTAGCGTCTGAATTCGATTTCAAGTGAAAGGTTTGAGTTAGAAATAGCTTAACAATTGTTAGACTACGACGGTATTGAAGGACTTACCGTTTTGAGGAAGAATACGGTTTTCCGGTGAACTTGCGGAATTTTCCGGCGAGTAAAATAAACTTCTCCGGTGGACTGTAAAGTGTGCGGAAATGTAATTGGAGGTTTGTGGAATGTTTCTGAGTCGCGAGAAGATCTTTGATTGCAGTAATTCAGGTTATGAGATATTTTCGGTTATAAAACCCATCATCATCAGAATTGAAGTCAATTCAAGTCTGAATTGATTAGAATCGTTGGTGCATCGGTTGTAAACCTGAATTCGCGATTATTCAAACGTTTAGACGGTTGAATAGCCGATTTCGGTTTTCAGTTGGCGCAACCGGTTCATCTAGGTTTGTATATAAGACTTATTCGTTTCCTAGAGTTGACAGAAAACAAACAAGTGGCGGAGTGGTTATGCGTGTGAGTGTTAAATCTTTGAAGTTACAACCCGGCTGACCCGGGTTCGAGTCCCGGCAGCCCCATTTTATTTTTAATTGTTTTATTTATACTTTTTATCAATTATAACTTTTATGGTTTAGTTTGTTTATTAATTATGTATCATTAAAAATTAAAATAAGCGTAAATAGGCAACGAACATTTATAACTTGATATTCGATTACAAATGGAGCGGGTTTGGTAAAACCCGTTTTCGACACATGTTACAGACAGGACGTTCCGACTACCGGTACTTGTACCCTTACAGTTACTACATGCCCGTCGCAGAACTCACTTCGATGAGATTTGAAAAATGAAAAATGTGACAAAATCTTGAATAACGGAAGTATGAAGATGATTTGAATATGTGAGCATTGAAATATGTACGATGAATGTGTATGTAATTATGTATGTTTGACTGTAGGTATAATTCACTATGTATCACAAAATGTAGTATTGGAAGTGTTTGCATGCATTTGCGTATGTAATAAATATGAAAGAAATAAACATCATGAGTTTGCATATAACCACATAAACAATTAAAATCTAATCAACTATAGTATAGGCTCTAAGGGTCTAATAACCTATCCTATATCCCTATAGTCAAAAGCCCTGATACCAATCTGTCACACCCCGACCCGCAGCGGAAAAGGTGATCGGGGCATGATTGGGTTTTCATCAAAGCTCATGACATTTATTATAATATTTTATATTTATTATTACAATTTACAAGGAATCCTACAATCAAATCAAACAAATACAACATGTTCTATTCATCCTTCTAAAATTCATTATTTTTCTTCTAAGGCAATTTCCTATGTTTTCCTTGCTTCATCCTGTTCACCTGTATCATGTGTAAAAATGGTTTTTGGGTCAACAAAAAGTTGGCGAGTGAATCCTATGAAAAAAACTTTAAACATGTTTATTGAATTTGTTATAAAATAAAGTGCATAACCACATATGAGTAAATGTAGATGTAAAGTTATTCACAAAACACTTAATATTAAATAATGCACACACATACAATAATAGATTGTTTTGAGGCACGCGTTGTTCAACTCGTCTCCCACGAGGAACTGATGGGCCTAATGAATGAGTTTTGAGGCACGTGTTGTTCTACGAACTGATGGGCCTAATGAATGAGTTTTAAGGCACGCGTTGTTCAACTCGTCTCCCACGAGGAACTGATGGGCCTAACAAGTAATTTGCATACAACTTGACAATATGTAATACATAACTACAAACAATATTTACATTCTAAGTTTAGATCATAATATGGTATAGCACGAGTTTGAATAAATGAATTTGTTTAAGCGACACATGATACACCCCAAAACGTGAATAAAAAGGGGATTTGTAAGAATTCACTCACAGTGGTTGCGTTTCTTGGATTGATGATGAATGCGCACGAATTTGGATTTAACCACGAGAGAAACTAACCTAAATTTACAGAGAAATCCGGCGACTTGCGGCGAAGTTTTCTGAGCAAAATGGAGAGTGTAAGTTGGATAAATTCGTGAGCTCAACTGATGAACAAAGTATAACCCGGATTTGAATTATATTTTCGGTTTCGAACGGGAATTATGGTCCATGAATGAAATTTATTGAGTTTTTCGGTTATAACCGATGATTATTGTCCGTTATACTTGCATGATTCCGAAGTCAAAAGAAAACGTCGAAATCTCGCGTATTTTCCGGCATCTGCGGATTTGGGCGCGCTGTTGACTAGGTTTGATTTCCAGTTTTATTATATGTATTAATTGTTTCAAATAATCAACAAGTATCATAAGTGGCGGAGTGGTTGGGCGAGTGTGAGTTAAGTCTTTGAGTTCTCGGCTGACCCGGGTTCGAAACCCGGCTTCAGCATTTAATTTTTTTCTCACTATTTTTTTATAAATTTTCAAATATAAATTTTATATTCTAATATACTTATTAATTATGTATCATTTAAAATTAATTTGAGCATTAAATATGCAACGAAATTTTTAACTGGTTGTCCGGTTAATAAACGAAGCGGGTTTGGTTAACCCGGTTTTTGACGGATGTTACACTTAGAAACGCTCGTATCACGCAAAACGAGGATCAAGTCGAGATTAGGTGTGATAACCAAGAACTCTTGATAAGATCGCTCATCCCACGTATTACTCATCACGAGATATATTCGTTGAGTTAGGAGTGATATCCAAACCTCGACGAAAGTCTCCATTTCTATCTAGTGGAACTCCCGATTTAATCGGTGAGCACAACCACAATTTGGAACTAGTCGTTAAGTTAGGGGTGAAACCCGTACCTTAATGACGAATTCCATTCTTCGATTTTAAATCTCACCAAAGTCTCGGTTATACCGATGGTTTGGAACACGTATTAACTGGAAGGGTAAACGTCGCTAGCCGCTTGTGGTGAGAGCGTTTATCTATTAGGCCAAAGGGTGGCTCCAAATGCAAAGAATAGTCGAATCACTTTGGCGTGTCAAATGTCTCAAAACCCTGCACAATCCTAATTGATTTAAGCCTAATCGTCGATTTACGCATCATCGAGTTTATTTATTATTTATGTGTGGAATTACGGATTTTACGATTTTACGCTTTATCAGTTTCTCGATTTATCACATTTACGCTCCATCGAATGTATGCACAACTCGCACAGCTATCTCAATCTAAAACATTAATAAATAAACGCAGATAATCCAACTCAACGCTCCGCTTACAACGCGCTACTTCTCTCGGTTATATCTCGCTACGCTACGATGTATCGCTATCTCTCAAATCGCGCCTCGCATTGTTAATAATTGAAGACGAATACATATAGGACATGTGTTCATAAGGTTTATAGGATTACGTGCTAATATGTGACAACATGCTATGTGCTATGTGCTTACGTGACTATTTGACTTATGTGCTTATGTGATTATGTGATTTTGTGCCTTGTATGAGCAATAATAATAATAAATACTTAAACATAACTCTATTATAATCGAATCTCATCCAATCTAAATCCTTCGTATAGATGTCTTCAATGGGATCGCACACCCGAAGGAACCTCCAACGCAGCAACACCGACAAGCGCATCGCTACGATGGTAGCCAAGGAAATTGCTAAGGTTATCCCTCAGATCGTCAGCGAGATCCACGCGGTCAGCAGCAACACTTCCGTGGACTCCAAAGCAGACATGCCCAAGCATTCCTTCAGCTTTAAACAATTTAAAGCATGCAGACCACTCACCTTCACTGGCACGGACGAGCCGAGTGCTATGTTTCAGTGGTTCGATTCAATCGAAGTTACCTTCCGTCAGAGTAGATGCCCCGAAGCTCTGCGCACTATCAACGCCACTGGCGTGTTCCAGTCAAGGGCTCTTGATTGGTGGACAGCGGAGCGCAACAAGCACGGGAACGACGAAGCTTACGGACTCACTTAGGATGAACTCAAAGAAATTATGGTGAAGGAGTTCTGTCCTCCGCATGAGATTCAGAAGTTGGAGAATGAGTTCTGGGATATCAAACAAGACGGTCCGGACAACGCTGGCTTAATTGCTCGTTTCAAACAATTGAGCATCATTTGTCCCGGTCAAGTGGATACGATTGAGAAAGCAATTAAGAAATATATGCGTGCTTTACCCGATTGCGTCGCTAATTTTGTTCAAGCAGCCCGACCTGTCACTATCGAAGAAACCTACCAGCTCGCTGCAGAAATTAATGACAAAAGAGTTCAGGCTGGTTATTTTAAGAACACCAAGGTTGCGAATCAGGCCGTCACCGAATCAGCAGCTCCATCCGATCAGTCCCGAGAGGCAAAGAACACTCGCCGAGGTCGCAAGCGAGAAAACCCAAGCAAGAACTTCGCTCTTACTACTCCAGTAAACCCTCAGCCGCTCCAGTCTGCAGCACCCAACGCACCGCCGCCTAAGCGTGCGTACACCGGTCCTCACCCACTGTGCCCTAAGTGCACATATCATCATGTGGTGGGTGGAAACTGCCGTTTTTGCATGAACTGCAATATCTACGGTCACTTCACTGTTAGTTACCGTACCGGCCCTCGCCAGCCAGCTCCTCAGGCCCCAGCAGCACCAGCTTTACCAGCTCCTCCCCAAGCCAATCAGCAGCAAGCTCCAAGAGCACGTGCCTGTTACACGTGCGATGATCTGAATCATTTCAGTAATGTCTGCCCAAACAAGCATGTGAAACAAGAGCCGCAGCAGCAGCAGCCACCACAGCCTCAGCAGCAACAGCAGGCTGCACGTGGACGAGCCTTTAACCTCAACCATCGCCAGACTCAGAATGACAACAATGTTGTCAATGGTACGTTCCTCGTTAATGGTATTTATGCTTCATGTTTATTTGATACTGGTGCCAATAATTGTTTTGTATCGTTAGAATTCGAAAAGGTTTTAAAATGTAAGCGCACTAAACTCCCAAAGACTTTTGATGTGGAAGTCGCCACCGGAAAATCTGTCACTGTCACCTCCGTCTTACGTGGTTGTAATCTCGATCTCAACAACCATGTCTTCTCGATCAATCGCATACCTATGCAGTTAGGTAGCTTCGATATCATAGTAGGCATGGATTTTCTTCGTGAAAATCATGCTGAAGCTGTTTGCTTCGATAAAATGATTCACTTCCCTCTCCCTAACGGTGATCAGCTTCATGTCTATGGTGAAGCTCCCTCAAAGAAGTTGATGCTTTTGTCATGTACTCGAGCACACAAATGTTTGCGAAAGCAATGTGTTGCTTTTCTAGCCCATATCGTGAACCCGGAGAAAGAAAAGAAGACTTACAAAGATGTTCCCGTTGTTTGCAAATTTCCTAAAGTCTTTCCCGACGATTTACCTGGTTTACCCCTTACTCGAGATGTCGAATTCCGTATCGACTTAATTCCCGGTGCTACTCCCGTTGCTAAAGCTCCTTATCGCCTCGCACCCTCAGAAATGCACGAGCTATCAAGCCAACTTCAAGAGCTTCTTGATAAAGGTTTCATACGCCCGAGCACTTCGCCTTGGGGCGCACCCGTTCTTTTCATGAAAAAGAAAGATGGGACGTTCCGAATGTGCATCGATTATCGTGAACTTAACAAACTCACGATAAAGAACCGTTATCCTCTTCCTCGTATCGACGACTTATTTGATCAGCTTCAAGGTGCTACTTGCTTTTCTAAGATCGATCTCCGTTCCGGTTATCATCAATTGCGCGTATTAGAAGAAGATATTCCGAAAACCGCCTTTTGTACTCGCTATGGCCATTTCGAATTCGTGGTCATGCCTTTTGGTCTTACAAATGCACCCGCGGTCTTCATGGATTTGATGAATCGTGTGTGTAAAGCGTTCTTAGATCGTTTCGTCATTGTTTTCATCGATGATGTCCTTATCTATTCGAAGTCGAGAGACGAACACGCGCGCCATCTCCGTCTAGTCCTCGAACTTCTTCAAGGTAATCGCCTTTATGCTATGTTCTCAAAATGTGAATTCTGGCTCGAAGAAGTCCAATTTCTCGGCCACATCGTTAACAGTCAAGGAATTCACGTCGACCCTGCAAAGATCGAAGCCGTCAAGAGTTGGATTACGCCGAAGAATGCATCCGAAATCCGTTCATTTCTTGGATTGGCGGGTTACTACCGTCGATTCATCGCCGACTTCTCGAAATCGCCGTTCCGCTTACCGCTTTAACTCATAAAGATAAACCTTTTGTTTGGGATTCCAAGCAAGAGGAAGCTTTTCAAACTCTCAAGCGTATGCTATGCAACGCTCCTGTACTCGCTTTACCCGACGGAAACGACGATTTCGTTGTTTACTGCAATGCCTCGAATCTTGGCCTTGGTTGTGTTCTCATGCAATGAGACAAAGTTATCGCGTATGTGTGTCGACAACTTAAGATCCACGAAAAGAACTACACAACCCCCAATCTCGAACTTGGTGCAGTTGTTTTTGCATTAAAGATATGGCGACACTACCTTTACGGTACCAAGTGTACAGTCTTTACCGACCATAAGAGCTTACAACATATCTTTAATAAAAAAGAACTAAACATGCGACAACGTCGATGGCTGAACTTCTCAACGATTACGTCTAATCGCTTATTAAATCGCATTGCTAATCCATCGCATCGCAAATCGCAGTTAATTATATGGTTTTATGTTATTTATGTGTTATGTATGTTTGTGGTTATGATTATGCTCGCTATCGCATCACTCTCGCACGCTCAAATCGCTAAATCGCACTATTATATCAATTATAACGCTTAATATAACTATTTAATACAAACCGAATAGCCAAACGGACTCTTAACGCGAAACAAACGAAGAAAACCCAACCTTTGGACAAGTTCGCTCGAACTTGGGTGACCCCAAGTTCGGCAGAACTTTGCTGGACAAACTCAATTCCTTTGTTAACTACAAGTTCGCTCGAACTTGTACAATTATGTACAAGTTCGGCCGAACTTGACTCACTTCCCTCAAAAATCAAGCAAGTTCGCCCGAACTTGCATACCGAACTTGACTCCACCAGCTCCCAATTTTGCCTTCACCTATAAATACTCAGCCCCATTCTCTTATTTGAACTTCCTGCAACTTCACCAGAGCTCCCAAAACCTGAAACCCTCTGTTTTCTAAGTAAGAATCAAACCGATTTTAACTACAATGATGTTCAACAACGTTTTACAACGATTTTGCACAAGGCATTGCCTTCGTTTTTCATCAAATCTCTTCTATTTTACAAAATCTTCATCTTTTTCCTTAAAACTTCTGTTTTTCACTCGGATCTATACTTAGATCTGAGCAAAACCTTTAAAGTATTGATTTTTACACAATGTTCGGACTAATGACGTATGTTTCGTTCACTTTTGGGTGGAATGAGGCGTTGTCGAAGCTAAATCTCAGATCCGGAAGCACAAGGACGAAATAGTCACTTTGCACAAGCTGGACTAATCCGTACAAACCTTCAAGTTCGCCCGGATTAGCCTGAGTTTCTGTAAAATGGCTAAGTTCGCTCCAAAAGACCTCTCCGGCCTAAGCTTTACTCAGTGGCTTAAGGCTGGAAGGATGAGCACTCGATTTCCTCAGCAAACAACACGAAAACACAAGATTTTGGACCCGAAAGCATCAAGTTCGCTCGAGATTGCACTGATTTTGACAGCACAAGAAGTCAAGTTCGCTCGAACTTGCCCTCTAAGGGTCAAGTTAGGCCGAACTTGAGTGAATGGCCAATCTTCTACAGAAAACCCCCAAGTTCGGCCGAACTTGTCAACCCACTTATCAAAACCTCACAAGTTCGACCGAACTTGTCAAGTTTCCTTGAGAAACTTACAAGTTCGCCCGAACTTGACTCTTAGCTCAGCAGAACTATACAAGTTCACTCGAACTTGTATGTTTACATACAAGCTCGGCCGAATTTGTCTACTGCCTAGACCAAACTTAACCGTTTCAGCTTTCGGAGACTGATGCACTTCCGTTCGCGTATGCAGGCTGATCTGGCGCTCTTCACAACTCTTCTCAGATCCCAAGTCTTACCTAAATGCACCCACAGTGAGTATACTTGACCCATTTTCGCTTTAATGCACTTTTTGGGTGTTACATACGTTCCTCTATCAAAATCACTTCACAAATCAAACTGTTTATCACGCGCGAATAATCTGATTGTGTATGCTCAATACGTGATACTAGAAACATGTGACTAGGACTTATTTTCGTTAACTTGCCCCTTAGCTAGTATGGTACTATAGTGTGGCTTACACCCGACGAGGTCTAGTTAGGATGGACGCGCAAGCCTTCTCACGGTAGTTAGCATGAGAAATGAGCCTATGTTGTGTGATGTGTTTTGGTGTATCATGATATGTAATTAGATTAGTTCGCGAACGTTTTCTCTATTATGCTAGTAGTACTCAAACCTGTATGCTCACCTTTACTTAATTGTATTGACTTGTATTTTAACGTATGTAACAAGGTTGATGATTTTAGCTTGGATGCATTGGATTTTGTTTAGTTAGTAGTTTAGTTGTTTATGTTTTAGAACTCTTGTAATAAAAATCTAGGGGAGATTGAATTGGATTTATGTTTAAGAGATTTTGTTGAAATGTAATGGTTGTTTTGAAGATTGTATGAGTTTGATAGTATGGGATATTAAATGTTGATTATTATCTTTGAAATGATTGTTATGGAATCTCTTGATCAATCTGATTCGCCTAATGACAGTACCCTGATGTTTCCGCCATCGTTGGGGTGTGACAATTACCCTTGATGTTGATAAAGTTAGTATGACATTCATTTGCAATAGCCTTGGCTAGAAGAGTTTTACCACAACCGGATGGATCATAATAGACAGATTTCTTTTCACAACTTCCATGAGATAGATTGTCCTACAACGCAATTATACAATTTTAGTTTAACGACTCACTCCACCCCGACCCGCCTAACAATAATCTAAAACTAACCTTGTAAACTGGACATAACCGCCTTCTGCATGATTATTGTTAAACGAAAGATTATGCGTAGCTTTAACTATTGCTAAACGCTTATGTTTTCAGATTTTAAATCATGTAATGCGCAAAAAAATGAAAATACATACCAGGCTAGAACCATAGTAGCCTTAGTATGCTCAACAAATTTTTTTAAATACCCTTGCTTCAACATCCTCACTCCTGTGAGAATGTAAATTTATGACATATATGCAATGCAATTTTGCCAATTATCTTACTAGAAAAAGATAGAAAAAATACATTAACCTTCTTGTTCATGGCTGTTGAAACACACTTCCACTGCCGTCATCGATGACAACGGGTAAGATAGTAAGTGCGTTGCAAATCCATCATCGATGAAAAGCACCAGCCGATTTGAATGGATCGACTTGGGAACTATATGTTTTCTTTGGCTTGGAAGTGTCTCCATCTTTGCTTGGAGATTGCTCCGTCTCTGTTCATTGCTCAAATGGTCTTCAAGAATGTTTCAATTGAAAATAAGAACTTTTGTTTGTATGCTTGTACATTATATAAGAATACAATTCAACTGAATTGACGACACGATCCTGGTTTGTAGGAGCACTACCCAGGATTGTAGGAGTCTTGGGTGTGGAGATCATGGGTAGAAAAAGGTGAAGGTAACCACCAACTAAAGAAACCGACTGAAACCGCCCTGAACCGCCATGGGAGCGGTTATTTTTGTGAGTTTAAATGACTTGATTTCACCTCAGTATGATTTGACGGTGGAGATGTATTTGCAAGGTAGTTACACTTAATGGGCTTAATATATATATATATATATATACATATAATTTCCAAAACTTTTTTATGAATAGTGTTTATATAAAAGTTATGGACACTTGTGCACATCTGTATGTTGTAATCCAAGAAAATAAAAGAAACAGAAAGAGTAAATTATAAGTTTTGTCTTTATATTTACACCAAATTGCAGGCGGTGTCCTTTAGTGCAAAAGTTGACAAGTTTTATACTTAATGTTCTAAAATTTGCATGTTATGTTCTTTAGGTCAAACCCAGGATATTTTGGTTAAATCAAATTACAAAAGGGTATTTTAGTCATTTTATCCATTTATTTAATATTATTTAAAAAATAAAACAAAATATTTTTAAAATTGTTATTATTATTATAACTCTTTATCCACCACCACCCGCCAACTACCCACTTCCCCCGCCGCTAACAACCACCATCAGCTACCCACCCATCTTCAATTTAATCCACCACCACCAACAATCTCGTCACCATCCCGCCACCAACCACACAAATCTTCACCACCGTCACTCTCTTCAGCTTCCCAACCAAAAAAAAATCCAGATCTACGAAAACAAATCCAGACACCTTATTCATCTTCGCATCCACCTCGATCTCCATACCAATCACCTTATCCGCCCCCAAATACTCCTTCTCAAACACCTCCACCATCAGCGTCAGATTCACCATCACCACAACCCTCCTCACACATCGATAACGCCACAAAATTGTCACTCCTCACATCCGGATTCGCCGTCACCGTCGGAGATGGTCATGGCTGGATATGGTAATTGTGATATGGCAGAGATGGTGTGGCTAGAGATGATGTATATGTGCCGCAATGTTACGTATAAATAACACATACATATACATATTATATATCTATATATAGATCTAAGTAGGTTTGAAGAGAGATATAGAAAGAGAAGAGAGCGAGCATGTGATAGAGAGAGGAGAAAGAGAGAGAAGAGAGAGAGGGCAGACCTTTTTTTATTTATAAATCTTTTTAACTTTTAACAAACTAGTCTCTAAACATAATTTGTTTTACATAATAGTCTTTGAAGTATGAAGATGACGAAGAATGCCTTCATGTGCAAAACACATGACCAAATTTAACTAAAAAATATAACTGGGTTTGGCTAAAGGATATAACGTATAATGCGCAAGATTTTGAAACATTAATTACAGAACTTGTCAACTTTTACGCTAAAAGACACCGCCTGCAATTTGGTGTAAACATAAAGGACAAAACTTGTAATTTACTCAAACAAAAATATCAATTAAACATCATCGTTTTTTAGTAAATATGATAAACACATTACGCTCTTGGTTTTAAATATTGTTAAAAGACCATAAACAATAAAACTTGCTAATTGTAGGCTTGCAAACAAACCGAACGTTCATAAACTTGTTTGGCGGGAAGTTCGTTTATTTAATAAACGAACGAACACAACAAAAAAAATTTATTCGTTTAATTAAATGAACGAATATGACACACCTTGTGTTCGTTCATTTATGTTCGTGAACATTCGTTTATATTCATTCATTTATGTTCGTGAACGTTTGTTTATGTTCGTTCATTTACGTTCCTTAAAATATAGTAAATACATAAATAGTTATATCTATATTAATATTAGGTTTACTAACTACTTATATAAATATAACTAGTAATTGAGTTTTCTAATAATAAAAATGAAAATTTTAAAATTTCTCTTAGATCGTAACTGATCACTTACTTAATATTTATACAAAAAAAACTACTTCGTAGTAGTATCTATAAACCATAATTTAGATGTGTTTTCGGATGAATTGTAATATATTAGACTTGTTTATTTGTGTTCACTAATATTAAATTGTGTTTTTTATATCTGTTCAATTATGTTTATTTGTGTTTGTTTACGTTTGTTTAATCAGTGAATTTATGTTTGTTTATGTTTATTCCAATTTGTTCAGTTATTTTTTTTTATTTATGTTCATTTATGTTCGTGAACTGTTCGTTTAGCTTTAAATGAACGAACACGATCATGCCCGATTTCTTAATGAATGAACACGAACAAAAAACGTGTTCGATTTTATGTTGTTTTCGTGTTTAGTTAAAGTTAAATGAACAAATACGAACATGGCTATATTCGTGTTCGTTCGATTCATTTACAGGCCTAACTAATTGTTAAAAGACCATAAATAATAAAACTTGCTATATATTACAAAACAAAAGAAATAATTGTCCAATTAATTATAAAGTTACATAATTCTATGCGTAAATAAATACACAAACATATTGCATCAGGGGTGATCACAATCCGGTTCGAGTGCTTTTTACAAAAAAAAAATGAAGATTCGACCAAATATAATTTAAGACTTCATATTTACTGCAAATTTGATCGTAAAACATAATTCTTTCTATGTAATTGCTTTAAACTAATTAAAAATAATATAAATCGTCAAAGAGCAAGACTAAACTAATTTATTACTTTCTCTATGAAATATAAAAAATAAACAATTAAAGAAGCAAACACATATAATAAAAATATAAAATAACCCTTTTTAGAGAATTTTTGGGTCATCTTGAAAAGGATCCCATAACAAAAAAGACATCAAGATAAGATTAGGCAACAAGATAGGAATCCAAGGGTTGATATCATTCCCCAGCTTCTTCCTTCTGAGTCTTATCTTCACATACTCTCTCTTATCTTCATCACCCCATTTGGGTGGTTCTACACCCTTAGCAAGCACCATTGGTGGTGGTAGTTGATAGGGGCACTTTGACCTCCAAGAGCCTTGGTTAAGCCCACCACCTGCCCTTTCAAGGAAAAACTCAACAGCCCATTGGAACTGGTTGTGTTTGGGGCACAAGATTGGTGGGTATTCCCAGTTTAGTAGCAGGGGACTTGGGTTGAGTTGAAGAGTTGAGAGTGGAGAGATGGGTGGTTGTTGGGTGGGTTAGGATGTGAGTTGAGCATTGTGTCTTTGTTCCCATGTGGTTTCTTCCATTTTCAAGGGGTTGGATAGGTGGGTGAGTGAGTGGGTTGTCTATGATGGTTTGGTGGGTGTGAAATTACCATAGTGGACATGGTGTATACGAAAGCACAAATTATTGTTCCATTTGTATTTTGAGGGGAAAAAAGATGGTAAAATAAACTAAATAATAGCAGAAAATGTAAATAACTATTGTATTTCAATTATCAATCCACAATCAAATTGAATACAAACGTGGAAGAAAAGAATTTAAGAATAACTCTTATGTATATTAGTCAGAAAATAACGTAAAACTGATTACACTTCTTTTAATCTTAATCACAACTTTGATCAGGTTAATAGGTTATATAAGACATGATTTGGTTACAATCAGAGTACGACTCAGGTTTATCTAACATATCTATTATAATTTAAATGTAACCCATTTATTATATTTCTACTTAACTTAACCAAGTAAACATACTAATCCATAAACTGAAGTAGCCGGCCCGACCCGTTTCACACGCTCGAGGAAGGGAATTAAGTCCAACAATTTAAACTTTATGTATATAAAAAAATCTCAATATGAGACATGAGAATAAGTGTAAATAAGCTTTTATATTGACAGCCCAAATGTCAGATATGACCCATCTTTCACCAAACTGCAGCCCAAATAGCTAAGAACTTTAAAAATCAGCATAGTTGACTTGACTGTCTGGCAGTAACTAATCAACAATATTAAAATTTTTCTTTTTTCTCTCAGGTCTACAGAACTTATGGTATTAACCCTCCCCAATTACTTGTGTATCTACCTGTTTTTAAATATTTGTTTGATCAAATGTACATAGCGGTGTAGGGCGACGGGGCCCTGGTTGCGGGGGTGTCAGACGTTCCGTCTGTTGAATAAATCTGACCTTTCAAAAAAAGGTATGTTCTATCGATCTACATGTAACACATTTTTAAACAAAACCATACTCTCCAATTACTGATAATCAAACCCAACATAAGTAGACCAATAACACATTAAACTAGACAAACTAATTAACCTAACTCTAAAACTAAAGGGTAAAACCAAAGAGCCTACAACTACTTCTACACGTCGAAACCGATTCTTGTTGCCCAATGTGAGAAACTTTCAGGCTCAGGCTTGGGTTCGGGTACGGACTCTTCTCTGTCGAAAGACTAGAAACCGTTTCTCGTTCATTGTGGCTATTATGCTGCCCCAAATATCCCTGACTGAAATCCGGACGCCTTGAATCATTGGCAACGATTATGGGACGAGAGTAAGTAGGCTGCAAGATTACATTCGGGAAATGTATAGCCGGTGACGGCTGCATAGAGTTGTTACAAACTATTTCTTGACCTTGCAAGACCTCACTTGATCGAAAGGCTCGGTTTCTGAAATCGTTCCTTAACAGGGATATCATTGAGCTTCGTGGTCCAATGATTCCGTAAGGATAATGATCATAACTGAAAATTTCTTGACCTTGCAAGACCTTCGGAAATCTAGAAGATTTCTTGAAGTCTAATGATCCTCCTGCCCCATCTGTATAAATTAAAAAAAAACATTAAAGGTTAAACACTTTTTAGCATGTGAAACAACCCACAAATGATTCTCGAAATCGACCTTCGGAGACTTGAAATTCAGGCCGAAATCGGTCTTTATCCTTTTGGAAACGGGTGACGAAATGCTGTCAAAAGCAGAACCAGTAACGGAGTTACGCCCCTCGATCTCCCATGGCGAAATTCTGTTTTGCCGTGTGGCTTCCACACCATCCCACTTTACCTTTAAACATGAAAACACAAAGATTATTCAATCTGAAACCGAAAGCAAAATGAATATTAACTTTGACCCACCATCAGACACCTCCACTTTGATCCAGGCCAGTTAACAGGATCAATGTCGCTAATCCCAGTTATGATCCCTCTGCACCGTCTATCCCTAGCATCTTCGGTTTCAAAACGCAGGTTAAACCTCGATCCGGCGAGAATTTGTTCGCGAGACACTTACGAAACCGATGATACGGTACAATGAATTTTGACCCACTCCTACAAGATGTCAGAAAGTTATGATTCTGTGAATGGCCGCGTTATACAAGCATCACTTACATGTTATCCAGATACTGTTGACGTGTCATAGTATGGTCATACCGGCCGTATGATAGGGACAAAAAGTGGTCATATGGGTTGTAAGAGAGCAACATCATACGGCCCTATGATGTTGTGTCTAACAAAAAATGTCGGATGTGACTACTAAATGGCCCATATGGGCACTTATGACTTTCCTATCATACGGCCCATATGACCCATACGACCCACATGACATGTCAGGTGATCTGGTGTACACTTCCAAGGGGGTGTATCTTTAACAACACCCTTTGAATGCCGGACGCTGAAGCTTAAAACTCGAAATACCTTGGATTGTAGCAGACACTGAAGACGGTTTTCTGAGACACGGATTTGACAATGGTGGTGAAGTTGGAATCATTCAACAGTCGGCCGAAATTCGCTGGAAAAGCATAAGACGATTTCAGTTGAACGGCTCTACGCACGCCCAATCTTAACACTCCATCCTCACCCCTGAGAAAAAGAACAGCATCCCCACACACAAGTTTCTTATGGTTTATGAAGGCACTCCAACCAGTGGTCAGCAAATGCCGCCGAGGCTGCCCTCTATAAATATGGCGAAACTTCCATTCGTTCCCGTGAAGATCTTTTGCTACAAGCTCTTGTGAAGGCCTTTGTTGCATATAATCCTACAAAAAAAAAAAAAATCAGAACTCTAACTAATGTTTTACAATGCAGTAGACATGAATTAGTGACATGTGAAATACCAAAGGGGGGAAACAATCTTCTGCAGCTCTGCGCGGAACCGAGAATCCGCCATGTGTGCTGGTATCAGAAGCTGTTAAGGTTTTGCAGAACATGTGTGGTGTTGTTGGTTTTTCATATGTGCCTCCATTGTCATCTTCTTCAACCTCTGTTTCACCCAATTTCTTCTCCAGCTGTTGACACAACCACAGTTAAAACCTTAGTTATTAAAAGCACGAGCCACTCCATGCGTTTCGATCCCAAAAGCCGATTAGTTCATCACACATGTGACTGCAGTGGCGGATCCAGGCCCAGAAAACCCCTCGGTTTGGAGAAAAACAGAAAAATTTAGTGTAAACCTTTTATGATTTGGAAAAAAATAGTGAGAATCTATCGAGAAAACCTGAAGAAAATTTCTGCAACCGCCACTCCGTTGGTTATTTTAAAATAAAAATATATTAAACAATTATTTACACATAATAATATTTTAACTTATAATCAGATTTGAAAAACTCAAAATCATTGCAATCGATGGTCTAGTTTGTTCAAATACTAATTAACTGTATAAGCACATTACACCGAACAAATACGGTCTCATGCAGTATTCGCTTCTGATGCGCACATTTTATGAAAAAAAAAAAACTCACCTGAGAATCTGGAATCAGTGAAACTTGAGCAACAACTTCGTCGGATCCTTTCTCAGCCTAATCAGATAATATTTAATAATTTATTAGTATAAACCAAAACCTTAGATAATTAGCTTTTTTAAAGAAAATAAAAAATTATTAATATAAACCAAAACCTTAAATAATTAGCTTTTTTAAAGAAAATAAAAATTTATTAATATAAACCAAAACCTTAAATAATTAGCTTTTTTAAAGAAAATAAAAATTAAAAACATAAGAAAATACTTTACATGAAGCTTAACGTCAACAACACGGCAAAAAACGTGAGGAGGAAGATTAACGGCGGTGATTGACGGAGAATCATAAATGCGGTGTTGTTCGAGGTGGCCTTGTGGCAGATAAACGACGGCGTTTCCTTTCTTCGGCAACGAAACCAGAGGTCCGGCACACGCGTGCCATAACTCTAAAGAACACACAACCGGAGTAGAATAAGACGACGTCGTTTTCGGAAACAGAGACAAATTTACCGACGGCGATGCATACGACGTCGTAACCTCGACTGTATCGTCGTTCAGATCAATCAAACCACACATCATCATAGAAATTAACACAGTTACAAATAATTAGCTTTCAAAAACTTCCACTAGTTATCATCACATTATAATGAAAGACTGAAAGCAAGTAAATGTTGGAAATGAAAGGGGGGAAGAAACATAAATGGGTATGTATAGAGAGGGAGTGGGCAAAGTGACTGCAAAATGTGCAGGTGGCGGTGCTGCAACAACAGCAGAAAGAGGAGAGAGAGAGAGCCCTGTAAATGCGGAGGATGTGTAGCGGTATGGTGTGTCCCCTCCTTATTCTACAAAAAGCTTTGTTTCTTTTTTCACATACAATTTCTCAATAATTCAAATCTTATAACACCATAATTGCTTCAAAATATAATACGATTGCTAGAACCAAGATCAACATTTTGGTCTTTAGATAGATAGAATCTAACATTAGTTTTTCCTTTTGTCGGCTTGGAGAACAATGTTCTTATTGTGGGTCAGGCTGCTTTCGGTAGCGAAGCTTGAGATTTTCGACTGGGGGTCGAAAATGTATATACATTAAAAAAGTTACAAAACCAGGGGTCGAAAACGTATATACCTAAAAAATTTCTATACGAAAAGGACATACCAGACGCTACTGAACGAAAAGTTCGGGGGTCAGACGCCCCCTCGGCCTAACTCTAAGCTACGCCTCTTGCTGCTTTATAAGGCTATGGGGTATAGGGAGGGTCATCCCCATAGTGGGCCGCCACATAGGACGTCACATCCCCATCCTCCAAAGGATGCCCCTCCTAGACATTTGAAGGGCGTGGAGGATGAGCCTACCCCATTTCAAATATTAAATTATTTTTTATTAGTTTAGTTTTATAAAAACACTACAAAATTAAAAACTACATAATTAAAACAACATAATTAAATCCATTACATAAAATTAAAAAAAATTACAAATCCTAAAAAAAATTACGGATCCTAAATAATTAAACAACGATTCCTAAAAGAAAATTAAACTACGAGATCCATTTTCTCTTAACTTCCTCTTTCATCCTCCGATAGACCTCACGTTCATGAAGGGTCGATAACCGGAGTATAGCCTTGCGTCGAAAACATGTTAGGATTCGGATTCGGGTTGGGGTTGTTCGGGTTGAAAGGATTCATGTTTTTTTAAAGAGATGAAGGATTTAAAAAATTGATGAGAAGAGTGGGTAGAATTTGGTAGAATGGTGTATAAAAATGGGGGAGTTTGTGTATTTAAAGTAAATAAAAAAACTTTTTTTTAAATTAGCCGTTTGAACAACGGTCAAATTATTGAAATTGGTGTAATGTGGCACGACAAGGGTGGCATGTATTGGCCGGGTGTGCCGAAGCCGGGCCTAGGGGCGCGGTGTTCCGGGGCGGCGCCGGACCGACCCCCATACCCATCAGCCTAATATGTTTAATGCAATTAATGCAAAGTGACCAAACATGAGAAAGCATGACTTGACCAACCAACATGTGTTTATATTATTTTGCATGTAGTTTTCTTGAACTAGAGCTTGTGAAGCTGCTAAGTGAGTCTGACGGGTCATGTATAGTAATGTTCTTTGTTTGCCATCTATTTGTGTGTATTAAATAATAAATATCAAAGTTAGATAAAATAGGGTTAAACGATTTTAAAGTTACAAAAGTTTCACAAATATCTTTTATCACCAATTTTCTAAATATACTTTTATTCTTTTACAATAACTAAGTGTTTAAACAGATGTTGAAGTTATATATTTAAAAAATGTTTTGTATATAATCCAATCACCATATAATAAAATAAAAGTGTTTTAATATTTAAGAAAAAGAAAAAGTCGTACAAGTGAATGAAAAGTAAAACTTAATAAAACATGTAAGAAAAGTTAAGACATGTCAAGAACTATAGACGAGGAAGATTACAAAATTTATGATTATTAATGTGTTTTGTCATAATTTCCGTAATTTTTAATAAATCATAAAGATGCTTAAATAATTTATTAAAATTTTAATATTTATTATAAGAAGTAGCACAGTGTAGGGTCAGTCATAGGAAAGAATGATGATGCGAATGATAAATTTGACAGGCAACCCGGACAGATCGGGTTTCCCTTCCAATCCAATATCGATCTTTGACTTCTATTACCTCTGTTTATTTTATTTTTATCTTTACGGAAAATTTTTAATTTGAAACTTTTTTTTAACCGCCAATAAAATCACAGGATAAGTGCTCTCAGTCGAGCAAATGCATTCCCTCCTTCATAAGGGTCAGAGTTGCATGCATATCCGAGCCACCAGTTTCAGGGAAACCCGCCTGCCCGAAGGCCCACTGCAGCAAAACCCGGTTCGGCTTAGTTTCGAACTGGCGACCTCCAGAGAGATCTAGTTCTAAACTCCATTGCTACCACCAATGTCCTTAAAGTGATGCTAGTGGGAGTTGAACTTGGGACCTTAATGAAAGAAACCAAGTGACTAACCACTAAACCAACTTGTCAGGACTTTTTTTTTCTTAATTTGAAACAATACGAGAATTTTTTTTAATCCAATCAAAATATTGAAAAACCTGTAAACTTTTCAAATTACATCAAAACAGAAGGTAGGCGGGCAACAAGTTGCGCCGCCAACCCTTTCTGAATTGCAAATCCTAACCTTCCAAAAACAAACCCCTGCCCCCCTGGGGTTGAACAATTGCTGTGGATGACCCGTTGAACCCCGATCAAGAAGTGGATAGCTTCTGGCGCTAGGGAGCCAAATGTGTCAAAGGCAAAAGGGACAAAGATATGCTGGTTTTCTGCGCAAGCTTTAGCGTGTTTATCCACATTCTTTGATTCTGTCGTTCTTGCTGCTTGTCCAGCTACAAACCCGTTTTCCTTTAAACCAACCAAAGGGGAAACCCCCGTGAGGTCCACACAAGCATGTTTCCCCCCAGCCCAGCCAAAGATGAGCAGATCCGCTGGTCGCATAGTAGACCCCCCTTCCATATGGTCCGTGAGGAAATTCACTGGAGCCTCTTTCTTAGCAGAAATCCCAGCTCTTCTTAGGATGTCCCACAAAACATCCCGCACCCAGTCATGCCGATATTTGAACCCGGGAGCTCTTTACAATGAACTGCGTGCTCCCCGTATTTATCCATACAAGCTTTACGGCATATCCGGCAGGTTTCATCTTCCGGGTACATAGGGATCCTCAACCGGTATTTGAGAATGACTCTGTATTCTACCGCAGACATGCATTTTCCCAACCCCTCAATCGGGATAACGGTTAAAAATTCCTGAGCATGAAGGACCTCAGGCACTCAAACACCGCCCTTTTTGCCGGGGTGACAAATCAAAAACTTCTGCCAGGCTTTGAGCGATTTTGCTAAACAGAGCATTCGCGAAAGTTTTTTTGTGGCTTCGAGGGGGCGGTGTCCTTATTAGAGAAACCGCCAATATCCAAGTCTGGGATAGAGACATTTAAGCGTTCGAGCGCCTGCTGATAGCCGGGTCAAGCCCGACGACCCCACTGTTTCGAAGGATATGATCCTGTAGTTCCCAAGACTGAGCTCTAGACGCCACAAAGGCATAAGCCCCAACATCTCGAGCTGAGAAGAGGCCCAAACCACCTAGACGCATTGGCAAAGATGCCAGACGCCATTGGAGGTCACCAAAGAAGGGGCCGCAACCCACTTACTATGTCTTCTATAGCCTCCCTGAGGCCATCATAGAACCGAGATACCGCATCCTCCATCAAATGGGGTTGACAAGTCCGCAGCCCAAAAAGTAACTTAGCAACCCCCATGCACGACCTTAGCAGAAGGAGTTCACATTGGGGATCCCTCAGGCAGGGCAAAAGTTTCATTAGTTCACCCGCCCCTGAGGCCCGCCGCTCTGCCAACTCCCAATAAAGTTAGGATCCCGCTAACAGCTCCACCAAGGAGCTTAAACCCCTTCTCGGGTCTACCAATACCATTCGGGAAAAGCCCGTTCTGAACTTTCTGCCTGTCACATGTCGGCCAAAAACCCTCTGTTTTCTTAATGTTGAGATAAAGCCCTAGAGATGGCCCCTCTTCGTTGATGATTTCTAAGGCTTTAGCAACCTCAGGCGTGTTGCCGTAATCGTCCCATCATCCAAGTACCAAGCATGAAACGGGAGGTTACAACGGTCCTGAACCCGGAGAATAAGAGGGTGTAAGGCAAGGGCAAAAAGAAGGGCCCCCAAAGGATCTCCTTGTTGCACTCCGGTAGTAGCCCCAATACATTCGTTACCAACATATAACCGAGCAGGCTGGGCGTAAAGAAATTGGACCCACCGATAGATTGACGGGCAACGCTGATGAACCTCTTGCAGAAAGGCTGTGCGGTCGACTGTGTTGAAAGCATTGGCGAAATCCACAGTAAGCAAGGCTAAGGAACCATCTGCATGATACGAGTTAAGAAACCTGTTCGCACTGTGAAGCATCGCCTCTGCCGCATTTGGCATCCCCACCCCAAATTGAAAGTCCCCCAAGTACTGGGCCATGTCTTCCTGACCTTCTTTATCGCAACCTTGGAAACCAACCTTCGCCAAATACCCCCACAGCAATAAGTCGAATTCCTTTATCGGGCTTCAATAAGGGGGTGAGGGGGGCCGAGGCAACAAACTCAGCAAGCACCTTAGGGTAGGATCCCACAAGCCAGTTAACAACTTCAGTAATGCTCGTAAGCAAACCTAAGGAAGTCACCGAGCCCTCGCCACCAATAGCATCTAACAGGTGTTGGGCCCGCATCCCGTCCCTACCACATGACGTCCCTTTAGGAAAGGATCGAATACAATTGAGCACACACTCCCCATCAACAACAAGAGTGGGTTGAGCTAAAGGGTTGGAAGGCAAGGACGGGGGTGGCACCACTGGGTGTTTATCAATAAGAGCTTTCAAGGTCGAATCACCTAGAGGGGCAACTCCATTAGAGCATAGGACCTTAACCACAACCGTGAAATGTCCATCCTGACTTTTCGAAGAGATTGCTTAATATTAGGGTCCCTTTCTTTGTCTTCCTCTCTCCTGCATTCTCCCCTAGGAGCCCTCGCCTCTCCCACGTTATCCAATAGGGAAGAAACCAAATCATCAAACCCAGACCCGTCTTTCCAAACTGCAAGCGCGTGCAAGATGTTACTACACTGTAGAGATTTCATGTTCCCTGATCTCCACTCTTGTCTGGAGGATGGTCTAACCACCCCCAAGGTGCAAGGCGGTAGCAAAAGCAATTAGACCCAATTGTTGACCGATCCTGGCGATGCTACCACTTTGCGCAAAGCACCTGTTAAAACCTGAGCAAACAACAGCCGACAACTGGGAGGAATGTTTTTAACAGTTTGAATAGGGAGGGAGAAAACACGCCGAGGATGTTAACATCACCCCCGAGCCCTGCTGGGTGACATGGGTTTGTGTCAACCACTACTTGACATGGTTTTCGGATCCCAACAATGAAATCTTCAACATCCCCTGAGATCCATGGAAAATGACACAACCTCATTATCATGCTTGCACCCCCTACTGAGTGCATGCATCACCATACACCTTCCACATAACCATTTATCCCCTGCCCTAAGAACTTCCGCAACATCCAAAAAAAGGTCCAAGTCCTTAGAGATAGCTTCCTTAAAAAATAGCCTTTGGTTTTTCTGTCTTGAGGTGGGTGCTTTGCATGTGTTCAAGTAGGCGGAAAAAACCCCAGACCCCAGTTTGCCATCTTTACATTCATGGAAAATTTGAAAGGGCAGGTACTTAAACCACTAGCAGAGCGCTGCACAGGGCCCCCTGACTTAATGTTCTGACCCCTCCTCGTAGGAGCCATGCGCGTATGTTAACTGTCAACGAAGAAAAAACACACTAACGGTGCACCGAACTCGAGATGAGTTGTGGGGTGGGAGAAAACCGGTAAAACCCTGTCAAAGACGAAAGAGGGCAGCAACCGCGGGTTGCCCACCCTCTAAATGGTACCCCATGGAACCCCTTACCCCATGGCGGGTTGCTAAATATTAACACAATCGAATCTGGATTACAAGATCAAATCGCCTTAACCAATACCCACTTCACAAGATTGCTAAAAAAACAAGTTTTCTAAAACCTTCACTTCATTGAGGCATTTGATCAAACACCTGGTGGGTTAACTATTTTTTCACAAAATAACACTCATACTTTTGAATCTTTGAATTGTGGTGAATGATAATATATCCAGAAGTGTACTAATAGATTAGCATGTGTATGTGGAGTTTGAATTGTGGGAGATGAGTAATGGTTTGAAAAAGAAAAAGAAAAGGAGAAAGGTGGAGCTAATTCAAATAATAACTGAAAACACACGAAGGTAGGGATAGATTACCGATTCAGATGAGAAAGTAGGAGGAGAAATTATTTACATATCTAAAAAACCGATGCAATCTTCAAAATGTTATTATTTTTTAGTCGACTATTAGTTTATATATTTTTACCAATTTATACCAACTGTTCTTAGAATCAGTTACATGAATTGTCCCGGTTGTATGCATATTCTGGTTTTGATTTTTAAATTTTACAGAAATTACAATATAAATTGATAGTTTACATGAACATAACCGTAGATTAAAAGTTTGTTTGGGGTCTCAGGCTTGATATGTGAAGCTTGTGCTCGAGTTTATTTTTAAAGTGAGCCTTAGAAAAAACTCAAGTTCAAACTCAACCTCATTTAAGCTTGACCGATTCACATGAGTTTTTAACAAGTTGATCTCAAATAGCTTACGCATTTTACACCCTTAATCAATATTATATCATATAAAACGAAAAGGTAAAAGTGATTAAAAATTGGTTTATTTTATTTTTCCTTCTACTATTTTATTTGATATTATAATTCTCTCCTTTATAATTTTTAGAAAAAGGTAAACATGGATAGAGATCAAGGAGAAACCTCCTTATGTTGTGAGAACCTCGAGAACTTTTACTTCTCATGCGAGTTTTGTCATCATTTTTTGAACAAAAGTAGATGAACATGTTACAAATAATCTGTAAAAAAAATAATAAGAAATTGACGAGCGGTGTTTTACGCTATTTACACTACTGTAAAAAAAGCATTGTGAAGGTATTCTACGCTAGTGTAAATTAACACATACTAGTTTTTTTAAAGTTGATTTATTTTTAGAATTTCTAGTAAAAAACATTTTTGAAAAACTTTTTTTAGCCAAGTTCTCACAACTCAAGAGAGTTTTCATTTTACCCTAACCTAGGTACAGATACCCGTATACATATATGCATATAGTGTATATGAGTTGGGTTCAATGTGGAACGTACAAAATTGGGCAATTGAGGGGAACCGACTCAAATGAACTCCGATTGAACTCATTCCAGCGACATTGGGACCGGCTCATCGAACCCTAACTAGAAACTTTAAACTCTAAAGCATAATCCTAAACCAACCCTAAATCTAAACTACAAGACTAAAACTAAGCTAAATCGTAAAATCTATACAATAAACCCTAAAAGCTAACCTAAAGCTAAATCCTAAACCTTAAAGCTAAAACCTAAATCTTCACGATAAACCCTAAAGCAAGACCCTTATATAAAACTCTAAAAGCCAAACTTTAAATCTTAAAAGCTAAACACTAACTCCAAAAGCTAAACCGTAAATATATAAAGTTCGAGATACGGTTTCCAATATCACTAAAATAAGTTCAATTAAAATCCGTTTGAGTCAGTCCCCTTTTTAGTGTTTCTCGTTGAACGTTTCACCGTATATATTATAGCATAGTTTTTTACTTTTATTTATAAAGTTGGATTGAAGTTACTCTAGTCTTTGACTGCTGTGCTCTTGTTCCTTTCTGCTTTTTTTCCTTGTTTGTTTCAACCCCCTGCTGACTTTTCTGTCTTTGCTTAATAAATAATAAAGTGCTGTTAAAAACAATATGTTATGATAAATAATTCATTTTAATCAATGAAAATAAGTCAGAATCAGACACGTGAAAACAAGGCGCGTGTGGATAAAACGTGAAGAAGGGGGGCCCAAGGTGAAAATACACTAGAGTACAAGTGGGTAAAAGGATGTGTCACAGTCACTTTAGTTAATTTTGCAGACCAACCCCTCTACTTTTTCGCGGGGCTCGTTGGGCCCCCTCACTTTTATCGCTGACATTATTAATATATAATTGCTGCAAATCTGTAGGTCCATTTTTCATCTCACGTCACTGTTCTTCAGTTGAACAATGTCTACCACTTTCAGTTTCTTTTATTTTAATTTATTTTTCTGTTTATAAAACTTTTTATTGTAGTGTTTCATTAAGACTTTTATACCATCTTTAAACATTAAACATACAAATTTTTAATCCACAAATGTAAATCTTGTGTGTTTGATTACACACTATAGTTTAGAACATGTCATAATTAAGTTCGTCTGACTACTTGGTTCATGCTGCAACAAATTCGTTCAGGAAATCAGACCAGTAACTTGTTTAGTGTGAAATGATTAGAAAATTCAAATTTTTTAGTATGATAAAAAATAACTAATTATACAATCCGGTTATGTCAACAAATGACATCTATACTTTTTGACGGTATGACATTTTATGATATAAAGTTATTAACGATAGAAATATACTACTGAAAGATAAGTGAATATAAGTAGTGAGGTCTATCTAGACCTTCATGTTAAGTTCTTTATTATATGAGCACACATTATTATGTAGAAAGATGTTATTCTACAAGAGGAAAGAATTGTACGAAGTGTAAGAGACAAGTTTGACCCTTGATTTGCAAGATCAATGGTTGAGATTAAGTGGTCCCTAAATATAGAATTCACATAACAAAAAACAAGGGAACAAGTGAGAAAATGGTAAAATAGGAAAATCCAATATTGTTAACTCATAAACCACTTCCACCTTGATTTTCAAATGGCTATAACTTTTTCATACGTTAATATTTTTTTAATAAAAATTACACCGTATTAACGAGCATTTCATTCTCTTTAATTCGAGCAACCTATTGCTATATTTTAACATTAAATTTTTTTGAAGGATTTTGAAGCCATATTACGTGATTACTTGAATTTTGAATGCCCAGTAAGTGACTACGTGATTTTGAATACCCATTACGTGATTACTTGATTTCATTGTAGTATTTTATGTAAACCATGCAAAATGATTACTTAATTACGTAACAATAGTTGACTATGTAAATTACATGAGTACGTGATTTTAAATACGCATTTCGTGATTAAATGATTTCATTATAGTATTTATGTGAAACTATACTGGGTGATTACGTAACATAACACATAATATTTCATATGGAATACCTAATGTTAAGGTACATCACGTATTAAGGATAAATTATACAAAACATTAGCCAAACCAACCTATAATAGCAACATAATGTCATATATTAGAGATTTAACCACGTAATAAAACATAAACAATCAAGTTCTTATTATTGAATGTGTAATCACGTAATAAGCATAATTGTATTAACATTAGTTATAACAAATCATATTAAATGTGTAATCACGTAATGAATTTACAATGAATGCGTAATGATTTAGTTGAATGTGTAATCACGTAATTGGTATTCAAAAATCACGTAATGGGTATTGAGTATTTAAAATCACGTAATCACGTAATGGGTACTTAAAGTCCTATAAATTATTTTTAAGAATACTATAGCAATAGGATGCTCGAATTAAAGAGAATGAAATGCTCGTTAATACGGTGTAATTTAAAAAAAAAAAAATATTAACGTATGAAAAAGTTATAGCCGTTTGAAAATCAAGGTGGAAACTAGTTAAAGGAAGAAAAGACAATCATATCCTTCTCTTTCTTAAATTGAGAAAAAAAATGTTGTCATAATTGTCTCCTACACTTGGTACAAAATTCTTCTCTTGTACATAATCCCTTACCTTATTATTTAACGATTAAAGTAGTTAAAAAATGATTTTGTTTCATCCTTAAGATAATTCTATTAACTTACTTTCATTTGTGTTTCATCATGTTTGTAGGCTGAATTTGTATATTTCAAAAAAAAATTTATTATGATATTAAAACATAAATTCAAATATTTGATCCATGAAGTTTGTTAAGGTGTTTAATGATTATAAGTAGCTAACAGACATCCTGATGGTAAGTGATATGTTTCACAAGTAAAAGGTTGGGAGTTCAAATCCTATAAAATATATGATGTGGTGTATTTATTATAGAAACTTTCGAAGTAGACTGTGTATCCAACATGTTTTGGCAACAACGTTGGCAATTCTACGACATTCAACTTCAACATTGAAGTGAGAGACAATAGCTTGATGCTTGGAAGAACATACATAACAAGTTATAGCCCAAGAACACCCAATACCTAGAAATGCATCGACGAGTATCGATACAAGAATATCTATGGGGCGAGATGTAGATGATACATATATTTGAAGGCTTGTAACCCATGATCAAAAGTGTCTTTAATGTAACGAAGAATACGGTTGAGGGCATTAAGGTGTGATTCTCCATAATTATGCATATATAAAGCAAACATGGTGAACAACCTACGAGATGTCCAGTTTAGTGAACATAAAATACCGGATAGCACTAACAATATTTGGATACAATGAAGGGTCCTCGGTTTTGAGTAGGAACAGTATGTCATATCATCGGCTAACATCATCCTTAAGGTCCATAGAGAACGAGAGATGGAGAGAGAGGCTAAGAATGGATGGGAGAGGGTGAGATGATTGAACGAGATATGGATTAGACTACCAAAGGTGGTTTTGAGTTATGTGGGCAACTAGCAAGACTAAGCGGGTAAATAGGAATAATTTGAGCAAGCTAATGGAGTCAACTTCAGCTTGAACTCGGTTCGTTTAAATCGAACAAATTTTAAGCGAACTTTTTTCAAGTTAGCTTTGAGCTATGGGTTATTTAAACAACCATAGTGGTGACAATTTCTCGAAATTGCAGTAACAACAGTGTAAGCAGTTGAATAGGCATCGACACTTGGGATTCCGATAGAAGCATGGTGACGCGTGACTTTTCACGGGATCGGTTGCCTTTATTGAGAAGAAGTATAAAATTCTTAATCCTTGTAGAAGAATTTTATATATTTGTAGTTTTATAGTAAATCTGAATTGAGGATTTCTTTTGCTTTGGAAAAGATAAATCAATGAAAAGCAGTAGTTATTTCATATTTCACCATATTTACCTTTTTCACCAAGGGTGGACCAAGTACTTTGACCAACAACGAACACCATCTTAAATGTTCAATAGACATAAGTTACATAACTATAGATTATTTGAGCAACTTTTTTATTTAATATAATATAGGGGAGAGATAAGAAAGAAAACTCGTCTTAGTTAAAAAAAACTAAGAAACTCAATTGAATGACATAATTTTGCCACGTGTTGAATGGACCTAATTTTGCCACGTGTTACATCTTTTTGTAGATTGTGTTACGTGTAACAACTAGAGAATGCCACGTGTTACTTGTAACAACTTTTGCAGACTTTCAGTTTTTTCTGAAAAAGTAAAAGTGTTACACGTAACACATCTGCAAAAACTGTAACACATGGCAAAAGGAGGTCCATTCATTTAGGTTTCTTAGTTTTCTTAACTAATATGAGTTTTTTTTTCTATAATTGCCCTATAATATATATATATATATATATATATAAAGACATAAATTATTAAATAAATAGAACCTAAAGGGATTGTATTCTAATATTGTCAAAGAAAGAATATAGCAGGAATATGGGGTATGGAAGAGAGTAGTTTTCAAATGATGGTCGCCACATAGGCGTTTACGTAAACAGGTGTGAGAATGGACCTAAAGGGGATAGACTTAGGTGTGAGAGATTGACATCAAAGGCAAGCCGGAGACGACAGGCCATCCCTAGGGGGGCGGTGTGCTGGTCGGCTTAGGCTATGGTGTTGTCTCTTGAATGGTGAGAGTTCTATGCCTATAATGTGAATGATATAATTTTTAAAAGTAAATTTAATGAGTGTGTGAATTACTATTTAAAAAAATAAAAAAATATGAAATAAATATCTTCTTTTTATAACGTCTATCATTATCTAAAACATAAATATCCACTCCTTTTTCATCCACAAATCAAAGGACAAAAATATGTTAAATCTTAATTCTAGTTATTCCCATTTAAACCCATATTTCATCAAGGACGAGTGTTACTTTCATACCTAAATTACACCAGTATATATCTAATATTACCCAATGATAGAAAATTAAACTTTGATCTTCTCCCTAATAAGACTATGAGATGTGGTGGTGTTTGGGTTAACATGTGGCGGAGGTGGGCTTGCATCGAAACATGCTCAACCAGATCAGCTTGAAGATTTGAACTTATTTGTCTTGACTCGATTAGATTTTTGTTTAGCGCTCTCTCCTTGGCTCGGTCTCCTCGGGATAATATTCAACCACCGCACGCCCTTCATCGTCTAAAATCATGTTGTGTAGAATGATGCACGCGTACGTCACGTTTCTTATTTTATCTTTTCAATATTATCGAAAAGGCATGCTTAATATGCCCCACCTTTTTTGTAACATACCAAACACTCGCTCGACGTCTTTGCGTGCCACCATCTGAACTGTTACACCCCAACCGATGGCGGAAACATCGGGATGAGACGAACAAATTGCTCAAAACGTCATAACACTACTTTGCGATAATAAGTTAAACGTAATAATTTTATTGATATTAAAAATTGAGATACATTGTTCAATAAACGAAATACAACGAGTTCAAATAGCATAAACAACTTAAACGAAATACAATAATCCAAAATTTAGGTGTGTATCTAGTCCACCCTATTTGCATTTCTTCCATCACGTCAACTTAGTTTCCTTCAACATTATTAAAATAATATATATATCAACAAAATGTTGGCGAGCATACAAGTTTGATACATAGCATAAATAAGAATAATTTCGTCTCATATCCAACATGGCAACTTGTGTATAAATGGTGATTGCATACTAGAACATGTGTATTTATATTCAAACCAAAGTCTAACGCAATTGTTATTACCCAACATAGTCTTAAAACGGGTGTTTAAAAGGTTACTTAACAATACCGAAAGCATACGGGCGGGCGTTACTCCTATAGCGCTATATTTGTTAAGGTTGGCTAGCAAAGTTAATGATATATATCACAAGTCTAACATAGCATGCGTTAATTGAGTATATAAACAAGTATCATGTTATAATGGATAGAGCAAGTTGTAAACTAGTGTTATCGTTTTTGTACATGTTGCACCCAAAATAAAAATAGGAAAACGGGATCGAGTATACTCACGGTTTCGCAAGCTAAATCCGACTTAAATCCCGAGAGTGTGGTAGGTTGATTATCTTGGAGCACCTTGTCCTTCTACAAGAAGTAACAAAGGCATATGAGTATTGGGAGTTAACGGGAGATTATGGATTCGGAGTTTAAATAACGTAAAAATAGTATTATGAAAGTAATCATCTTGTACTCATGACACTTGTTCTTGACACTATAGAAACCGCAAGGGTTTGGTGTGTTTTCATTGATTCGAAGACCCATTAGAATCGTAACAAGTGTATGGTCCTTAGATGATGTAACTAGTTTCTTAACAAGTTACTATGGAGTTATTATTAAGTCTTTGTCACGTGTATGTATACATATATATAATATACTTAGTTTAGGTGCTTTAAATCATAAATCAAGCATGAGGTAGGAGATCAAAGTCTCCATTTAGGCACCTCTAGTGTCATGGATATCATGTAGGAGGTAGGAAGAACAAGCTTCCATTTAGGTACCTCTAATGTTCATCACTACACTTGTGTTATAAACACAAGGAGGGTCAAGAACTAAGTAATAACAACAACTAATCCAATGTAAAACATCAAGTTGTGTGTGGATTCAAGATGGGTTGCCAAGGCTAGACCATCTTCACACATGCACAAGTTAAGCTTGGACTCTACTTGTGGGTGTAAACCCAAGTTGAAAACAGAAAGTTTGTGAGGTTTTCACCTCTAGTTTGACATGTCTCAACCTTGTTTTTAAGCCTAACCAACCACTAATAGTGTTGTAAGCATTCGGACATAGGTTTGAGATGAGATAACTCAAGTTTGAACAAGTTTAACAAAGTTTAGAATCAAAACAGAAAGTTTAGTACACTTTGGTGAAGTTCCAAGTCTGGATTCTCCAAGGAGAACCCATGGAATCATACCCAAGGTTGTTCCAAGTGGTTTGAAAGAAGAATGAATGAAAAAGATGAAGTATAAGTGAGGTTATGCTCACTTTTGCAACTTCAGTGAATCTGCCTTGCTACTGATTTCTCAGCTGGATTTAGAGTGTCTAAGAGAGGGATTAGAGTGTTTGCAAAGTGGAGGAAGTGTGGAGGAGGCTTGGGTTTTATAGGAAGTGATTAGGGTTTGTTGGGAGTTGATTTAATGCAAGAAACACAATAAACAAACACAAAATTGACCAACCAGGAGCTGAAAATAACTTTTTGCGGATTAGGGGGACTGGCGGGGAGCGAGAAGAATTGGGAAACACGCTCGCGGCCCGCGAGAAGGTAATTTTCCCAAACTTCATTAATTTTTGTCATTTTTAGCCCCTGAAGTTGTTTTTGATAGTTTTAAGGTGTTTTAAGCATAAAAGGCATAGTATAGGGGTTACCTATGTAATGTAAGCATAATAATGAGTATTAACAAGTATGATCAAGTATGAACATCGCGTATAAGTTTCGTATTTCAGCATATAAGTCACATATTGTAAGTTTATCAAACGTTTGCGTGTATTGCGGATCAAGTAGCATATATGTAGACACAAATGAGTTTGACATGATTAAAATAGACCATGATTAAAATATAATATGATTAAAATAGAAAATGATTAAAATAGAACACGCGTTTCATTATGATTCAAGTCTCGAAATATCGATTACAACGGTAAGATGAATACAAATGATTATAAGGGTTTCCAAAAATAGAAATACAACATGAACTTTCCAAATATAGAAAGTTTGAAATAGCAGGGCGTTACAGTCTCCCCTCCTTTAGGAAATTTCGTCCCGAAATTTAGGAAGATGTAACGAATAGATGCGGATACTTGGTCTTCATATCACTCTCGAGTTCCCAAGTAAATTCAGCGCCACGTTTACCTTCCCATCGAACCTTGACGATAGGAATTCGACTGCGCCTCAATTGCTTGACTCATCGGTCCATGATTTCGACCGGTTTCTCCACGAAGTGCAAAGTCTCGTTGATTTGGAGATCTTCGATGGGAACTTGAAGTCCTTCTTCAGCTAGACACTTTTTGAGGTTCGAAACATGAAAGATAGGGTGAACGTTGTTGAGCTCTTCAGGCAGGTTCAGTCGATACGCAACCTTACCAATCCTTTCGAGAATTTTGAAAGGACCTACGTAGCGAGGTGCGAGTTTACCTTTCTTGCCAAAACGAACTACACCCTTCCAAGGGGATACCTTGAGGAGTACATGGTCACCAACGTTGAATTCCAAAGGTTTGCGTCTTTTATCAGCGTAGCTCTTTTGGCGACTTCGAGCCTTGAGTAGGTTATCACGTATTTGCAAGATCTTGTCCGTTGTTTCTTGTATAAGTTCGGGACCAGTGAGTTGAGCTTCACCAAGCTCGTGCCAACAGATAGGCGATCGACATTTTCGACCATATAATGCCTCGAATGGGGCCATTTGAATACTGGCGTGATAACTGTTGTTGTATGAGAATTCTACCAACGGTAAATGTGAATCCCAATTGCCGCCAAAATCGATTACGCAAGAACGAAATATCTTCTAGAGTTTGAATGGTACGCTCAGTTTGACCATCGGACAGAGGATGAAAAGCAGTACTAAGATTGAGGTGAGTACCGAGAGCTTTATGGAAG
The DNA here is from genome assembly GCA_947069175.1 of Scalesia atractyloides. Classification (NCBI taxonomy): domain Eukaryota; kingdom Viridiplantae; phylum Streptophyta; class Magnoliopsida; order Asterales; family Asteraceae; genus Scalesia; species Scalesia atractyloides. The sequence continues at coordinate 33,878,132 of CAMTDV010000021.1, forward strand.
GTTTGCCAATGACGCGAAGTGAAACGACCATCACGGTCCGAAATGATGTCAATGGGGATACCATGACAACAAATTACTTCATCCGTGTAGATACGAGCCAATTTCTCGACTTTATAATCTTCACGAATGGGGAGGAAGTGCGCGGATTTGGTCAAACGGTCAATGATGACCCAGATGCTCTCGTGACCAGATGACGTTCAAGGAAGTTTGGTGATGAAGTCCATAGCGATACTCTCCCATTTCCAAACAGGAATTTCTGGTTGTTCGAGTAGCCAAAGGGGCGTTGATGCTCGGCTTTCACTTTGGAACACGTGAGGCATTTCGAGACATAGAGGGCGATATCCTTCTTCATGTCAGGCCACCGATAAGACGTACGTAAGTCTTGATACTCTTGTGGGCACTGGATGATGGAATATCGGATTTGTGGATTCCTTCATCAAGAAGTCACGAAGGTTGTCGCGATTTGGATTCCAGACTCGATTGAGATAGTATAACATACCATCGGCTTTGGACGAGAATTGATCTTCGGCAACACACTTCATCTCATTGTATAAGTTGTTCTCGTTGATGGATGAGTGTTGGGCCTTAAGAATTCGGTCCTGAAGATTGCTTAAGATCTGGAAACAGTGGAGGCTCTTCGCATGAGGTTGACGACTTAGAGCATCGGCTACAACATTCGCTTTACCAGGGTGATAGCGAATCTCGCAGTCATAGTCGTTGAGCAACTCTACCCATCGACGTTGACGCATGTTGAGTTCTTTTTTATTGAAGATGTGCTTAAGGATCTTATGGTCGGTGAAGCCCACACACTTAGTACCATAAAGGTAGTGTTGCCATATCTTCAATGCAAAAACAACCGCACCAAGTTCAATGTCGTGTGTAGTGTAGTTTTTCTCATGAATCTTGAGTTGTCTTGAAGCGTAGGCGATAACCTTGTCTCGTTGCATAAGAACGCAACCAAGGCCTCGGTTTGAAGCATCGCAATACATGACAAAATCATTGTTTCCATCGGGAAGAGCGCGGATAGGAGCATTACAAAGCATGTCCTTGGGTGTTTGAAAAGACTCCTCTTGTTCGGGACCCCAAACAAAAGGTTTATCTTTTTGGGTCAAAGACGTAAGAGGAACGACGACTTTTGAAAAGTTCGAAATGAAGCGACGATAGTAACCGGCTAAACTAAGGAAAGAACGAATTTCGGACGGAGATTTTGGAGCGATCCAATTCTTTACGGCTTCGATTTTCGCGGGATCAATGTGAATGCCTTTCTCATTCACAACATGACCGAGAAATTGTACTTCGTTTAGCCAAAATTCACACTTGGAGAATTTGGCGTATATTTTTTCACGTTGAAGAAGTTCAAGGATAAGACGTAAGTGTCGCTCGTGCTCGCCTTGAGTCTTGGAATAGATGAGGATATCGTCTATGAACACGATCACAAAGCGATCCAAGTATAACTTACACACCCGATTCATTAAGTCCATGAAGACCGCGGGTGCATTCGTTAAACCGAATGGCATAACTACAAATTCGTAGTGACCGTATCTAGTACGAAAGGCGGTTTTAGGGATATCTTCTTCGAGGACTCGAAGTTGATGATAACCGGAACGAAGGACGATCTTGGAAAAGCAAGTTGCGCCTTGAAGTTGATCAAAGAGGTCATCGATGCGGGGAAGAGGATAGCAGTTTTTTACGGCGAGTTTGTTGAGTTCGCGATAATCGATACACATCCGAAACGAACCATCCTTCTTCTTGATGAATAAAACGGGAGCGCCCCAAGGAGAAGTACTAGGGCGTATAAAGCCTTTATCAAGAAGTTCTTGAAGTTGGCTGGATAGCTCTTGCATTTCCGAGGGTGCTAGGCGATAAGGAGATTTAGCAACAGGCGTAGCGCCAGGAATGAGATCGATGCGGAAACCAACTAAACGAGGAGGAGGTGGACCAGGAAGGTCTTCGGGGGAAACGTCAGGAAAATCACACACCACTGGAACATCACTTACGTCATTTCCCTTGCCCTTTTCTTCCATGATGTGGGCTAAAAAGGCAAAGTACTCCTTACGTAAGTACTTGTTCACTTGGGTGCATGACATGAGTTTGAGACCTTTTGAGGGTCTTTCTCCATAGACGTGCAAAGTGTCACCGGACGGAAGAGGCAATCGATTAAACTTTCCATGACAAGCGATTTCAGCATGGTTTTTACGAAGCCAATCCATACCTACTATGATATCAAAACTACCCAATTGCATGGGTATGAGATCGATAGAGAACACATGATTATTGAGGGTGAGAAAACAATCGCGAAGAATAGAGTCGACGGTGATGGACTTGTCATTGGCAACTTCGACGGTGAAAGATTTTAGAAGCTTAGAGCATGCACATTTTAACATTGGTTCAAATTCTACGGATACAAAACTTTTATCCGCACCAGTATCAAATAGTAAAGAAGCATATAAGCCATTGACAAGGAACGTACCGTTCACGACTTCATTGTCGTGTTGCGCTTGGTTTGCGTTGATGTTGAAAGCGCGACCACGAGGAGCCTGTTGTTGCTGCTCTTGATTTAATTGAGGACATTGGGGACGAAGGTGATTTGGACCACCGCACTTGAAGCAAGCTCGGACATTGTTGGCAGGAGCATGACGGTTTTGGTTTTGGGGAGGTTGCTGGTTTTGGTTGCCTTGTGGTGCAGGACCATTTCGGCAAGCTGCCGTTACATGCCCAAACCGATTGCAATTGGTGCAATGGCGACATGCGATGTTGGCTGGGTGATGGTGATGGCATATAGTACACTTGGGATGATTCCCAACGTACGGCTTTCTTGCGGGTTCTTGAGGGGGATTTGGGTTTACAGCTGGTGTGATCGCGTTGCAACTTTGGTTTTGAAACTTTCGTTTCTTGCCATTGTTGTTTCGCGATTGGCTTTTGGGTTCATTAGGTTCGGTGGTGGCTTGGTTGGCAGATTTAGTGGAGCTGGAGGGTTTGGTTTTATCCCGAACGCGGTTATCATTGATCTCGGCAGCGAGACGGTAAACATGGTCAAGGTTATTGGGGCTGGAGGCTTGAATGGCATCACGTATGGCAGGAGGAAGGCCGTTGAGGTATTTCCTAATAGCACGTGTAGGCGTGTTCACGAGGTGGGGAACGATGATGCTTAATTGTTTGAAGTGGATGGTGTAACCAAGGTTATCGTCACCCACTTGCCTGAGGTTCCAAAATTCATTCTCAAGCTTTTCTTGTTCATGGGGAGGACAAAACTCCAACATCATCATCTCCCTAACCTCGATCCAAGGTAGGGCATAGGCTACTTCATTGGAGCGGGTGTTACGCTCGTTCGTCCACCACTCGAGAGCTCGAGCCTGGAAGACGCCCGTTGCGCTTCGGGTTTTGAGGTGCTCAGGACAATCACTGTTGATGAATGTCACTTTGATGCTCTCAAACCATTCGAGCATAGCAGTGACACCCTCGTTGCCAGTGAATGGCCTAGGGTTTCAAGCGATGAAGTGCTTGTAGTTGAAAGAGGTAGGCTTAGGTTGGTCGGCCTTGGAGTTGACAGACGAGTTGGCGGTAGTAGCAATAACCTTGCTCACAATGTCGGGAATGACTTGAGCCATTTGCTTCGCCATGAATGCAAGCAATTCTTCTTGCTAGCGCTTGACTTTGAGCTCTTCTTGGAGTTGGAAAGACGGTTAGTAGACATCTACAAGGTTGATGGTAAGAGGTGAGACTTGATCATAATGTTTTTGAGAAAAGACATTTTGCATAATTTAGCATGTAACATATAGCACATAGTTTCAAATAGTTTACTTTGGCAAAATAAGAGTTCACATAGTATAATCACAAATATTGACATGAAAGAGTGCAAATTTAGTTTGTTCACGAAGGATTATTGTTGTTTGAGATTGCGAGATAAGTGCAACTTGTTTAAATGAATCGAAGCTAGTAACGTTCAAGGTATAAAACACATTGAAATTGAATTAGCATAAAAGATAGGCTCAATAAAACATTGGAATGTTTCGGGTAGAGAAACGTCGACTATTCCAAAGTGGATCGAAAGTTCTTTCGAGTTAGGGAAACATGTTTTGGCCTAATAGGTAGAATACTCTCATCAAGAAGCGACTAACGGTATTCACCCTTCCAGTTACTACATGTCCCTAGTCGATCGAAAATTCGAGACTTTGGCGAGATTGAAAATCGAGGAATGGGACTAGTTAACAATGTGCGGGTTTCACCCCTAACTTGATAATATCACACCCTAAATGTGGTTGGTACTTACCAAACGAGGAGCAAATTCCGACTCGTTGGTAAGGATCCACTAGAGTTTGAAATGGAAGTCTTCCATCAAGGTGTGGATGTCACTCCTAACTTGATGGCGTAACCTCGTGTAAAATTGCAAACGCGAAATGAGGGATTTCACAAAATATTGTGGGCCATTGGGCCTATCTTGGTGCAAATCATCTCGTTGATGTAATAAGAGTGTCTTCAAATGTGTAATTTGTGTAAGATGTTTTAGGAAAGACACATAGTAATATTTAGACAAAAGAAGAGATAGAAGCAAAGTAGGAAGAATTAACATTTTAAGCATGAATAAGGAATAGTAAAAAACCGGACACTTAAACTATAGACTAGGTCAAGAGCATGGCAATTTTCCTAATTCCCTATAGTTATGGCTCTGATACCAATCTGTCACACCCCAACCGATGGCGGAAACATCGGGATGAGACAAACAAATTGCTCAAAACGTCATAACACTACTTTGCGATAATAAGTTAAACGTAATAATTTCATTGATATTAAAAATTGAGATACATTGTTCAATAAACGAAATACAACGAGTTCAAATAGCATAAACAACTTAAACGAAATACAATAATCCAAAACTTAGGTGTGTATCTAGTCCACCCTATTTGCATTTCTTCCATCACGTCAACTTAGTTTCCTTCAACATGTATTAAAATAATATATATCAACAAAATGTTGGCGAGCATACAAGTTTGATACATAGCATAAATAAGAATAATTTCGTCTCATATCCAACATGGCAACTTGTGTATAAATGGTGATTGCATACTAGAACATGTGTATTTATATGTCAAACCAAAGTCTAACGCAATTGTTATTACCCAACATAGTCTTAAAACGGGTGTTTAAAAGGTTACTTAACAATACCGAAAGCATACGGGCGGGCGTTACTCCTATAGGCTTATATTTGTTAAGGTTGGCTAGCAAAGTTAATGATCATATATCACAAGTCTAACATAGCATGCGTTAATTGAGTATATAAACAAGTATCATGTTATAATGGATAGAGCAAGTTGTAAACTAGTTTTATCGTTTTTGTACATGTTGCACCCAAAAGAAAAATAGGAAAACGGGATCGAGTATACTCACGGTTTCGCAAGCTAAATCCAATTAAATCCCGAGAGTGTGGTAGGTTGATTATCTTGGAGCACCTTGTCCTTCTACAAGAAGTAACAAAGGTGTATGAGTATTGGGAGTTAACGGGAGATTATGGATTCGGAGTTTAAATAACGTAAAAATAGTATTATGAAAGTAATCATCTTGTACACATGACACTTGTTCTTGACACTATAGAAACCGCAAGGGTTTGGTGTGTTTTCATTGATTCGAAGACCCATTAGAATCGTAACAAGTGTATGGTCCTTAGATGATGTAACTAGTTTCTTAACAAGTAACTATGGAGTTATTATTAAGTCTTTGTCACGTGTATGTATACATATATATAATATACTTAGTTTAGGTGCTTTAAATCATAAATCAAGCATGAGGTAGGAGATCAAAGTCTCCATTTAGGCACCTCTAGTGTCATGGATATCATGTAGGAGGTAGGAAGAACAAGCTTCCATTTAGGTACCTCTAATGTTCACCACTACACTTGTGTTATAAACACAAGGAGGGTCAAGAACTAAGTAATAACAACAACTAATCCAATGTAAAACATCAAGTTGTGTGTGGATTCAAGATGGGTTGCCAAGGCTAGACCATCTTCACACATGCACAAGTTAAACTTGGACACTACTTGTGGGTGTAAACCCAAGTTGAAAACAGAAAGTTTGTGAGGTTTTCACCTCTAGTTTGACATGTCTCAACCTTGTTTTTAAGCCTAACCAACCACTAATAGTGTTGTAAGCATTCGGACATAGGTTTGAGATGAGATAACTCAAGTTTGAACAAGTTTAACAAAGTTTAGAATCAAAACAGAAAGTTTAGTACACTTTGGTGAAGTTCCAGGTCTGGATTCTCCAAGGAGAACCCATGGAATCATACCCAAGGTTGTTCCAAGTGGTTTGAAAGAAGAATGAATGAAAAAGATGAAGTATAAGTGAGGTTATGCTCACTTTGGCAACTTCAGTGAATCTGCCTTGCTACTGATTTCTCAGCTGGATTTAGAGTGTCTAAGAGAGGGATTAGAGTGTTTGCAAAGTGGAGGAAGTGTGGAGGAGGCTTGGGTTTTTATAGGAAGTGATTAGGGTTTGTTGGGAGTTGATTTAATGCAATAAACACAATAAACAAACACAAAATTGACCAACCAGGAGCTGAAAATAACTTTTTGCGGATTAGGGGGACTGGCGGGGAGCGAGAAGAATTGGGAAACACGCTCGCGGCCCGCGAGAAGGTAATTTTCCCAAACTTCATTAATTTTTGTCATTTTTAGCCCCTGAAGTTTGTTTTTGATAGTTTTAAGGTGTTTTAAGCATAAAAGGCATAGTATAGGGGTTACCTATGTAATGTAAGCATAATAATGAGTATTAACAAGTATGATCAAGTATGAACATCGCGTATAAGTTTCGTATTTCAGCATATAAGTCACATATTGTAAGTTTATCAAACGTTTGCGTGTATTGCGGATCAAGTAGCATATATGTAGACACAAATGAGTTTAACATGATTAAAATAGACCATGATTAAAATATAACATGATTAAAATAGAAAATGATTAAAATAGAACACGCGTTTCATTATGATTCAAGTCTCGGAATATCGATTACAACGGAAAGATGAATACAAATGATTACAAGGGTTTCCAAAAATAGAAATACAACATGAACTTCCAAATATAGAAAGTTTGAAATAGCAGGGCGTTACAGTCTCCCCTCCTTTAGGAAATTTCGTCCCGAAATTTAGGAAGATGTAATGAATTGATGCGGATACTTGGTCTTCATATCACTCTCGAGTTCCCAAGTAAATTCAGCGCCACGTTTACCTTCCCATCGAACCTTGACGATAGGAATTCGACTGCGCCTCAATTGCTTGACTCATCGGTCCATGATTTCGACCGGTTTCTCCACGAAGTGCAAAGTCTCGTTGATTTGGAGATCTTCGGGTGGAACTTGAAGTCCTTCTTCAGCTAGACACTTTTTGAGGTTCGAAACATGAAAGATAGGGTGAACGTTGTTGAGCTCTTCAGGCAGGTTCAGTCGATACACAACCTTACCAATCCTTTCGAGAATTTTGAAAGGACCTACGTAGCGTGGTGCGATTTTACCTTTCTTGCCAAAACGAACTACACCCTTCCAAGGGGATACCTTGAGGAGTACATGGTCACCAACGTTGAATTCCAAAGGTTTGCGTCTTTTATCAGCGTAGCCCTTTTGGCGACTTCGAGCCTTGAGTAGGTTATCACGTATTTGCAAGATCTTGTCCGTTGTTTCTTGTATAAGTTCGGGACCAGTGAGTTGAGCTTAACCAATCTCGTGCCAACAGATAGGCGATCGACATTTTCGACCATATAATGCCTCGAATGGGGCCATTTGAATACTGGCATGATAACTGTTGTTATTTGAGAATTCTACCAACGGTAAATGTGAATCCCAATTGCCGCCAAAATCGATTACGCAAGAACGAAATATCTTCTCGAGTTTGAATGGTATGCTCGGTTTGACCATCGGACTGAGGATGAAAAGCAGTACTAAGATTGAGGTGAGTACCGGGAGCTTTTTGGAAGGTTTACCAAAGACGCGAAGTGAAACGACCATCACTGTCCGAAATGATGTCAATGGGGATACCATGACGACAAATGACTTCATCCGTGTAGATACGAGCCAATTTCTCGACTTTATAATCTTCACGAATGGGAGGAAGTGCGCGGATTTGGTCAAACGGTCAATGATGACCCAAATGCTCTCGTGACCAGATGACGTTCAAGGAAGTTTGGTGATGAAGTCCATAGCGATACTCTCCCATTTCCAAACAGGAATTTCTGGTTGTTCGAGTAGGCCAGAGGGGCGTTGATGCTCGGCTTTCACTTTGGAACACGTGAGGCATTTCGAGACATAGATGGCGATATCCTTCTTCATGTCAGGCCACCAATAGGACGTACGTAAGTCTTGATACATCTTGTCGGCACCGGGATGAATGGAATATCGGGATTTGTGGGATTCCTTCATCAAGAAGTCACGAAGGTTGTCGCGATTTGGAATCCAGACTCGATTGAGATAGTATAACATACCATCGGCTTTGGACGAGAGTTGATCTTCGGCACCACACTTCATCTCATTGTATAAGTTGTTCTCGTTGATGGATGAGTGTTGGGCCTTACGAATTCGGTCCTGAAGATTGCTTAAGATCTGGAAACAGTGGAGGCTCTTCGCATGAGGTTGATGACTTAGAGCATCGGCTACAACATTCGCTTTACCAGGGTGATAGCGAATCTCGCAGTCATAGTCGCCATTGTTGTTAATAATAACCCCCCCCCCGTGTGATGAGGACGACAAATCGATTGCATGTATTTTATTGGTGAAGACGATTCGCTTGAACTTGAAGAAACCATTGCATGTATTTTATTGGTGGTGGAAATAAGATTTCAAAGTTTGGATAAAAAACTAATTAGTATTGTGCGTTTATATAGGGAATAAATAAAAACAATTTTTTTTACAATAGCCGTTAGCCCAACGGATCTAATGAGCCAGCCAATCATGGCCAACCACACATCAGCCAAGACCCCGCGAACCCACGCCAGCGAGGCAACGCCGCTAAACATGTTGGTTCGGTGTATCTGCAGCGGCGTTGCCTGGCTAGCCACGCCTCAAATCGCCGCCCACACCCCACGGTCTAAACAAGGTCCTTTATCATCCATCCAAAGCTGCGAAGCTAAAAAAACATCGTTTTAATGTTACACCCCGTACGTATAATATAGTTATGAGTATAAGAACTTTTTTATAAAATAACAAAAAGGTATCTATTTTTTAGTATTTTTAATTATGTCGCTTTTTTCGTCCATTATTATCAGACTTTAAGGCCATAAAATACATGTTTATCAGTTTAATTATGTGCCACATGAACTACATTTCTAATGGTGAAGAGGTATGATCCCACAAAGCGAATCCTATGTGGCGAGACCATACCACTTAATCCAACAAAGGCGGCACACATCACCAGGCTTGAAATAAACTGCAAGGAAGATACCAAAAGCTTCTAGAAGAAGTCGCAAGGGACAAGAAAGATGCTATCTCCGACAACAACTGCAGAAGGGCGCCTAGCTGGACGAGTGAGGATATACCACGTCATCCACTACGATGATGAGCACGTAGGAGACAAGAAGGATATTCCCCCATGATCCAGCTAGCGTCGAATGACAGCTGGAGGAGCCTGTTGATGCCTCCCATCCTTCGGCTATAAATAGAGGCTCTCTATACAGGTTTATTCATTCACTCTCACACTCAACTCTTATTTTGTTGATTTACACTTATCACCGGAGAAACCATACTTATTCTCACGCCGGAGGGTGGTCACGAGAAGAACCCCCTTCTTCTTCTCCTCGTGGCGAGTCACCGGTGTTTCCATTTTGCAATGTTTAGTATTCGAGAACGGAGGAAGAGATTGAACTAACACTCAGAGATCTATTAACCTAGAGTTAACTGGTGTTTCAACATTGGCGCCCACCGGTTTTTTACAAACAACATTCGTCTTTTCCTTAAGAAAAAGGTTCTCTCATGGCTGGACAAGGTGAAGAAGAACACTCCATATTTGGTCCCGTCATGGACAACGTTCAGGTCCAAGGGCACCAAGGAGACGAGAACATCCAAAGAGTAACAAGAAACACTGAGATCCCAGATCTCTTCGGAAGTGCAACGAGGATCATACATCAAGCAATTCCAGCGGTGCAAGCAGGAAACCCTGGTGCTGGGCCGTCCACACCGTCAGGACCAACTCAACAAAACATCGCTGCGCTATTAGGATTACCAGAAGGGGAAACCCTCGCTTCCTAGTATACTAAACAACAAGCATCACTCAATATCATCTATGCGCAGTTGAACGCACAGCAGGCAGTGATACAAGCCCAGGCGCTCCAGACACCGCTAATAACTCCCGCGCCGAGCTCATTGCACAACTTAATCTCAGAATACATCGATTCACGAGATCATCATCAGGAGAGAACACGCTCTACAAGACAACCAACGGTGCAAGAAACACGTGACACATACGGCGAAACAGAGAGCAACTTTGAGCAGAATGCACAGCAGAAGCAGAAAACACCTTTGCACAGCCGGCTAGGGCCGCGCAACATCAACAAAGAATGGGATGCCTACGAGGAAGAAGATTCAACCTACAAGCTAGACGAGTGTTCCGTCTTCAGTAGGCTACCACACAATCACGAGTAGTACAGACCCCGCATACGCGCACAGTATAACCGGGATGCAGAACACGACTATACCTTGAGTTATCAGCCAGAAGGAGTAGCCGAAAAATCCAAATTCGTCAGGGAAATCACCATGGCACCGTTAGAAAAAACAAAGTTACCACACAACGTGGGGAAGTACAATGGGTTAACAGAACCAGACGATCACTTGCAAGTATTCACAAGCGCAGGCGTGGTAGGAGGATGGTCCTTGCCAGTCTGGTGCCAGCTATTCGTGCAAACTTTCGTGGGGGCAGCACGCGCATGGTTTGACAGCTTACCAGCAGGAAGAATCAAATCATGGATGGATTTCCAAAAAAATTTCTATCTCATTTTAGCCAGCAGAGAAGATACACTAGAGACCCGACAGACGTTTTAAACATCTGGCGCAGGGACCATGAATCCATAGAAGACTTTATTTCAAGGTACAACAAAGAATGTTTGGAAATTGGCAATGTGGGAGAGGAGATCAGACGCGTGCATTTCATGTGCGTCGTCAAGTGCGATAACTTGATCAAGTGGGTCAAAGGGAGAGACGGTGGTCCTAAGGAATGGGAGACGTTCATTAACGCAGCAAAAATGATTGCTCAAACAGACACGCAATTGACCGGTGTCGAAAGTCGTCGTAGCACCCACTATTCGCACCTCCCAGACAAGCGAAACAAAGGAAGGAACCAACAATGGAAACCTCAAGGGTTCAAAGACAGAACCCCACCTGTCGAAGATGCACGCAACACCATTAATCAGATTAGTCATCGGAAAGAAGTTAAGAAAGAAAATAGAGAAAAACAGTGGACCCCACTCACGAAGACACCGTCAGAGGTGCTGGCAACAGAGAATTATCAATTCAAGGCACCTTTGCAAATGCGCAATAAGAGAGGGCAAGACCCAAATCTCTTTTATGATTTCCACAAAGATATGGGCCATTTAAAAGACGATTGTTTTAGCTTAAAACAAGAAATTGAGCGAGCTCTAAAAAGCAGCAAGTTGACACATCTGATCAAAGGAGGAAAACGAGATAACCGAGCAATCCAGCGAAGAGATGAAGGCCCCGATCACAAGAAAGTATGGAAATTGGAAACACACATGACACATGGTCGACCAAAGAAACCCCTGAAATACTTCAACAAGAGGGCGTTAGACGACACATTGAGAGAAAGGCAAGTCATTTTCCCAGTCGTTCGGGGCGGGCCAAAGGAAAAAAGACCAATCATAATCTCAGGAGTGTTCGGACACTACCAGACAAATTATATCTTCATTGACCCTGGCAGTACAGCAGATATAATCTATGAGCAATGTTTCAATCAGCTGGACGAAGAAGATAAAGCGCGCCTGGAACCAGCAGATTACCCACTCACAGGATTTTGTAATGAAGCAGTTTTTCTGTTGGGGCAAATATCTTTTCCGGTCTTATTGTCGGATGGTAAACACACCCGAACAGAGGAAGTAAGGTTCATGGTATTACCAACAAGTTCACGACATGACATCCTATTAGGAAGAGAATCGCAAGGAGATTCCAACATGGTATGTTGCGTACCGCATGCAGCAATAGGCTTTCCAACGGAAACAGGGATATCTATCATGTACGCTAGCAAAGAGGTTCTGGTGACAGACGAAAGTAGGCCACACAAGGCGAGCAAGTCATCACATCGAATAGAAGCAGAAAAATGGGTCTTAAACAAGAAATACCCAGAACAAACAATTGTAATTGGGCCAGCGTTAGCCGAAGCAACTCCCGCAGCTCTTAAAACGCTGCTATCATGAAACATAGATGTTTTTGCCTGGAAACCGGCCGACATGATCGGCGTTCCACGGCACATCGCAGAGCACAAGTTAAACGTCATAGATAATGCGAAGCCAATAGTGCAAACTAAAAGGAATTTGGGTCCAGAGAAACATGAGGCTATGAAGCAGCAGGTCACGGAGCTACTCAACGCCGGCATTATCCGAGAGGTACGCTATCAAACTTGGGTATCGAACCCAGTAATGGTCCCCAAAGGGAACGGTGGCTGGAGAATGTGTGTTGATTTTAAAGATCTTAATAAAGCATGCCCAAGAGATTGTTATTCGCTACCAGACATTGACGAAAAGATAGACTCTTTAGCGTTGTTCCGTTGGAAGTGTTTCCTAGATTGTTACAAAGGTTATCACCAAGTACAGATGGCGACAAAAGATGAAGATAAAACAACGTTCAGAACGCCAATGGGGTTGTATTGTTACACAAAGATGTCGTTTGGGTTGCGCAACGCTGGAGCGACCTACCAAAGGCTGATGAATTAAACCTTCGACGATGACATCCGAAAACATGTCGAAGTTTACACGAATGATCTAGTCATAATGTGCAAGGAAGAAGACAGCATGCTCCAAAACATACAGAAGACCTTTGATACGCTTCGTGGAGTGAATATCAAGCTAAATCCGGTTAAATGTTCCTTCGGGATGGAGGAAGGGAAGTTCTTGGGCTTCATCGTCACTAAAGATGGTTTTAAGGTGAACCCAGAGAAGGTGGAAGCAATAGAGAGAATGCTCTCTCCGTCGACAGTTAAAGAGATGCAAGTCTTAGCAGGCCGACTAGCCGCCCTAAACCGATTCCTAGCTAATCACGCGGAGAAAGCATTTCCATTTATCACAACACTCTGAAATTGCGTTAAGAAGAACAGATTCTCATGGGCGCCGGAAGCAGAAGTCGCATTCAGAGAGATGAAGGAGTATTTAATGAGTCTGCCCACGTTAACAACACCTACAAAAGGAGAGTCGTTGATCATGTATTTATCCGCGTCAGATAAAGCAGTCTCCGCAATCATACTAGTTGAAAGAAAAATAGTGCAATCACCGGTGTATTACGTAAGCAGAACTCTCAATGATCCAGAGACAAGATATTCCATGATGGAGAAGTTGGTTTTAGCTCTCATACACGCAACGCGAAGGCTGCGGAGATACTTCGGGGGACGCATGGTGGAAGTGTTGACAAATTACAACATAGGCAGCATCTTAGCTAAACAAGACTTTCTGGGAGGCTAGTAAAGTGGGCAATAGAGCTCGAGGTTACAACTTGGAATTCAAACCAAGGCCAGCAATCAAAGGGCAAGTCTTAGCAGATTTTTTTATAGAGGTGCCCAAGGAGAAAGCGCAAGAATGCGAAGCGATGGACCAACAAAAAAACAAGGGGGAGAAGAAATATGGCTGCTATACACAGAAGGTGCATCAAATGAAGATGGCGCAGGAGCAGGGTTACGACTCGTCAGTCCAGAAAAACACGAGTTCATGTACGCTATTCGCCTAGAGTTCAAAAGTACCAACAACGAAGCAGAATACGAAGCTTTCTTGGTAGGGTTACGGTTAGCTATAAAAATGGGGAAACACCTAGAGGCGCAAGTGGATTCGTTGTTAGTCGCAGGCCGAGTGAATGGAGACGCAAAGGGTGACATCATGGCATTGTATTTGGAACAAGCAAAGCGTTATTACAAAATTTCACATCTTTCAAAATCACCCACATCAACAGAAGTGAGAACAAGCCAGCTGATGCACTCAGCAAGCTGGCATCAACGAGCTTTCAGCATCTGGCCAAGGATGTACGAATCGAAGTCTTAAAAAACTCATCGGTCCCACTACGGCAAGTGAATATCACCCAGATAGGCGTCACATCATGGATGTCTCCAATCATAGCATACTTGCAGATAGGAGTCCTACCAGAAAACAAGGTCGAAGCCAGGAAGATACAGAATAAGGCCTTACAGTACGAAATGTCTAACGGAATTTTGTACCGAAGGTCCTACTCGGAGCCATTACTTCGTTGTGTAGATCGCGAAGACGCGCTCTATTTGATAAGAGAAATTCATGAAGGAATATGTGGGATACATTCGGGACCGAAGATGGTGGTGGCGAAGGTAATGAGCGCAGGATATTATCGGCCAGGCATGCATCTCGACGTAGTAAATGAGTTACGGAAGTGTGATGGCTGTCAACGACATGCACCCAAGACTATGCGACCAAAAAATGAGCTCGTCCCAGTAACAACAGCATGGCTCTTCCAGCAATGGGTGGATCGACACTGTGGGTCCATTCCCTTGAAGCCCCGGGGGCAGTTAAGTTCATCATCGTAGCAGTAGATTATTTAACAAAATGGGTCGAAGCCAAACCCTTAACATCTACCACAGCCATGGTGGTCAGGAAGTTCATATGGGAACAAATCATTTGCAGGTTCGGATTACCATTGGCATCGTAACCGGTAATGGGACAAATTTTGCGGAAGAAAATCTACAAAAATGGCTCAAAGATTTGCATATAGATCATGTATTCTCTTCAATAGCACATCCGCAAGGAAATGGTCAAGTGGAGGCAGTCAACAAGAGTATAGTTGAGGGTATCAAAGCAGATTGGGAACCCAACGCCGAGGATGGGTGGATGAATTGCCCAGTATCCTATGGGCTCATCACACGATGCCTAAAAAAGCAACGGGGAAACCCCATTCAGTTTGGTGTATGGGTCAGAAGCAATTATCCCAGCAGAGATAGGGTTGCCATCGCCAAGAATGATACGGATGAATGAAGCAGACATGAGGAACAACGAAGGTTAGACCTGGACTCCGAGAAGAAAGGAGAGAAGTCGCTGCAATCAATGAAGCGAAATACAAGGCAAAACTGGAAAAGTATTACAACAGCAAGATGAAGATTTGCGCCTTTAACCCAGGGGATTATGTCTTCAGGGACAATGAAGCTTCAAATGCAGAAAGACCAGGTAAGCTAGACCCAAAATGGGAAGGCCCATACATCGTCAACAAAGTCCTGGGGAAAGGAGCATACCAGTTGCGAACCGTGGAGGCAAAGAAGTACCTAGAACATGGAACGCTCAACAACTGAGAAAATGATATATGTAATAGGAAGCCTCTTTCCATTCTCTACGTAAGGCACAAAGCCCAACACAAACATCTTATAATATAAGAAGTGTTGCTTAAGTATATTCTATGTTGTGAATTTTAGCTGCAACTGTGTATATTACATTGGGTATACATGAAAACATCGCTAGCATAACGACATTTGGAAAATCGACCCCAACAACGGCTGTAACTTTATATACACAGTCAGGGCGATCGAGTAAAACACATGTCATATAGCGAAGTACTTCATAAAAACTCTGACACATGAAAACATCATGAAGTTACGACATGAGCGATGGTTAAACTCACACACATGAGTGCAGTCGCACAACCAATCAAGAACACACTCACACATGTCATTTCGTGACAAACTTCATAAAATACATCAATGACAACTATGAAACAAGAATACGTCATACGCATGGCAACTATCGTAGTAAACGGAGACATGTGGTAGGTCCATTAGCGACGCACAGAAAGGAATAGTAAAATTCCACTTGTCGCCATGACTATCATTCATTCATGATACCTGTTTCAAAGTAATTAACATACACACAAATTGCAACGATAAAAATTCACATTTGGTTGATTAGCCGAATTAAACACAAAGCTTAGTCAGTTTAAGATAACAAAAGTTAACGTCATAACAAACCATAAGAAGTAACATAAAATTGTCTGAAATACAAGGCCATAGGCCCATACATCGGCATACAAGCCGGGAAACCACAGAAATCATGGCTGGTGACTAGGACCTGCGCTTGCACCTTCTTCACCACCAGAAGGAGCATCCCCAAGGGCTTTCTTCAAAACATCGACAGCAGTGCCACGGCGAGTAAGCTTCTCAACGGCCCTCACAACACCAAACTCCAAGTCAGCGAACTCACCGTGTTTGGTGGCATACTTACCAGCACAGTTTTCCTTATAAAGCTCGAATTTTGACTCATGAATTTGGGCAGCAACAGCAGTCCCTACCTTCAGAATACCCATCTTGACGGCCACTATTATAGGCAGCTGCGCCAAGCTCGAACATATAACGTGCAAGCTCTTCCGATCGTATCACACGATTAGCAATCTACAAAGGAAGAAATGTCAGAATAAAAAGACGCAAGTACAAAAGACCAAGGAAGAAAGATAGCACTCACTAGAGGAACCCCGCGCGTCAAAAGCCACTTGCAATCCTCACCCAACTCTCGCGCAAGCAGATCAAAGGTTTTCTTCTTGTCACATCCCAACCGATGGCGGAATCATCAGGGTAGTGGCACTAGGCGAATCAGATTGATCGAGAGATTTCATAACAGCCATTTCAAAGATAATAATCAACATTCAATATCCCATACTATCAAACTCATAAAACCTTCAAAACAACCATTTTAATTTAACAAAATCTCTTAAAACATAAATCCAATTCGATCTCCCCTAGATTTTATTACAACCATTCTAAACAAACTAAACAAAACGAACTAAACTACGCATGCAACATCCAAGGCATCCAAACTATAAATCCTCAACCTGTTACATACGTTAAAATACAAGTCAATACAATTAAGTAAAGGTGAGCATACGAGTTTGAATAATACTAGCATAGTCGAGAAAGCATTTGCGAAACAATCTAATTACATATCATGATAAACCAAAATACTTAACATAACATATGCTCATTTCTCATGCTAACTACCGTGAAAAGGCTTGCGCGACCATCCTAACTAGACCCCGTCGGGTGTTAGCCAAACTATAGTACCATACTAGCTAAGGAGGCAAGTTAACGAAAATAAGTCCTAGTCACATGTTTCTAGTATCACGTATCGGGCATATACAATCAGATTATTCGCGTGCAATAAACAGTTTTGATTTGTGAAGTTATTTTAATATAGGAACGTATGTAACGCCTAAAAAGTGCGATAAAGCGAAAATGGGTCAAGTATACTCACTGTGGGTGCGTTTAGGAGAGACTAGACGACTGCCAAGAGGTGAAGAGGAGCGTCGGATCAGCCTGCATAGGCGAACGGAAGTGCATCAGTCTCCGAAAAGCTGAAACGGTGAAATTTTGGTTGGGCAGTGGACAAGTTCGGGCGAACTTGTATGGTTTTGGTGAGTTGAGAGTCAAGTTCGGGCGAACTGTTTCTCAAGGAAACTTAACAAGTTCGAGCGAACTTGCAGTTAACCTTGATAGGTGAGACAAGTTCGGCCGAACTTGTGAAGTTTCTTGAGAAACTTGACAAGTTCGAGCGAACTTGAGGGTTCCTGAAGAGAATTTTTGTGCATTTCCACTCAAGTTCGGCCGAACTTGACCCTTAGAGGGCAAGTTCGAGCGAACTGGACATGCTATATTGACAAAATCAGTGTAATCTCGAGCGAACTTGATGTTTTCGGGTCCAAAATGTTGGTTTTCGTGTCGTTTGCTGAGGAAATCGAGTGTTCGTCCCTCCAACCCTGTGCTACTAAGCAAACTTAGGTCGGAGAGGTCTTTTAGAGCTGTTTTAGCCGTTTTACAAAAGCGTGGGCTAATCCGGGCGAACTCGGGTTAGTCCGGCTTGTGTAAACCAACATAAACGTCCTTGTGCTTCCAGATCTGGGATCTTGAATGATAAATGCTTCGTTTCATATCAGAAAATGAACAAAACATCATCAAAAGTCCGTATTTTGTGTAAAAATCAATTTTCAAAAGGTTTTGCTTAGATCTAAGCATAGTCTGAGTGAAAAGTAGAAATTTTATGTAAAAAGATGAAGATTTTCGTAAACAGAGAAGATTTGATGAAAACGAAGGCAATGCCTAGTGCCAAAATCGTTGTAAACCTTTGTAAAACGTTGATAAACGTCGTTGTAGTTGAAATCAGGTTGATTCTTACTTAGAACACGAAGGTTTCGGGTTTTGAGAGCTCTGGGCGAACTTATAGCAAGTTCAAATGAGAGGAATGAGCTGGGTATTTATAGGTGAAGGCAAAGATGAGGGCTGGTGGAGTCAAGTTTGGCCGAACTTGCATGTTTTCATGCAAGTTCGGCGAACTTGTGAGCTGCTTGGAGGGATTTAGTCAATTCGACCGAACTTGCTGAGTCCTTAGAGGCCCAGACAAGTTCGAGCGAACTTAGAGGAGAAAAGGAAAATCCAAGTTTGGCCAGTCAAGTTCGGGCGAACTTTTGTATCACCAAGTTCGAGCGAACTTGACCCAAAAGTTGGGTTTTCTTCGTTTGTTTCGCGTTAAGGGTTCGTTTGGCGGTTCGCTTAATATTAATTAGTTGTATTAAGCGTTTTAGTGAATCGTTAAGTGTTATACTTGATATAATAGTGCGATTTAGCGATTCGAGAGTGCGAGAGCGATGCGATAGCGAGCGTAATAGTAATCACAAACACACATAACACATAAATAATATAAAAACCACACAATTAACTGCGATTTGCGATGCGATACGATTTAATAAGCGATTAGATGTGATATAACGTACATAACCATAATTTAGTTAACATAACTTCATTAATAAGCTAACCTCGGATTTACAAAGGATAGATACAATCGATAATCAAAGAAAAAGATAACAATTAATTTCCGAGTTGTTACAGTCTCCCCTACTTTAGGGAATTTCGTCCCGAAATTAAGCAGTGGTCGTAACAAAGAGATGTAGATATTTTGCTTTCATATCACTTTCGAGTTCCCAAGTGAACTCGGCGCCGCGTTTGCCTTCCCATCGAACCTTCACGATAGGGATGCGGGAGCATCGGAGTTTCTTGGTCTATCGGTCCATGATTTCCACAGGCTTTTCCACGAAATGGAGAGTATCGTTGATTTGCAGATCTTCGAGAGGTACATGAAGATTCTCTTCGGCTAGGCATTTCTTGAGGTTAGACACGTGGAAAGTCGGATGAACGTTATTAAGTTCCGCCGGTAGTTCGAGATGATACGCTACTTTACCGATCCTTTCCAGAATCTTAAAGGGTCCAACGTATCGAGGCGCTAGCTTTCGTTTCTTGCCAAAGCGGACCACTCCCTTCCAAGGTGCAACCTTTAGGAGAACGTGATCTCCCACTTCGAACTGTAGGGGCTTGCGGCGTTTATCGGCATAACTCTTTTGACGACTCCGAGCTTTCAAGAGATTGCTCTGATCTGGAGGATCTTGTCCGTCGTTTCTTTAATTATCTCGGGACCGGTGATTTGTGCTTCTCCGATCTCGTGCCATGCAATAGGCGATTGACAATTTCTTCCATACAGTGCCTCAAAAGGAGCCATTTGAATGCTGGTATGATAACTATTATTGTACGAGAATTCGACTAAAGGTAAATGCGTATCCCAGTTACCACCAAAATCTATGATGCACGCACGAAGCATGTCTTCGAGGGTGCGGATCGTGCGCTCAGTCTGACCGTCGGTTTGAGGGTGAAAAGCGGTACTGAGATTGAGAGTAGTACCGAGAGCGGATTGAAATGTCTCCTCAGAGACGCGAGGTAAAGCGGCCGTCGCGGTCAGAAATTATGTCACGAGGCGTCCGTGTCGACATATAACTTCGTCGGTGTAGATTCGGGCTAACCGTTCGACCTTAAAGTCTTCTCATATAGCAATAAAGTGTGCAGATTTGGTGAGACGATCAATGATAACCCAAATACTATCGTGACCGGATGAAGTACGGGGAAGTTTAGTAACGAAGTCCATAGCTATACTCTCCCACTTCCACATCGGGATTTCGGGTTGTTCGAGTAAGCCAGAGGGCCTTTGATGTTCGGCTTTAACTTTCAAACAAGTTAAGCATTTTGAGACGTACAAGGCGATATCCGTTTTCATGCACGGCCACCAATACTTAGGATGAAGGTCCTACTACATCTTGTCGGCTCCGGGGTGAATGGAATATCGGGATTTATGAGCTTCGGTCATTAGCAAGTTACGAAGATTATCACGACTGGGAATCCAAATACGATTGAGGTAGTAATAAATACCATTAGGCTTAGATACGAGCTGAGTTTCGGAACCACATTTCATCTCATCTTCCAAAGTATTCTCGTTAAAACAAGAAAATTAAGCGGAGCGAATCATGATTTCGAGATCATTCAAAGCTTGAGAGTCACGAACACTATATACATAGCTTCGTCGGCTTAGAGCATCGGCGACGACGTTTGCTTTTCCGGGATGGTAGCGTATCTCGCAATCGTAATCGTTGAGAAGTTCAACCCATCTGCGTTGGCACATATTCAGTTCTTTTTGATTGAAGATATGCTGTAAGCTCTTATGGTCGGTGAAGACCGTACACTTAGTACCGTAAAGGTAGTGTCACCATATCTTCAATGCAAAAACAACTGCACCGAGTTCGAGATCAGTGGGTTATGTAGTTCTTCTCGTGGATCTTGAGTTGGCGACACGCATACGAGATAACCTTATCTCGTTGCATGAGAACACAACCAAGACCAAGGTTTGAGGCATCAATAAACAATGAAATCGTCGTTTCCGTCGGGTAAAGCGAGGATAGGAGCGTTGCATAGCATACGCTTGAGAGTTTGAAAAGCTTCTTCTTTCTTGGATTCCCAAACAAAAGGTTGGTCTTTATGAGTTAAAGCGGTAAGCGGAAGGGTGATTTTTGAAAAGTCGGTGATGAATCGACGGTAGTAACCCGCCAATCCAAGAAATGAACGGATTTCGGAAGCATTCTTCGGTGTAATCCAGCTCTTGACAGCTTCAATCTTTGCAGGATCGACGTGATTCCTTGACTATGAACGATGTGGCCGAGGAATTGGACTTCTTCGAGCCAGAATTCACATTTAGAGAACTTAGCATAAAGGCGATTTCCTTGAAGAAGTTCGAGGACTAAGCGAAGATGGCGCGCATGTTCATCTCTCGACTTCGAATAGATAAGGATATCATCAATGAAAACAATGATGAAACGATCTAAGAAAGTTTTGCACCCATGGTTCATCAAATCCATGAAGACCGCAGGTGCATTTGTAAGACCAAAAGGCATGACCACGAACTCAAAATGGCCATAGCGAGTACGAAAGGCGGTTTTCGGAATGTCTTCTTCTAATACACGTAACTGATGATAACCGGAACGAAGATCGAGTTTTGAAAAACAAGTAGCACCTTGAAGCTGGTCAAATAAGTCGTCGATACTAGGAAGAGGGTAGCGGTTCTTTATCGTGAGTTTGTTAAGTTCACGATAATCGATGCACATTCAGAACCATCCATCCTTCTTTTTCACGAAAAGGACAGGTGCACCCCATGGCGAAGTGCTCGGGCGTATGAAACCTTTATCAAGAAGCTCTTGAAGTTGGCTTGATAGCTCACGCATTTCTGAGGGTGCGAGGCGATAAGGAGCTTTAGCAACGCGAGTAGCTCCGGGAACTAAATCGATACGGAATTCAACATCTCGAGTAGGGGGTAAGCCAGGTAAATCGTCGGAAAGACTTTCGGAAATTCACATACAACGGGAACATCTTTATAAGTCTTCTTTTCTTTCTCCGGGTTCATGATATGAGCGAGGAAAGCAACACATCGCTTTTGCAAGCATTTGTGTGCTCGAGTACATGATAGAAGCATCAAATTCTTTGAGGGAGTTTCACCATAGACATGAAGTTGATCACCATTTGGGAGAGAGAAGCGAATCATTTTATCGAAGCAAACAACTTCAGCATGATTCTCACGAAGAAAATCCATGCCTACTATGATATCGAAGCTACCTAGCTGCAGAGGTATGAGATTGATCGAGAAGACATGGTTGTTGAGATCGAGATTACAACCACGTAAGACGGAAGTGACGGTAATGGTTCTTCCGGTGGCGAATTCCACATCGAAAGTCTTTGGGAATTTAGCGCACTTCCATTTTAAAACCTTTTAGAATTTTAACGATACAAAACAATTATCGGCACCAGTATCAAATAAACATGAAGCATAAAAACCATTTACGAGGAACGTACCATTGACAACATTGTTGTCACTCTGAGCCTGGCGGTGGTTAAGATTGAAGGCTCTGCCACGCGCAGCTTGTGGTTACTGCTGCTGCTGCTGTGGCTGAGGCTGCTGCTGAGGTTGCGGTGCTGGCTGCTCTTGCTTGACAGGGCGATTCGGAAAGACATTGGCGAAATGATTCGGATCACCACACACATAGCACACACGTGCTTTTGGACTTGCTGCTGATTGACTTGAGGAGGAGAGGGTAAAGCTGGAGCTGTTGAAGCCTGAGGAGCTGGCTGACGAGGACCTGGTCGGCAACTCACAGTAAAGTGGCCGTAGATATTGCAGTTTGTGCAAAAATGGCAGTTGCCACCAACGGCATGATGATAAGTGCACTTAGGGCACATAGGATGAGGTCCGGTAACGCATGCTTAGCGGAGGTGCGTTTGGAGCGGCTGAATGAAGCGGCTAAGGGTTTGCTGGAGCGGCGAGAGCATAGTTCTTACTCGGGTTTCCCTCTTTTGCGTCCTGACACTTTCCCTTTGGTTCACTTGGTGATTCGGTAGCAGCGGTTGGTTCGACGACGGCTTGATTGGCGACTTTAGCAGAATTTTTGAAATAACCATCCTTAACTCACTGATCATTGATCTCAGCGGCGAGCATGTAGGTTTCCTCGATGGTTGTAGTACGAGCAACTTTCATGAAACTTGCAACACACTAGGGTGAACCACGAATGTACTTGTTGATAGCTTTCTCCGTCGTATCAACCTGGATGGGACAAATGATGCTCAAAATCTTAAACCGAGCAGTAAAACCAGCATTGTAGGGACCATCTTGTTTGATACCCCAAAACTCATTCTCGAGCTTTTGCATTTCATGCGGAGGACAGAACTCCTTCATCATTACTTCCCTGAGTTCCTCCCAAGATAGACTGTAGGCTTCATCATTTCCACGCTGTTTCTTTCAGCAGTCCACCAGTCAAGAGCGCGGGACTGGAAGACTCCGGTAGCGTTCACGGTGCGGAGGTCATCAGGGCATCCACTTTTCCTAAAAGTGACCTCAATAGCATCGAACCAGTGAAACATAGAAGTCGGTCCGTCATTGCCCGTGAAGGCGAGAGGTGCACAAGCCTTGAAGTTCTTGAAGCGAATCGCGGCTTGGGATTCTCAGTTTTTGAGTTGACTGATGAGTTACTGCTCACGACATGAATTTCCGAGACGATTTGCGGGATAACTTTTGCCACTTCCTTGGTGACTAGTGAAGCGATGCGCTTGTTGTCGCTGTGGCGCTGAGCATTACGGCAAGTATGAGATCAGAGTGACGACATCTACACAAAGATTTGGATTAGACGAGATTCGATTGTAATAGAGTTATGTTTAAAGTACTTATTATAATTATTCATACAAGGCACAAAACACATAAGCACGTATCCACATAAGCATATAATCACGTAAGCACATAAGCACGTAAGCACATAATCACATAGGCACGTAAGCACATATTTTTTACGTATTCATCTTCTAATAGAAACAATGTGTTGCACGATATGAGATGCGATATAATAGCGAGATGTAAGCGATATATATAAGCGAGATAATACCGCGCATGAGGTACATATGTCCTCATAGGCGTAAGCGAGTTAAGTGATTAGTTTGGTTTGTGTATTAATTAGCGTTTTAGATTATGAGAGTTGTGTGAGTTGTGCATACATTCGATGGAGCGTAAATGTGATAAATCGAGAAATAGAATAAGCGAGAAATCGAATAAAGCGAAAATTCCCAAAATTTAAACACATAATTAATAGTAAACTCGATGATGCGTAAATCGACGATGTAGGCTTAAATCAATTGGGAGTGTCCGGGGTTTTGAGACGTTGCCTATCCAAAGTGATTCGACTACCCTTTGCATTTGGACCCACGCTTTGGCCTAATAGATAATCGTTCTCACCGCAAGCGGCTAACGACGCTTACCCTTCCGTTAATACGTGTTCCAAACCATTGGCATAACCAAGACTTTGGTGAGATTGAAAATCGAAGCACGGAATTAGTTATTAAGATGCGGGTGTAACATCCGTCAAAAACGGATTTACCAAACCCGCTCCGTTTATCAACCGAACAGTCAGTTAAAATTTTCGTTGCGAATTAAATGCCCAAAATAATTTTAAACGATACGTAATCAATTATTATGCGGGGATATATATTTAGTTTTTGAAAAACTGATAAAAATCACAAAATAAAAATGTTTTACTCATGCCGGGTTTCGAACTCGGGTCCGTACCGGTTCAAACAAACACTTATCACTCAGCCGATCAACCGCTCCGCCACTTTGATTTTCTGTTAATAAAAAGAATCAATTAATTCAAATATTCAAGTTCGGAAGTCAAAATTCAGTAAATTGCGCCCAAAATAGCAGTCGTCGGAAATCCCGACGACTTCGCCGTTATTATACGTTTCCGCTCAAATTAACCGAAGACTTAACTCCCACAACGGTTATAACCGACGTCTGAACCCGCGACATCAGCCATAACCGCCGGAGAACGGCTGACTTCGAATTGAGACCAAATTCAGACCCCATACATCTCGATACTACCCTATAAATTCACCCACAACTCACCAGAAATCTTTCACACTCAAATCGCACCCTTTCTCGGCGAAAACTCACTCGCCGGAAATATTTTATACGTCGCCGGAAAACCGTATCATTAATCTCTGAGCTTTACTAACCCCCTAAACTTTTACCGAAGTCACCCACACCCTTTGTAAGCTTTCGGAAGACTCTCTGCTGCAAGACACTCGTCGCCGGAAAGAGATTGCTGTCGCCGGAGTTCTGCCGGAAAACAGAGGAAAACCAGTCGGTACTTTTCACGCCTAAATTCCTTTCTTTTTACTTTTATCTCGTCTGTAATTGATCATTAAACGCTAAAGAAACCTGAATCAACACTTCGAATCAGTCAGTCGTCACTTCCGGTGAAAACCAGTGAAGAAGACGAAGTTTCGGTAATAGTTAAGTATAATTAAAATCCAGTTATTTACCGGGTTAGACACACAGTCCAGCGGTGGACTGTGTGCACATTGAACGCTAAGGTCTCGAGTTCGAGTATCGTTCCTCACACGCTGCCTTAATAAAAAATTCCTTTTTCCGCAAAACTGAACCGGATTGATTTAGGTATATGTTAAGTATATTGATAACCGAGTTTATAACCAAGTGAGACACACAGTCCAGCGGTGGACTGTGTGTACGCTAACCCACAGGTCCCGGGTTCGAGACCTGTGGAGCGCACCGGTTCGCTGGATTTAATTCGTTTTTAAAATAAAGGATTTCTGTTTAAAATCTAATTAATATATATATATAATTAAAATCGGATATATGACGGGTTAGACACGTAGCTCAGTTGGTAGAGCTGCGTGCACGCGTACGGGAGGTCTCGGGTTCGAGCCTCACCCAGCGCACACAATTACACATACGAACCCGTCAACAGTCAGTCAAAGTCAACGGTCAAAGTCAACTGTAGCAAAAATCAAATATTTTTTTTATTATTTTTATTTAATTGTTTTAATTAAAAATCAATTAAAAATACTTAAAAATAACATTTTTAAGGTTAGAAAATAGCCTCAAACTCACAAAAATACACCCAACAATCCTACTAAAATAGATTAATAAAATCCGTTTGCTTACCGAACTAAAATGCTATTTATCTAGGTTAATTTCACTCGTGGTTAAAACCATTTCGCGTGCATTCAACCTCATCAACCGAACGCACCCAATGTGAGTGAATTCTTACAAATTTCCCTTTTTATTCATGTTTTGGGGTGTATCATGTGTCGCTTAAACTAATTCTATTATGCAAATTCGTGCTATACCATTATATGATTTAAATTAGAATGTAACTATTTGGTTGTGATGTATTACATATTGTCAAAGTTGTATGCAAATTATTTAGGCCCATCAGTTCCTCGTGGGAGACGAGTTGAACAACGCGTGCCTAAAACTCATTGTCATTGTAGGTGCCCATCAGTTTCGTAAGAACAACGCGTGCCTCAAAACTCATTCATTAGGCCCATCAGTTCGTAAGAACAACGCGTGCCTAAAACTCATTCATTAGGCCCATCAGTTCCTCGTGGGAGACGAGTCGAACATCGCGTGCCTCAAAACAATCATTTGGTGTATGTGTGTGAAATATTCAATATTGTTAGTTGTGTGAATAAATTTACATCTACTTTACTCATATGTGGTTATGCACATTATTTATAATCAATTGGATAAACTTGTTCAAATGTTTTCCATAGGATTCACTCGCCAACTTTATGTTGATCCAAAAACCCTTTTACACATGATACAGGTGAACAGGTTGAAGCAAGGAAAACATAGGAAATGCCTTAGAAGAGAACCAAGAAGCTTAGATTAATAGTTAGAACATGTTGTATCATTTATTGTAAATTTCCATTAAATTGTAGTAATGAATATGAAACATATAATAAATGTCATGAGCTTTGATGATAACCCAATCATGCCCCGATCACCTTTTCTGCTGCGGGTCGGGGTGTGACAGATTGGTATCAGAGCCATGACTATAGGGATATAGGATAGGTTATTAGACCCTTAGAGCCTATACTATAGTCTGCCTAAATTTTAATTGATTAGGTGGTTACATACAAACTTGTGATATTTATTTGTTTCATATTACAGTCAAACATACATGCTTATATACATATTCGTTATACATATATCAATGTTCATATATTCAATTCATTTTCATACTCTCATTATTCAAGGATTTTGTTGCAATTTTCAAATCCCATCAAAGTAAGTTCTGCGACGGGCATGTAGTAACCGGAAGGGTACAAGTACCGGTAGTCGGGACGTCCTGTCTAGGTTGGCATTCGTATAAATCCAAAATAACGGACCAGTTTGCCTACCTGGGGACTAACGATGAGAGTACGACGGACCTATTAGGCCAAAGCATGCCACACCAAACGTTGTTCGAACTAACCTCACTTTGAGATGTCACCGTGTCCATGCCTGGGCACATTCCGAATATCATACGTTACATATTTCTCGATTTTCTCCGGGTTTTAGTGTACGTAACCAGGCTAACACATGCGAACCATATGAAAAACCCGGTAATCATGGGGGCCCACATGATTACGAAGGTGAAGTATGGCGGCATGCAAGGCCCAAATTCGAGCAAAGCCCAAGACATCCTATGGATGTAGTAGATTTATTTTTCTATATTTATTTTATGAACGTTCATTCCCAAACTCGACCCACGATCCCAAAAACATCCAACTCATACTCTTGACATGTATTCCTTGTAGATGTCTTCTAGCCTCGCTCGTAGGAAAATGAGAGCAGGAAAAGCCCGTGAACGCATGGCTACCCAAATCGCTCAGCAAATGGCGACCGTAATACCCAACATCGTAGTTCAAGTTCAACAAGCCCTTACCGCTAATTCCGTTAACCCAACCCAACAAGAGGATCAAGACACTGTCAACCTTTCAGTCACTAAATGCACCTACAAACATTTCAAATCCTGCGATCCTCCAAAATACGAAGGTACTGAAGGTGTCACCGCTCTCCTCCACTGGTTCGAAGAAATGGAGAACACTTTTCTAAATTGCGATTGCCCCGATGATCGCAAAGTGCGTTATGCCACCGGTCATTTACTTGGAACAGCACTCACATGGTGGAATACAGAGAAGACCAAACGAGGTGTTGAAGAAACTATGACCTTGACTTGGGAAGAGTTGAAGGGAATCATGACAAGACGGTTTTGCCCAAGAAGTGAAATCAAGAAATTGGAGGATGAGTTCCATGCTTTGAAACAAAAGGAAGGCGACCACACCACATACAACAAGAGATTCCTTGAGTTAAATCAAATGGTTCCCAATTTGTTTACTCCCCTCTACCGTTTGATCGAGCACTACATTCGTGGTCTTCCATCAAAGATTCAAGACTCTGTAATAAGTACCTCGCCTGCAACTTTGGAAGCAGCAATGGAGCTAGCAACCGCGCTCACTAAGAACTGAATCCGAAACAAAGATTTCAAAGAGGAGAAGAAGAAGGATAAAGCATCAACCGAAACCTCAAACTCCACCCGAACCGAATCCTTTACACCACCTATTTCTAAGAGAAAACGAGATGGGCAAATTTTCGCCGTCACCCAACGCAACCAACCAGCTTCACAAGTTGTACCTCCCCAAACTATCCCAATCACTCAAGTAGCACCCAACTCAACTTACCCAAATAAGAAGCCTTACATTGGACCTCACCCTCAATGCAACACCTGTTTCTATCACCATCCATCTACCTTACCCTGTCGACTATGTGCGAATTGTGGACGCTACGGTCATTTGAGCAAAGTTTGCCGCACCGCTCAAAACCAAACCTCAACCCCTACTCAACCCATGATCCAAACATATCAACAACCTCAATACCCCATGTACCCATATGTTCGAGCTTGTTTCAATTGTAGCGACCCTACCCATTTTAGAAACACGTGCCCTCGTTTGGTTAACATCATAAACGCCCAAGCTCAAGCAAACCCAGTTAACTAAGCAAATCAAACAAACCCAGCTCCACCGCCAGCAAGAGGAAGAGTTTATAACATCAACACCAATCCTGTTGAAGATATTAACGGTCCAAACCAACCACTTAACTAGCCTTCTCTTACCAAGAATCAAGATTCAACTCCCATCACTTAGTTTTTATGTTTTTTCTTTATGTTATCTCAATTTTCACGTATCTCAATTGGAAATTTATCCAAGAATTTTAATGCAAATTACTAGTTCAGTTTGTTTTATACTCATTAATTTAATATTCATACTTCACGACGTATCTCAGTTTCATCATTTAAAGAAGTTGAGTTGTGTCTCACTTCTACATAGACTAACCTCTCCATCATATTAAACGAGAGAGGTATTGTCATCATTCAAACATGTATACTATCAGAATTAAGACTCAAGCGCTGGTTGTTGTGTTTGTTTATGTTCTAGAGTCACATAGAACCAATCATAACTTACTGATAAAACCAATGAAAATTTGACAAGAGTATGGTGGATACGCCGCTGGTACTTCCTATATATAAGTATTCTTGCCAAAGGATCAGAGGCGTTATCAGGCGGTTATGAGATGTTCCATGTAGGATTTAGAATTGCCTTGGTTGAAATTTGTGTTACATTTACATCATCTCACTATTTAAAGAAATTGGATTGTGTTCCATTTCTACATAAACTAACCTCTCCATCATAACAAACGAGAGAGGAACCATCACCATTCAAACATATATGCTATCAGAATGTGGATTCAATTATTAGTTGTTGTGTTTATTTGTGTAGATTGTAGAATTTCTGCCTTAGGATATAACCCTAAGCATATTCAAACTTTTATGCATGAAATCAAATTTAGCAAATCAATTCTGCTTATCAATACTTTTACAGTAGGCAACAAAAAGCGATTCCTGTATTAGGGTACTTAACCTTTACAAGGAACGTTACCGCCTCAAACAAAAACCTAAACCCTTATTTCTTGTAAGTATGTAACTGTCAAACTAAACACCATCATTCTTTTAGTCAAATATATCACTATTTAAATTTCGGGACGAAATTTCTAAAAAGCAGGGGATACTGTAACATCCGTCAAAAACGGATTTACCAAACCCGCTCCGTTTATCAACCGAACAGTCAGTTAAAATTTTCGTTGCGAATTAAATGCCCAAAATAATTTTAAACGATACGTAATCAATTATTATGCGGGATATATATTTAGTTTTTGAAAAACTGATAAAAATCGCAAAATAAAAATGTTTTACTCATGCCGGGTTTCGAACTCGGGTCTGTACCGGTTCAAACAAACACTTATCACTCAGCCGAACCGCTCCGCCACTTTGATTTTCTGTTAATAAAAAGAATCAATTAATTCAAATATTCAAGTTCGGAAGTCAAAATTCAGTAAATTGCGCCCAAAATAGCAGTCGTCGGAAATCCCGACGACTTCGCCGTTATTATACGTTTCCGCTCAAATTAACCGAAGACTTAACTCCCACAACGGTTATAACCGACGTCTGAACCCGCGACATCAGCCATAACCGCCGGAGAACGGCTGACTTCGAATTGAGACCAAATTCAGACCCCATACATCTCGATACTACCCTATAAATTCACCCACAACTCACCAGAAATCTTTCACACTCAAATCGCACCCTTTCTCGGCGAAAACTCACTCGCCGGAAATATTTTATACGTCGCCGGAAAACCGTATCATTAATCTCTGAGCTTTACTGAACCCCCTAAACTTTTACCGAAGTCACCCACACCCTTTGTAAGCTTTCGGAAGACTCTCTGCTGCAAGACACTCGTCGCCGGAAAGAGATTGCTGTCGCCGAAGTTCTGCCGGAAAACAGAGGAAAACCAGTCGGTACTTTTCACGCCTAAATTCCTTTCTTTTTACTTTTATCTCGTCTGTAATTGATCATTAAACGCTAAAGAAACCTGAATCAACACTTCGAATCAGTCAGTCGTCACTTTCGGTGAAAACCAGTGAAGAAGACGAAGTTTCGGTAATAGTTAAGTATAATTAAAATCCAGTTATTTACCGGGTTAGACACACAGTCCAGCGGTGGACTGTGTGCACATTGAACGCTAAGGTCTCGAGTTCGAGTATCGTTCCTCACACGCTGCCTTAATAAAAATTCCTTTTTCCGCAAAACTGAACCGGATTGATTTAGGTATATGTTAAGTATATTGATAACCGAGTTTATAACCAAGTGAGACACACAGTCCAGCGGTGGACTGTGTGTACGCTAACCCACAGGTCCGGTTCGAGACCTAACCCACAGGTCCCGGTTCGAGACCTGTGGAGCGCACCGGTTCGTTGGATTTAATTCGTTTTTAAAATAAAGGATTTCTGTTTAAAATCTAATTAATATATATATATAATTAAAATCGGATATATGACGGGTTAGACACGTAGCTCAGTTGGTAGAGCTGCGTGCACGCGTACGGGAGGTCTCGGGTTCGAGCCTCACCCAGCGCACACAATTACACATACGAACCCGTCAACAGTCAGTCAAAGTCAACGGTCAAAGTCAACTGTAGCAAAAATCAAATATTTTTTTTATTATTTTTATTTAATTGTTTTAATTAAAAAATCAATTAAAAATACTTAAAAATAACATTTTTAAGGTTAGAAAATAGCCTCAAACTCACAAAAATACACCCAACAATCCTACTAAAATAGATTAATAAAATCCGTTTGCTTACCGAACTAAAATGCTATTTATCTAGGTTAATTTCACTCGTGGTTAAAACCATTTCGCGTGCATTCAACCTCATCAACCGAACGCACCCAATGTGAGTGAATTCTTACAAATTTCCCTTTTTATTCATGTTTTGGGGTGTATCATGTGTCGCTTAAACTAATTCTATTATGCAAATTCGTGCTATACCATTATATGATTTAAATTAGAATGTAACTATTTGGTTCTGATGTATTACATATTGTCAAAGTTGTATGCAAATTATTTAGGCCCATCAGTTCCTCGTGGGAGACGAGTTGAACAACGCGTGCCTCAAAACTCATTCATTAGGCCCATCAGTTCGTAAGAACAACGCGTGCCTCAAAACTCATTCATTAGGCCCATCAGTTCGTAAGAACAACGCGTGCCTCAAAACTCATTCATTAGGCCCATCAGTTCGTAAGAACAACGCGTGCCTCAAAACTCATTCATTAGGCCCATCAGTTCGTAAGAACAACGCGTGGCTCAAAACTCATTCATTAGGCCCATCAGTTCCTCGTGGGAGACGAGTCGAACATCGCGTGCCTCAAAACAATCATTTGGTGTATGTGTGTGAAATATTCAATATTGTTAGTTGTGTGAATAAATTTACATCTACATTTACTCATATGTGGTTATGCACATTATTTATAATCAATTGGATAAACTTGTTCAAATGTTTTCCATAGGATTCACTCGCCAACTTTATGTTGATCCAAAAACCCTTTTACACATGATACAGGTGAACAGGTTGAAGCAAGGAAAACATAGGAAATGCCTTAGAAGAGAACCAAGAAGCTTAGATTAATAGTTAGAACATGTTGTATCATTTATTGTAAATTTCCATTAAATTGTAGTAATGAATATGAAACATATAATAAATGTCATGAGCTTTGATGATAACCCAATAATGCCCCGATCACCTTTTCCGCTGCGGGTCGGGGTGTGACAGCGGGTTTCACCCCTAACTTAACAACATCATTCCTAGTTGTGGCCACGCTCACCGATCACATCGGGCGTCCCACTAGATAGAAAGGGAGATGTTCGTCGAGGTTTGGATGTCACTCATAACTCAACGAAGATATCTCGTGATGAGTAATACGCGAAATGAGCGATCTTATTGAGAGTTCTTGGTTATCACACCTAATCTCAACTTAATCCTCGTTTGTGGGATATGAGCGTTTCATAATCGTGTATATTGTATTAACCTTAGGAAAGGCATATTTGAGCATTTATGGCAAGTAGATTAGCATTTAATACAAGGATTGGTCAGTCGGGTACTTAAACATGCTACTAGGTCAAACATGGCAATTCTACCTATTATCCTAAGGAATTTGCTTTGATACCAATCTGTTACACCCCAACCGATGGCGGAATCATCAGGGTAGTGGCACTAGGCGAATCAGATTGATCGAGAGATTTCATACCAGCCATTTCAAAGATAATAATTAACATTCAATATCCCATACTATCAAACTCATAAAACCTTCAAAACAACCATTTCAATTTAACAAAATCTCTTAAACATAAATCCAATTCGATCTCCCATAGATTTTATTACAACCATTCTAAACAAACTAAACAAAACGAACTAAACTACGCATGCAACATCCAAGGCATCCAAGCTATAAATCCTCAACCTGTTACATACGTTAAAATACAAGTCAATACAATTAAGTAAAGGTGAGCATACGAATTTGAATAATACTAGCATAGTCGAGAAAGCATTTGCGAAACAATCTAATTACATATCATGATACACTAAAACACTTAACATAACATAGGGTCATTTCTCATGCTAACTACCGTGAAAAGGCTTGCGCGACCATCCTAACTAGACCCCGTCGGGTGTTAGCCAAACTATAGTACAATACTAGCTAAGGAGGCAAGTTAACAAAAATAAGTCCTAGTCACATGTTTCTAGTATCACGTATCGGGCATATACAATCAGATTATTCACGTGCGATAAACAATTTTGATTTGTGAAGTGATTTTAATGTAGGAACGTAAGTAACACCCAAAAAGTGCGATAAAGCGAAAATGGGTCAAGTATACTCACTATGGGTACGTTTAGGAGAGAGTAGACGACTGCCGAGAGGTGAAGAGGAGCGCCGGATCAGCCTGCATACGCGAATGGAAGTGCATCAGTCTCCGAAAAGCTGAAACGGTGAAATTTTGGTTGGGCAGTGGACAAGTTCGGGCGAACTGTGTGTAAACATACAAGTTCGAGCGAACTTGTATGGTTTTGGTGAGTTGAGAGTCAAGTTCGGGCGAACTTGCAAGTTTCTCAAGGAAACTTGACAAGTTCGAGCGAACTTGAAGTTAACCTTGATAGGTGAGACAAATTCGGCCGAACTTGTGAAGTTTCCTGAGAAACTTGACAAGTTCGAGCGAACTTGAGGGTTCCTGAAGAGAATTTTTGTGCATTTCCACTCAAGTTCGGCCGAACTTGACCCTTAGAGGGCAAGTTCGAGCGAACTTGACATGCTGTGTTGACAAAATCAGTGTAATCTCGAGCGAACTTGATGTTTTCGGGTCCAAAATCTTTCGTTTTCGTGTCGTTTGCTGAGGAGATCGAGTGTTCATCCCTCCAACCCTGTGCTACTAAGCAAACTTAGGTCGGAGAGGTCTTTAGAGCTGTTTTAGCCGTTTTACAAAAGCGTGGGCTAATCCGGGCGAACTCGTGGTTCGTTCTGGTTAGTCCGGCTTGTGTAAACCAACATAAACGTCCTTGTGCTTCCAGATCTGGGATCTTGAATGATAAATGCTTCGTTTCATATCAGAAAATGAACAAAACATCATCAATAGTCCGTATTTTGTGTAAAAATCAATGTTCAAAAGGTTTTGCTCAGATCTGAGCGAAAAGCAGAAATTTTATGTAAAAAATGAAGATTTTCGTAAACAGAAAAGATTTGATGAAAACGAAGGCAATGCCTTGTGCCAAAATCGTTGTAAACCTTTGTAAAACGTTGATAAACGTCGTTTTAGTTGAAATCAGGTTGATTCTTACTTAGAACACGAAGGTTTCGGGTTTTGAGAGCTCTGAGCGAACTTACAGCAAGTTCAAATGAGAGGAATGAGCTGGGTATTTATAGGTGAAGGCAAAGATGAGGGCTGGCGGAGTCAAGTTCGGCTGAACTTGCATGTTTTCATGCAAGTTCGCGCGAACTTGTGAGCTGCTTGGAGGGATTTAGTCAAGTTCGGCCGAACTTGCTGAGTCCTTAGAGGCCCAGACAAGTTCGAGCGAACTTAGAGGAGAAAAGGAAAATCCAAGTTTGGCCAGTCAAGTTCGGGCGAACTTGGTTGGTATCACCAAGTTCGAGCGAACTTGACCCAAAAGTTGGGTTTTCTTCGTTTATTTCGCGTTAAGGGTTCGTTTGGCGATTGAGTTAATATTAATTAGTTGTATTAAGCGTTTTAGTGAAGCGTTAAGCGTTATACTTGATATAATAGTGCGATTTAGCGATTCGAGAGTGCGAGAGCGATGCAATAGCGAACGTAATAGTAATCACAAACACACATAACACACAAATAATATAAAAACCACACAATTAACTGCGATTTGCGATGCGATGAGGTAAGCGATGCGATTTAATAAGTGATTAGATGCGATATAACGTACACAACCATAATTTAGTTAACATAACTTCATTAATAAGCGAATCTCGGATTTACAAAGGATAGATACAATCGATAATCAACGAAAAAGATAACAACGAATTTCCGAGTTGTTACACTTCTGCTCCTCCCGCTCAGCCAAAGTCCGTTCAAGCTCCGCAATACGAGAAAGGGCTTGATCTCTTTCAGTTTTGACAGACGTAAGCTCTGCCTCCTTCCTCTGATAAGAATGAGAAAGATCAAGCAGCTCCTTACTCTCCTTATTATAATGCGAATAATCTCATCCCGAGCACTCTTCAATTCGCGGTTCGAACGAATGCATGCTTCTTCCCATTCCTTTTGACGAGCGGCATGGTTTTGTTTTTCTTGATCAAGCTTGTCCTTGGCATCGGTAATCTGCCACAACAAGCCTTTCTTCTCAGAGTTTCGTTCTTCATTCAGAGCCTTCTTCGCGGCCTCAAAGTCCAGAATATCTTCACCCATAGATTGCCATTCCCGGACAACTTCTTGAGTCATAGAAAAGAAATTCACTCCAGAATGTACAAGGTCGTCCAACAAGTCAAACCGACCACGGTTCTTCTGGAATAACCGCTCAGTGGGAGGCATGCATAGCATGAAGAATGACCGACAGTTATCGAGATTATCCATTCGAGATCCCTGGGTAAGAGTCCAGCGAGGAGTGTGGGGCAAGTCATCGCATACAGGGTTATGGGACATCCATGAGGAACTGGGACCGGCTCTAGTTATCTCAGGATCAGAACGCGCCTTAGAAGAAGGCAGATCATCACCAGGAACACGGCGCGTGTACCGAGTCCCTTGGGGAGCAGTTGCCTCACTAGATCCCAGTCAGTTTCCTGACCCTCTTCCTGAAATTTTACCCCAATCACCACCTCGGCAGCAGGCTTCTCCACCGTAGCAACACCTCCCTTCTCAACACCTTTGCCCTTGTCTTCAGGCGTAGGAGGGGTAACACCAATGACGGCAGGAGGAGGAGAGGCAGGTGGAGTAATATCGTCAATATGAAGAGCAACGACCTTGGGAGCATCGGTAGTTGGCTTGGAAACCTTAGCAGACACTGCAAGTGAAATATGAAAACACTAAGTGAATTAAAGGGATTAAAGAATTAAGAATGA
Source organism: Scalesia atractyloides (assembly GCA_947069175.1). NCBI lineage: Eukaryota > Viridiplantae > Streptophyta > Magnoliopsida > Asterales > Asteraceae > Scalesia > Scalesia atractyloides. The sequence continues at coordinate 33,914,529 of CAMTDV010000021.1, forward strand.
CCAGGAAAAAGTCTCGTACTTTGTGGCACAGAAAAAGCCTCATAAATCTGTTCTAAAAGGTTCCCAGTTGGAGGAGCAAAAATGTTGAGATCGATTTCCGATTCAGAAGGAGCTACTGGCACCTCCATAACCTTCAGTTTTCTTTCAGCTTGAAGAAGAGCAGCCTGGTCATCAAGTTCTTTTTTCTTATCAGCTAACGTTTTTTGTTACTTAGCCATCAATTGAGTTAGTGTTTCCGCATCCTCCGGGTCCACCGCACGCTTAACTCCTGCGTCCAAACTCGACAGGGTGTCAAAAACAACAACATAATCCAGGTAAGGATTGATGGAAGAACGCTTATGGGGAGCAGCACTGGGGGGGAGTATCCGATGCTCGTTTAGTGCGCGCCTCCTGTGCCACAGACCCACCAGGAGCAGCACCTTGTGGACCTTCATCACCAACTCCAACAGCAACATTCTCAGGAATATGACCTCCAATGGGATCCTAACCAGGTCGTTGGAGGGGACCTGCACGAGTGGAACGATGGATTAACCCATGTGAAGAACCAGTAGATTCCTCACTGGAAAGGAAAATAACCCCTTCAGGAGAAGGAACGTTTACATCATCAGAATGATCAACAATCGCACCTAGTGGAGTGTTGGCAAAATTAACTAGACTCTGGGGGGAAGGATGTAGGAAGTTATCTCGAATCCTTTCCACCCAAGGACGAGAACCAGCACTAAGCAGCCCAATACCCACCTCACCGGCAGTGTTGGGATCAAATACATTCATCATGCTACAACCTGCTGAAAAATGAAGGGCATAAGAAAAGGCAAAAATAACCAGGAAGCCATTCAAATTAGTAGCAGCACAAGTAGAACATATTTTTTCCTTTGTGAACATAAAGAGGGAAGGCACGAGGATCCCTGGGAACCCACAACAAGCTCATACCAACAGCACAAGAGCATTCTCAGTTTGTTGAATAATGGGTGTAGGGTTATGAGTGAGTGTCTTGTACCAGTCCTGCTCAGCGAAGTCAATAGAGACATTAACCTTAGGAACACCCTCAGTTTCTGAACGATAGTGCATGTCTATAGGAACAACGCCGCGACGGATGTAGAAGAATTTCTGTTTCCAATCATGGAAACTCTTGGGTGGATCTCTGCTACAAGGAAGAACGCCAGCAGTTCGAGCATTAAAAGAATAGAAACCACAGGTATAAGTCACATAATAGAAAACGTTGAACATATCGAACGATGGCTCTATGCGGTTGGCTCAGCAAATAAACTCGAAGTGTGTTAGTCTTGGCAAGCCTAGAGCGTTGATTTGAGAAATGTGCAACCCATAATTTGTCAACACTTCTCCAACAAACTTCGACATCGGCAAGCGAAGATTCCCTTCCCGGAAGAACGCAACATAAAGTGTTATATAACCTGGAGGAGCGTCGAGGGCATTCGAACCGGCAGTCGAAAATTGAGTGCCCCATTCAGGAACAAATCGAAGATCCCTAATAAGATTGTTGAGCTCTTCTTCCCTCCAATTTATAGTAGCTTGACCAGGACCAGGGATCGACCTAGCACGGATAGGACGCTTCTTACTTGAAGGTTTGGTGGAAGTAGACATGTTTCCTTCAAAAATATTAAGGAAAAATGAGGAAAAAATTATAAGAGAAGAAGATGTAGAGGAAGGAAGAGAGAAGATTCAAAAGAAAGCGGTGAAGGAAAATGTAAGGGAGCACCAGATTTATATACCCATCGCATTAAATGTGAAGGGCAGAGAAGACAGACGGTCCACCAGTAAGAAAACGCCACGTCAGGAGAGAGAAAAGGAACTGACGGCGGTTTAGGGATAAGGGTCATCATGCATCCGACAAAGAGGGAAAAGGTACAACTAGTTTCTCGAAAAAGGCGACTGAGACACCCCTCACTGATAGTGACAGCTGTCAGACAGAAGTCAGTCAAGTCAAAAGTCTTGTCAAAATTTCAAAACCCTTGGATAGAAGAAACCTTCATGCGCCACGCGCCATGCAACCAGTTGGCTCAAACCTTTGCGCCTGGTTCATGCGCCACGGGCCATGCAACTACCTGGCTCAAACCCCTGCGCCTGGTTCATGCGCCATGCACCATGCAACCACTTGGCTCAAACCCCTGCGCAGAGGTCCACGCCATGTGCCGTGCACCCAATTGGCTCAAAACGTTGCGCTAATCCCACCAGCTTACACCAGGCATAGGCGAACCAACCAAAGTAGCAAACAACCACACCTTTTAAGTCCAGTGCCCCTCCTGCTATGATAAACTCACCTAGGAGCGACACTGGACTGGGGGGACTTGAAGATGTATGGTCCCACAAGGCCAATCCTATGTGGCGAGACCATACCACTTAATCCAATAAAGGCGGCACACATCAGCAGGCTTGAAATAAACTCCAAGGAAGATACCAGAAGCTTCTAGAAGAAGTCGCAAGGGACAAGAAATATGCTATCTCCGACAACCACTGCAAAAGGGCGCCTAGCTGGACGAGTGAGGATATACTACGATGATGAGCACAGAGGAGACAAGAAGGATATTCCCCCACGATCCAGCTAGCGTCCGAATGACAGCTGGAGGAGCCTGTTGATGCCTCTCATCCTTCGGCTATAAATAAAGGCTCTCTATACAGGTTTATTCATTCACTTTCACACTCTCTCAACTCTTATTTTGTTGATTTACACTTATCACCGGAGAAACCATACTTATTCTCACGCCGAAGAGTGGTCACGAGGAGAACCCCCTTCTTCTCCTCCTCGTGGCGAGTCACCGGTGTTTCCATTTTGAAGTGTTCAGTATTTGTGAACGAAGGAGAGATTGAACCAATACTCAGAGATTCCATTAACCCAGAGTTAACTGGTGTTTCAACAAATGACATACCCAAATTAACTGTCACGTATCAGATTCAAGGTCAATGTGACCAAAGGTTTACACATCTAGAGAAATAGTAATTTCATAATTTCGATTTTAATAATAATGCATATCTAAGAAGACCTGTAATGTACGTACGATTATTGTTGCAACCAAAACAGCCTTAACCGTACGAATCCATGTAGCTTTCATAGCTATGCCCGTTTGAACATTTGCTTTTGTTTTTTAATAAAGGTAAACCTCTGTTATCTCTTTCTTTTTCTTTTTCTGTTTGTCATCCTATGATCCTAGTGTTCTATTTCTCATGACTAGTATAACTTAAAAATTAATTTATTTTCGGATATTATCTATTGGGAAAATCTCAAGAATGGCCTTGACCCGTCAAAGTTTCCGACAAAGGTTTGACGTCTCTGGTACATGCATGGGTTCTTAGCCGAGACGTCTGAAAGTGGCTTGAGCCGTTTCACGCGGCTTCCCCCTTGAGCTGGCTTCTCATGCGTGTAGCCGACCTGAAGGTTCTCAGTGGTGGGGTTACAAAGGTGGCTCGAGACGTTAGCTTGGCGCCAAAAGCCGAGATGTTTCAGGGTTCTGTGAAGCCATTTCAACTGATTTTTAAGACGTTTCGGCGAGTTTTAAGACCTTTCACAATTTTCTAGGTTTTGCTATGAGAAAAAGTTTCAATTAAAATGTAAATAAACGTGGGATCCCCTTATAATTATTATTTTGGTTGGTTATAAATACCCATATGCAATTTTTTTTCCAGATAAAGTCTATATTTATGTGTCACAATATGAGAGTTAAGTTTGTTGTTTATATCGGGGGAAAGTGGTACGTCACTAGAATTTTCATGTTTACATTTGATTTAATAACTTTTCTTTTTTATTTTTCTGTAGGTGAAAACAAGGAGTGAATGAGGTATGTTGAGTCTGTAATCATTAGAATTTTCGGCTTGGCTTCACAATATCCTTTTGGTTTTTTACTTTTTACATTCGTTTTAACTACTTTATCAGCAACACGGAGAGATCAAATTCGAAAACAACTCCTTGCTAGATAATCTTCATTGATACAAAACTTAATCGGTTAGGGGATCGTTCCCCTCTAGTTCCGCCATCAGTTACAAACAATTACAATATTTTCCTTTGAATCTTTTTATAAGAAACAAAGCAAAAAACCCCTACTTGCAATACAAAAAGATTAAAATGCTCCGAAAGCTAACTACAAGAATCTTGGATATCACTCCACTTGTAATACAAAAATATTTAGGGCTAAATGCAAGGAAAGTGTCTCTTATAGAAATGCAATTAGGACATCAATCTTTAAAACAACGAACATATGTTGAATTTAACCCAATAACTCGTCACTTGACCAATGGGTTATATTAGACGTCTAACCAGACTCCCAAGATATAATTTCGGGTTACATATTTAACCGAGATATATCAACCCGCATGTTAGTAGTTACATCGATCCTTTTTAAAAGAACTTATACTAAATTTAATTATCTTGACTAGACTAGGAGAATTCATTTAACAACATGTTGAAGATCAATCCTTACTCCGGCAAGGCTTGGGCAACTAGTCGACTAGGAATCCCAACGGGCCTTAATCCAGTGCTCTTCTCTGATGCTCGATGCAAATGCAACGGCATATTGTTAGTATCAAGAAAATGAAGCACGCAAACCATCATTAATGACGTTGCAAACATTGGAATCGGTCCGAAAAACCATGTTAACAACAATAATGCTAGATAAAGTGCCCTAAGCCCAAGTGACCAAAATCCACCACCCCTAATTACAGCCAATTCAACTGATTTTGTGGGCACATTGCTACGCGGTATACTTATTAAATAAGTAGCATGAATCAATGATCTTGTGGATTCAACAAAACAAGCAAAGGCCAAGAGAAAACAAAGTAATAGGCACATGTGTTTTATTGAGATAGTTGCCGAACTTGTGTCTCCATAGATCAACGTGCTTTCAAATACTGAGGAACGGCTGGCTACCCACGTGCCGGTGATTGCACAAAGAGTTAGACATATTGATGATAAGACCATTGCAGCTGATATGTTGGAGGAAAGCACACTTAGAGGTATCGAAAGGGCGTTTTTGTCCATCTAGCAAAAAATGACGAAAAATAACTTGAATGATTGAAGAAAAGGGGTGTTAAGATGCAAATTACAATGTGGTGTAGAGATTAAAGAAATCTTACCTGCATAACCTTGTCAACCCAAGCTTTCTTGTCATGGTTTTCAAAGCCAATAATGGTGGTATGAGGGCAATTTAGACATCTATAGAGAAGCCATAGGTGGTATCCAAACATGACTATAAGCCCACTTGGTACCAACACCAAATCAAGTTTCTCTTTTTGATAACTCATTGTGGAAACTAAGTTTTACAAAATGCAAAGAGTTGAATGCTTATAAAGATTGAAGACTCTTAAAATATTACCCCCTTGGTGACGCCAAGGTTTTGAAGCTATTTTAAGTTTGGGATTTGAAGGGTTGACTTAAAACAAATTGTCATGGATGAAAGCAAAAGACTTGGTGGATATGAGTTGGATTTTTAGATGTTGCTTAATGGTTACTTAACAGTCACCAATACAATGATTTAGGTTACTTGAGATTGCAACTTTGGGGCATATGAAAGATTTAGGGCCAAGACTGAAGAAAAGTCAACGATCGTCGTCCTCCGACTAGATATGATAAAACCCGTGATGGCATCAGTAAATTTCAACTGAGGACGTAATATGATTTTGTTTTTTTACGTTTGTTTGAATTATTCTATCAACGACAACTTGAGTAGTCAAAATGTGATTTTTATAAACGGAACCAGGTCTATAAACAAACAAAAAGGGTTTGTAAAAAACCTGTTCATGTTATAAACTGGTTTAGGAGAGAAAAATGTTCGACCTATCAAATAAATTAGAGTCGGGTGCAAACCAGTTTGGGACAAAAAAAACCGAGTTTTTTTACGTGTTTTCAAATCAAGTCGGGTCCAAACAGGTTTCAAGAAAAGAGACTATGAACTAGCGGGCTGGGTGGGTCGGTTCCAAACCAATTTTTATGGTTAAGTGGACCAGGGCACACCTCTAAGTCAAATTACAAGAAAGCCACACATTGAATAGTACATAATACAGACTAGTCGGATCATTCCCCTCTATTTCCGCCCATTTCGAAACAGCTACATTAATGAAAAAAACTCTAGTTTCCGTACAAAAAGGTTAGAATGTTGCAAAAGCAAATTACTAGAATCTTGGAAATCACTCCAAAAGTAATACAAAAATACCTAGGGCTAAATGCAATAGAAGTGTCTTCTAGAAATGCAATTAGGAAATAAAACCCTTCCCAGATTATTCAAACATTTTAAAGGCCAAAACATCATGTTCTAAGTGCGAATAAATCTATAACAAAAAGCCCTAAAAAGTTCAAGTAACAAGCAATCATACACTTGGAGAAGTCAAAATCTCTTAGCAGATCTGAGTCAAAACAAGAACTCCAAATAGTGACAGGTGGAAACCAATTCAACGATTGATGGGAGTGTGCATACGCCCTACGATCTTGTTAACAGCATCACGAGACATTACCAATGTGTCATGTAGAAGGATGCTATACACATTCAATCCCTGCAACAAACCCCAAACATTACAGATCATCTTAACAACATCCGTTCATATAATTTTGACCCATTTACATATGAATATGATGTGTCACTGTATGTGTTGGTAGCTTACAATGGAGGGAAGAACATTGACATAATGTAAGTTTTGAGTAGCTAGCTTTAACTTTTCATCAATTGGACCTCCATCCACCAGCAGAAGCTTTTTGGTTTCTTCCATTTGTTTCACATAGCTCACGATATTCTTCGTTTTGTGAGTGGAGAGCTCTAAATCATCAAACACCAAAAGCTGCACATAGCCGTGTTCTCATCACATATATAAAAATATACAATGTATAACGTACACACACATACTAGAATGGGGGCCCGCCTGACGTGGCGGGGAACACAGCACACTGACACAGACATTGGTAACACGCATAATCACGTAATGGTATACAACCACGTAACATGTTAATTTTTAAAAAAATAAAAAAACTTTGAGACTTGCAGGTGCTAGAAAGATTTAGCTTTTTATGATTGTACCATATGCTAAAATACTTGTAATTACTTAAAGTCTTAAAAATATGGTCAAATACCTTCTTGTCCCTCCTTATATGCACTATAATACAGTGTACCAGGGGGGGTGTTACAATTGCAACAGAATTACAACAAACTTATTCTAATTGTTCATTTTAAGATCAATAAATTACGTTCATAACGTAAGTTAAGATATGGATAACTTGCCTTCCCTTCGGCTGCACGAGCAGATAGTGCGATTTTAAGCCCTAGACGTCTGACCTTTTTGTTGAGCTTAAAAGCATGGCTACGTGGCTTTGGACCATGCATAGCAGCACCATGCCTAAACTGTATGTTTTCCACAATTTGTCCAAATATTAATTATTAATATCCATACAAATCCCATGTAATGATATACAGTTTTTATGTATTACCTGGGGTCCACGCAGCGTTCCGTGTCTTGCTCGCCCTGTACCCTTTTGGCGCCATGGCTTTCTCCCCGTACCACTGACCTCACTGATTGTTTTTGTCGAATGGGTTCCCTGTCAAATGGGGTCCGCACATTATTTGCAACGAATAGAGTTGATACACACACACACACACACACACACACCAAAACCTAAGGGCTAAGGCTAGTTGTTTTGTAGATTAGGATGGGAAGAAATTGTTATATATAAGGGGTGCAAACGAGCCGAATTGCTCACAAGCTGCTCGAGATCGCCTCAAGAAAAAGCTCGAAATGAGCCGAGCCAAGCTTGAGCCTAAAATAAAGCTCGTTTAATGAAGCGCGTCAGGCTCGTCGAGCCTTATTGAACCTTAGTGTAGTATTAGTTTTTATTAATATTTAATAACATTTACCCCTTATTTACGAGCCGAGCTTATTTATACTTGTTAACGAGCCGAGCCGGAACCTAAAAAACCTTGTTTAGTAAATGAGCCTAAGACCGAGCTTCACTTATCGAGCTTGCGAGCCTAAACGAGTCTATTATTTATATTATTTTTATTTAATATATTAGTTAATAGATTATAAACGAGCCGAGCTCAAGCTCTCACAAGTTAATTGAGCTCAAGCTCGAGCCTGGTCGAGCTTAGGCTCGGCTCGGCTCGTTTGCACCCCTAGGTGATATGTAAATGTATAGTCAATGGCGTATGGTTAAAGATCGTTGATATTCTGAGAATAAGTTGTAACTTAGAGAAATATATAATACCTGTTGTCGTTTAGCAAGCTGCCATCTTACGACGCGGTGAGTAATATCCTTCCTGATGGGTACATCAAAAACATCACCTGCCAACACCATCATTCCTTTGTCTTCATTATGAAAATTTGTCACCGGGATCACCAGATCTTGTAATTTCCCTGTGTCCATGTTTCAGTTACATCAGCATGAGTTGATAATTTCATTTATAGTAGTAATTAATTTCCTTATTGGTAAGTATACAACCTAAAACAAAATTTCCATGAATAAGACACCATTCCTGCACGAATGCTAATGAAATGGAAAAGACAAAATGAGTGAAGCTTCAACGATGTCAATATGGAATGTGAGTTACTATTTGGCCTTTCTGTATCATAACATAAGTGCTACTTGATTATCTATAAGAATGAGAATATGAAATTTAACTTGTAATGGGTTTATCCTAGGTCCTTAGTCAACATGACAAGCCACCTGTGTGGACCATATCATGTATATACTATATACATTCGAACTTTCATATTCTTCACCAAGATATGAATGACTAACATCAGGAAAACCTCCGTTTCCATATGTCACAAAACTATCAGCAGTAAAAGCGTTCATATATTATATATTGAAAATTAGCAGGGTAAATCATGTATTTCAGAAATGAACTATATGAATGTAACCTCGTAAATACAATATGTGAAGGTAAAAGTGTAGTAATCACTGAAAACATGATATTATTCAGCATAAATTGTTCAAATATGCTAATACCAACGATACCAGTATTGTACATATGATAACATCACCCTGGTTATAATGCAACTCAAATAAACAATATCTAATCCCATTCCACATACTGGATCGCAATTTAAATTGAATAAAACCCCAAGTCATACATATGGAACAGATAAAACAGGGGCACAAATAGTTTCTTACAGATGCTTTTGCACGGATAGTCTATAGTTGCTAACTATGCAGTTAATATCGGTGATATATAGGTTATATCGGTCATAACGGTCCCTAGTAAAATATCGGTCAAAATATCGGTACCGATATTATCGGCGATATTGACCGATATAGCTGATATATCACCGATATTTGACCAATATAACCGATATATCACTGAATTATTAGTGTTAAATTGCTATATATATAAATTCTGCATTATATTAAAATCACCGATATCTCACCGAGATAACCTATATCTCAAATATCGGTCCTTGACCGATATCCGATTTTTTACCGCATTAACTGCATAGGTTGCTAATAGCCTACAAACGGATGGTGGTAAAGGAAAAATCGTTAAAAATAACAAAAGAGTGGAACGTTCTTTTGGACTAGTGGCAGAGCATTTGCATACTGCGTAATATCTTTCTCGACTGGTCCAAGGTAATATCACCATTCATAAATATGATGTGGCCAATATCTTTATTCAAACATCATTTATTTGATAAAACTACTCGCTACAAGACAAATAGATATATAAATAGTTCACTATTTCAGTTTAAGGTCTTTCTACATATGTGTTCACTACCCTCTGTTTTATCTAATGATTAGAAGTATATAGCATATGGCATATAGGTAACTGTAAGCAAAAAATTAAGACAGTTAAAAGAGTGAGGGGGTTGATGTAATTTTATGCAAGTACCTATAGCACGTTCAGGAGTTATAATTTGTTTTCTGGATAGTAGATCAGATGGGAATGAGCCTTCGCTTGATTCTGAACTTAGCATGGAAGTGCAGAGCCCTCTAGTGCCCATCAAAGAAAATCCTGTCTGCATATATAAATATATATGTGTATTAGAACTTCTTTATTAGAGTCGACCATAGTTATTGAAGGGCACTAGGCACACTTAAGGCGCATAGGCCTCGCCTACGGCCTAGGCGCAAGGCGCAAAAAAAAGCGAGTGCCTTAGAAAAAAAAGCCTGCAACAAAAAAGAATTAAAAATATATTATGTATTAAAAAATAATAATATTCTTCAAATAAAATAAACAAAAGCTATTATTTAACATCATCTATTTAGTACCAAATGTTCTAAAATATTAGTGTATGGTGTAGAATAGTAGTTTTCCTTAGATAAAAGTAGAAATCTGGCTGGAATCTTGTTGGAATTTAGAGAATTTGGCCAGAAACTCTCGGAATCTAGGAATCATGCCGAAATCTACGCCTGGGCTGACACCTACAGAATTAAAGCGCAATTTCCTCGACTTAAAGCGCAATTGCCTTGCCTGGCCTGAAAAATGAGCCTAGGCGCAAGAGGCGATGGCTTTTAACAACTATGGAGTCAACAAACTGGCTTACAATATTATGACCCATGACAGAAGCCAAAGGAGACCTAAAGAATACTGCAGAAAACAAAACTAATTGTTGTAGATAAGGCCTCTAGGAATATGACAGAAATGATTTACCTTTCCATAGATTGAATATTCCATAGAAGACTGTGTATCGCCATTGTCATGATCATGCAAGCCTATATGCCGAACCAGAAATAATAAGCCCCATAAATTTGAGTTAATAAAATCATCAACTGATCAGCACAAAGACTTTAACTAGTGAAATACGAATATCTTACCATTAGAGAGAATGTGGAAGGATCGGCGCGCAACGTCCAGATTATTATTGCAATGCAGCTTATAACCTGAAACTACTGTGGGTAACAACCTCCTGGAACACCTTAAGGCCATGCTAGTAACACAAACCTAGAAAGATTTATTGTAGTTTTTTAACAATCTGTAAACAAGTTAGAATACGTGAGACCAAATCTACTGATTATCTTTTCAAACTGTTGATATGTAGGTATCTTCATACGCTTCGAGCATATATACAAACGATAATAACAATAAAAAAGCCCTTTTATAACAAATGCATATCAGTAATCCACGCAATGAATGACCAATTTGACCTCAAAATAAACCACATCTTTCATTATTTTAGTAGAAGTTTATACATATGCATCCGAGTACTCCCAAAAGGTAGCTTTGAAGCCCGAATATCAAACACTCTGCTTTTCAAATTCAAAAGTGCTACACTTGACTTTGCGTAAAACCGGATACCTATAACAGACTATATACCAAGCAGAAATGAGATCCGTACCGGTACCTTGGCGTATAGTACCGATACCGAAATTTATCTCAACCAAAACCGATTACCATGCCTTATATGTTCGGTTGGTACCGATATTCAATACGAAATTTCACATCCCAAATATCAAGTATCTCGAGTCTTAAACATCAAAAGCGTTTCAAAAAGTAAACGAAAACGTTCAATAATCGCAAGAGCAAGTACGCAATAGAGAGAAACCACAAATAGATATTTAGACATAACGTAACCTAATTAAGAGACAACTTATCAAAATGTAAGATTAGCAACAAGAAATTACAACAAAACAACTAAAAATGAGAAAACTAGAGCACGAAACCCTAAATTACTGTAGCATTAGCGTGTGAGGGTTATCCGCTTAGGGTTTAGTGCGATTGAAGCGTTAACCGGAAGTGATAAGTGAAGAAGAGTTTATATAATGGAGCAAAGATGAAGAGAAAGAGGTACCTGGTCCGGCAGTGGCGGAACTCCGAGCTGCCGCTATGGACTGGTGGTGGCGATTGTTGTATGTACGGGAAGATGAAGATGATGGTTTCTCAGGGGTAAATGTGTCAAAAGTGAAAACCTCAAAAGGCTTAAGAGGTGGTGTTTGGGTCATGGGTTTGGTGAAAGTGTGTTTGGAAATATGGTACAATCTTCTTTAAGAAATAAACTCAAGTGGTATTTGGGTTAATGTTGTTTTGAGTGTAGTTAGATTTTAGAGTAAATTATATTTTGAGTACGTGGTTTTAACTATTTGAATCTAAAATCAAAAAGTTTAATGCTCTGAGTTCCTAACTTCTCATTTTATAACGTTTTGAGTCTTTGTGTTTTAGTATTTTTAACCACTTGAGTCCAAAATCAAAAGTACAAATGTTAAAAATTGGACTCAAAACGTTATAAAATGAGCGGTTAAGGACTCGGAGCGTTAAATTTTTTGATTTTGGATTCAAATAGTTAAAACCACTAAAACACAGGGACTCAAAAAGTAAGTTACTCTAGATTATATTATTATTGACAATATACATGTTTATGGATGGAATAAGTAGGCGGATTCCAATGCTTTAGAGGTTGTTTGGCAACTTTATGCTAGGTCATTAAAAGGTATGACTGATAAAAAGGTAGCAGTATCTGAGCGTATGAAGTGGAGTCTTTTAAGTGAATCAAACAATGCCTTTGAATGATTCAGATATAACATTTTAATGGATCATTCAGAGGCTAACAAACAGTCCTTTATAAAGGTGATTTTTGAGGCTATAAACAATGCGGTTTTAATGATTTGCCTAATTCGATGAATGTTTGTTTTGTCGGGATCTTTTTATGTTTTATATTTGTTTTCATTAGGTTGTAAACAACACTAAACTAGTGATTTCCCCCACACTTCGCGAGAGAATTCGGTTGGTATTTGTGGGGTTCGTTACGGTACCGACACTTGCTATAGTAATTAAAAGAGGAAACGTTACATTGATCGAAAACAATAAAAACGAATATCAATATTGATACCAATGTTGTTCAGTTGATATGGGTTTGGTTGGTTTGCATTCTATTTTATTTTTTCAATATTGTCATATAAACTTTATCAATATGGCTATTTGTCACTATCAAACCACACCGAACTGTAACTGAATGAACATCTCTATCTGTACATGTATTTATTTTTATTGTTTTTGCTTTCAATAAGCTAAGCTCTTATTGCCACCATCCGTACCGTACCGAACCAAGTGTTGGTAGGTATTCATTTTTTATAGTTTCTTGTTTGATAACCGATATCGTGGCGCTACCGTAGTGAAACCAAATGAACAACATCGGTTTGCAACCGATATTTGTTTTTATTGTTTTTCTTTTCTTTTAATAAATTGACATTGTATCGTTGGCTACCATACTAAAAAACTCGGTACCGAAACCTGTATTCGTTTTAATGGCTTCGGGTTTCAAAAGTTTTTCATTTATATAATTCGGTCTATGACGAAATAAATATATATCAGTACCAGTATCGTGACAATCTGAACCGACAACATCGGTGTCGAGACCGGTGTCCATTTTTATCTTTTTTGTCTGCAATACACAGAGAAGGAAGCCTCCTCAAAAAAAACCCTACATGCGCCCGCCCATACATCACTTTCCCCTCTGCAATCACTTCCTTTCTTCTTCGTCTCTCTCCATCCCCTAATATTAACCTTCTCTTCTTTCTCCCATCCATGTTTTCTCTCTCTTCATCTTCCATGACGACAGATCAGTTCAAGAAGGAAGCATCTCAAAATATCAAACCCTAAAGCACACAACATACATCGCTCGGGAGAAACCCTAATCCTGCCATGGTCGTCTCCTCCCTCACCAAGGTAAATCTAGGGTTTAATTTTGGACCTCAATAGCGTTGCCAACTTACATCCTACATATTTCAGCAACCTAATTTTTCCGTTAATCGATTTCAGGAACCCTTACGGGGAAACATCATCACCAGATGACCTTCTTCCGTCTCTCACCGTGGAATTTAAATAACCGTCAATGGTTCTATCAATCTGCAGGTTATTGTTCTTCTTTGTTTTAGTTTATTTCATGTTTAGAGAACCTGTTTTCTTAATTATGTAAAAATATTATTATTCATAAAGAATGTTCTATATGTTGTTTTATAGGTAAAGAGTTAGATGAGATGTTTTCGATTACAGACCCAAAAGCAACTCCCAGCAAGACCTAAGATTTTTGTCAGCCGACTATGGAACCAACTCAGCCATTTTAGATAATTTAAATCTGCAACTATAGCTTGATTTTTTTTTCACTAATTAAAAACGTTATATGTTAGATGCATTTTACTTCTAACGAGTTGACGTTGAGCCGCGCGTTGCGGCGGAACATAGTTAAAGCTAAAGCTCTTTATATAAAAAGCTTTTAAAACTGACAAAAATGTTTGTTGCCCAAACCGACACATTTAATCTTATATGTTTACCTTTTTACCCAACCCCGCTGAACTACCCATCTTAAACATCATTTGTTACAGCTAATGTGCTAATGGGTCGTGTCTCTTTGTCCGCAAAAGATAATATTCCTACATGTGACTAAACTACGAACCTATTGACCCGTTTGGCGATGTTATGTATTTTATCTTGCTTGGGAGGTTGATCATTAGTTCCTTTTCTCGAGTAAGTATCTTTATAAATTATGAACCTATTTGATTTGTACAACGTGTTAATTTGAGTTATATTTTATTTCTAATGAAACCATCAGGCAGAAACGGGTCAAATTTGCGATTGAAAGTTGCTTAAAGTAAATATTTTTGACATCCTAAATTGACGTAATTTGCAGAAGAGAAGTGTTTTCATCCAATGTATCAGGGTAAGATAATTAAAAGTTGAATAACCATCAAAGTTGTTATTGTTTTTAAATTCTTTTTTACATCTAATCTTTTTGGTTCCTTTTTTTATTTTCATGCTTGCAGGGTTCAAGGATGTATGTGGATTCTCATGACAACTTGGTGGTAACAGTGAATTGCATTTAATAAAAAGACAAGTTTAGTGGTAAAAAATGCGAAGACTTGTACTTTGACATCACGCCATATGTGATGTTAATGGTTGGATTGAATTCGTAATTCTTGCTTTGAAATCTATCATTTAGTAGATGGGTTTGATGGTGTATTTTCATTCTAAAAGTTGCATATCATTATGGTTTACATTTGGTTTGTGTTTGTTACTGTACTTTGTTGACAGGATTAGCAGCCACTGTTGACAACAGATCTAATAGTTCTAGCAAGCCGAGCGTGAACGAACACCCTATTCTATCTAATCTATCTAAGGAAAAGGGAGATTCCCAACCTCCGAACCGAAAAAAGAGTCTGAATAGAGTTCCATATCTAACACAATCTATTTTTGACCGGGCGAGAAGATGATTCTGGTATCCCTGAAACTGCGAACTGGCTTTTGGTATGAAGCTGCTGCAACTATAGACATCAAAACCAGACTTTTTCTATGTTAGCTGCCCCGAGTAAAGAAGGAAAGAACGAACCAGAACGAGCACGAGCGAGCCATCGAGCATCTGCCTAGCTACTCGAACAGAGGACCCCCTCGACTAAGGGAGTAGTAACCGGAATATACTTCTTAGTAAAGAGAAATTCACGGGTCTCGTCCGATTAGACCAAAAAAAGGAGCCTTCACCGGTGCCCAACGGACAGAAGCTTTTTAGTCAGCTAAGCTTTCATTTCCCCGATCCGAGCCCAAGGCTGCCTTATCTTACGGGCAATGCCGTAAAGAGTATCCATATCCAGTGTGACCGGAGCGGTTGTAGAGTTTAGAAATTTGATTTGATTTGAGGCGACGCCCTCTCAGTTACGACGCCCTCTCCTTTGTTCTCAGTTCTCAGTTCATATCTTAGATTGAAGTTCGATCATTGACAAGGTTCAAAGAAAGGGTGGGCTATTGATAAAGAATTACTGTAGCTTTCCCGCTCCCTCCGAAGAAATCGAAGAACCTAATGGATCGAACTCATCCTTGACAGCTAGGAAAGATGATTCTAGTCTAGTTTAGGAAGTTTCGCTGCAGTCGATTCTTCTATCATTGGATTTTCAGTCTTGGAAGTAGTGAAGCGGTTGTCCGATTGAGTAGTCCATGGCCAGTGAAGGTGCTTTCGGGTCTATACCCTCTCGTCTAGGAGATCAAACTGATGACTCAAAGCCTATCGTCTCAGTCTTGGAGTCAGCGCCTAATTCATTTGTCATCCTATAGCTTGGGACTGGGGTTCAGCTTGTAGTACCCTTGGCCATGCCTTCTAATTAATCGGCTCATTCTTCTAGCTGGAGTTGTTGTACCAGCTCAAGAAGCAATGCTTCTTTCTTCCTTTTGGTATTGAAGCGGCTCATTCTTTCCTTCTAGCTTGACTTGTTCTATTCAATATGTGGCTTTGTTGTACTTTGTTGACAATATTTGTTTCTGTAGATATCAGTTTGATTATCACTTTCAAATGAAATCTGTACTTAACCACTCACCTGTACCT
The DNA here is from genome assembly GCA_947069175.1 of Scalesia atractyloides. Taxonomy (NCBI): domain Eukaryota; kingdom Viridiplantae; phylum Streptophyta; class Magnoliopsida; order Asterales; family Asteraceae; genus Scalesia; species Scalesia atractyloides. The sequence continues at coordinate 33,930,756 of CAMTDV010000021.1, forward strand.
TTTTATTTATTTATTTTTATTAACACTTTTCAAGATTAATGTGCATAAGGTCTACTTGTGTACGAATCTATTTTATTTTTTTATTTGATATTTGGTATTTACTTATAAAACGAATCAAATATCTGAGTTCTGGGTTTAGAAATAGGAGATAGGATATTGAACTTTTTTTCTTTTTTAGTACAGTTTGTGTACGAATCCATATTATTTTTTATTTGATATTTGGTATTTACTTATATAACAATTGAATTTTTTTTTTTTTTAGTAAAGTTAAATATATAAAATTGATATAAAAACATATATTTGAAGAATTTCTATGTTAAAAATGCATGTCTACGTCTAGACTTGAAACATGAAAACAAAATATAACACAACTGCTCCATTTCAAAATGACTTATACAAGTGAGTGTATATATGTGGAGAGAGAGGTCTATTATGATGGAACAAAAACAATTAGCTCACGTATCTTTAACTCATTATCATCAAACCGTTTCGTGGCGTGGCGTGGCGTGTGTATCTTAATAGTTTGCCGACTGCGGACGCTTTACGGGCTAGGAGTATAGCGGTTCAAAACCCTTGGTGCAGATTAGGCGGAGATGCGATGGAGTCCGTAGATCATATCTTTACCGCTTGCCACTTCTCTCTCACAATCTGGAATGTTATGGTTCAATGGTGGCGGGTCTCGTCGGTATATGCGTTTCAGTTTCAGGATCTTTTGTCATTTCATGAGGTTACGAGCGGGTCCATGGTCAGAAAACTTACCATCCAAGCGGTCGTTCTTACGGTAATATGGAGCATATGAAAGCTAGGAACGATGCGGTTTTCAACAACATGAACGTGTCTTTCATTAAATGGTTTATGTCAACACTGCTAAATAAGGTATCTTATTGTGAAGTAAATGCGCTAAGTAATTCAATTTCTGTCTTTTTAACACAACCCATAACCCGTGAAGCTCATGGGTATATAACCTAGTATTCTTATATAGATAATGTTTAAAGGAGACATACTATGTTTTTAATAACATGTATGACATGCTTTTTTTTTTGTGAATCTTGATTACGAAGCCCTGGGGTCTAATTGTCCAAGTGAATGTTTTTAGGGTGTATTCGCAACTTGACACATCGAATCTACACAAGGTTTTGCGTTAAAAGTACGTGAAGTCATTTTGAAAACATATATAGTTTATTAGACAACAAGAAGACTGACATATAAATGCATATAGAGCTGATTTTAAGACTTAAAATACTTGGACCGTTGGTTTTATCATTTTATTTTTCATATAATTATATAAGATAAAACAAACTTAATTTCAAAATAACAATTACGAATTGATTTGTTCATGCGGTTATGTTTCTTGATTTGTAGATTTAATAACTTTAAAGGGTTGACTGAAAATAAAAAAAAATAAGTAAAATTATCTATTGGGACTTAAGTAAAATTTTGCGTCAAATGATTAATTAAAGAGATTAAAAGTACAATTTACTGTGAATCTTTTTTAACAAGAAACTTTTTGGACTTAAATACCACTTTTTACATCTAAACACCAAAGTAATTTTGTATTTACAATTAAGTATTAGTTAGGGTTATGGGTAAAAAACCATAAATCTTCTTGATCGTTCCATACAGTCATTTCATCAAACACTTGGTGAGCGCCATACATGTACTCACAAGATCACCGTCAGACAGGGCCCGAACAGCAATGGTTCTCCCGCTGTTGAAGCTTGGGACGCTCGCATTAAAGACGTTAAGTAAACCCATTGCTAGCAGGCTCAAACAACAAGCTGCCATTCACCCAAAGTTTCGAGCTTCCATCATCGGTTTAGCTCAGGTAAACAACTGTTTGATCGTCTGATTGAACGTTCATTATGAGTTTGTTCCATTGATGAAACCCTTTTGTTCATTTATTTTCATTTGCACTGAAAATGGTATCGGTGAACACATATATGTTAGCATTAGGGTTTAGGGTTTAAGGTTTGATATTATTATTTTACTGATTTTGGGTTAGACTGAAATGTAATTGTGCGAAAATTGTGGCCCAAAATACAATTTTGTTGACCATATTTCTGATTATAGATTAATGGGTATGAATGTCATAGATTATGAAAGATGATGCATCAATCAAAATCTGAACTTTTGATTTTGTTGAGGACATGATTTTTGTAATCGCGAAGTCGATCTTTGCACTTGTGAATGTCCATATATTTTTAAAAATAAAAGCATTGTTCTTTTGAGAATCTTTTCTGTGGAGAAGGAATACAAGGGTTTGGTTTGGCGTTTGGGAAGACGTAAGATCATTGTTAGAAAGGTGATGTTGAAACTTTTATGTTTGATGAAGTAAATGTGATATTGAAATAGCAGAACTACTAACGAATTGAATAAAGAAGAAGTAATTATATATCCCGAGTCATGTAGTTAAATGTTACATCCGATATCGTGATAGTCTATGTAGCACAGGGACTCCATTTATGTGGCCGTACCCGTCTCGGGTACTTGTAGGGGACGGAAACACCATGGGTACACGTGGGGGACGTTTCCTAAACGTTTCCAATGTCGGGAACGTATCTGGTAGAAGTATCCAGCCCGTTTTCATTTATTTTTAGGGTTTTAACCCTTTCAAGTTCCACAACCGGCCATTAAATAAAAAAACCTATCATATTCGGCTTCTCTAATCTCTAAACTCTCAAGTCTTGTCCTCTCTAATTCTCTATCGATTGCCGATCTCTCACTAGATGAACCGGAATTTGAAAATGATTTGATTATTGATAATTAATTACCTTTGGAAGATGTAGTATTTTTGGAATTTGTTTAATATATTTTATTTTTTTTATATTTTTATTGGCGTACCCGTATCTTGTAATTTTGAGTTTTGGCGTTCCTCGTTCCCGTATCGTCCCCGTACTCCGATCCCGTACCCGTTGTTCCGGTGCTACTTAGGTGATAGTTATCCTACATGAGCATCCTAGTTATTCCCACAAGTTTTATATATACAAATTTATCTATAGATGACAGTAGCTGCCAATTTTTTTGTTCCGCAAGTTTCAGGCAACACGTTTGTCATACACCGTGTTAGGTGTTCATAAATCATAACCAGTTATCATGATATAGTGATATACTCAATGGTGATTGTCATATGAGTGCATATCATTTTCATAAATCAGTATAATCACTTTCTCCCTGTCGTGAATGACACATCACTAGTAGTTACATAATTTGGTACTTTTTCGCTTTTTTTTTTTCTGTGTTGGGTTCATATTATGGAACATATTTCATTGTTAGATTTTTAGATAGACCGACTTAAATTTATGTGGTGGTGTATAATGTAACAGGCAAACCACCGGCTGACTACAAATATACAAAGACGAATATACGGACATGCAACAGATGTTGAAATACGGCCCTTGAATGAAGAGAAAGCTGTTCAGGCAGCCGGGGACCTTATAGGGGAACTCTTTGTCTTCTCGGTATTGTTTTCTCTTGCTAATATCTTCTTCATAACAATAAAGCTGTTAAGAAATGCCATGAATTTGAAATGTGATAATAAAAAAAATAACGCAAAGAATAATATTATCTCCCCTCTTCAGAGATAAATGGGACACTGATTAATCCATTCCATTGCATCAATTGTATTTAGCGGGTTGGGTCCGGAATTTTCATCAAAATGGGCTGAATCGGACCGTGAACATCATACCTCTAATTATAATATAAAGAGCTTTAAATACATTAATGATAAATTTGACATTTTTTCTAATTGCTATCTGCAATAAACGTAGGCTATAAATCACTATTTAGTAACCTACTTTGCTTACTGTTCCGTTTTCGTGATTGTATCTTTTTTGCATCGGATATGGTATTTATACTATGTTTTGGTGTGTTATTTTGGTAAATAGTTAACCGCTACTGGTCTAACTTGTAAAGGTGAAGAATTGCGTTGATATATTTCTTTTTCTTATTTGTTTTAAATATTATTAGATAAATAAACATTAGCATTGAGCACCATTCTACACCATTAGTACTATTATAATTAAATATCCAACACAATGATCTACCAATTTCAACAGTTAATGTTACTAATTAACATTGATCATAATTAAGCATTTAACACAATTTTATATCAAATTTTTGTTAGGGATATCGGATCAGAGTAGGCTCGAGCGGAAGCGGAACAAACACACACACTCACACACACTTGCTGAAAATAAAGAACACGAGAATTTACTGGTTCGGTCAAGCCGTCAAGGTGACCTACGTCCACGGGTTGCAACTAGGGTTAGGATTTTATTTCTGAGGTGATAAGAATTACAGAGGACCTATCAACTATTTATAATACCCAAATTAGGGTTTACAACTTGTTGACCAAGAAAATCGTAAAATAGGAAACTGTATCAGGCTTAACAAAATTAGCGTATCTGGCATTAGATTAGAGCATCTATCATCTAGAGCATCTATTAGAGCATTTATGAAACACACAGTAGATGCAATAGATTAGAGCATCTATCATCTAGAGCATCAAACAATAGAGCATATGCAGATGCTCTATTATGTTCCTGCATTCCTGCAAAGCCTACATATCTAACAATCTCCCACTTGGAGGCTTTGCATAAACCACAAAGTCTATCCTAGTAAACACATCACCAGTTCAAGTCTTTCAAGCCTCCAGTTCCCAAGAACAAGCTAAGACTTCAGTCACATCCAAGCCCCCTAGTTGCAACCACACCTCTCATCAAGTACCTGAGAGACCAGTTGAAGCTTCCACAAGCTCCAACCCAGCCGTGACTGAAATCGTCGGCGCATTCTTTATCTCAACCGGCTTGCACGATCCACCAGCTCCAGAGATAACCGAGAATTAATACCACTCTCCACATTTTGCAAACTATTTCCAGGAGAGCATTTTTCTTCAGTCGGAACCTTTGTCTTCAAAACCCAACGGTTCTTCGTGATTGTACCCGGAACACGACCCGTGCTCCCACTATCACCAAATCCCCTGACTGGCTTAAACTTAGACCCCGACTACATTCAACTGACATCCCCAAAGCACCAGGATTCAAGTTTGCAATTTGAAACCTCTTTCGCTTACTAGATTCAGTGAACCAGACTTTATGCTTGTATAGGGACGGCTACTCCCTCGTCGGTACCTCAACTAGATACAACGATCCTCGTCTTCTCCCACAGGCAACAACAAGATTTCCATCAATCACCTTCCACTTCCCACCACCAAACTTAACATTTAGTCCTTGTTTATCCAGTTGACTAACAGAAATAAGTTTCTTCGTTAAACCTGGAATTACCCTGACATTCTTTAAGTTCCATGTAGTGCCAAGTGAAGTCTTCAGATTGACATCTCCCATACACGTAACATAAAGAACATGACCGTTAGCTAATCGTACCTTTCCAAAGTCTCCTGTTTTCAAATTCACCATCGTCTCCCCGCTGTGCATGGCGTGAAACGAAGAACCAGAATCCATAGCCCAAGAATCTATAGACTCTTCACAACAAATCAGTACGTCACCATCAGATTCATCTGATACAACACTGTTTACAAGCTGTTTACCATCCTTTTTCTGGGATCAGGACACTCGTTTTTAACATGTCCCCTTTTCACCACAGTTCCAGCACCTCACATTCTTCCCAGCTTTAGACAAGCTTTTCCCACGACTCCCACTGCTTCTGTTATTACTTCTTCCCCTGCTAACACTGAGCATACCAGAAGTAGATCCTCCACCAGAGTTCCTTCGTCGAATATCTTCACCCAAAACACTATCCCGGATCTGATCAAACTTCAAATTTCCAGCTCCAGCCGTTTCAATGACCGTTGTCACAAATCTTGACCAACTATCAGGCAAGGAAGATAACAAAACCACAGCCTGAGTGTCATCATCGAACTTCATGCCTACAGTTGCTAACCTGGACAAAATCGAATTGACTTCGTTAATGTGATCAGCAACTGGACTGCCTTCGTTCAATCTCATATTAAACAGTTCCCTCATCAAGAACACCCTATTACCAGCAGAGGGCTTCTCATACATATTTGACAGAGCTGTTAACATATCACGAGCAGTTTTTTTCTTTCATGATATTAAAAGCAACTCTCCTCGTCAAAGCCAATGTAATTTTACCTCTTGCCTTTTTTTCTTTGAGTTCCAAATTGCTTGGCAGCTTTATCCATTCCAGCAGGTTTTTCTTCCAGTACCACATCCAAATCGCATTCACCAAGCAACGCCTCTATTTGCATTCTCCACCATGCAAAATCAGTACCGTTGAACTGCTCGATTCGGAACTTCCCGTCTTCAGCCATAGCAAACGAGAAAACCAGAAAAAAAAATCACAAGGAAACAAGCACCCAAACCCGATCAACCTTCAATAAACCCGAAGCACCCGAACCGGCGACTTCTCCTGCAAACCCGAGCGAAACCAGCGAATAAACAGGGTTTAAGAACCGAAACCCTAATCGCCAAACACCCCAAAACCATTAGATCTGCAACAAACAACCCGACGGCGCAAAACCCTAAACCTTACGAGCCGTAACCCAGAGAATAGGTACGGGCCGTAAACAAGTCGGCGGCGACGACAGCAACAGCAGATCTAGACCTCTCGTCCAGTTCTCTCCCTCTCCTGCGATAACCTTGTGAACCGTGTGTTTAACTGAACCTTTGGCTCTGATACCACTTGTTAGGGATATCGGATCAGAGTAGGCTCGAGCGGAAGCGGAACAAACACACACACACACACACACTTGCTGAAAATAAAGAACACGAGAATTTACGTGGTTTGGTCAAGGTGACCTACGTCCACGGGTTGCAACTAGGGTTAGGATTTTATTTATGAGGTGATAAGAATTACAGAGACCTATCAACTGTTTATAATACCCAAATTAGGGTTTACAACTTGTTGACCAAGAAAATCGTGAAATAGGAAACTGTATCAGGCTTAACAAAATTAGCGTATCTGGCATTAGATTAGAGCATCTATCATCTAGAGCATCTATTAGAGCATTTATGAAACACACAGTAGATGCAATAGATTAGAGCATCTATCATCTAGAGCATCAAACAATAGAGCATATGCAGATGCTCTATTCTGTTCCTGCATTCCTGCAAAGCCTACATATCTAACAATTTTTACAATTAGAGTTTTTTTATAGTTTAATACCAATTGCGAAACATGTTTTTTTTTTCTCCAAATTTTAACCGTTCTGTACCCATTAACAAATTAATTTGGCTCATCATGTTCTGTACCCAGTCAAAACATAGTAAAACCAGAGCACAAAAAGGTAAAATTACCAAAGCGTAATAATGAGCAAAGTAGGTTGCTATTTAGTTAAACTTGTCTATGATTGTACATATCTTAACTAGTTTAATTTTTTGTTTGTGGACAACTATTTTGGACACAATGACTACATTAAAGTACTTTTAGTGCATTTTTAAATCAGTTGTATTAGTAGTTATTGTGTTCAGGGAAGCAATGTCACTGCCCAATTTAGTTTGCTCCCTTTGTTTCAAAACAAGTTAAGTTTTCTTTTTCATTACAGATGTGTTAGCTTTAAAAATTTCTTTGGTTTTAGAAGCCTGCCGAAGGCGTTGATATTTATTTTGCATTTGAAAGGGTCTGTTTGGTATGGGGTAATAGAATGGACGGGGGTAATGGAATGGACAAAGGAATGAAATGGATCATTACCATTCCATGGTCTTGTTTGGTTACCATGTGGGAATGGAATGAATCATTAATTGTTTGGTAGGTAGGAAAAGACGAAGGAATAAAATCGGCGGTAGTGGGTGGTGTTAGTGGTCGCGAATCATATTATAAATTTTATGAAATGGGTAAGTAAGAAATACAACTATTATGAATGGATGTATATAAAATTGCAAGTATATGAAATTTGGTATGGATTTTCGTTGAGTAATTTTATTTGATATTATGCAAATTTTCAAGGGTGATAGGATATATATGAAATTGGCCCATTATTAAAAATTTACTTGAAATAAAATACCATATGTATCTTAACCCAACTTTTAATTTATAATTTTAGGTTGCAGGATTGGCCGTCATCTTTGAGGTACAAAGAAGTGCTAAATCAGAAGCCAAAAAAGAGGAAGCCCGCAAACAAGAACTGGAGGTAATTTATTGATCTCTACCTATAACTAGAGTTTCAAACAAACAAATATGCATACCTTGTAATATCCCACTCAGTATTAGTAGAGTTTCATATGCCTGCTAAATATAGTTTAACCATAAATAATCTTATTACTTTACCCAAACCTAATATTATCAGTTGCATAATATACTTTTTAAACTAAACAAGTGAGATTAAACTTGTCCATAACATATTTCCAACACATTTAGCATGTTTTATGTAGATCAAGATCTATGCTTTTAGATGGCAAATTCGCCCACTTATTAAGAGGTCGATTTGGGTGTGTTTACATCTTTTATGTGCCAAACTGATAAAATAAATAAAAAGTAGTTTTGTGTTGAAAGTCGCTCGAAACGTAATATAAATGCATAAGACCTCATAAATCATAGTAATCAGAAATCTATATTAACTCTTTGTGAGCTATAGATTTTAAGGCGACGGGATGAAGATTTAGCAAAGGAAGTGGAATGCCTGAATCAAAAAATTCAAGAACTCGAGCAGCTTGCTAAAGGAAAAGGACTTGCAGGTTTTTCAACTTCAAAACTATTCAAACCAAAGATGCAAATCCAACCAAATCACCTTGATCTGGCCCACCCTGCTGCTTTTTACCATAAATACTGCAATTAGAAATCAAGGGTATTGATTGATGGAGATTTATAGATGAGAAACCTTTCATTCTTGAATCTTGATTCTTATCTAGTGCTAACTATCGAATTTTGACCCTAAACAGCTTCATGTTTCATTCACATTACCAAATAGACGGGTTTATCTTTTTGTGAGTTTGTCGGTCTACACTAGTCAGGATATTATGATATTGTGCCGTTTTCAACAACTCATAGACTTTTGTTCAATTTTTTTACGCGTATTGGTATACGGTTATGGTATGAAAGTATCACTTATTGGTAATTCTTGTATGGTGGACCTATCTTTATTGCATGTTGTTATGGACTATGGTCATGATATGATCTTTTGAGAAAAAGGAACAAATTTTTGGGCACAAGATGCTTATTGTTTTTAATGGTTTTTATACTCTAGAAAAAAAAAAAGATAACCTTTGGTGCTTTCATGAGTTTTCTTTTATATCAAATGGAGGATCAAGAATTGACACTAAAGAATCTAATGAATGGTAGTGGGAGGATGGGTGTCCCTTTATGCCTTTCTTCATCTACTCTTTTTCACTAAAAGAAAATAAAAATAAAAGTGGCACAATAATTAAGTTACATTTGTTGGTTTCATATAACAGGTAATCAAAGATTAAACACACATAGGTTATACAAAATGAACTAAAGATTCTTAATTTTTTTTTTATTTGGTTTGTTTTATGGGAAAATAGTATATTTGTTGTTTTGATGATTAGATGATTTAATCATTCATTGCAATCAAAATGAGATATATCGCCATGTCCCTTGTTTTATTAGAAAATTACGAAGATAGTTATTCACTATAAGCATTAAATATGTGAAATTATTCAAGTATTTATTTTCTATCATTCTTAGACTCCACTTTAGCTTTACTATTGGTGGGATTTACTGAGTATGATGATGATGATTCACGTATTTATTTTATGCTATGTTTAATACTGACAAACATTTTCCTAATTACTCTTTTCATAAGTAAAATTTGTGTGAAGTAGATCTTTTTCGTCTATCTAATTTTTATGTATCTACTTTATTTTTTTTTATCACTTTACATTAACGTATCCATTCTTTCTTTTACTATAATTGGGCATGTTTGTACATTACAAAACATTAATGATCAAATACAAAATTTGTTTGGGTATTTTCATGGCGTATAGAGGAAGGTTATTGTATAACCAATTTTAGCGTACAAAACGTAGAGGACAATCTGGACCGTCGATTTGCAAAGTCAATGGTTGAAATTATGTGGTCCTCAAATGTATAATCACTTAATTAAAAGAAGGAAAACGAGTGGGGAAAAGAACAAAATAAGAAAATCTAATATTTACAATAACATCACATGACATATGACATGATACATGGGTAATCGACCAACCAAAACGGGCCTTGTCATGGATATAGGATGGGTGACACATGATAATCCACTTTACTTCTACTTGCCTAAAAATAAATAATAAGGAATGAACCAAAAACAACAAATTACCAACCAGGGTCACAATATTTTTTTTGTCATATCTCTTTCAACTAAAATTTTTAATTACTTTACTATACTATTGTTATTATTAATAAATAAATTGATGACGCTAAGTACAATGTTTTAAAAATATACCCAAACCGGTAGTCGAATTGGTTTAACAAAACTAGACAAAGCGTGACCGGTACACATTTTAACCAACCATCGACATCACATTCGTATTAAATGGAAACCAAGTTAATGGTTGAACCGGTACATTAAACAACTTCCTTGAAGTTGCCTCCATGAAGAGGGTGGGGTCTTATAATAAGAGAGCTTAAACGTATATAGTGGGCTTAAACCTCAAAAAAGAAAAAGAAAACTAAAACTATTTTGTGAATTAATTACACAAATAGTGTTATCGGGGACACTAGCCGTTACAAACACACCGATGAAATGGCACAGCCACAATCCGACTCACCCGCCTCACCGTTCTGCAAAATGGGTCACCCTTATCCACACTGATCCATGATCCATTTATGATGCAACAGTGGAGCCACGTTTCATTGGTGCCAAAAGAATGCATGTTTATTGTTTTATTCTAATTAATTTCTCTTTTACTTTATTTATGCATTTTTAATTCCTAGTTAGTGGAACAACAAGTTGGTTACTCCAGTTTTAGCAGTTTGTCCTTTTTTATCGTTTTTTTAAGCTTATGTAATGCGTGGAATTATTCAATGAAAGGGCAGAGAGAAATTACCCCAATTATAGTTTGCCTTCGTAAACTATTTTTCCATTGCTAGTTTGTTCTTGGCAGGGATAAACGGTGTTCTTTGGAGGCTATTGTTATTGCTAGTGGTGAGTCTGTATGTATCTGGTGATAACTTTAGATTGCCCTACGTTTCTATTGCGTGTGGTGTATCTGTATCACGCCGTATCCGTAGTCCTTTTAGTTTGAATTTCTTGTGATCCTGGATTTGTAGAACTATTCTACAACAAATAGTCTTTATGGTGTACCCAAAATAACACCTTTAGATACTAAGACCATGCGCAATTGGCGATCTCTGGGCGTTTTTTCAAAAAAATGCATCTGGCGTCCTTTTTTCCACGTCAACCTTGTTTTCTTTGGCCAATTAGATCATCACACATCAAATATCATTAGTTTTTCTTTTATTACACCCCTTTTAACATAATGCCCACAATGGCCACATCTCTACCACACCGATTTAAAAAACGCCCCATAATGCCCATTGCTGACTGGGATGACACATGTCGCACAATGCCCATGGGTGAGGGCATTATTCATACTTTCCACTACACATGATCTAAGGTTTTTTCTTTAACAGGTACAAGTTCTATTGTTCCAATTTTGTAACACTTTAGGGTATCAATACCAACTAACATTAAAATTTCTGTTAAGTTTGTGTTAAATGATTGTTTTACCCTTTAATAATCACATGGACAATATATGTAAATAAATCATACATAACTACTAGGACCATTTGTGTAAATATTGAGCCAGAAGTTTTTTCATAGTAGATCTTTGGACGATAATTTTCTCTAGAATTGTTGATGACAGGGTATCAGCGTTGTCTGAGATCACAGGTGCAGATGACTTTTTGCCACTGAAAGAAATAAAATAAAATAAAGGGTTGACCAAATGATTAAATTAGTTGTTGTGACTTGTGGGATTGTGGTTAAGGTATTTTGCCGCGTCCGTATAATACGCACTTTCTTGAAGCCTAAAACAAAATCTACAAAAACCAGACTTTGCTTTGATTTCCTGCCCTCAATTCCATACCAATACCCTACACCCCAGATCATCATCATACTCTCCACTCTCCCTCTTTTAGGTTATTCTTTTCATCAATTTCTTCTATAACACGCATCTTTCCTTAACATTCTTCTAATATTCATCAAAAAGATTTGATCTTGCATCTATTTAGGCCCTGCGATCACCTTCAATTTCGTTTTTTTTTTATGCGGGTTCATGATTATGCGCATCTTTTTGGGATTTTGCTATTGTTCTCAAGGGTTTGTGATTAGGGTTTTTTTTGTTGGTTGAATAGCTGATTATGTATTTATCTGTATCTTTTTTTTTTGTGGGTTTGGATTTGAATCTATTTGGGGTTTGTGATTAGGGTTTTTGTTTTGTGGAAATTTAGGGTTTGTGACAGGTGATTGTTGAGGAAAGTGAAGGGTTAGATTGGTGTTATTGAATGGGGAAAGGTACAAGATGCAAGTCTGGGTCCCACCAGATATTCAAAGATAGGGCTAAGAGCCGCGTGGAGGATCTGCAAGTCATGTTTACTGATCTGCAGTGCGCGCGCAAGGAGAGCCGCGGGATCGATGTGGCTGTCGTTGAAGAACAGGTTTATCAGATGCTTAAAGAATGGAAGAATGAACTTAATCAACCGTCGCCCGCTTCTTCCTTGCAGCAGGTTGGTTAATTAGATGATCAAAGATTCAAAGAAGATTTTGTAATGTTGAGTATTGATGTTTTTTTTGTATATGCAGGGTGCAAGTGTGGAGCTTTCTTCTCCGGATATAAGTAGGCTTTTGCAGCTATGCAACGACGAGGATGATGACGCGACTAGTGGATTAGCTGCTCCGAAACCCGATCCTGATGGGCATAAAGCTGGTGAAAATGCAGCTTTTCATGAGGTGAGTGTTTGTGTTGTACTGGTCTTTGTTACTTTAGAGATGTTTCTTTATGGTGTATATGGGAGTTTGTTACCTTATGCATTGTTAGGTTGAGTTATAATAAGCGCGCCTAGGCATGAGGTGCAGGCTTGCGCTTCTGACTCAACGAGGCAAACTGTGTACAAAAAGCGCGCTTGAGTCACAAAAGTGCACATAAAAGCGGCATGAGACACAGTTTTGAGGCGCACCGTTCGTACGGGGAAGGTTTTGTGCATCAGGATGCTGTACATTACATATAGCTTTTTATGTTGTACATATATGTTATTTCTATATTAAAACATATATAAAGCTTATTTATAGCTAAATTTTTGGTAGGTGATGCTAAGACCATACGAGATATGTAAAAATTTTATAAATTATAAATTACGCCTCGCGTACGAAAAGCAGCAGCGCTCTTCCCGTACATATAGCTTTTTGTATTTTGTTTGTTGTTTTGAAGCGAACTTTTAGTGGCATTTTGAAAACTAAGTATTAGTTTTACATACGATGAATGGTTACTAATGAAAGCGTAACATGTAGTTGCAGGATTTTGCTGTTAATCAAACGCCTCAAGAACAAACTTTCCAAAAACACAAAGGCTCTCCTTCAGGGGTTAACAACAACAACAATATGGACGCCGTCGCAAATCAACTGGACAATTTTTCATACGATCTACCTCTAGATTTCGACCCCATATTTTTTAGTGGCGGGTTAGACGGCATGGGTCAAGAAAACGAACTACCTCCGCAAATGACTGGGTATTATCCCACAATAAGCCCACCACCTTTTGCTTTCTTTGGCCCAAAATGCGCTCTTTGGGATTGTCCCAGGCCCGCACAAGGGTGGTGCTCCGATAGGCCCGTTCAAGGGTGGTTCCCTGACTATTGCAGTGGCTTGCATGCTGCAACTGCTCAAAATGAAGGTCAGTTTGGGATGACACCGGTATTACGACCTAAAGGTATCGAGTTGAAGGATTCTTTGCTTTTTGCGGCTCTTAATGCCAAATCACAGGGAAAAGATGTTGGTGTTCCGGAATGTGAGGGAGCCGCTACCACTAAATCACCGTGGAACGCTCCTGGTTAGTTTGCTTCTTTTGTTGAGATGGTCGGGTTGGGTAATGGGTTGTTTTTTGTGCGGGTTAAGATGGGTCGAGTTGGGTTTGGGACGACCCGCAAATGCTTCTGTTTTCTTTTTTTAATTCTATAAATAATTAGTGTGTTTAAATTTAGAGTAAAATGCCATTTCGTTCCTGAGGTTTGGCCCGTTTTGTAACTTTCGTCCAAAGGTTTGCTTTTCGGCATCTAGATCCAAAAGGTTTGAAAGCTAATCTTGGATAGATTTCAAACCTTTTGGATCTAGATGCAGAAATACAAACCTTTGGATGAAAGTCGCAAAACTGGCCAAACCTCTGGGACGAAAATGGCATTTTGCTCTTAAATTTATCTAAAAACCATATCATCATGCGAGTTTCATCCTATGTTGCATGACTTACGTGTTCTCCCCTTTTCTTTGTAATTCTATTTTCAGAGCTTTTCGATCTCTCGGTTTTCGATGGCGAAACCCTACGTGAGTGGTTATTTTTCGATAAACCGCGAAGGGCATTCGAGAGCGGTAACCGAAAGCAGAGATCACTCCCGGACTACAACGGGCGTGGCTGGCACGAATCACGAAAACAGCTCATGAACGAATCCGGGTGGCTAAAAAGATCCTATTACATGGACCCTCAACCCATGAAATTCCTGGAATGGCACCTTTACGAGTACGAAATCAGCAAATCCGATCCATGTGCGTTGTATAGACTCGAACTAAAGCTCGTTGACGGGAAGAAAACTCCGAAAGGAAAGATTGCAAATGATTCCGTTGCGGATCTTCAAAAGCAAATGGGAAGACTTACTGCCGAGTTTCAATTGGAAAACAACAAGAATATTAAAAAGTCGTTTAAAGGAAGGGGAAAAGCAAGTTTGAAAGACAATAGTCCCGGTTCAACCGTCTATCCTGGTTCGAACCCGACCCCACCAAATGACGGTCTTGATTTGTTTAATTATCTTATAGATGACGTTGGCGGCTACTACATGACCTGATGGTAAAGTCGTGTTTATCTTATTAGGGGCAAATTGCAAAGTATGTAGTCGAAGCAAAGTCAAAGTCAAAGTCAAACGTGAGTGCGTTAATAGTGCTTGATTTTTAGGCGGAGCACGATTCTAACTGTTGGAAGGTGGTATATGAAAAATGAAGACAGTTGTTTGCTGCTGCTGGTGTTGCTTACTTATTTTTTTGTTTTTTTTTATGGACCGGGTTCTCTTGTGTTGATGGTAAACAACGTTAGTATCTTGTCGGTATATGGTTGCCCAAGTTATAAGACTTTGATTTGGTGGTAATCAATCAACTGGAATGAAGGCATTATGTAACATTTGGTATATATGAATTTCTGACTGGTGAGGTTATATGTTTTGCATAAGTAAGATTGTGAAGATTTTCTTGTTAAATCCTAAATTTTGTACACTATACCATGGGTTTTGCCGTATATAATTTTTAAAAGGATGAATTTCAAAATGTTTGCACAAACCCATAAATCATTCGAAAAATACGAATTTTATAACACAAAAAATATCGTAAATCACAAATCTGGACTAAGAAATCAGCCATAAATCATCATTACCAACAAGAAAGTGAGTCAATTATTGTTTACACCATGAATAATAAAAAAAATGCTATCATCGTCAACATAAACTATATTTGAGACCATACTTCCGTTTTTGGTCTTTTCTTTTCGGAAATTAGTGATCACTGTGATGTAGAGGTGCGCAAAAAGATTCGTACCCGGAATCGAAACCGGTAAAAAAAAACCCGGAACTGATATTTTTAATACCCGGGTATTCGATACCTGAAACTGAAACCGGCCCTACCCGTAGGGTATAGACAGGGTATTCATTTTGATCTCAATACCTAGAACCGAAACCGAAACGGAACCGATCATACCCCACTAATACCCGAATCCGAAGAAGAACCGAACCCGTTACACCCGATATATGATTCTAATATCTTTTTTTGTAGTGCATTTTTAATTTTCTTCATTTACATGCATATTTAATATATAATAATATAATAATAATAATAATTTTAATAATACAATAATATATTAATAATAATAATAATAATAATAATAATAATAAATACTAGAAAATAAGGTAATAAAAACACAACAGAGTATTAAAAATATGTAGAACCAAAAAAACTCGAAAATAGGGTATTTTAATACCCGGTTTCTTAAGAGCCGGAATGGAACCCTACTCGGGAACTGGGCACATAGGTATGGTTTTTTGATCAAATAACCGAAACCGGAACCGAATCGGTTATAGCAATAACCGGTTACAACCCTTATAATGAATGAAACCGGTTACTAAAAATACCCGGTTTGTGCACTCTACTGTGATATAAAACGACTATCATACTTGTATTATAAATACATTAAAAATCACTGAAAACCCCTCGTTTTCTTCATCTTGTACCCCTAGTTACTGCTGGCACCACATTTCATCCATTTGTCTATGTTGTCGGCACCAATGTTGTTCATTAACTGATCAAAGCGTTATAGCCTAGTGGTCAAGAGAAATTATCTCTTGTGGGGAGACCAAGGTTCAATCCTTAGGAGATGTAAGTATTTAAGGGGAAAATTAGCCGTTCAAAAAAAAAACTGATCAAAGCGTTATTACCAATAAAAAATGAAAGCTGATTCATGGGATAGCGATGATGGCGTGGTGGTTATTATGACGGTTCAGAAATGACACGGTATTTACAAATGCCCAAAGAAATTCGGTCCGTATTTTTATTTGTTAGTTAATTATTCTCTTCGTTGGATTGTAAATAGAAATCATGGGTCAACTGGATCCAAAACCCGCTAACAAAATGTGTGTTGATTGACCCTCCCTACCTATTTTACTAACTAGTGTTTGATAAAATTTCCCAAAGAAAACACTAGTCGTAGAAAGTAGACCCAAGTGACAATTTGATGAGAATGTGTAATCAGGGGAGGAGCTTAGTGGGAACCTGGGGGTGCACCAGCCCCTTCACGGTTAGAAATGTAAAATTTCGATTTTTCATCCTGAAAATTTTAAAATTATATAGGATCCCCCCAATCCCCCTACTTATTTTGTCAAATATTTATACGATATATAAATTGGGTCCCATGACTTCGCCCCTCCCCCTCTCACCTTGAAACTTTTGGTAAAACTCCGCCACTGCATGTAATATAACTTGCAGTAATTCTTCTTGGTATACTCCAGTTTAAACTAGTATAGATGAAAGTAATTTCATCATCTCCTAAAGATTACTATCTGTCACTCCAGTTTAAACTAGTATAGCTGAAGGTAATTTCATCATCTCCTAAAGATTACTGTCTATCAACAAATAAAAAAAGGTATGGTCAAGTAAAACATTCTAATTTAAGAAAGCTTAAAATTGACTTCTTAAATGCTTATACATAGTTGCTTGTTACAACAACTTGTTGTATTGGTAGTACATGACCTAATTTCATTGCTAATTACCTATTTAATTATAAATAATATTCAATTGTAACTTGAAGTAGGATAGAGAGCATTTATCTCTGTTGTAAATTTGTATAAAAAATTCGGTTACAAATAACAATCTTAACAAAGATCGTGATGTTTTCTAAATTATTTGTATTCATATTACCAGCAGAATACAAAAATATGATTCTGAATTATGGACTCTACACTGATAATATTAATAGAAGTAATAACAGTTAAAAGGTATTGCATTTACGTGCTTTATTATTAGTTGATAATTAATAATACATTAAAATGACTAAATAAATATTTTAAAAATAAAATAAAAGGGGACTAAAGACGTGTGAAAGGGATAATATGTAGGGCTCTTCATGAGCCAAGTCGAACCGAGCGGACCTTTGCTCATGCTTGGCTTTTTACAAACCGAACCGAGCGGAGCGGCTCATTTAGAATCGAGCCTCGAATCAAGCGAGCATTTTTCGAGCAGTAAATTTCCGAGCGAGCGTCAAGCGAAGTTCGAGCGATTTGGACAATAATGTCGCCCGATTTAAATTTGACTGAGAGAGATAGTGACAATGTTGGGTCCCAAGTTTTTATCTCTTTAAAAAACATGCACATTTCATGGCATAATATTTTTCTAATGAATAACAATGTTGTGGCCGACAAGGCGATGATCATATTGCACGATCAATGATGTTGAGAGCAGGAGACGATCGACTTAGGGAAGCGACATGAACATTGAGACGATGGGCAGTTTGTCGTTTATCGGTTTAGGATTTAACTTTTAGATTTGATATTAATTTTTTTTGTTGGCGTATTTGGGCTATGATGAACCAAAATCTAATAGAGTGGTATATATAAAACTATAAATTTAATTTATATTTAAGTATATATGTATGTGTGTGTGTCTATATAGGCGTGTGTGTCTATAATTTATATTTGTGTATATATATGTGTATATACATGTTTATATATGTACTAGGCTAAAACCCGTGTATTACACGGGTTGAATAAATGAATTTTATATACTGAATAATAAAACAATATATCTTTAAAAACCTCTTTTATTTCACTGGTTGTATAAATGTAATCTATACTGCGTTAAAAAATTATATAAGAACCATATTGTAAGGGTTGAAAAATGTAATTTTATATGCCAAACAATAAAAAAATTTATATTTTAAAACTACGTGTATTACACGAGGTGACTAAATGTAGTATTGTTTACCAAATAATAAAAAGGTTATATCTTTAAAAACCTCGTGTATTACACGGCTTGAATAAAATTGATTTTATGTACCAAAAAATAATAAGAAAATTATATTTAAAAAAATTAACGGATATACTTGGTACGCGATAGATATGATGACTGTGGAGATGATTATTGAAAAGAATATACAGTGGTCAAACATGTTATTCAAGAAACAAATAAGAAGTCACTTGAGTGATAAAATATAAATTGTATTTAAAAAAACTCGTAATAAATCTAATTTTAAAAGACGAAGACTTTGTTATTATTAGTAAAATCGATGAATTTATATTTGTAATTTTGTTTAGTATTATTTTATTGTAAAGTGCATATTATACATATAATTATATTATGTCTTAAGTTATTGACGTTATCCAAAATGTTTTTCAATTTTATGTCTAGCATTATATATATTATGGTAAAAGTTTAAAGTTTATTAGAGTTATACATGAGAAGTATACTAAATTTAAAATACATAATAATTATCTATACTTAAGTAGAAGAGATTAAACAAAATAATATTTAGTAGGAGAGATATCTATAATTAGTTAAAAGAAATTAAACTAAATAATAATTATCCATAAGATATTAACTATAATATTTAATAGGAGGGTTATCTATTATTAATTAGAAGAAATTAAACTAAAATAATAATTATCTATAAGATATGCCCTAATATGATGACAAGTGTCCCATAAGTGATTTCTTTTATTATATAGTATAGATATAGATAGATGTGTATATATGTATAGTATATATATACGAATTGAAAATAATAATTCGAGCCGAACCGAACCGAGCGGACCATTGCTCATGCTTGGCTCGTTTACAATCCGAACCGAGCAGAGCGGCTCGTTTACAACCGAGCGTCAAATCGAAACAGCATTTTCCGAGCAATTTCTGAACGAGCGTCGAGCGATTTGAACGGCCCTAATAATATGTGTGTGAGAGGCTTTGAAATTTCAAGATTGCCCTACGGATGGGCTGTTAATTATTATATTTAACAATGGGCCTTTTTTTTAATTCCAGCTACACTGTTGTTTTTTCGGTCTTTTCTTTCCTTTTCCTATTTTTATGGTCTTTTTTTTTTTGCTTTTTTGGGAACCTGTTGTTAAAACAGATATGAGACCAAGGGTAGTGGACTGTCTGGTTAGGCTAAAAGGCTTCAAGGGTTTCAGTTAGCCTAACGTAGGTCGGGGGTCCTCCCACGTTTGTAGCACGTGGGGTGGATCACTTGGTTATTGATCACTTTTGATTGCAGCTCGAAGGGAATTCGAACCGGAATGTAGTTGTAAGCGAAGCAATGCTGTTTGTAGTGAAGAAGAGAAGCAAGTATGTAACTTGTTCTCAAGAGAAAGGAGAAGATCAGAGAGTATGAGTGCACTCAACTGATCTGGAATGTAGAACATGGTTGTTGTGAGCTGGCTTTTATAAATAAGACACATGCTATAAGAGGAAGCTTGTGACCAAGGATCCGAGGCTACAGTGGAGGAATTACCCGTTTGAGGGTTGAAGGCTTTGGACCTGCGGTTAATAGGTTGTTCTCTGTGCACAGACTCTCTTTTGCGACTGTGAGAGGGTTGATGAAGCAATCAGTGAAGTGATGGCTTACTGTTCATATGCTTTTTGCTGTTCACCTGAGTTCGCGGGTTATGAACCCTTTAGCCCTTTAACATTTCAAGCGTTAATGTGCAAAATCCATTTTATTGAGGCTTGAGCTACCCCCGTCATCAGAACCTCTCAAGTTTTACATGTTTAGTTTTATACATGGGTCAGATATAACACATTTTCGTGCGTATAGTTATATACAATTTAGGTTGTTCTACATTTTCATACAATTTTTGTTTGAAAACAAGTCGGGTCAAATATAATATGTTTTCACTAAATGGTATATGTTAGGTTATATAAGATCTGTTGATGTTGAAAGCCAAAACCCAAGTGAACCATCATCCCTTCCTGATAAAATAAGGTTAAAGTTCAACTCAAAAGTACTAGAAGTTCCCATATTAAAAGCTTCACTAACAACCACTCAAAACTGCTGAAACAAAAACTATTAGGTCAAACTACTGAAAGACAAAGTACAAATGCTGAATAGACAAAGTGTTGGTCAACAAGTCAGTTTTTCCTCGTGTGCTCCTTTCTTTATGGTTTTGACTTGATTTCCATTGCTTTTGCATACGAACACGTGCAAAGTATCAATGTACTAAGTACAAGCTATAAATGACCAAGTACGACTCAATACCGATCGAAAACATATACAAAATATAAA
Source organism: Scalesia atractyloides (assembly GCA_947069175.1). Classification (NCBI taxonomy): domain Eukaryota; kingdom Viridiplantae; phylum Streptophyta; class Magnoliopsida; order Asterales; family Asteraceae; genus Scalesia; species Scalesia atractyloides. Next base: position 33,951,698 of record CAMTDV010000021.1, read on the forward strand.
GGAAAAATGACGTGTTTTGCAACACATCACTGGTCAACAAGTCAATAGTTGGGTCAACAAATTAAAACTAAAGACCAAGTCAACATAGAAGACAAAAGTACTTGATTTCAAAAGTGTTGGAATCCTTCCAGCACTTTTGGATTCCCAAACTATTACTTGTATTATCAATAGTTTCAATGTAAAAGTGGGGTTTTCCAACTGTCCAACAGTTTTGTAAACTTGGCAGTTACATCATTTAATAGTTTTTTAGGGTCGTTTTCATGGTAATGTCACCAGCAATTTTTTTCCTCTATAAATAGAACAGCATAAATATGTAATTGAAATAACTCTTACAGTTGAATATCCTCTTGTCAAAGTATCTAGAACAGATAGGCATAAGAAGTAAGAGAGAGAGAGAGTGCACTGAGTGAGAGAGAGTGTAATAGTACTATTGATTGTTTTTAAATCAAAATGAACATATGAGTTATTTGACAATCATCTTCCCAAATCCAGTTGTGTATTGATTGATGTGTTTAATATTTATCTGTATTGATTTTCACTGAATTATCAAACTGTTTTTATAACAAAAAACACACTCTCAGATCCAACAATACAAGTTTTAGTTATCTAACATTTCAATGCACCGCAACACGCGGCACTCTTCTTTAGCTTTAAAAACATCATTTTCTCACGTGCTTATTTTTAAGTACGTTTCGGTATCGGTAATAAACAAGTTCAAATATAATACGTCTTCGTGCTTATTTTTATGTGTGTTTACGTCGGTCTATGTTTTGACGTAAATTTTCTTTGGAAACGAGTTGGGTAAAATATTTGACGGTACAAATTCAACCGGTCTACATTTTGACGTAAATTTTCATTAAACAAAACAATTAACCTCACATATGATTATTATTGATCCAACAATTAAAGTCTAATTAGCTTATTATTATGATTACCCAAATGTTACATATATTTGTTTTCCATCCAAAAAGATACAAAGATTAACTATAACAATAAATCAACAAAGATGAACAAAAAATATAGCGCAACAAAACCAATGTTTCATTATCGAATAAATTACCCAACCCTAAAACACCCACCAAAACCAAATGAACTCATAGATAGATTTGTGTAGGTGTGAGCAAATTCCAATACCCGACCCGACCCAATACCCGAGAACCCTTGAAAACAATACCCGAATTGATACCCCATCTAACAACTCGGTTTCGATTCTTTTGTCGTTCGGGTATGTCGGTCCACGGGTTAAAGACCGACTCGGACAATATTTTCCAATTTCCCTTTATATGTTTCTGTTTAGGTAGTTTAGCATCTGTCGTACCAAATTAGTGTTCCCTAGCGCAGCATTGAGGCCATTGCCATCTTCAAATTGCACTTCAATCAATGTACCAAATTACACCTCGTCAACGAGCAACTGTCAATTGATGAACGAAGCACCGAAGCACAATTCGTATCATTGATTCTGTGTTTAAAATGTTCATTTTATCGTTTAGCACCAATTGCAGATTACAATATGACACGTGTATCTTCTATTGATTTAGGATTTGTATTGCTTACCTTGTCAGGGAACAACCCTCGATTGATGAATGAATCAAAGATCCAGCAAAGCCAAAAAGAAGAAGAATACAAACGTTACACAATATAGATCGTGTATGCGTAAGTTATGTTATAATTAGGCGTAAGTTATGTTATAATTAGGTATATATTATAAAGTTCCATTTGTTATTGGGCCTAAGCCTAGTGGATTGTAAATTGCATGTTATATTCGGAATTCGGTTCACAATTTCAGGCCGGGTTTTCAAGAAAAAAAAAACCCGGAACCAACCCGACCCGGTTTCACAATGAATAGCAAGAACCAAACTAATAACCGAGATGCCTAGGTTCGGGTCGGGTTGGGTATATTTTCGGTTCGGATATCGGTTCTTTTAGGTCCGGACCTAAATTTGCTCACCCTTAGATTTGTGAGTTCTTTTGTGTACAAAACAAGATGATAAAAAAAATCTAAACCCACAAACTAGCCCTAACCAAAACAGACAAGTCACAACAATATAGAAAGAAACATTGAATCAATAATAACGATTAATGATGACCATCAATTCCTTATCAATGATCTGTCGAGATGCCTGCCGAAAAGCAGTAACGGATTGTGAAACTCAATCCGTGCCATTCTTCTCATATCTCTGAGCGGATCAACGAGCCTCTGAGATCTCGGTTTTGTACCGGAAGTCCTTTAGATTGTTCGGATTCTGCGATATTATCTGAAGATTTTGTGCCATCAATCTTTCAAGATTCAGGGTGGATAGGTTGCCACCCTGATAATGTTGAGGAAGCCTGTGATAGTACGTCTCAGTTGAATACATTCTATGGTTATACATGTTAACGAGAAATTCTGCTCTCATCGTTCTCTCCTGTCTCACAGTCCACGCCGCCATATTGAACTAGTTAGTTTTAACTATGAGATTCTTATGAGCATTAGCCCAATTTATTTACTTCTAAACGGTTGATTTGAGAATTTCATAAGCCTTGTACCACACACACAAAGTGGTTGGGGGGGGGGTTAGAGATGGTGGCGATGACGGTGGAGGCAACAAAGACGGCCATTGTGACGACAATGATAAAAGCCAACAATGGTGGTGACAATGGAGATGCATACATGTTAACGAGTCATCAATTCAAGTTAACATACCCATGAGCTAAACCAATAAGTATAGACTTGTAATCCAAGAACGAATGAAAGTTCTCCCATCGCACTCATCTCAAATTTGGATTTCATCACAGCCTCAAACTCTCGACACAACTCTTCATTTGAAGAATCGATGATAATATCATCAACATTTATTTGAACTATCAGAAAATCTCCCAATTTCTTCAATATGAATGGTGTGGAGCCAATCGCGCCACGAATGAATCCATTCTCCAACAAGTGTCTAAGAAGCTTCTCGTACCAAGCCATGGAGCTTGATGTAAACCGTACGACTCCTTTTCCAGTTTATACACCTTTTTTGGAAACCGAGGATCATCAAACCATGGCGGTTGAGAAACATACACGATCTCTTGCAGCTTCCCGTACAAAAAAAACCGCTCTCGACATCTAACTAATAAACTTTATTCGTTGGCGAGACGTGAAAGCAAGAAACAATCAGATTGCTTCAAGCCTTGCCATAGGAGCCTACACCTTTGTGTAATCTATTCTCTCTTCCTGATCAAAACCTTGCACCATCAAGTGAGCTTTATTACGAACAACTACACCTTTATCATATTTCCTACATTTAAAGACCCACTTCGTGTTTATCGCATGATGATCTTTCAGAAGATCGACCAAATTCCACACTTTCAATTTGTCGAACTGAGCCAATTCTTCATGCATAGCTTCACCACCACGAATTCTCTTTCAACGCCATATGGTAATTCTTATCATGAACAAACTATAGAGCTCACGATAAGCTAACACTATAGTAAACATTTGAATCTTCTTATCAGAAGTCTTTAGTTTCAATCTAACTTTCACTGTTATTTGTCCATATCTCCCTTGAAGGCCACATGTTCGGCAAGCTAAGTCACTCCATTTGTTAGCAAGGTAGTGGCAGAGTCTAAGTTTCCCGCTAACAAGTTATCTCAGTTAAAAAAGAAAACCAATACATATGTTTGGAAGGAAGCTTTAATCGGGTTTTTTGTGTTTGTGGTTGTTATGTAGCTATACATGTTTTTTGTCGTTACTTATCTTTGGAACGAGATTTGTCGGTGGCTTTGGACCTGGTATGATGTGTTAATTGGACTCGAACTAATATTTGGCAGTGATGATTTGATTTTTATTTTAGGCGTTTGAGATGGCTTTTAACAAGCAACCACACCTATTTTAATCTGAGCCTATTGTTACGGGGCTACTTTCTCGACTCGTGTGCGGCCTTAGATCGTCGTCTGAGTAAGCCATACGACTTAGACTCTCTCCAATGCTTCAATTGGAGAGGAAGCATTTGGTGAGGTGGAGGAAGCATTTGGAAGGATGGAGTGGAGAGGAAGCATGAAGGGGAAGCACATACTTGGCCAAGTGCACTCAAATGCATCCACTAGTGGTCCCCACATGAATTAAATTTAATTTTTTATTAAAAAAAGCTACATGCTTTATTAAAAAAAAGCCACTGACGGCTCTTTGAAATTTTTTTGAATTTTTTTTTCTAACAATTATATTTAAAAAAAACGGCTAGTTTTTCCCCCCTATAGTCCCACTAAAACTAACTCATTTTCACCCCAAAATATTACAAACTCTCAAATTTTTTCAACATCACACTTTCAAAATGGATCCAAGACATCAATTTTCTTTCACTGGTTTGTTAAACGATGATGATGATCAGCAAAACCCACAACAACAACAACCATCATTCCCTCTTTTCTCACAATATATACATATCTAGACCAACCATTTTCACACACACATTCCTTTTCTTTCAAACACTTCTCTCTACAATTCAAAATGAGTTCAGATGATGAACAAGTCCCACAAAACATCCCGATGATGTTGACTCAACACTTTCAACATCTCATTTCCGATGACGTTGAAGAATTAGCAACACAGCTGTTGAGCTTGATGCTCAAGATGAGATTGATTCACAAGAGGGAAGTTCTTCTAGATGGAATGGCAAACGGAAGTACATAAATAGAGGCCGAAAGGATGGAGCTGCCCGTTTGTGGAACGATTACTTTGCTCCAGAGCCGGTATTCGATGAAAGCTTCTTTAAACGAAGGTTCCGGATGAGCGTACATCTTTTTAATCGCATTGTTGAAGAAATCTCTAAACCAGGTAGCTGTCAAAATTTTAAGTATTTCACACAAAGATACGATGCTCTTGGTGTAAAAGGTCTTTCACCAATACAAAAATGTACAAGTGCCACACGTCAGTTGGCTTATGGTACATTAGCTGACCAATGTGATGAGTATATACGCATTGGTGAAAGCACTTCCATTGAATGTCTACACAAGTTCTGTAGATCTATTGTTGAGGTTTTTGGACCACGATATCTTAGAAGGCCCAACCAAGATGACATTCAACGATTGTTACAATTGCATTCTGAAAAACATGGGTTTGTCGGAATGCTGGAAGCATAGATTGTATGCATTGGGGTTGGAGAAACTGCCCAACAGCTTGAAAGGACAATACACTCAAGGTGATCATGGTCATCCAACCATTATGTTGGAGGCTGTGGCATCACACGACCTTTGGATTTGGCATGCATTCTTTGGAATGGCAGGTTCAAACAATGATATCAATGTTCTTAATCAATCACCAGTATTTAATCAATTCTTAGAAGGGAATGCACCACAGTGCAACTTCATTGTGAATGGGAATGAGTACACGCAAGGATACTATCTTGCAGATGGCATTTACCCAGAATGGTCAACACTGGTAAAGAGTTTCGTTTATCCTCCAAACAATAATCTTAAAATGCAATACTTTAAGCGACGACATGAGTCTTGTAGAAAGGATGTTGAAAGAGCATTTGGTGTCCTCCAAGCAATGTGGGCAATGATACGAGGCCCTGGAAGATCTACAAGCATACCAGTGTTAGGTGATATAATGCATGCATGTATCATTCTACATAATATGATTGTAGAAGATGAATGTCATATGATAACTGATTGGTCCCGTGAAGAAGATGAGCCTGAGCCACCAAGTTATAATGGAGGTGCACCCACTGAGTTTGCACACTATCTGCAGAGGTTTAGATCCTTACGAAGCAAAGATACTCACATCGCACTACGCAACAATCTAATGGAACATCTCTGAAATCTTAAGCAAGCTAATCAAGCTAATGAAGAGTAGATTTGTCTGAGTAAAAAGCTTAATTTTAGGTTACGGTTTCATTAAGTTTTATTTTGATTTTTAATCTTAGTTCTACTTTAATTTGAATATTTATATTTTACTTTTTTTAGGAAAATGTAATTTTTTTATGTAATGGAAGTTTAATTTTTATTTAATTTTATCTTGTTTTTTTATTGTTTATATTTAAATATATTTTTACATTTATTTATTAAATATTTTTTAAGATTACAAAATAAAAGTTTTTAAAGAAAAATTAAAAAAGAAATGATGATGTAGAAGAGAAAGATTGTATGTGGAAAAGATGGGTTAGAGTTAAAAAGAAGAGAGAGAATGCATGTAGAAAGGATGAGTAAAAAGCTGATGTGACAGTGATGACTAGGATGCATGTAGTAAATGCAGGTCGTTGCATTGCAGGTAGTCTTCGTGTCGTTGGGTTTTAGTAGCGGAAGTCTTTAATAGGAACGCTAGATCGCAAATAACGTGCTTCTAATACTTGAAACACAAGTATAGAAGTAAAAGATTTTGTATGGCAAAGAAATCTTACAAGAGAGTTTATTGTTTATTAGTGCTAGGGGATGTCTCAAAATAGACGCTATAGCTAAAAACTTGACAAATTATATTTATAATAAAACATAATTTCTTCTTTATTTATACCCAATCTTTGGACTTAAAATACACATCATCAAAAATCACCCAGTGTCGCAACTAGCTTACAGCCAAGCAGGGGTGCTAAATGGGTCGTGTGCGTGGGCTGACGGGTTCAACCTGACCCGAACCCGAAATTTTTACACTAACCCAAACCCGAATATCGTGTCATACATATAAACCCGAACACGACCCATTCAACCCGAATTTTTAATTTTTTTCTGAATTTAATATGTTAAAGTGAAAAATTACTAAAAAAACACAAATGTATACAATAATAATATTATATTATATTTAAATTATAAAATTTTATGTTAGTTTCTCTTTTTAATTTACAATTATGGCATAAGATATACATCTTATTTAATTTATAACATAAAATATATTATAAAAAATATAACATAATATACATGTGTTAAACGGGTTAACCCGCCAACCCAACCAGGTTGACCCGAACCCGACCAGTTAACCTAAACGGGTTCACGGGTTCAACCTGAAACTGACCCGAACCCGTTTAGACTAAACCTAAACCCACGAATTTCGTGTTAGGTTTGTGTCGTTTTTCGAGTCGTGTTAGAAATTTTACACCCCTGCGGCCCCCTACAGCCAAAGAAACCATGTAGATAGGTTCTCAATAGTTCCATAAGCCACTCCCAACAACTTGGTTCTGACTTTTGGAACCATATACCCCCACCCATGGTTCGAAACAAAAAAGAATGGCTCAGTTCAGATTTCCAACCAAACCCTCCCCTCTACACACGGACTAAAGGTACCATTTTGTGCATCATGACCAATTCTACCTCACATAAACATGCTCATAATCCAAGATAATACGACTGAATATTTACAAACTTGTTTATTTATAACATTTATAAGATCAGGTCATCAACAGGTCCCCAATCAAAGTTCGTCTTACACTCGGTAATTAGGTCTCAGGTTCATGAAATACGAAATCATGCATGACAAGTGCATAAGCAGATTTCTCTAAACATTCATATTTGGTTTCTAATCAATATCATCTTCAACAGGTACTCCATCATAACGCGTTCACATTCATCAATCCATTCACTATATCTGTGCGATTTTAACATTCCATCGTGAGTGAGAGACAAAGACAGTGTGTTCGTGTGTGAGAGAGAGAGAGAGGAGTGTTTTAACTTACATGTCTACTGCCTCTGTCAAAGCTGCAGGTAACAAAATGAAAGAAAAACAAGTTACTAACGGATGGTTTTGATGAAAAAAAAACATGTAATGGGTCACGGGTTTTCGCTATTCTGATTCTAACAAATCAGAAAAACCGAATGTAAATTTGTAATTTCCCTTCATTCTTCGTGTACCAAATCACTATGTTTGTTAACTTCAAATATATATTTGATATACCAAAAACAAAAAAAACACTAGTAATACCTGTGACAGTAGTGCTAAAGTTCTCTTGGCAAATTCTGCAAGATGCCTCACCAATTACGTTCTTCATATCACGTCTTCATATCACGGAAATCAAACAAGCACCAAATATAAGCCTATTTTATTTTATTAATATATATGGCTCATATCAACAGAAAAAATGTTTCGATGTTTAGACACTCATACAACTGATAATTTCTATCTTCTAAAACTTGTTTTAGATGGCTAATAATATAGAATTCTGATATTTAAAACCAGATGATCACCTTCAAAACACGACATTAGTGTTGACTAAACATTAATCATCACCTATAATCTAACCAACACGCCAGAACCCAAAATAAACCAGATAATAAACAAACACTTACATACGACATTCGACACTGGTTCCATGGTTGCAAAAGGGGCAACTAAACACCGCTTCTTAGGTGGCGGCTTTGCTCTCGACTTCCTCTTTCCCATTGTACAAACTTCTCCCCTGAAACCAAAACCATCATCACCAAACAAAAGAAAATTGCAACCATTTAAGAAAAACATAAATTTAAAAACAATTCATCAACTTCTTGAATGAACTAATAAATCAATTATCAAACTTTTATACATGACACAAGCAAAAATCAAACCCTAATGCTAACCTAACATCATATATTCATATTTCTGATTTACAAATGTTGAATGAAATTTAGCAACAATTTACAACAAATAACGAGATTGAAGCAAATTCAATAACAGATTATGAAAATCGAAATACCGACGATCAACGAAACGAACGTAACGTAGCTTAAAATCTGCAATAACAAACATAACAATGATGAAAAATAATAATTTAACCACAGATTATATGAGGATCATTAATCGAGCAAATCGAACGAATTTTGTACTGATCGAATGTATTAGTTACGAGACAATGATTTAGCCCTAGAAATGCGAATTATATATTCGAGTGACGGATTGGGTAAATTATATTGGATATGTCGGTTTAATTATATGATATTACTAAAATGGTATTGTGTTATAATAATGTGTATGTGTAGTCCCTCTAACAAAATAAATTGGTTATTCACTATCACTACTAATCGGTTTAGTAAGTAAAACAATTAATTATATTTTTTTTCAACAACTGAAAAGCTTGGGTTTTTATAAAGTAGCTCTACACGACGTTTATTAGTTTCACTAACCTGGCAAAACAAGTTATTTATTCTATTTTGGGTTGATATGTGTATTTTAAATTTAAGATGAGTTTAGATGGATCAAACAAAATTAATCACTGGTTAGGATGGGTGATGGATAAAAAAATATAGATCAGGATGGGTATGGATACAACCCAACGGTCATGATGGATTACAAGATAAAATCACTAAACTAATTATTTATAATTGATATCTATCACAACTATATATCACAATCACCGCCGTATTACTCTTTTTCTTCTTCGTTAAAAATAATAAAATATTTAAATTCAAAAAAAAATATAAAAAATAAAAAATCAAATTATTCAAATCCTAAATTCAAAAAAAAAATCCTAAAAACTCGAAAAAACCAATAAAATTATAAAATTCATAAAAATCTTAAAAATCAAAAAAATTGCTAAAAAATCAAAAAGATTCAAAAAAATCTAAGAAATCGAAAAAATTCTAAAATATAAAATATCAAAAGAAGTCCTAAAATTCTAAAAATCAAATTTTAAAAATTCTAAAAGTCAAAAAAATCTTCAAATTCTAAAAAATCTAAAAATTAAAAAAAATCTTAAAGATAAAAAAACTTTTTGAAAATTCAAAAAAAATCTAAAAAACCAAAAAAATCTTGAAAAAAAAAAATTAAAAATATCTAAATAATCCTAAAAATTCAAAACAAAAATAAAAAAATTTTAAAATCCAAAAAAATTCAAAAAATTCTCAAAATAGAAAAAAAAGATTCTAAAAATAACAAATAAAAAAATCAAACAAATAATAAAATTTCAGATAAATCTTAAAAATTCTAAAAATCAAAAAAATATACAAATTCAAAAAATGATAAAAATGAAAACAAATCCAAAAATAAAAAATAATATATTTCGTTTTTTAGGATTTTTTTTTTTTTTTTAATTTTTGGATTTTTTAGAATTTTTTATTTTATTTTGCTTTTTTAAGAGTTTTTTTATTTTTTAGAATATTATTTGTTATATATTTAGAACTTTTTTTGAATATTTGTATTTTTTAATTTTCTGATTTTTTAGATTTTTATTATTTTTTAGGATTTTTTATTTTAGAATTTTTTAGATTTTTAGGATATTTTGATAGTTTTTTTGAATTTTCAGATTTTTTTGAATTTTGGATTTTAATGAATTTTATGATTTTATTTTTTAATATTTGGATTCTTTCTAAATTTTTTGATTTTTTTGATTTTTTGGTTTTTTGTATTTTTTTTGAATTTTAACATTTTTTAGAATTTTTTTTACTTTTTATTTTTTTCTGATTTTTTAGATTTTTTTTAGGTTTTGTTATTTTTTTTTGAATTTTAATATTATATTTTTTTTTTACTTTTTTATTTTCTGATTTTTTAGATTTTTTTATTTTTTTTATAATTTATATTTTTAATTTTTTCATCCATCTTTACCCAAACCTATATTAACTACATCATCCTAACCCAAACCCATTTGACCCATTACCCATCCGACCTTTTTTTAATGCACATCCTAACCCGAACCATCTTGACATCATTACCAAACCCATCAAACTTGTCCACTTTACCACCACTAGTTTTCACACGTTTAATCTAGAGTAAACTGCCATTTTGGTCCCTAAGGTTTGGGCAGTTTGCCACTTTAGTCCAAATCTCAAACTTTTTGCATCTGGGTCTCTGTGGTTTCAGTTTTATTGCCATTTTGGTCCAAAAGTAATATTTGTCTTCTAAAATCCTACTATTTTGTCCTTTTCTTTAGGGGCAAAATGGTCATTTTAAGTATTAATATATATGTTATATATATAAATAAACCTCAAACTCTGCTTAAAATGACCATTTTGCCCCTGAGAAAATGACAAAATAGCAGATTTTAGAAGACAAAAATCACTTTTGGACCAAAATGGCAATAAAACTGAAATCACAGAGACTCAGATGCAAAAAGTTTAAGATTTGGACTAAAGTGGCAAAATTGCCCAAACCTCAGGGACCAAAATGGTAGTTTACTCTTTAATCTAACATTTGCTTGATTGTGTCTTGAATGTTTGTGAAAGAACAATATATTTATAAACCACCATATAGTGCAACAATCATACGCCTTATGTTCTTAAATCTTCTAGCTTTGAGTTTTTATTGAGCTCATCATAGTTGGGATCGTTGATATCCATTTCGACCATGTATCCTAAAATGGGTTCAAGCTGACACAAGCCCAAAAATTTGTCAGGAACAAAACATGATCTGAACCCAAAGATTTGTCTGGAATCAAACAAGATTCAAACTCGTATTAGACACATGAACCTGAACTCGACACGAATATTCGTAGGTTGATATGAACGCGACTTGTTTAACCATATTTAAAAAAAATCGTATATTAATACTTTAGACTAGATTTACAATTTTACAAAAAAAAAATACAAATGTATATTAAAAAATGCATTTTAATTATTAGATCTTATGTCAATATCTCTTTTAAGTAATAGTTTTTACTATAAAATACCCAACCAATTAAATTTATGACATATAACATATATTAAATAAATGAATGGATTAAAAGGGTCAACTTGTGAACCTGCTGGTGGAAATGAACCCGGCTTGTTTAATTAAATGGGTTCATATGTTCGTCGAAACTGATCCAAACATGTTTATACTCAACTCAAACCTGCAAAACTCGTGTTAGGTTCTTGTGTTTCCGTGTCACGATAGGAATTCACACCTCTAATCGCAATGAGGATTTTGACTCATGAAATAATATTAACAACATATTGATATAGGGTATGTTTGGCATGAAGCTTTTAGGAGCTTCTAGCTTTAAGCTTTTGAGAAAAAGCTCATACTTAATAAAAAGTCTTGTTTGGTTGAAGGAGCTTGAAGCTTTTAGGTTAGAAGCTTGAAACTTTTGGTTAAACGTTCCTACTAGTAGCGTTTAGAAGGAGCTACAAGCTTTTAGAGAAAAAATGACTATTTTAACCTCTAAAAATAATAAACTTTTTAATGCACCAACTTTTTAATGTCCATTTTATACATTTTATTAAAAGTTACAGCTACTCTACCAAACACCTAAATGTTCTAAAAAGCTACAGCTACCAGCTTTCAGCTTATAACCTCCAGCTTCTAGCCACTAGCTTACTTTTGCCAAACATATGCATAATAATAATAGAATTTAATTCACATGTTTATAATTTTATCAATCATGTCCATTTCAAAATTCAAACACAACAGGGACTATTTATCACACTTCTCTAAACTACTATCCACTTTTCACAAACTCACCAATCTTCTCCACAAACCTTTTCGATTTTCCCAAAACCCTCACTAACATGCGCCGTTCTTCTACTAAAATGAACCAACCTCCATAACCCCGTCAATGGCTTCTTCCTTCAACCACCCCCATCCTCTTCAACTCCACTTTTTCCCTCCAAAATCCAACACTCTCACATCCAAAACCTTCCTATTCCTCCCCATAACACCTTCTAAACGCAGACACTCTCCAATCTCCCTCACCGCACGCGCCGCCGCTAGCACACCGCCGCCGCCGCTGCCGGAGACACAGCAATACATTCTCGATATTCTTGATGGTGAAGATGTGACGTCTATACCGTGTGTGAGAACTTACGAGAATGATTTAGGTAGGTTATCGGTTATCGGAGATGTTGAATTGGAACAGGCGCTTACGGCCGCCGCCGCTGACGGCGGCGAAGCGGCGGAGGAACATATTGCTCATGGTTTGGATGTTATGGTGGCGGAGACTGTGTTTCCAGGTCATGCTGATGAGCATAGCACTATCTCCACCAGACTGGTTAGTTAGTTAGTTAGTTACTGTCAGTATGTTAATTTGTTATTTAATACTTTAAGTAATTGAATTGTTATGAATTTGTATAAAATTAGAAATTTATGTTTTTATTTGTTTATGTTTTAGAAGACTAAATTATGTATCTCAGATATGTAAAATATCAGTTTGGATTGTATTTTTGGAACCCTAAGTTGAACCCTTTGAGATACTTCAAATGTTGAATTCTTATGAATTTATTTGAAATTAGTAGTTTATGTTTATTTGTTCATATTACGTCACGCTTGCGGTATGCGCATATAATGTATATATGAGTGGGCGCTCGGGGGCAAAAGTGAAAGTGCACTAATTTTAACATTGTTTTACTAATTTCGTGAAAATAATGTTAAAGAGGGGATGGTTAGTCATGCATCAATGTGGTGGCGTTGATAGCCGAAAGACAAGGGAGTACATGCACTAATTGGCCTTTGTCTTAATTGCCGACTGTTATGTGCCTTATGTAAGGCTTATGCAAAACTACTATCGAGCCGTGGGTCGAAGCAAAGCAGCCTCTCTATTCCTACGGGGTAGAGGTAAGGCTGTCTACATCTTACCCTCCTCAGACCCTACCTTAGCTTTGCTATTGGTGGGATTTACCGAGTGCGATGATGGGATACTGATGCGATGATAATGTTTATTTGTTCATGGTTCAGAAGACTAAATTTATGTATGTCAATTATGTAAAATTTCTGTTTGGTTGGAATTTTTAAACCCTAATTTGAATGAAGTGAATGTTATTTATTGGATTTCGAGATTAAAAAGTCCAAATGCGTAATTTGTTTCAGAATTCTGTTTATCAGGATCAATTCATGAGTTGTGAAATGGTAGCTAAGTTGCTTTTGTTGTAACCTGTTTTGACAGTTTTTGCCATCTAGAAAAGTCAAAGAGAGAGCAAAAAGGCTTAAAAGCTATTTAACGAAAGAGGTACTTTCGAGCACGACGTCTACGAATATACTCGCTATGACGTTCCGCCAAGTGACTTTACGGAAACTTTGGAATTTTGAACTTCTTTTGTTTAGGCCTGGGACAACAAGAGATATGAACGATCTTGTGAATGCAAGAGAGGTTAGATGCAATCTTCTTTCTTACAAATAATCGGTTTCATACTAGTTGCAGCAAAGTTGACTATCAAACGGTAAACTGAAGTTATTTAATTACGTAAAAGCTTTCACATTTGTAGGTTCCTGCTTCGTTCACCTTGAGTTCCTCAGATGAAACGACGATATCCATGCTTGCAGAAGTGATTTCCGTTTCCGCTCTCGAAAGCACCAAAAAGGATTTTCTCGATAATTCATTAGGCATATCATCATATAACATTTTCCGTTTATTTAACAAATCCGAAAAAGTTACATCAAAAGACTCATCGGTCATCTTATACAAAGTACTCGAAGATGAAGTGGTAGAAAATGCTAAAAGTCTTCTTGAAACGTTTAATTCCATGAAGGAAAGTTACAAGCCTCAGGAAACCTCGTTGAAGTTTAACTGGTGGCCATTGTCGGCAATTTCTAAGTTGGAAAAAATCGGTGGTCGTGAATTCGGTGCTTGGGTGGCTGAATATGTTCCGGCTTATAAACTGCAAATTGATAGCGAGAAAATACGAGATTTGAAGTTTGAAGGGTGGAAAGAATCTGATAAAAATAGGTGGGAAGTTCTTCTTACCCACCCCCAAATGGTATTCTTATTTCTTCTTAAATTATTAATCAAATCTTGTATGAAATAGTTGTAGTGTTGTACCATGTGAAAAAATAGGCTTACAGATGTACGTTGGCCCAGGCTGCAAACGAACCGAACGAACACAAACAAGACCTTGTTTATGTTCGTTTGTTAAGGAAATATATGTGTTCATGAACACTTACCGGACGAGATTTTATGTTCATGTTCTTTTGTTAAGGAAATGAGCATGTTCGTGTTCGTTTGTTATTTTTTATGACGGACGCAAACGCACGTTCATGAACACAAACTAATGTTCATGAACTCAAATGAAAACAAACAAACACAAACAAGCGTTCGTGAATAGAATATGTAATACATTGATGCTTATTAAATATTTTATTCGTAGGAATTTTGAAGTATATAACTAAAATATAAAAATCAAAACACTAATGAATTATCGAACACAAACGAACATAAAGTCATAAATGCACACGTTACCGAACATTTACTAAACGTTTACGAACATAAATGAACGAATGTGGCCTCTGTTCATGTTCGTTCATTTACCTAAACGGAAAAAAAATTCTTGTTCTTTTTTGTTCATTTATTAAACGAACGAACACAAACGAACTTTCCGTGAACGGTTCATGAACTGTTCGCTAAAGGCTCGTTTGCAGCCCTAACGTTAGGTGCTTGCTACTGTAATTAATCTTTATTCATATGGGTGCAGTTATTTATTGAATAACAAAACCCTATTGTTGTTTTTCTGGGACGAATTTCGCGTTAATTATATTTTCAGGTATGCTTGGCTAACATTTTGGATATGTATTATGAGGATTTATTCACACTCCCAAATAAGAAAGTGCCATACAATGCAGCTGCCAAGATTACTAACATGCACATGAAAAAGGTACTAGAAATTAAAATTTAGCTTTATGGATGTGTCAATTTGCAGTTTTTATATATTAATTTAATAATTTGATCAGTACGATTCCTATTCATTTGCTTTGGATCTGATTGTCAAAAACATTGTGTGAAAAGTAAACCTTTTAAAAAGAATTATTCATATTCAACAAATAGTTCTCTGTAATTTGAATTTAATGTTTAACCGTATCTTCTATCGTACTCCTTTGTTAATGCATATTTTATTTTCCCACTTAAAGTTACACGTGATCTTCCAAGGTAGGTTATGTTTGTCACGTATTTGTTGCAGAAAAGTAATTCTTTGGTGAAAATGCTATCAACTATCATCATAAGTGGATGCTTCATCGCTACCATTGGTGCAATAGGTCGGGCTTATATGCCCAGTCTTCCAAACAAGCAAAAGCATATCGGAGCAAATCAACAGTCTCAATCATCACATACTGAATCAATTCGTCTTTGGTCCATGGATTCTGCTATGGTATCATACATGCATACATACATATACACACACATGAACATACATATCTAATTGTGTATTTTTTGTTAATAGTTAGAAGACGTCTGCGTTTCAATTGTCAAAAAAGTTCAATCAGTTTACGGGTGGAGCGGAGAAATTAGAAAAGAAAACGGCGGTGGTATATCCACTGGTCAACTCCCTGACTACATGAGAAGACTGGTTCACGTTGATGATGACATCTCACAAACTTCTGCTCCAACCAATGACGCTGATCAAGAGTTATTAGCAGCATCTGGCCATAAAATTGCAAGTTATCAGGTTTTCATTTTTTGCTCATGCTATGCTTTATTTCAGATCTGTTTTTTTTTTCGTAAAGTTAATATATACTTGTATTCAAATTTCAGATTGTATTATCATCTGAAGGGAAAATAGTCGGATTCCAGCCCACGAGTCTTCTTGCTGTCAATAATTGGGCATCAAACCCCTTGACTGAAGAGTTATATGGGAGGAAAAAACTCTCGCCCGGTAAGCAAAATGGGGGGGTTGGGTATACGGGTTGAAAAGGTTTTGGGTCAATTTAATATGTTTTAGTATGGGTCAAAACAGGCTGGTTCATTTGATTCTTTAAAGATAAATTGTGACCCAAATCATCGAGTCAGCCCGTTTACCAACAAAGGGTCAAATCTGCCACAATTTTTATGTATGTCATAAAGTAATCCTATTTGTTCAGCACATGAAATCTTTATCTTACTTTAAATTATGTTGGACAGGATTCTTTGAACCCTCTTTGAAAATCAAACGGCCGACAGAAGTGATCCTTTTAGAGCTGGTGATGTCGGAAGTTAGCGGATCACAGTTTGTGTTGGTGAGACCGGTTAATGTGCCCTAGGACGTTTAGGTGAAAAGCTAATCGACTGCATAAACAACATGATTACATTATTATTTACTTATGAATCTAGATGTATATTGAGATCCATATCTTCATGTTTTTTATTGTTTAGCCTTCAATTTTGACGATTTTAATAATTAGTTCTCATTGCGGCATTTCCCAAAGGGACTCCTTATGGTTTAACTGTACATAAACCTTAATTTTTGATCTTTTGTTTCTTGGTACCGCCGCTACTAATTATGGTTCGCTAATATGCATTGTTGGAGTCACTTCAATTACTTCTTTCCAATGGTTGTTTGTGCCGGTTCAAACACCACCTCTTTCTTCTGACTGGTGAGTTTGCATATGTGACTCTTTCGTCTTCTACATTTGTACTACCACCGTTGGAGTCACTGTTAGACTTAAAGGCCCAACGCATGTGGGTCTAAGAACCTCAAAGTTCTTTCTTGTAAGAAGTGTGTCGATTACACAACTGAGAGTACGAGATATCATCACATGAACACAATACAAGTATGAGCGAAGAGTTGAGAGGACGAGATGTATCATCACATGAACACAATAATGAATTGCGGTTTAGGTGGATGTTAGGTTCACTTATTGATCTTAAACCAAGAGTGTACATCCTACTATCTTAGTACGGATAGGTTTGGTAGGGATCACAACTTTAACTTCTTTATAAATGTGGTACGGATCACTAACCTATGTCTTCCTACACTTGATAGGGATTATCCGTTATAGATTCTTATCTACTTACGATAGCGATCACCAATACATATTCTTTGTAATTTTGATAGCGATTACCACTAAACAAAGTATTCAGATAAATATTACAATAAATGCTCTAAGTCACTTGTTCTCTTGATATCTTTGATCTTGAGTCTTATATGAGATGTGTTTAAAACATCTTTAAGATAGTTATAAAAGGCTACAAGTTCTCTAGAGGTAAAGTATAAGTGATGTGCAAAAACCTTTTGAAAAAGTTGGGATTATAATCAGTATTCAATAAGTCGTTTGAAAAACCGTGAGGGTATTTTAATCATGAGATTTATACGTCATGAAACTCGTGTCCAAACGTCTCATCTGCTATTTTAAGATAACCTTTTCCGAGGTATAAAGAAACATTTTGATTTCTAATTCTGTGCGTGACTGTCTCTTATCTTGATTCGTGTGATTCTACGAATCCAAAACCCATGGGATGGGCATCGTTCCATGCAAACCGTGTGTAGTCATTCACCTTCGTTAAGGAAAATGCACTTCTTGTTATGAAAAAGGTTACATCACATTTCGGTTAAGCGAGAATTATACATTTTGATATGTACAAAGTTAGTATGACGATTTTCTCACATAAATTTAGTCTTCGATATACTATAAAATATGTTGGAAAACCTTCGTCTTACAATACGACGAATATATACTGTTTTGGTCTATAAATGATAATAATATCGGTGTGTCTCATACCCGTTCCAATATATGTCGGGTAAATGTCAGGTAATTACTCGTCATGTATTAGACATACCTACGGATATCAGACATACCCAATAGATTGTCAAAATTATCCGTTGGGATGTTTAAATACATTTTTTTCTTACCATTTTAAGGTTTTCATTTCTAACAACTACAACAAATTAAATATGATAGATTACATACGTATCATCATCAGTATAAAAAAATTTGAAATGGTTAAACTACATAAAATTGATACAAATCTCAAAAGATAAGTTAATACTTCGCATAGTAAAAAAAATACAAATAATATTATTACATATATATTCCAAAAGAAAGTTTCACTTTTCACAATGAAAGTACTAGAACGAACCGCTACCGGATTAGGGTTAATGGAAAATAAAATTGAAAAATAAAAAGATATGGTTGTATATATTTGTGTATATGATTGAGTAAACGGGTATATGTTCTTGAGTAATCGGGCGGGTATTTGCCAATCCCATACTCGTCCAATACTGCAATTTTTTTAATAAACTAATCTTATACCTGATCTCATATCTAAATATAGGGGTGTGAATGAGTCGGTTTGGTTCGGTTTTTATCATTAACCATAACCAAAACAGAACTTCGGTTACGGTTAATCGGTTATGGTTTGGTTTTGGTTAATTAACCAAGCAAGGTTTGAAATTAAGGGCAATTTCATATATACCCCTACAAACTTGCAAAATATCATATATATACCCCTGTAAAATTACAAATATCATATCTACCCTTACAAAGTAGTTGAAATATCATATATACTCAATTCGTTAAAAACAATTTAATAAATGACTATTTTACCCTTAATTTTCTAAAACCTTGAAATCTATATATAATCTTTAACTTCAAATATTATATTTACTTATTTCTAACTTAATTTATTTAGTTTAGATATTATATATATGGAGAATACTATTGTCTATGAAAATAAAAAAATAAGTAAAAATAAATTTAAGCTTACAATTGTGTTATATAAATATGTGAAGTTAAAAGGATGAACTGAAAACTTAGAAGTTAAAAAAACAAGGGTAAATGATTATTTATTAGATTGTTACTAATAAATTAGTTATATTTGATATTTAACTATTTTGTAAGGGCATATAGGAAATTTTTGGTTTTTGTTGGGTATATATGAAAATCTTCAAGTTTGCAAGGGTATATTTGAAATTAATCCTTGAACGTAATAGGGGTGTGCATGGTTTGGACTTAGCTTGGGCATTTTTATAAGACAACTAAAACTATATTATTTAGTTTTTTTTGAAAGCAAAGATTACATAATACTTCTCCAAAATTACATTAAATTCACCCCATACCAGGAATTGAACCCTGATTTCTCCCTAAGAGTCACAAAGCCTCTACCACCCCACCAAAATGGTGATGGCTATATTATTTAGTTAAACTACCAATGGATGTGAGATTCCTTTAATAAGGTAATTCTTAACCAAAAAAATTACAACCATAACACCTTAATTACTCATCAAAATATAGGGAATTTACATCAAGATCATTTTGTTACTAACATACTTTTATCTTAATAACCCTCTAATGTAAAACATAAATCCATTATATAGAATTTACATTATAAGTTTGATTCGGTTTCGGTTATATATGTTAACCAAAGCTTCATAACCGTAACCATAACCGATTGATCGTTAAACAAAGTTTCATAACCATAACCATCGGTCATGTCGGTTAATAGCGGTTTGGTTATGTTGGTTATGGTTTGTTTATCGGTTATGGCGGTTAATTTGTTCACCCCTATCTGAATACTCGTGCTATTAAAACCTTTGAAATATTTTATAATTTTCCGGATTTGCTGCTGCAACATGCATAGTTTTATTAATGTTTTGACGTGGACTTTTTTCATGGAGTTAATATTGAAGTATAAATCGTCGAAATCGAGCCTTGCAAATTTTAACACTTCCGTCGAGACGTACGAAATCGAGCCTTGCAAATTTTAACACTTCCGTCAAAAAGCACAAGTTATGTTCACTAATTTATCTTAAATACTGTTTAACTATTTCACTAATTTATCTTAAATACTTTACCAGCCATACATTTTACTATTTTAGTATGTATAAAATACATATTCCCTTTCTTAAATTATTTTATTCCCTTTCTTAAATTATTTTAATGAAAAATATACTCTCTTGTATTATTCTTAAATCATATTAAACGAAAAATATACTCCCTTGTATTATTATTAATACCATTTTGAAAAATATACAATCTCTTATTTTTTTTCTTCCTCTTGATTCCTCTTGATAGAATTTTGATATAACAAATCAATCGAATATGGGGAGAGGGAAGTTTAAGGTCATGCCTACTCGTATTCGTCAGTTCTCCACTATTGAAGAGATACGTATGTTCATACACTCGCATTCTTTATGGTTAATGTTTATTTGTGTGTCATTCGATTCATACGTGGAAGTTTGTAATTCCTGAATGGATATGTATCACATCGATTTGGCTTGACCAACACGACCCGTTTATTAAACGTATTGTTATGAACATGACTGTCTTATAAATGAGGTAACCCACTCATGACTTGTTAACAAATTAGATCGAAGTGTTAAATGTAAAATGGTTTTTAAGGAAGTTTGCATTTATTTTTTATAGATGAAAAATGTTAAATTTTATATGTGAATATTTTGAATTTTACTTTTTTCTGCAACTAATAACTTTTTAAAGTGAAGATAATTCTCCTATTAAACTTTTTCATCAACTCTTAACATTTAAGAATTTTATTTGATAAAACAAATACTCATCCTCAATGCATTCGATTCGGAACTAAATATATCAACCTAAGTTTGTATTTGAGAACAAGAGATAAAAAACAAAAAACAATTAAAATAATACTAATTACAAAAAAAAGGTTAATATGAGCCAGATTAATTAGAATAACTGATTGTACACATTGTTACTAGTTTAATTGAACATAATAATTGATTGTACAAATTGTTACTAGTTTAGTTTAATTGAACATAAAACTAGTTTAACTAAAACGCGACACAAGTTTTAATGGGTTCTACACGACATGATACACTGTATATCACTCGTTATAGCAAAAGAACTTAACTCAACTTACTAATCATGTAATCCAACCAAATTCGAAACTTTTGAGATCAAAATTACCCACATACCATATTTATATATTAATTGTCCTGGGTATCTTTTTAAAGCTATACATTATATCTAGCTAGTAATTGACTCCGGGCGTTGCGCGGAAGACATGTACATGTAGAGAACTAAAAAATGTGCTCCTTCGCTTCTTCAATACCAGCTTCTTTATGAACTTGGTATGCATCAAGCGCGATTTCTTTATTCTATTTTGTGAACTCGGCATATGCATCAAGCATGATTTCTTAGTAAAATTGGTATGCATGAAACATAATTGTAATCCAGTTGTGCAACTCCTTTGGAGTTCTGTTCCTAACATTAATTAAACATATTAGTTGAAAGAAATTATATTTCATAGTAAATCAAAGATAAAGAATAAATGACGGGTTACCATGAGAGAATGTTGTTGCTAAAGCTGAGAAACGCTGTTATGGATATGTGAAATGCTCTTTAAACTTCTGTTTGTAACTTTGTATAACTCATACATGATACATGATAACTTTCACCTGGAAATTTATGTTACCTGACTGACAATTCTTTGGTGAACATATGTAAATAATAAAGTTGGCATCTTTACCTCAATTTTTCATCCGTATAGCTTCGCATTTGTTATGGCTTGCTTCATTTATATTATTTCTTCGCATTTGCTATGGCTTGCTTTATTTATTTTATTTCCTATCTGCAAAAATTGGCAAGCATGTGATGTTGGTAACAATTTCGTTTAGTAGTCTATGGGATAAAGAAGTCAACCTTGCAAAAGAAAAATTAGTTAAGTGTAAATACACATATTTGTGTTGTTGTAATGGAGATGGTGTTTGAAATACATCAGTTGCAAAGCTAAGCAAATCAATATTGATGATTGTTTAGCAAATGTTTGTTTTATATAATGAATCTTTGCATACTAAGAAAACACAATAATGGAGACACATAACTCAATAAGAAGAAAATCGTGAAATCGGCAATGTGCAAAACCTAAAAATTGTAACTAAAACACAGTACCAGAATTCTTCTAATGAAACTGTGATTAATCATATATTCCTATAACAATTCTACCAATAATAGTTTTCAAGATGTAAATAATAATCAATACACGTTACACCTACTTCTTTTCATTTTTTTCTTCTTATTTAAAATAGCTTAAGTGAATCAGAAAGCAAAATGACTATCAAAACAAATGTCACACCCCAACCAATGGCGGAATCATCAGGGTAGTGACACTAGGCGAATCAGATTGATCAAGAGATTCCATAACGATCATTTTAAAGACAATAATCAACATTTAATATCCCATACTATTAAACTCATAAAATCTTCAAACAACCATTACAATTCCAAATAATCCCTTAAACGTATAATCTGATCCGATACCCCTAGATTTTATTACAAACCGTTCTAAACAAATTAAACAAAACAAACTAATCTAAGCACGCAACATCCAAGGCATCCAAGCAAAAGATCCTCAACCTGTTACATACGTTAAAATACAAGTCAATACATTTAAGTAAATGTGAGCATACAGGTTTTAGTAATACTAGCATAATAGAGAAAGTGTTTCGCGAAATAGTCTAATTACATATCATGATACACCAAAACAAATCACATAGATAAACATAGGCTTATTTCTCATGCTAACTACCGTGAGAAGGCTTGCGCGTCCATCCTAACTAGACCCCGTCGGGTGCTAGCCACACTATAGTGCCATACTAGCTAAGGAGGCAAGTTAACGAAAATAAGTCATAGTCACATGTTTCTAGTATCACGTATTGAGCATATATAATCAGATTATTCGCGTGTGATAAACAGTTTGAGTTTTGAAGTGATTTTGATAGAGGAACGTATGTAACACCCAAATATTGCATTTAAAGCGAAAACAGGTCAAGTATACTCACTGTGGGTGTGTTTAGGTAAGACTAGGGATCTGAGAAGAGTTGCAGAGAACGTCGGGTTAGCCTGTAAACGAACAGAAGTGCATCAGTCTTCCGATTTGCTGAAACGGTTAAGTTTGGTTGAGCAGTAGACAAGTTCGGCGAACTTGTATGTAAACATACAAGTTCGAGCGAGCTTGTAAGGTACTGCTGAGGTTTGGATCAAGTTCGGGCGAACTTGTAAGTTTCTCAAGGAAACTTAACAAGTTCGGGCGAACTTGTGAGGTGTTGGTAAGTTGATTGACAAGTTCGGCCGAACTTGTGAAGTTTCCTGAGAAACTTTGCAAGTTCGAGCGAACTTGGAGGGTTTCTGTATAAGGTTGGCCACTTTCACTCAAGTTCGGCCGAACTTGACCCCTTGAGGGCAAGTTCGAGCGAACTTGAGGGTGTTTGAAGAAAATCTTGAACACTTCCACTCAAGTTCGGCCGAACTTGACCCCTTGAGGGCACGTTCGAGCGAACTTGATTACTTGTGCTGTCAAAATCAGTGCAATCTCAAGCGAACTTGATGTTTTCGGGTCCAAAATCTTGCGTTTTCGCGTCGTTTGCTAGGGAAATCGAGTGCCCATCCCTCCAACCTTAAGCCACTGAGTAAAGCTTAGGCCGGAGAGGTCTTTTGGAGCGAACTTAGCCATTTTACAGAAACTCGGGCTAATCCGGGCGAACTTGAATGTTCGTACGGGTTAGTCTAGCTTGTGTAAAGTGACGATTTCGTCCTTGTGCTTCCGGATCTGAGATCTAGCTTCGACAACGCCTCGTTCCACTTAAAAGTGAACGAAACATACGTCATTAGTCCGAAAATGGTGTAAAAATCAAGGATTTAAAAGGTTTTGCTCAGATCTAGTATAGATCTGAGTGAAAACAGAAGTTTTATGGAAAAAGATGAAGATTTTCGTAAATAGAAGAGATTTGATGAAAAACGAAGGCAATGCCTTGTGCAAAATCGTTGTAAAATGTTGTTGTAGTTGAAATCGGGTTGATTCTTACTTAGAAAACAGAGGGTTTCGGGTTTCGGGAGCTCTGGGCGAAGTTGCAGCAAGTTCAAATGAGATAAATGGGCTAAGTATTTATAGGGGAAGGCAAAAATGGAGCTGACGGGAGTCAAGTTCGGCCGAACTTGCATGAACTTCATGCAAGTTCGCGCGAACTTGTGAAATTTTGGGAGTTTTTGAGTCAAGTTCGGCCGAACTTGTTAATCCTGTGAGGGATTAAGCAAGTTCGAGCGAACTTGAGGGAGGTGAGGGTTGCTTGAGTTGGCCATTCAAGTTCGGCCGAACTTGGGGTCACCCAAGTTCTAGCGAACTTGACCCAATAGTTGGGTTTTCTTCGTTTGTTTCGTGTTATGAGTTCGTTTGGTTATTCGATTCGTATTAGTTAGTTATATTTAGCGTTATAATTGATATTATAGTGCGATTTAGCGATTCGAGTGTGCGAGAGTGATGCGATAGCGATTGTAATCATAACCACAAACACACATAACACATAAATAACATAAAACCACATAATTAACTGCGATTTACGATGCGATGAGATTAGTGATGCGACTTAATAAGCGATTAGATGCGATAATAACGTACAACACCAAAATTAATTAACATAAACTTTTCTTATAAACGAATCTCAGAATACAAACGGAAATACAACGGAAATAAACTGTAAATGAAGTAACAATGAAATTTAGAGTTGTTACAACAAAATTCAAAACACAGAGCGAAGAAGAACAATAACGTCATACCTGAAATTTTGGCACTAATCTAGTCGTGCTCTGTATTTTGGCATTCTGTGTTGTATTATGTCCCAAATCAATTCGATTAAAAGCATGAAGTTCAACCAAAAGTTAATGAAAACCTCTTTGTTCCCCCGAAAATGCAAAACACACTTTATCAATTCATTGTTTCGTACTTGACAATAAACTGAGAGAACCATTAGGAAGTCCTTGTCAAGAATTTTTAGTAAAATTGAATAATAGGGGTTTTGGCATTGACATGTCAGCTTTTCAGTTGTGTTTTAACCCATCATGTACTTGATTATTCAAGAAACGTTACCTTAAAGAACAGAGCAATCTGTGAACCGAATCTGGCTTGAAACACCATCGCCGCTACCAAGGGTACCCCCGGTCACCATCATCGTTAGGGTACGGAGTAACGGTTGTCAAACCCTAGCGATTTGTTTCCCCTAATCTTCGTCACCTGTCGATGCTCCTAGAGATACGATTAACCTGCAAAAACTAATCCAGCCATCAGAGTCGTTGATTCTCGATGTGTAGAAAATAGTGAAGAACGTGCCGGAAGAGGTGTGTCGGCGGCGCATAGCAATGGCTCCGCCGCCCGTTGCTGTCAGCAATGGCACAACGGAGCAGCCGGTGGGAGGAAATCCACGTCTTCGTACGACACCCCTACGACGATTATCACCGACCAAGTGCGAAGCCGGGGTGAGGAGGCCGACCGGAGGCCATGGTCAGCTCCTCCATCACACTCTCTCTCTAGATATTTCCCCGTCTCAAGATACGAACGACCGTTAACGTTAATTCACTATTCATCGGTTATGTTATAAATTAATACAATTATACAATATACAATTCCGCGTCTCTCTCTCACTCTACTTTCTGGATATCAAAGATACCAACGCCCGTTATCGTTAATTCCCTATTGATCGGTTATGTTATAAATTAATACATTTATACAATTTCTTCACATATCTATATATTGTCCTGGTCATCTTTTTTTAAAGCTATACATTATATCTAATTTCTTTACATATCTATATATATATACTCTATACTATATAATATAGTAATCATGTGGGGAAACATACGCTTTAAATGATCCCAGTTTTTTTTCCCGTCTAAGTCAATAGATATAGATATTAATATTTGTTAATAAAATTCATATAAAAAATATATTATTTAATTCATATTTTTTTATCTTTTACCCTAAATAAATAGATACAAATAATATTTATTAAGAAGATTAAAATAAAAAATATATTATTTTAGTCCATGAATTTTATCTTTTTATCGTTTACTATTTGTTTCCTATTTATGTTTATCCTATCTTTGCTTTATAATAGAGATTAATAATATTGAATTATAATAAAATAAGCATATAAATAACTCATGATTTCTACTAACATTTTAAATGAAAATACAAGTAATAGATAATCTATAACAAAATAGTTTGTGTCAATACTCTAAGAATCTATAATATATAATCTTTTATAATATAGGGTTGAGTTTAATTTAGAACTTTAAATAATTGTAAAACTTTCAAAACTCTTAAGAAATAACCAGTTTGTTTATTTTTTTCGAACGGTCAACAAATCAATCCTGAGTACCCTCGGGGCACCCACTGGACAAACGGAGTACTCCGAGAGTAACCCGAGTCGTCCACCACCACTTCCGGGGAAAACCCGGTAACCCACCCGCCCGTAGGCACGACGGTGAAATTACCAGTAAAACCTGTTTGGCTCAAGGATCGAACCCAAGTATCTCTAGGTCTCCTATCATTGCCCATCAGTGCCTCACTCTATTTTGCACCAAATGGGATTCGAACTTGAGTCTTTACAGAAGAAATTAAATCCTCCCACCAGTTGAGCTAGAGGTCATTGGCAGTTTGTTTATACAATAGATTTCAAGAACTATATGACATATTATTTAAATTAAAATTTAAAAAAAATATTTATTCAACCTGTGTAATACAAGTCAGTAATCTAGTTCTAACTTAACATAACACATAAAATTATCTAAAATAATATTAACCATTATCACTATGTCAGAGAGCTTGAATCGTTTTATTTTAATTTCAACTAGTGTGTTACCACTCGCGCTTTGCGGCGAGTTCAAACCATAGATAAAAAAACTAATCGTGAATGGACATTTTATGTAAAGATAAAAAATCACGTCACAGTGGTATTTTCGAATGTTACAAAAAGTTATCGGTTCAGTCATGATGGTATCGACACTCGTTATAACCATAAAAAAAATACTTGCGAAAGGTTTGAAACGTGAATAAAATAACCTACTTACGACGGTATATACGAAAGTTAGAAAGACTTTACCTTAAGAAAAAAACTAAAACGAAATGAAAAAAATTGAGTAAAAAGGAAAAAAAAACTAAAAGTTTAGGGTCTAAATAATAATTACAATAAAATATAATGGGAAAAACCAAAGTTGAGGGGTCAAATAGTGGTTGTAAAAAAGTGTAAGGGTTGAAAATGAAAAACAATTATTAAGATTAAGGGACTAAACATGTTATTACTAAAATAGAGAGGCTATATAATAAACTTATTAAAAATTAGAGGATGTAATAAAAATTCTATTATAATGGCATTTTGATAATTAAATATAAAAGCAAGGACTTTTTATAGTATAATTATATATAATTTATGTGTCTAAACTTAAAAAGAGAAAACTTTAATGTCTAAATTAAAAACATATAACTTAATTGTAGTTAGTGATGTGTTTTAATATATAGTATAATATTGATCTATTTCATTTGCTGATCATCATCATCAAATACCATTTCAGATGTTTGAATTATAGTAAAAAAAAATAATATTAATACTTTACTTTAAATGAAAAAAATGACATTCATGTGGTATATTCTTGACCAAAAGCCGAAATAAAAACAATTACATTCTATAAAGTTATCAGAATATGATTTATCACATTATTCGTTAGACACAAAAAAAAAAAACAATTGAACTTTCCCCCAAAGCTTTCCACAATCATGAATTTGAGTCTCACCTAGTAAAATACTCTGGGTTGAGTCAGGTGTTTTATTACACTAAGCCTTGGACCAATAAGTTTCTTCTAAAATTTGTGGCGGGCTAGGTCATCAGCGCCGTCAGCATTTGTGGTAAAGGTGCACAAAATAACCGGTTAATTAACCGTAACTGGTTATTAACCGAATTTGGTTATTAACCAAAACTGTAACTGGTTAATAACTGATTTAGGAATAACCGGTTAGTGGTTTTTAACCGTAGATTAGTAACCGGTTACAAGTATTTAGTATAGGAACCAGTTATTAACCGGTTTTTTTACCGATAAACTAGTAAACAAAAACAAATCCAAAACGTAAAAAAAGGCAAAATAACTGGTTATTTAACCGAACCAGTTAAAGTAATTAACCGGACCAGTTAAAAAAATAACTGATTAAAGTTAAAAAGTCAAATTAACCAGTATAACCGGTTAACCAAACTGGTTATTAAAATTAACCAGGTGCATCTTTAGTTTGTGGACATGAATGGCTTTTGCCATTAGGTTTAAGGTGATCGGGATTTTCTTGGTTCGTTAAAAAAAAGAAAATCATTATATTTTCGTTCACCTACGGTGGTCAACCGATACACGTACACACATTCTTACTTCACACACAGTATCCCACAATTAGGGTTTCTTTTTATCCCGAAGAACAAATCGCACCGATTAAATACCCTTTCAAAATCTTCAATCGCTTGTTCGTTCTTCACCTTGATCGAATTTTGACCTAACGAATCGATCAAGCATGGGGAGAGGAAAGTTCAAGGGCAAGCCTACTGGTCGCCGACAATTCTCCACTCCAGAAGAGATGCGTATGTTGATATATTCATGTTTTGTTTATGATTCGCTGTTTCTATGTGTGATTTTGTAGTTTGTTAGTGGATCTGTGGTTCTGATTTGAGATTTTAGGGTTTACGTTAGGGTTTTGGTATTGTGATCTGAATTTGATTGTGTGATGATTAGTTTGTGGTGTTTGAATAGGTGGAATCTGGTTTTAATTATGTGTTTTGGATGATTAGATGTGTGTTTTGTTGTTAGGGTTTGGATTTGATGTTGTTTGTTGTTGATGATTGCAGTTGCTGGAACTTCGTCTCGCCCGCGCACGTTTAAGAAGGTAATTTTGCAAGTTAATTTGTGTAGCTTTTAGAGTTTGTATGTTATTGTTGTGAATTTGTGATTGATGCTAATGGTTATTAGTGTTTTAAAAAGCTTAAACCAGAGCTAGGCTTTGTTGGGTTACCTATTTAGCGTTTAGTTACCGAAGATGGATAAATTGGGTTAATCGGTGGTAAATGTCTAGTTCTCTTGCTCCATTAGTCCATTGATGCTTTTAGTCATCAAGGTTTAGAAGGATTCATTTGAGGTCAAGCAAGTCGAGTAATATATCTTAAACGTACGAAATTTCTTAATTCAGTGATTAGCTGACAACTGAACCAGGTCATGTTTGTCTACCTATGCACAAGCGTGTTTGAAGGCGCTATGGGTGTGCACATCATGGTCGCCTTCAGTGAGGCATGCGTTTACGGCTTTTAGCTCATCTTGTAAAATTGGGTTTTAAGTAGAAAAGAAAAGAGAAGGGGTTGTATTCATTCTTTTTGCATGATCTCAAACCATAAATGCTTGAATTAAACAAAAGACAAAATATATATACATAGATTTGAGGATTTTATAAATCAATTGGAGTCTTAAGGTTTTTTTTAAATCTTATTATATCCTTTTTACCCGCCCACCACTTTGAAGCGTCAGTTAAGGGTTCTTCCTCATTGGTTTATCTTCATTGCTTTAAGGTTCCAGCGGTTTAGGTTTCCTCCTTGGCAGTTTATTCATTTTTACTAAATCTTCTTCATACGCCAATTCACAATTTAACTTATGTCATATTTTTTTTTATTTGGAAAATTTTCTGATGCCTTTATCATGTCGTATCAAGACGGAAAGGTGTCTCCATCAAGCTTCATTTTCTTGAAGAGTCATTCTATTGATATGAAGTAAGGTAGCGAAATGGGCTGGTCATGTGGGTTGGTAGTCTGTAAAATATGTTTCGTTGAAAACATGTATCTTTTATACCCCTTTTGCCACCATGCTGTCATAAAATCTATACCCATTTGGTGAAAAATGGTTTTGGTTGACACACCTTATGTTACGATTAAATTTTTTTAGTTATGCGCAGTAGATATATTTTAGAGTGACAATTAGCTAAGCAATTACCATGCTGTCATAAAAATTTAATAGGTAATGCTATTATGGTAATTAGTATTCATTCTATGATTTACCAGGAAGAAGCTGAAGTTGAGTTTGAGGAGGGACGATCTGATGAAGAATCTGAAGAGTCGTCTGAGGAAGAATCGGATGTCAGTCAACTTTGACTTTTCTTTAATCTTTATTGATATAATCTGCTCACATACATGATATTCTTTTTGATTATTACAGTGCGTGTATGCTTAATTTATTTTTTGTTCTTTAGAGGAAGAAAGGAACCCAAGGTGTTATCGAGATTGAGAACCCTAATATGGCTAGGCCTAAGACCTTGAAAGCAAAAGATGCTGATGTAAGTTACATATGTATAAAATCATCACCAGATGTGTATTTATATTTTTGTAACTATTTTGATTGGCTACTGATTGCTCTTGCTGTTTAGATGGATAAAACAACTGAACTATCAAGACGTGAAAGGTTTGTTAATTCTTTCTTTTTTCCGTTCTTATTTAGTTAATTTAATATATTATATATGTGTTGTGTGTGTATGTTTAAAGGAAGCTGCAACTACTGATTACATTTCTCTGAATTACTTGAGGACTTCAACGTATTAAATATCATCACAAATATTTTCTAAAAAAGTAACAATCTAATTTTCATTTTTCACAAATAAAAGCGATTTATGAGATTATAAGCGTTTGCATACATTTCAGTCACTTTTAATCAATTTACCTGTTTCCTTTACAGTTACTTTTCCCTTTTTCCTCTTGTATGTTTTGGTATAAATAAATTGTTTTTACGATTGATTAATGTAACGATTTATTTCCCAAGGACTGTCAAGTTTTTAAAGAATCGCGTAATCTATATTTTACCCATCTTGGGCGTATTTTAGTCCGGTGTTCTCTTTCTCATTGCAGAGAAGAGATTGAGAAACAGAGGGCTCATGAAAGGTATATGAAGTTGCAAGAGCAGGGGAAAACAGAACAAGCAAGGAAGGATTTGGGTGAGCATTCTGATATTTTTGAGAAATTATATAATTGTTTATTGGTCAAAATGTTCAAATACTGTTAATAATATGAATGTTAGTGTATCAAAATCAAAACAAAATATTGACCATGATAGCATAACAGTTTAGTGAAACTATAGTATTTTTATTCCATGTATATTTGTGCAAACTCAAGCCTAACATACATTCTTTTCCCATTGATAACTACTACAAATATTAACTAGTTCTTCTCTATTAAATTCTTATTTTTTATATATATATTTTCAAGTCTGAACTTTGATTAACGCATTTCATTTGCAGATCGTTTGGCTCTTATCAGACAACAAAGGGCAGAAGCTGCTAAGAAACGAGAAGAAGAGAAGGCTGGTAATGTTTTAATTTTCTTTTGTTTTTGTTATTTATGAGGTGGCAAAATGGACGGGTCAAGTTTGGTAACGGGTCAAAACTGGTTTGCATCAAAATGGGTGTTTTCTTTAGTAGGGTTAAAATGGTGTTGGGTTGACAAAAACTTTTATTTCGTTTACAACAAGGTTATAATTAAATAACTAATTGTTGCAATAATAATCTGTTTTAAATAGAATGATTTAGGTTATTATGATGTTACTTATTTTGACCCATTAAGGATAAAGAGTACTGTTTTGAACGAAAAAAAATCAATAAATATGCATTTCTCTCTCATATGCGCACACTTCTGTTTGTATTTTCAGCCAAAGACCAAAAGAAGGCGGAGGCGCGTAAATGAGCCTGCCAGTGGGAAATGATGGTTGGGAACCGGTAGCTTTTCATATTATATGTAACGTTTAGTTGGTTTTATGTTGAAGATTTATACATATGCTTATTGTTGGGGGATCTCTGTTGCACCATTTTAATCATTTTGAAGCAACACTGCATAAATTATTGATTGGCTTGGCTTTTTGGTAGCTTGTCTAAATGCCTCCGAATTATGATTATTTGATCTCAATATTTTTTTTAAATTTTTAATAAATAAAGTTACTTTACATCCACTTATATATAATGCATAACATACAGAAGTAGCCAAAAGTTTAGAATATTTTTATGCTATTAAGGTGTTATGAGGTTTAATTAATTAATTCAAACACTAATTATTCTTTAATCTTCTCATCCTAATTACACTTTAGTTTCCTAGACTTTAATAAAGTTATAGATAATTAGTTATTAGTTATATTTTATTCCCGTATAAAAAAATTACCTATACTCATAGTTTATACTCAAAAATTGTAAACGAGTAATTCATTCTTTTTAATTTGAGTGTAGTATTATTGCTAAAGTTTTTTTTTAAATTGAAAAATTGATGGGTTACGGGATTTGTAGCGTCTAAGGACGAACAATAATTGAATCGTTAAATCAATACCAAACCAGAATCAACTAAACACTAAATTAACGGAAACCTAAATCAAGTCATTAATCAAAACCGGTTATCGACTTTTTTACACTCGTTTAACCAAAAATAACTAAACCGAATCCTTCATATTTTCATACATTTTTAGCTTTGATACCTTCAGTTTATCTATTTCATATTTTATTATACCTTCTATTTATATTTTCATTTCATGTATTTGTATCTTAATTTCATGAATTCCAAAGCAAAAAAATTAGCCAAAGTTTGGTTTTAGCTATTAATTGAAATTAAACGAATCAAAACAAAAAACCGTCAATCTAATCGAATAAATCAAACTGATTAACTGAGAACTAATTGGTTAATAACATAGACTAACCGATGACTTCAATTTCGGTTGAAGATAATAACTAAAGAAACCGAACAATGCATACCCTGGCAGTGTATGTGTTTTCTCGCTGCATCGCGCGGGCAGCCTTCTAGTATTTAAAAATGTGTAAACATGTATTTTTCAAGCGCAACATCCTTCGTTCTTCTTAACAGCAGGAGCATCATCTTTACCTCCAACATTAATTGTTTGTCCTCTGCCTGGAACCATGGGATCACTACCCACTTCAAGTGCCCTTTTGCTGACGACGTGATAAATCTGAGTTAACAGTTCGGTGAAAGCATTCTCGACGTTTAACGATTCCAGAGCCGATGTTTCCATGAAAAAGTTGTTCTCTCTCTCGGCAAATAACTTTGCGTCATCCATTTGAATGGCTCGTAAGTGTCGAAGATCGGCTTTGTTTCCTACAAGCATGATCACGATATTTTGATCCGTGTGATCACGAAGCTCTTTTAGCCATCTTTCAACGTTTTCAAATGTTACGTGCCGTGTGATATCATATACGATCAATGCACCTACCGCGCCTCTATAGTATGCACTTGTTATAGCACGGTACCTGTGTTTGATTTGACATAAAACGTTAACACAAAATGGTAGGGAACAGACAGGGGCGGAGGTTAATGGTGGCTTGGGGTTGCCCCGGCCCCGCCGATTTTTTTGCTCTTAGCGTTAATTTTATCGAAAATTTCCGAAAATTTTCTACTGTAAAATATTTGATTTGTAAGAGTCGGGCCCCCATCGATTTGGATTTTGAAAATCCGCCCCCACTAAGTTTTCGTTCAAGTCGATGGATTTTCCAATTTAGTCTCAATAAAAAAATTACCTTTCTTGACCTGCGGTGTCCCAAATCTGGGCTTTGATGATCTTGTCATCGACTTCTATGCTACGGGTGGCGAATTCAACCCCAATGGTGGATTTACACTCCATGTTGAATTCGTTTTTGGAGAATCGTGACAAAAGATTGGTTTTACCGACACCTGAATCCCCGATCAAAACAACCTTGAACAAGTAATCATAGTCATCGTCTCTACAAAAATGCGCCATATCCCTATCGACTATTGTGATTTTAAACGGAGATCAAAACTGTTTTCATGAGGATGATCAAGAGTGAAATGGAAAGAAAGAGATCAAAATTGGATGATGACGACGACGATGATGATTTTATTTTGCGATTTCAGAATTTGAACGACAGTTATAACGGTTGTGTATACATTAGAAAGATGCAAATGAAAATAAAGGACAAGAAGGTGATATTGAATGTTTGAGTTGACTCAGCCAAACTCAACTCGGCCAAGGCTAAAATTATGGTGATAAGTGGTTCTTAATTCTTTTCATCCATGAATTTTGTTAACATTATGAATGTTTCTAAACACATATCTATGTATAGCCAAAATAGAATGATTATCAGTTTCTAAACATTTATTTGTTATGAAAGTATCAAAGTTCCAATTTTAATATGTGGACAGTTTAGTTTACAAGACTTGGTTTTATAACAATTTTTTTTTTAAATCTTGTTTAAACTTTATAAGATATTTTCAAGTATGTTGATCCTAAGGCTTATCGCTTGATATTTTGTATTTCTCGAACTTGACTTTGTTGATTCTTAAGATAGTTTTTCATAAGGCTTTATTGTTACGACATCACGATCATATGCAAGGAACATTTTCATCATATGTTTCTTTTTTTTATCTTCATAAAAGGTGATATGTTTATTATAATGATGCATGTACGAACAAGCAATCTCCCCCTTTCTGACGATGACAAACTTAGCAACATGTAGCACAAATATTAAGAATAAGTAGTTATGTTAACATGTTGTAGAATCTATATCTCGCTTCGTTTTTTTGTCAAAGAAAAAAACAATGTTCTCGGCTCGTTCCCACATGAATCGTATTACAGCAGTGACGAATCTAGGATTTTTGGTTAGGGTGGGCACAAAATGGAACATGTTATAAGTTATAACAACTCAAGTTAGAACGGGTTTGGACAAAAAAAAAAAAAAAGAAAAACTCCTAGCAAAAAATAAAGGGATATTGGATTTAAATAACCATAACTTTCATCAATTGACCGATAACACTCCCAACTTTCGATTTGTACAACAGTACTCCCAACTTTCAACTTATTGGCCGATAACACTCCCTAACTAACTGAACCGTAACTCAGTTAGCTGATGTCAACAAAAATGCTATGTCAGTTGCCACATCAGCTACCACGTCATCAAAAATTCCACGTCAGCTGCCACGTGATCAGAAATGCCACATCATATGGCATGTCAGCAAAAAGGGCCACATCAAATGCCACATCAGCAAAAACTAACTAGGTTAGGGTTTAGTTAGTTAGGGATTGTTATTGCCAATAAGTTGAAAGTTGAGGGTGCTAGTGTACAAATCGAAAGTCGGGAGTGTTATTGACCAATTGGTGAAAGTTGAGGTTATTTACATCTAATATCCCAAAAATAAATTAGATTTTCATATATGAGTTTTTCTTAGGATAAATATAAGTTGACTCGTTGGTTACAACAACTAAAATTTTTTTTGTTATAACCTTCTATTAAAAAGTTTTGATCGTTATAACTGATTATGATATACATATAAAATGGTATCAAATTTCAGATACCCTTTATCAACACAATCTTTTACTGAAATACATATATTAAACGATAACAGAAGTAATTTTAATTTAAATAACTTCAGTTGTTTACTTTTGCATTATAATAAAAAGTATAATTTAGTGGTTAGGAGTAATACTTTCATTTTTCTCTTTACACAAAACATATTATACTTTTAAATTCAGAGCTCCTCATTCTCTATATACTCTTAATCATGGTTGCAAAAGTCGCTAGACGCTCCTTAGTCGGTCGGAAGTTGAGAGTACTCGGCCTAGACAAAGAGTAGTCAGGGAGTACTCGGACATGTTAAATTATAAAGAAATTAGTTTTCAAAAATTAAATATATGTCAAATAACATAAATTTACTAATATTTATAACAAAATAAGTGAAAATGATATTCATTCTTAAATATGATATGCGCAGATATTATGTTTTATTTTTTTAAGTCAAACTCGCCCGAGTTGACCTACTAGATCCGATTCTGGCCGAGATTGACTGTGTTTGATCAATTTCGAGTAATTAGGCGGAGTTGAAGAAAGTCGCTTCGGCAACCTACCTTGCAACGACTACTCGGGGAATACTCGGCCTTGGTGACCTTGTTTTACAACTATGCTCTTAATTACAAAACACCTGCAATAATTTTGGAGCTCCATCTGTCTTCCCAACCGATCTACTAATATGCATGAAATAGGGAATGGACGGTGGGCCTAGGGCCCACCCTAGATCCTTAATGAATCCGTCACTGATTACATCAAGTTTTATTTATTTTGAGTAAACTGCAGTTTTATCCCATGTGGTTAGGGGGCACTGACACTCTTACCTCCTATTTTAAAATTTTTGTTGTCTTACCCCTGCGTCTGGCCAATTGAATCAATCTTGGCCTTTCTGTCATCTTTCCGTTAAGGAGACCGTTAGTTTATGTTGAAATTACGCATTTACCTTCCCTCATTTCTTAAAAACCCTAACATTTTCCCGATTCTTCCTGTCTTCAACCTCCTGCATCTTGTTCTTCATCACAAAGGTTTCAAAGTGTGCCACAATGTCTGCTTCCTCATCCAGTGTGTATCATTCAAAAGCGAACTTAAAGAGGACCGAATTGTTTGACATCATTTGTGCTTATGGTGGGCAAACAGTGTACCAGATTTCTGGGTCGAAGGCAAACCTTGACCGCCAGTATTTGTGTTGTGTAAGTGACTACCTTATGCATATTTTGTACATTTATATAATGTTTGATTTGTTCTGCACCTTATGATGTCCGATTGTAGCTAGGAGCTTGTGGGTTTCTTAGATGGACAGATATCGCTGAAGAACAGGGATGCCAAATTTGTCGTGAGGTAATTCTTGCTTTATTACAGAGTTTTCTAGGGTTTGTTTTTCATGTTTTGGTTTGATACAAACATTTTTAATCTTTGATTGGAATTGTATAAATCATTTGTTGGTATTGCTTTGAACTTGAAATTGTTAAGTCTTCTTGCAACATTGACATTGAGAGATGATTGCTACCATTAAGTTGCGATTTATGATAGGGTTTGAATTTTTTTTTTGTTTTTGATTAATAAAACATACTGTTGTCTCATATTGTGATGGTTCTCCGGCATTGGTTGCGTATGATAGACGATTGTTGATGTCTAAGATTAGGATTTTAATTTAACAAACTCAAGAAATCATTGTGTAACGCCTCGTATTTCCGTATTATTATTTTTAGAAAGTTCGTATTCGCATTCTATTTTTAGAAACCTTACATTCGTATTTCCATTTCAATCTCACAATTCGAGGCGTTAATCATAATGGAATTCATTTTTATACATAGATGTGTTACCTTTCATATTTGTGTTATGTACGCAATCAATCTTTAAATGCGTGTTTATACGCAAAACCGAGACAAAAAATGCACTTTGGATACCTAAAAACAAGTTAAAATACATGAAAACGTTATAGAATAACCTAGTTACAAAGTGGAAGGACTAAAAGTGAGCAAAACCAAAAGCTTTTCCATCTCCTTTCTCCTCCAATCACCTTCCACCTTATTTTAAGCAAATCATATTTCACCATTTTCTATCCCGTTTATCCTCTAATCACCTTTCACCTTTTTTTAAGCCAATTATATTTCACCCGTCTCCACCTTCTATGTCCTCCAATCAACTTCCACATTCATTAAATCCTAAACCCTAATACTCACTTATAAATACAAGCCTCCACCACCTCCTAAACATTTCCACACACCAAATCTCCTCTCAAACTCCCAAATTCTCTCAAGTCCTCTAAGCAAGGAAGAAAACTCTTAGTGTTCTAAGTGAGTTTTCACTCACTTTTCTTCATTTCTTCTTTCAAACTATTTGGACAACCTCTAGGAAGGTTTCCACAAGTTTGCCATGGCAAACTAAGGTGAAACATCACCATTTTGAGGTCCAAACTTTCTGTTTTGGAAGAATATTTTGTTAAATCTTTATAAACTATGTTTTTCTCTATTCAATCTTGTGCCTATATAAGGTTATGAGACTTGTTAGGAGAAGATTCTTATGCGTTTAAGATTTGCAAACACCTCTAAACTTTCTGTTTTACTAGGGTTTATACAACCACAACTGATGAAACAATCCGAGCTTACCATATTTCTTATGGCAAGACTTCTGTTTTGGTATAGGTGTGAATACTTGGAAGCCTTGGCTATCCTAATCTCATTCCACCACCTCACTTGATGTTTTACTTTCAAATGGCTTGCTAGTCTTAAAGTAACATAACCCCGTCAAGTCACCAACACTTAGTTAACTCTTTCCATGTTAGGACGACTCACCCGGGTTAATCTTACTTGGCTACTTGAAGACGTTTTAGTTAGTTGTACTTTTCTTTTCATTCATGACCATCCGAATCATCCTTGTTGTGACTTGTGCATTGGCGAATCATACAATGATGTGTTCATACCTCCATGCTTGACTTCTATGAACTCTATGATAATATATGACGGACTTATTATTAGAAACACTATTTAAAATATAAATATAAACTTAACCGAATTCTTGATGTTAATCGAATTATTATGTTCACATATGGGTAACCAAACATCACAATGAAATCTTGTTTAAACTTTATAAGACATTTTCAAGTGAGCTATTTCAACATGTACCATTTTTCATATGTTGATCCTAAGGCTTATCATTTGATATTTCGTATTTCTCAAACTAGACTTTGTTGGTGATTTATTTTGTCGGAACCTACGAACGATCAACAACCAAACCGTACATCGACTGTCATGCTAACGCTAACTGGATCTTCTAGTTTATGTTGAAATGGCGCATTTACCCTTCCTCCTTTCTTAAAAACACTAACATTTTCCCGATTCTTCTTGTCTTCAACCTCCTGCATCTTGTTCTTCATCACAAAAGTTTCAAAGTGTGCCACAATGTCTGCTTCCTCATCCAGTGTGTATCGTTCAAAAGCGAACTCAAAGAGGACTGAACTGTTTGACATCATTTGTGCTTGTGGTGGGCAAACAGTGTACCAGATTTCTGGGTCGAAGGCAAACCTTGACCGCCAGTATTTGTGTTGTGTAAGTGACTACATTTTGTATATTTTGTACATTTATATAATGTTTGATTTGTTCTGCACTTTATGATGTCCGATTGTAGCTAGGAGCTTGTGGGTTTCTTAGATGGACTGATATCGCTGAAGAACATGGATGCCAAATTTGTCATGTGGTAATTCCTGCTTTATTGCAGAGTTTTCCAGGGTTTGTTTTTCATGTTTTGGTTTGATACACATTTGTAATCTTTGATTAAAATTGTATAAATCATTTGTTGGTATTGCTTTGAACTCGAAATTGTAAGTCTTCTTGCAACATTGACATTGAGAGATGATTGCTACTATTAAGTTGCGATTTATGCTAGGGTTTGACTTTTTTTGTTTTTGATTAATAAAACATATGGTTGTCTCATATTGTGATGGTTCTCCGGCATTGGTTGCCTATGATAGACGGTTGTTGATGTCTAAAATTATGATTTTAATTTAACAAACTCAAGAAATCATTGGTGTTTATAAATAACCAAACCATTCGTGTTAGATTTGCCTAGATAGTTGTTAATCCGAAACCCGGGTGTGATTCTTTTCCGAATATTGTTTACAAATCCATTTTAATTGGCGTTTTGATATTCGTCATTTCAAATAACATCATTAAATTGTTTTCTATAAACCAATTGGAATCACATTGTTGGTTTAAACCTTCAAACACAATTTTAAAGATATAAAGCAAGCATCATAATTGACCTGTGTAATCAATCTAAGCCTAAACACTAACCATAAACTCTTCATGGTTCGACACCCTTACCCTTCTTACCACTAGTTATATAGCTAAAGGTACTAATGAACACGCTATAAATCTATCTTTAACAGGACCCTCGATATCCAATCAATACATACATACATACATACATACATACATATACATATACATACATACATACATACATACATACATACATACATACATACATACATACATACATACATACATACATACATACATGACCACTGTGGTTCTATTATATTTTCAGAGGTTTTTCATTATGTGAATGTGAATTATCAATGGTTACTACCATCACATACAAAATTTGTATACGCATGGATCAACCGAATGACCAACTTTCATAAAGCTACAACTAATAGAGTTTGAGAGCCAGCATGCTGATTTAAAGAGACACCTTAATTCACATTAAAACAATCTGCATATACTGGTGAAATATGTCGATGTTATTATAATAAAAAAACAGTTGAGATAAATAAAGAAGAGTTTCGGAGAAAGTATCAGCAAACGAATGAACGACCACTTAGAGATTGTTTTTCTTGATGATCAACCAAGGACAATGACCCGAAGCACCCACTCTACGAGGTAAATTTTTGTTTGGCATCACAGTTATTTAGGACTTGTATGCACCATTTTTCTTAGGTCAGCGACCTATTACGAAGTTGTAGACAATCACCTCACTTTACACTGACACGATCTGGATCGTGGACCGGTCCACTCTCGTCATGGAGGTTGATCGCAGATTCTGCCTTTGGCAAGACCAAAGGCGTCTCACCGCCATTAGAGACCCATGTATCAATTTCACAAATTTATTAGTACATCCATTGCACCACACGAGATAAGTTGTGAGTGATGCAACCAAGGCGACCTGCATAATATGTATTGTCTATTATATAGACGATCGTGCACCCTAGCCAGGTGTCTCACCAAGTGGTTCACGTCAGCACATCACTGGCATGAGAGGTTGTTGTTGTATAGAGGGACGTACATCACTATCATCAGCTTTTGTTTGATGCCTCTGATGATATTATGTTGGAAGACGTTGATCGGTGTGCGCATTACACGTGACGTTTCAGGGATTGGCCTTCGTTTTCACGACCACAATGGCCAAAATTTTGTCCTGGAGCAATTTCCGGAGGTCATACTTCCTTATCAAGAGGTGGGCGAGCCCGTGGATGAGGGCGATGCTTTGGTCTACCTTTCGATCAACATTCATATCCCACCACTATCACCACCTCCATAGGGGGTGCCTCGATACCCCTAACACGTTTACGCCAAGTTGCTCCGCCTATTGTGGTGGCTTTACATGGGATAGAGCACTGGTTACAGTGCCAGATAGACCGCCACCAAACTCGCATTGGTGACCTTCTGATTTGGGTTATTCAGGGTGATAGCGATGCGACAGAGGATGCTGGTTAATGGGATGGGATTGGAATAGCATTTAACATGTTTAAGTGATTAACCTTATGAGTTGTTATGCGTTTAAATGTGTGGAGTTGAATAACTATGAGATAATAGTGAGTTGTGAGTTAAACACAAAGTTTGGACGTGTTTTGTGAAATGCAAATGGAGTGGAAAAAAAGGTATTAAGATATGACATGATAGAGGGCTGAATTATAAAGACGTGGGCAAAAACGATGAGGAAAACAGACTTGAAACAAAGAAGCTATGAAGAAAACAGTTTTGGGAAGAATTTGTTAGCAGTCGGTTATGACTTCAGCCTGTTCCAGCGTAGCCTATGGTGCTGGTTTACGAAATTTGATTAAAAGTATGTGAAAAAGAGGGTTCCCATATCTAATTGATTCTAACTGAGAGGCACGACTTGGAGGATGATTTTTGTAGGGTTTCAGGGAGTTCTTTCACCATTCCATACCATTTAATCATCATTCCATCACCATAAGGCATTCAAATATCAAGATTAAAGATCAATTCACAAGCATGAGCGGCTAATGTCTTCGTGGTTTCATCCGAGTGGAAGATTCTTGTAAGTGGATGATTGTTTTTAGTTTTTCTTTGTAATTGAGATTGGAAAGCTAAGCATTCGATGCTTTTTGCTTAGTGATTTGTTAGTTTGATTGTAAACGGCCGACTTTATCTAAAACCTAGTTTGATTCTTTCAATTCTCAAGAGTTCTAGTAGTTGGGATATATTAGATAGGGATTGGTTTGGTAATCTTCAATTGATAATCATGTGATAACCTTTCGTTATTTTGCAATCAAAGTACTTAGTCCCTGTTTATCACAATCAACTGATTAGTTATATTAATCATTTCTATGTGATTTTCTCAATCAAAACTAATCACTTGAATATACTTTGAATCTGAAACTTGGAGGAATCACATTTTCTCCGACTGTTTACAACTCATAGTTAATTTAGTTTTTAAACCAACTCTTAAACAACCGATTTTATTTTTTAATAATTTAGTTAATTAGTAAAGAAACAATTAAACGACACTTTTTCCACAGTACTCCTTGTGGTTTGACACCCAACTTACCCTATCTAATAAGGTAGTTGGGTTTGAGTTTTACTTGTATCTTTGACTTTTATGTCACAAGGAAGCTTCCCATTAGTCTTCCTTAGTTCAGCCATCTCCTCGACTAGTTGTCCTATCTGTGTAGTTAAGGCCTGAATAGCCTTGTCCCGTACCTCATCTTTTTGGTTCCTTGCTTTATAAAGCTTGTCTTGTTGCATCAACATCAACATTTCTCTTTTGCTTGTCTTGTCTTGTTGCATCAACATCAGCATTCACCAAAAGAGTTGGAGGCCAGATGACCACCCTTGATTGTTGTTCGGCTGATAGTTCCTTTGGTAACCCCCATTACTATCCTTTGATTGTTACTTTGGTTATTTTGGGAACGTGGTTGATAGGGTTTGTTGAATTGATTCTATGCATTCCCATAACTATATTTAGGATGATTCCTAAGCCCTGGATGGTAAGTGTTGGAGTTCATGTTAAAATTTCTACCACTCCTTTGTACCTGACTTACCTCTAGATACTCACTAACAATACTTGGAAATTATCAACTATATGCCCTAAGTCACCACAACACCCAACATGTTAAAGATATATGATTCTTTGGACCCAGTTCCCTAATTTGCAAATTGTTGCTCTGCTCGTGCTATCCTATCAGCCTATTTAGTATTGACATCAATTACTGCCCTCACTGTTGGATGTCGCGATTTCCCCTGAGAATGCGCTTTCCTTTTTGAAGTAAGAGCCATTCTTTCACAAAAATCCTACTCTACATGTTCATCATTTGTCCCAAAAGTACCATTAGATATCGAATCCAAATACCTAGCATCCACTTGTGTCAATTTATCATAAAATGAGTTTAACAATTCCAAAAGTTGGATGTCATGATGCAGGCAATTATTTAACATCATTTTAAAATGGCTAAAGGCTTCATGGAATAACTCACCCGGTTATTGCAGACAACTTCTTATGTTCTTTCTCGAGTCATTCGTTCTTTGGCTCGTATAGAACTCATCCAAAAATTGTCGTTGCATCTCACGCCAGGTGCGAATGGAAACAAAAGGTAAAGATTGGAACCATAGTTGAGATCTATCCTCTAAGGTGAACTAGAAAATTACTCGTTTCACATCATCAGGAGTGAATCCCTGATCTCCAATGGTGTTGTATCTGGCATCATAAGAACCAAGATGCATATATGACATTTCAGTTGCTAGCCCATGG
The DNA here is from genome assembly GCA_947069175.1 of Scalesia atractyloides. Taxonomy (NCBI): domain Eukaryota; kingdom Viridiplantae; phylum Streptophyta; class Magnoliopsida; order Asterales; family Asteraceae; genus Scalesia; species Scalesia atractyloides. The sequence goes on from CAMTDV010000021.1 coordinate 33,995,293, forward strand.
TATTTTGGTGAATTTTGAATCACATGGGATCTAACCTCAAACGACCTACCATGTTGTTGTGGTATTACAACTACTGATAGATTGTTAACAACGGCCGACCTGAAGTGACTTTCAATCCCCCTAACCGGACCTCTCTCAAACCTTCTTGGATTACCATCCGGGTTAACTCGTGGAACAATGTTTTTTAGGATTTGGTCTTAATGGGATATTACCACCTGTTGTTGTTTTTGTTGTACCTGAGCTTCTTGAATTCTCACATTCCCCTCATAACCTTGATTCTCTGGAAGTTGATGGTAATCTTGCTGTGGATACATTATCTCTTGTTGATTTCCTACATTCCCTTCAAATCCCATGCCTGCCACATATGACCCAACCTGATTATGTACTCTAACTAACTAATTGTTAGTCTAGTTCCCACAAAGTCCTCATATTCATCATATCCATCCCCATATTCTCCCCGATAAGGTTCTCGGTTGAACGTTGAAGATGTGTATTGGACGTTTTGAGGTATGGTTTGAATGTGCTGAATTTGTGGTCTGTGGTTTGGAGGTGGTTGTTATGGAATGTTGTGTTACTAGGTTGTTGGTTTTGTTGGGTAAGAGGAATCTGATTAGGTATCACCCTCACATAAGGCGATGAATATGGAGCATTGGGTTTTGAGAAGATGTTTGGCCTTCTTGTGGGTCGAATTGATCAAAAGGAAAGGTGGCATGGGTGAAATTTGGCTATTTGACTGATCTGGCATTCTATTAGTTTGTGGAACTAGGTTAGATGGTTTAAAAACTCCCGTACCAGGTGAGTGTTGGCTTAGATTTGGTGAGAATTGACCTGATGGAATTAGGTCAACCTGTTGTGTTTCTAGGTTACTTTTGTTTTCCATCTTAATGATTTGAGATCTAGGGGTTGCTAAGACTTTCTTTTCACAGTGAAGAACTCTGGTTTGATGACCTGTTTTCTCATTTTCTGGATCAAACATTAATGGTGAAGTGTTCCCGAATGCCTTATATGATGCATGCAATCAAAAATCACCTACAAAGGCAAAAAACAAAGAAAACCATGCGTAATACTGAACTAAACATAGCAAAAACTATTTTTTTTTGGATTTTTGTGAATTTTTTAGAAAACAAATAACTGAACATTTTGTGCACAACTCTTCGGCAACAACCCAAAATTTGACAGGTCGAAATGTTAGGATGCGTCTCCCGAAGGTTATTTTGATATGATGAAGGGGGTATTTAGAGACCCATAGCCACCCCATCATTGAGCACTCTCTGATAACCGACCAGGTCCATGTATTCTTTCGTGAGAAAGAGTTATTTGTGAAAGTTGCAATTGAGGATCTTATTGATTTTTTTCAAAACATGAAAACTCGTCTTAAACAACTATAACACGTTTTAATATTTTAAATTTCAAATGATTTTGTATTTTTATTTTATGTTTTTTCAATGACAATGTACTTTTATTATGATATTGGTTTTTATCATGTGACCTGAAATTTTGACATTTTTCAAGTACCGAAAATAATGACACCATACGAAATAATCCATGGCTTCGCAAAACATTGCCTTATCTATCATCTATTTTGTTTCATTTGAAAATATCTCGCTGATTTTTATACACGTAAAAATAGAATAACATTTTAAAACGAAAAAGAAAATATTTTTTTTTTATAAAATACTGTATGACTTTTAGCGACAGATTTATGATAAATATCTTTTGCTAACCGGTCTGTTGCTAAATAACCTGTAGGTTATCCGTTGGTATAGTCATATTGGTAATTTGTCATAATTCAGATTACGTACAACCATGCTTCAGACGACAAATTAGGGATGGCTCAGTATACTCCTTGTTTTATAATGTATATAGGTCAAATACACAAGTTTTGTCTTTAATTGGATAGATACTTGCATATAACCACGTCATGTAAGATAACTAAAATGTATAAGTGTTTATACGATTCTTATAGATTTCTACTTAAAGTTTCTTTCTTTGTATGTGTAGATGCAATACCGAACTACATGTCCAGTCACCAGAACATTAAAATAACCCTCTCACCAATTAAAGCACGATGATCATTCGGCCTTCTAGATTGGACGTACATCAAAAGGTGCGCCAGGGCCGGATGACGTCATCTAAATAAACATGTATACATACTACCCTCCAAGTACATTTCAAGTACAATTTTTCTGAACCTTCGTCCTCACTTTCTCTCTCTACTCTCTCTTTAAATAGATTCTTATCATCATGCCAGTGGGTGGTCGCAGAGAGGCCCTCCCACCTTTGCGACGAGCCTAACGATTTGTTATTTGTGCAGGTCAACATTCTTGAAGTTTTCGAGATCTAATTTATTGGACCAATTACTGATCAGAGTTTGGGTCTTCAATTGGCACCATCCAATTTCTGTTCATAGTCTCTCACTAGTTAAACTTCTTGAACATGACTGATCTATGGCGGCCTCAGGTCCTTTTGACTTGTGTACCTCTTTCGCGACAACTGTAGCCTCCACGCCCTCTACAACGGTGGTAGTTTCGACTCCTCTGAGCTCAGAACCAAATACGTTGTTACCATTCGTCATGATTCCTACTCAATCTCCTAGGGAATTTGATGTTGAGTTTCTTGAAAAAATGCCGGTCTTCTCTGACGATTAAAAAATCAACAAACAAGAGAAGAACATATCATCGATTTACGAACAAGGCTGTTTAATGACGAAAACATGGTAAGTAATGGTTTAGTTGCTTCGGAAATGACTATTATTTCCACTATCATTACTCCTGCTCCATTATGGAGTTCTTACAATAACAATTTGTTGTAGGGGTATTCGGGGCCTTCTCCGGTCATTACTACTCCTACAACGAGCCTTCAAACAATCACTATGGAAGAGTCCGAGCTTACTAAGCCATATCACCCAATCTCCATGACGACCAAATTAAAATTCTCACAGTGGATCATTCATGTAAAACTACCTCCGAAGCTGAAAATGCCATCCACCGTCAAAAAGTACGATGGCACCACTGATTCGGTTGATCATATGTTCGATTTTGACAGGGCCGCTAGGGTGAAGCAATGGTCAATGCTAGCATGGTGCTTTATGTTCACATAGACTTTAACCGGTGCTGCTCGAGTATGGTTTGATGCGTTGAGTGAGGGGGAAATTAATGATTTCGATGAACTCTAGTGGTTATTTCTTTGAAACTTTAGTCAGAAAAGGCATTACTTAAAAGAGATCACCGAAGTCCATAAGATCCGCAGAAAAAATAATGAGCCCTAGACAATCATCGACCACTTTAATCGTGAAAGTATGCAGACCAGTGGGGTAGTTGATCAGTTGAGGGTCTCTGGTTTTTGCTATGGGGTTTGGAACAATCAACTGGTTGAAAAGTTCCTAAAAATCTTCCAAAAACCATGGAAGTGTTAATCAAAAGAATCGGGCTTTTAGTAGAGGAAAGAACTCATGTAATTCGTCCTTGGAAGCAGATTCTAAAGGCTCGTACTGGAAGAAAAATGGAGGTTCAGTTTTTGATAGGAATTCATCCAGCACCCATAGCCGAAACCACCCGTATAATAGAAATGATCAAAGTACCCAAGCTGGAGAAGCATCGGCTCTAGAATCACCGGGCCAAGGGACACAATACGGATGATTGCTGGTCATTAAAACAAGAAATTAAGAAGGTCGTACATTCTGGCATGTTATCACACTTAATAAAAGTGGTCAAGGATGGAAAAGTCAATCCAACCGTGGCTGATAACCAAAACAACCAAGCAGGAATTTGTATGATTAGGAAGCTAAATAACCAAGGGGTAAAGCGTACCGGACATCATTTGACATCCTGGATGCAACAACCAATCTCATCCCTCCCATTTTAAGTGAAGCAGTTAAAGAAGGTCCAGTCATCATATCAGCCATTATTGCGGGACACAAGTTCGCCGAATCTATGTAGACAGTGGCAGTGCATCGGAAATAATGTATCAACAATGCTTCCAACAACTGGCCCTACTAACAAAGGCAAAATTAATTAGGGTCTCCATGCCTTTGGTATGTTTCTCTAGAGAAGTCATCCAACACGTTGGTCAAATTACACTTGGGATCTGGAACTTTGGCACGAACAATGCACCTCATTTTCCTAGTGGTCGGAGCAAAATCAGTGCACAATGTCATCTTAGGGAGGTTGGGCGTGTGCGCTTTCGGTATCATCAGCTACACAATTCATGGATCTCTCAAATTCCCAACAAAAGTCGGAGTCGCCACTCTTTATTCAGAGTCCACACTTTGTGTAGCAGAGGTCAGACAAACAGAAGGAAGTGGTTCTAACTCATAAACGGTTGTAACAGAGGAATGGTCTATTCACCCGGATTTCCCAGAGCAGAAGGTAAGAATAGGTCCCAACTTCCAGAACATGCGAAAACACTTTTATGGAAATTACTGTCAAGCTCCTTTGACGTGTTTGCCTCGCAACATTATGATATGGTCAGAGTACCTAGAGCATTGGCTGAACATTAACTAAAAACATCTCATGCTGCTAAACCTGTTGCTCTAAAAAAAGAAGCATGGCCCCAGCCAGAAGTAGAGCAACAACAAAAGATGTGAAAAAGCTCCTGTATGCCGGAATAATTCAACAGGTTCGGTACCAAACCTGGATGTCCAACCCGATTATGGTTACGAAAAAGGATAGTACATGGAGAATGTGTGTCGAATTTTCCGATCTCAAATGCTTGTCTTAAAGATTGTTACCCGCTTCCTAAAATTGATCTCAAAATCAATTCCCTTGCAAGCTTTCGGCTCAAGTGCTTTCTGGACGCTTATAAGGGATACCATCAAATACAAATGGCCGTGGAAGATGAGGATAAGACAAATTTCATTACAAATGGAGGATTGTATTGCTACACAAAGATGCCTTTCGGTCTAAAAAAGCCGGAGCAACATATCAAAGACTTATGGATAAGGCATTCAAACAACAGAGTGGTTGCAATTTAGAAATCTATGTAGACGACCTAGTTATCAAAAGTAAGGCCGGAGACAACATGATGGATGATATCCTAGAAACTTTCATTCGGTTATGGAGCATTAAACATGAAACTAAATCCAGAAAAGTGTTCGTTCGGTTTAGAAGAGGGGAAGTTTCTTGGAGTTTGGGTAACGCAGTCCGGAATACAGGCTCATCCGGATAAAACTCAGGTCGGTTATAAAATATAACCTGCAGGTTCAACAAGTATTACAGAACCAAATGGGCCATTGAGCTCAATGCTTTCGACATAACATATCGCTCCAGAGGACCGGTGAATGGCATACTATTGTTGACTTTTCAACCAAAGTACCCGAAGGGGAATGCAAAGGAGTCCCAAGGCCAGAAGTTTTAAAATTTTGGAATTTATATACGGATGGAGCATCAAGCTAGGAAGGGACCGAAGTAGGGTTAATCCTGACCGATCCCGAAGGAAATAAGTTTAAATATGCCCTGAGATTCGACTTCAAAAGATCCAATAACGAAGCCGAGTATGAAGCTCTCAAATCCAGACTCCAAAACTGCTTTTAAAGCTGGAGCAAAATCCATCCTAACTCACGTCGACTCTCTGCTGGTGGCCAATGAGGTTAATGGTGAGTATGAGGCTCGGGAAGTCAACATGTCCAAGTACCTGACAAAAGTACATGAGCTAATTTCATCTTTTGACACCTGCAAGGTGGTTCACATCCCCGGAAGCAAGAACAAGAAGGCCAATGCCTTAAGCAAGTTAGCATTAGTCTCCTTTTGTCACCTATCTAAAGATGTTTTTGTCGAGGTTCTCCAAACTCCTACCATAACTTCGTCCGAAGAAGTCTTGGTCGTATTCATCCAAAAGGACACGTGGATGACACAAATACTGAATTATTTAACAAATGATTGGCTCCCCATCGATAAAGCCCAAGGAAAAAAACTCAAGGTGAAAGTTCTTCTATTATAGGTCCATGAGGGAAAGTAATATGGAAAGACCTTCCTCGACCCTCTTCTTCGGTGTTAGATCCAGACTAAGCTCGGGTTTAGAAAAATTCATTGGGGAATTTGTGGAATCTACGCTGGGCCAAGGATGGTTGTAACCATAACTATGAATGCCAAATACTATTGGCCCAACATGAATCAAAGTGCAGTAGCCGAATTACAGAACTGTGACGATTGTCAAAGGCACGCACTAGTAAGTCTCTGAGCAAAAAAACGATATGATCCCGGTCACCTCAGCATTCCCCTTTCAAAAGTGGGGAATCGATATAGTTGAACCTTTTCCCACTTCATGCGGAGGTGTGAGATACTTGCTGGTTGCAATTGAATATTTCACCAAGTGGTGGAAGCTAAGCCCCTCACAACAATCACAGGAGAACACGTGCTGAGATTCACTTGGGAGAACATTGTATGTCAATATGACTTGCCTCTATGCATTGTAAGTAATAATGAGAAGCACTTTGCTGATAACTCCTTTAAGGCTTGGTGCACAAAACTACACATCAACAAATGTTTGCTTCAATCGGTCATCCTCAAGCCAACGGTCAGGTGGAACGTGCCAATCAAAGCATAGTGGACATGATAAAAAAGCGACTGGGCCAGAAGGGGTGGCATGGGCCGATGAACTTCGTCACGTATTATGGGCTCATAGAACAATGACGAAAACCAACACTGGTGAAACTCCGTACAGTTTGACATACGGGAGCGAAGCTGTAATCCCAGTGGAAATAGGGATGCCAACCCAAAGAATGCAAGTTGCATAGGGCCAAAACAAGGACGAGTTCTGTCTAAACCTAGACCTGGCCAAAGAAAGGAGAGAGGTTGATGCAATTCGAGAAGCCAAATACAAAAGGGAACTTGAGAAGCACTACAACTCAAAGGTGAAAACGGCCAGTTCAAAATTGGCGAGTACGTCATGCGTCCAATGAAGTTAACCGAGCAGATTGTACCGACAAGCTATCCCCTCATTGGGAAGGACAATACATCTTCACTGCCGCTGGAAAAAACGGAGCATACATTTTGTCACAGTTGGACGGAACCTAGTCCAAAACTTGGAATGACATTCATCTCAAGAAGTGTTACCTCTTAAAAGCGCCGAAGTTGATTTTACAATAAAGTTAGTATTTTCATTTCCTGTAATGTGGATGGTTTTTTCCCACAAATTACTAATTTCCTGTAAAAGTGCCGGGATGTGAATGCCCCAGGGTCATGAATTGAAATAAAACGATGGATTTGAAAATTTTCTTTCATTACAACTTTAAACGGATGCATGTTAAATGTTTAAAGTTTAAAGAAGTTATATTATCAGGCCCCCGACCCATTCTAGGCCAAGAGCCCACGCCTCCTAAACTCCGTCCTTCGTCACATCAGCTGCATCATTTAAGACAACATAATGTACACAACACTGTAAAAAATAGAGCTGATGGTTAATGTTTGGAACTATTTTCACAGCTTAAGACGATGGGCCAATATAAAAGGCATAAATGAAAATCCGGAGTGGTCTTAAAAGTGATCGGGGTCATGAAGAACCCCACAATAAATGAACGTTCCGCATAACAAAATATACAAATGGTCGAATTTAAAAATAAAATTAGAAAAGTATTCTAAAACATGGATGCATGTTCAAGGATATTTGCAAGAACAATACACAAAATATATGTACCTTAGAGATAAGTCGGATCAAATTCATTACATTTGTTTAGTAAAACATACGGTCCGCCTAAAAGCAGGGCTTGATATCATGTTTCGGAAAGGACATGCCCCTCCGAAGAAAACTAATGTTAAAAAGTTTTAAAAATTCTTAAAACCTTAAGGTTCCTACCCCAAAAAGCGAGACATGTCCACCTTCCTTCAGACTACATTTTTCTGCGACGATTCAGGGATGAAGCCTAGCACCTCTGGATCTTAGGGAAAGGTTCTTCGGCTAAAGCAGCAGAGAATCAACCATAGGAAAACGTATTGCTTGATGGCCGCATCCAGTAGCTGATCAGCGTCCTTGGTAAGAAGCGGAACATCCCCAAAATGCATTTTCTTATGCAGAGCATGCATATAGGCACCTCTCACACCAACATTCACCCCTAACACATTCATGGCGCTGTTAACAGCGGCCATAACTTCTTTCATCTCCGGTCCCTTGTGTGTCACACCCGCTCGGAGGCAGAAGCGTAAGGTGTGAACTTGATCGGTTTTCATTGCATAAATATAAGTAAACAAACTATATGAATAAAATGCACAATGTTTATCCATTCAACCATATGTAAAAGATACAAGTCATAAGTTGTTCAGAAACAAAAGACAACATAAGTTATAAAGTTTTATAAAAGTGGGCTTGATTCAAAATAAAGTTTTAAACATAGAGGCTTTGCATCCTATATCTCACTCGAAGATGAAACCCTTCAAAAGGATAACATCGTCAACTTGATAACCAAAATCTTCGTGATAAACAAATGCACCAAGATCCACTCAGTTTCCTGACATACACGTAAGTTTAAAAACATCAACAAAAGTTGGTGAATTCATGTGTTTTGAGTTCGTATCAAATGAATCTTAAAAACATTTGAAAAATCGTTATGTAAAATGTCATATGTAAAGCGTCAATGAACTTATTGATCATTAATTTTTTGCAGGGACATTAATATGTGTGACGACATAGGAAGCACTCAACCCTTTACAATTTAGCACTGATTCACAACCGACCGGGACAACAAAAACACTACATGCAGCCACACAAGGACCCATGAGTGGGGCTCGCCCGTACCCGATAGATCTACCTCTTTTGTTCCTTGGTCTATAAAGATTGATGGCGCTTAACATTCACCCTATTCGCACATGATCTAGTTATTTCATTTTATAGCTTAACCATACCATCGCAACATGTGTTTCCACCTGAGAGTTGTAAAACCGAAAACGTTTAAAAGAAAAGGGGGACATGAACTCATTGTATTGCGTCCGAATAAGAGTGCTAGCGTTAGGTATCCGAGGGCGCGATGCAACCAACAAGTGTTCTAACTCATTAGACACTTAGGTCTCTACTAGACCGTGTACGCGTTGCTCATCTTGAACGTTGTTAAGGTTGTATTTGTTATTTATTTGGAACCCGTGTTTATTAATAATATGTTGGCATTTGTTTGTACGTCTATTTTTAATATATATTATACTTCTTATATATACATATATTGTATTCATGATGCGTATGAATGGGCCTCGCCCTTCATGAGTCTTCGTGCCCAACATGAATGTAAGTGGGCCTAGCCCACTAGAGTCTTTGTTCCTCACACAAGTGAGAATGGGCCTAGCCCATTTGTGTCTCTGTGTCACACACGGTGTGAGTGGGCCTAGCCCATAAGCGTCTCCGTGCCGCGTACGGGCTTAAGTTTGTTATGCGTTATATATATTCCTCAAATATATATTTTAAGTATAGTTAACCTCGTTCGCATGTATAAATTTGTTCGGTTCGATTGTATATATTTGTCTCACAAATATATATGTATATCTTATCTATATATAATAGTTAAAAATATTTACTTTTAATATCGTATTATCGTTAATGTACATGTATAGTATCCTTTGTATTTGTACACTTCACAAGTGTATTTGTGTACATTACTATGTACTTGCGTATTTATACGTATACCATGTATATACTTTACTTGTATATTTTATTGTCGGTATTTATGTCGTATTCATACGTATTTGTGTACATGTACGTTTCTTGTATTATTGTAATTTCACTAAGTGTATTATTGTACGTATTAGTATACTTGTATACTTTTGTATTTACACTTAGTGATTATTTATTTTATACTTTCCGGAATTTAGGAGTGTTGAAAATATATATTTTTGAGTATCTAAAAATATACTATGTCACGAACCCCGACCCCACCCAAGGCGGGAGCCGGGGCAGATGCGGGTGGTACCAATGTTTATTAAATTTTATCACAGTGTAATTTTTTTTCATAAAGACCGGTTTTTAGGAAAAATTCAGAGTTTTCAAAACATCGCCTTTTTCATTTCATAAAATGTGGGATGAAACCCATATTTACATAGAGACTTTTCACAGGGATAAACCCCTTGATTACAAAATATGTTTTATTCAGGTTTTCATAGCCACTTATTTAAGCTTGAGTGCTTCCTACATTTTCCTCCCTTCACAGTAAATTACCTGGGAAAACGTCGAGGTACTCCGATATTACTGGAATTAGATGAATTCTGAATTCTACTTCTCGATCAGGCAGTAGTCCAAGTAGATCTTCTGGGAAAACGTCGAGGTACTCTGATATTACTGGAATTTCTTTTAGTTCCTTGCTTTTAGTGTTAATGATTACGGAAATCATATACACTATGCCTTGCTTCCGTGCATAAAATGAGGCTTTCATCACAGAGATGAATTTTATTGATTGATTGGCTTGTTTCCTTGAATCATGATCATTTCTCCTGTTGGAGTACGGATTTCAACCGAATTTTGATCACATAGGATAGCATGATTGGCTACCAGCCAATCTATTCCTAATACTACATCGAATCCGGCTAGATTCATAGGTAGCAGGTTGGTAGTGAACTTATGTCCTAGTAATTCTATCTTTCCTCCTTGAAGTACTTCGCGTATGTCCGTAGAGTTTCCTTCCGTTGTTTCTACTGTACAGGCTCGACTAAGCTCAGTCAATGGTTGATTAAGTGCTTGACAAAATGTAGTATTTATAAAACTTCGATTTGCACCAGAGTCAAATAATATTTTAGCATATACGCCATGGACAAGAAACGTACCAGCAATCACATCTGGAATCATTGCCGCTTCCTGCGCTGTAAGTACGAATGCTCGTGCGTTCTTCTTAGCTCCATTTGCTTCTTTTGTTGTCAGGTACTTTAGTCAGCTTCGGGCAATCTGGACGAATATGGCCTGCTTCTTAGCAATTGAAGCAAAATTTGGATTTATTTTTTCTTCTACATTCTTCTTCTTCTTTATGCCCAAGTGTTTTACAGCAGTTGCAGTATTTAGCACATTCCCTGAGTGTTTCCTATTACAGAATTTACAGAAAGGTGTAGAAGACTGCCCAACTCCTCTCCTTCTGTAGGTATTGCTAGGTTAAATTCTTGTGAAATTTTCTGAGCTACTTCTTTCTTCTTGTTTTCGTCTCTTGTGCGGATTAATCCATCAGTCAAAGTATTAGCTAACTCAGCTGTTTCCTCAATAGTCTGAGGTCTAGCTGCTTTGACCATATCACGGATTTCGCTAATTAATCCCCAAACTAGTATTAAGCCCCACTGCGATGCGATGGATGCATAAAACTGTATCGAAGAGTACCAATGTCACACCATCGTCAACAACATGCGACATTGAAGTCGCGACGTGATAATGCGACGAAATTACACCAAAATGTAAAACATAGAAAATAATAACTAAGTTAACTTAGTACCGGTGTGTTGCGACGAACTTGTCAAATGGGAAAAAGATAAACGACGTAAAAACGTTGAACCATACACGCGCGTTGCATCATGTTAACTCGCAAATTTAGAACGGAGCGTAAAAACATTGAACCACACATGTACGTTGTGCCGTGTTAACTCGTAAAATCTAAAATGAAACATAAATTTTTTTTTCCGAAATATGATAAGTATATGGGACCAAAGTTGAAAGTAAAAAAAAAGTAAGGTTAAATTTCAAAAAATGAAAACTTTTGGGTTAAAAGTGAAACATCAAATAATTTTGGGCCAAAGGTGTAATATCAAATTTTTTTTTTAAAAATAACCCTAAGCATCATGTACAACCCCTTAATGCATATACATGTTGCAAATTTATAGTACATAAAGATAACGAGAAGTTAGTATAGGTTTTGGCGATGCCAGGGTTGGTACCATTCTTGCATATCCGAAGAATGTTGTCGTATACTCACAACAATTCACGTCAATCATTTTATGATTTAGGAACTTGTTAGCCATTTGTTCCTTCTCATGAGGAGGACAGAATATCCTATCTGTTATTTCTTTGAATTCCCTCCAATTCATAACATAAGCCATATCACTTCCTTTTTCCTGAAGAATTGTGTTCCACCATTCTAATGCCCCATCTCTAAAGAGATTAGAAGCATACATTACTATGTCTTCTTCGGCACATTTACTTATCTTAAGAACAGCTTCAGTTTTTTTGAAGCATCGCAAAGCAGCCATGGCTCTTTCACTGCCTGCGAATTCAGTTGACTTACATGCTAGAAAATCTTTATACGTACATCCAGAAGTTGTCACCTTCATTCTTTTAGGATGTGGGACTTTAATAAAGATATCATTATCTCCATTAACGCTTTGACTATCATTGTTAATATCGTTATGTTTGCTACTCATAGCTTTATTATTTTTTATAGGCACAAGGTTTTTAACAGCTTCAATAATTAAGGGTATTGCGTCAGCTATTCCCTGAGCTACTATACTCTCTATGGAACTTTTGTCCAAAGAGTCTTCATGATGATTCTGAATCCATTGATTAACTTCGTTCAACATCTGAATTGCAAATATTTTTCAAATATTAATATCACATAATAAATAATAGAATAATCAGATTATCGTAAACACAGTTGGTCTGAGCATATTGCTAAAAACATCGATCATTGCGACTCTACTCTTTTATATATATATATATATATATATATTATATATATATATATTATTAGTTTTAGTTTTAGCTTTTTTTCCTGTACAACAACACAGAAATTATATTATACATATAGATATTATAGGGTTAGTTTTCTGTCTTCAAAAGTGATGCTCCTTCTCGTCGTACTTCCAGACGAGGTTTTCTCCTATAGTCCGTAACCTGTTGCAAGTGTCCACCAACTCTTCTCCATGTGGCGCAGTTCAGCCACATTTTCAGGGTTCATTGGGGGAAAGGATGGGGGGCAGGTTGATAGTTTGTGTAGAACTGGAAAGGGTCGGTAATTAAGTTGTTAAAAGCGCAATCATTAGTCCATCATTCTTCCATTGGGTTTTGAGGTGGTTGGTTTGGTATCACGTTTTCAGGATTTACAGGTTCTAAGTTTCAGGTGTTGTTGAATGAGGGGGCATCATTAGGTCAATTTCATTTATTGTCCTGAACATTTGGTAGCTTGACAGGCGCTGATCTATTTTTGCCTAGGTTAGTGGTACAGTTGTTGGATTGGAACTTTCTCCAGTGGTTGGGTTTCCTGTTTCTTTTGTTGTTGGGTTTTTCTTTTTCTTTTTGTCCCTCTTTGCTTTCAAATCAAACCTTCTCTTATTCGGTGGCAATTTTTCTAACCACCGAGCCTTATCATTGTTCCTTCTTTGTTAGCTTCGTATCCGGTTTGGTTACCGGCTTGATCCTCCGCCATATCTGAATTACTGACTGATATATGCTCGAAAGTTTCAACCAACTCTTTATCGCTCATACTGTTAGTCAAAAACAATAAAAACAACGAACTCTGAAAATCGTATATATATAGTATTTGGTTAATATCACAATATTCACAAAAGTTGTTTCATTTATTCCCTGACCCCGACCCCACCCCGGGCGGGAGCCGAGAGCAGACGCGGGTGGTACCGATGTTTATTAAATTTTATCGCAGCAGACTTTTTTTTAATCAAGACCGGGTGTTGGGAAAAATATCAGAGTTTTCAAAACATCGCCCTTTTCATTTCATAAAATGTGGGATGAAACCCATATTTACATAGAGACTTTTCACAGGGATAAACCCCTTGATTACAAAACACGTTTTATTTATGTTTTCATATCCACTTATTTAAGCTTGCGTGCTTCATAGCATTTTCCTTCCCTTCACAAACATTTGGTCCACCAAAAATCTGGTGAGTTCATTCGATTTTGTACTAAAACATATTGTTATAAATACAATATTAAGAGTTTTTAGATTTGTTTGTATCTTTCAATTACTCAATCAGTATTTGTCACCTATCCCACTAGGTGGTTGTGGTCATATTACTATTGGCTTACTTTCGTCCAATAGTAATGTTGGACTAGTAGTGTATACAAAATCCCACATACTGGCAGTAATTTCAGAATACAAAAACTTAATCACTGTAAATACAACTAGTAAAACATTTAGGGTTTTGCAAATCATTTGAGTAAAGGAGAATGACTCACAATGTTGTGAGAAAAGGAAAAGAATGACTCACAATGCAGATTTATATCTTGAGTTCCTAATTAAACACATAATGCACACGTATTAGTGTATTAACCCATTTCAACTTTTAACGATAATCACGAGATCAAAACCTCAAGATGATGAAATAGTATAGCCTTATTCAGGCGGCACTTAAACATCTGTTGAATTGTTTATAGATCGATCAAACAGGGTATCGTACCAGAAATTTGGATTAACACGCCGAGTACGGAGTAGGTATACTAGTAGTATTATACCCGAGAGAAAAGAAAAGAATTGAACAAGTTTTGAAAGTGCAGAGCTTGTTCTATTTATAGCTGATTTCTGAGTCCCTCACACCCCGCGACATGCACAGGTAACCCTCTTGCGGCCCGCGAGAGGGCCTAGTTAGGGCATAGGTGGCGTGAGTCAGGGGGTAGTCTTCACACGTGGACGACATGTGGCCTACACGTGTCTCTGGCGGCCGACAAGGCTCTCGCGTCCCGTGACAGGTAGGGACTACCCTATCGTGGCCCGCGAGAAGCACTTAAATCTTTTCTTTTTTGATTTTCATGCTGGGTTCGTTCTAGGGTGTTTTTGAGTGTTGTTAGATATTATTTTTAGAGTTCATCATAGTGACTGTTAACAAATATTTTTGTATCAGGAATGCCCCAGTGCTGACGCTGATATGTACGCTCCTTGTCGTGATACTCGATGACGACATATTTAATTCATCACAGAATTTATATTATATGTCGTGCCAATTTCATATATATATATATATATATATTATTTCGTTGATTTATATATTTATGTAACGGGTTGTCCGATGTCCGCTTTGTCCGTTTAGTCGTTTTAATCACATTTTAATTACACCTTAATCACGACTAGGATTTTAGAAAATGTTGCCATAGTTTCCCCTTAAACTATGACGTTTTCCACGTTTTCTAAACGTATTTTGACCATGTTTAATCCCAAAATCATTACCAATCTCAAATCAAGTTCCATTATCAACTTTGCATCCATGTAGTATCACATAACACCTTCATTATTCATGAATCTTATATATATATATATATATATATATATATATATATATATATATATATATATTCTAAAAATATGATGACACTTTTATATATTTCAACAAGATCATTAAAAATCAACACATTTCCTCATGCTTTTTAACTAGTTCACTCATGCATATATGTGACTTTTTAAGATATTTATATCACAAATCATGTCCCTAATATCTTGTAAAAGTTATATTTATTAAAAATTACTTTCACATTATGGTTTAGGTTCATGGATTATGAAGATGATGTCTTTTAGATCTAAACACCTTGATGTTTAGATCATCATTTTTAACCATGTTATTACAAGATCATTATCTTTAAACAACATACTTTATCATAAACAATAAGTTCATACCAACTAGTTTGCATAAATCGACATCATCAACATATATTATATCATTTTTATTTGTGTATGTTTAGAGTTTTAGACTTTATTTTTCAGGAGTTCAAGATGATCAGGTTGTGCACTAGCATTCTACATAGCATAACAAGTATTAAAATGATGACAAGTGATCTTACAACTTTGCACTAGGTTAGAGAAACAAGCTAATTAAGAAGATGATGATGTAGAATCTCCAAAGTGTCAAGAACAAGCTCCTAGTGTGCATCCATCCTTGCAACTCCTTTAAATCATCTTGAAATGGGGTCTTGAAGGCTTGAAATGCTAGCCTAAAATTTGAAAATGGAAGCTGGTGTTAGGGTGTTGGAAGCCGTGAGGGAGGGAGAGGATGAGGGAGGTGTTTGTGTGTTTGAATTGTTTGCAAATATGAGGAAGTGAGGAGTGTTGGAGGTGTTATAATTCACTAAATCTTTATAAGTCAAATGCATATCTCACTAGCCATATCGTCCTTTCACATCTTCATCATACTTGGTAGGACGACTTGTCCCCCGCCCCATGGCCGAAATTCACATGTAGGATGGATAGGTTTATTTTTTTAATAAGAGTTTAGGCACATGTAGGAGAACTAGATGTAGATATTTTGGTTATTAGTGATGTTCTTGCACGATTAAGATGTTAATCGCTTTTAGGGTGTCAAATGAAGTCTAATTAGCTCATTAGATTAGTTAGCTAGGTGTTAGGATGATAAAAATGTTACTAGTTTAGTCATCGGTTTGGAACCGAACAATATATGAAAAGTGCGTCGTAATACTGGAAGCTATGTCTTGAATAATTATTCTATACCCTCAAGATTATTCATGATGTTTAGCATTATTTACAAGCTTCATGGACATTGTTAATGATTAGTTTTTGTGTTTGCGGACAAATATTATTATTAGTTATGGCGCGGTTCGGACAAATTATTAATGTAAGCATTTCCGGAAAGTTAAAGTGTCATTACAAGTTTTGCCCCTAATTAGGGTTTTTGTTCATATTTCAATGATGATATGCTTTCATATCGTTGATCGTTCGGACAATTTTCAGAACTAGCTGGCATGAATAGTATGTTTTCTCGCGACGCGATGAATGTAACAATACCAAATTGTAAAGTTTAACATGTCCTACAATTGCTAGACTTGTATGGCCAAACCATGAATAGATTAAGCCATAAATGAACGCAATTAATCGTATAAATAGTTGTTAAGTTGTACGGAATTACCACTAATTTTGCCGGTTGTCACATTGTGAACATACTAGGTTAAGCTCCGAGCTCCATCGGATATAAACCACGCCTTGACCAAAGATAGCTCTTCAAACTTCTTCTTCAAATTTGCGTTCTCTAAATGCATCCGGGACATATCCTCCTCATGACTCTTCCCTTGTTTGGTATAAATCCATTTATGCAAAATCAGTTAGAACAATGAAAAAATCCTAAGGAAAGAAAAGTAAGAAAAGATATGGGAAAATACCGAACCTTGGCTCATTTTTTCATAAGCTTGGCGAGCTTGAATCAGGGATTCTTCCATCTTTCCCAACATGTCTTTATGAGCTGCATTATCTTCCTTAACCTTTGCCAAAAATCTCTCGAGATCAGCCGCAGCAGCAGCCAAGGCCGCTTGATGTTGAGTAGACAGGGACTTCACTTTATCCTTAGCTTGAGCTAACTCTTGAGAAAGTTGAGAGGTTTTTTCTCAACGTTAGGAGTTCTTTGAAGTTTTAGTTTAAGCGTATTAAGTTCTCGGCCCAAATCCTCCTTCACCAATTTGGCCTCTACCCACCTCCTATAGAGTTTTGTAACATATACATTCGATTGAGCTTGATTCGAAAGCACGTCTGCACCCAACTCTTGGCTCTTCATCTTTCGGTTTTTATAGTGATCAGCTGGGGTACTTAGGTTAAAAAGAAAGAGTTTGGCAGTAAGAACGTCCATCACAAAATCTTTGCTTTTAAAATCCCAATGTGGAACGAATTTCTCTTCGGCCGCGATAAGATCTATTTCCATCTCATCTAAATAATGTCAACAAAGCGAAACACACTCATTACCTCAGATCCGAACCCTCAAGAAGATACAGAGGAAATTTGATCCCCGTCACCCTCCACGGAACAATCTGAACCCAAAGCCGAGTCTAAGTCTATACCTGTAAAAACCACATCTTTCTTTCCATCTCTTGTTGAAGAAGTCACTACTGTCTTGATTACCATATCTTCATTATCCGCATCAGCAGATGGATGGGATCTAGTAAAAGTGATATCTGGGCCGAACATGGGGCGTGGGGCTTCATCTCTTGAGACTTACACCCAGTCAAATGTTCATCGAAATTCCCCCAAACCGGATCAGAAGATGGGACGAAAGCCGGCTTGGGTCTCTTAGAAACAATATTATTCACCGTGTTTACTTCTCTCAGGATTCAATTGTCTTGCGCCCGCTGAATCACTCTTCCTCTACTTCGACGATGATCGTTTATAACCGGAAGCTGCAGAAATTTGAATCAAGTCTCTCTCTGAATCCGCTCTGACAGATCTCCTAGTAGACATGTGGTTGACATTAAGATCTTGATCAAGCTCTCGGATGTCTGGATCACTATCCTCATCTTCATTAACTAGCGGACCTTCTGGTATAGATACTAGAAAACTAGAACTCCTAACTACATTTGTCGCTGGAGCGCACCTGTCTCGGTGTCACAAGGAGTGACAGGGGCTATGATTTCATAAACAGCTGAAGCGATTTGCTGAAGGAAAGGGTCAGCGCCTCTTGTGGTCTCCAAGAAATTGAAGTCCAGGTCAACAAAATTTGGGACCTTCAAAGCATTTCGAAGAGACATCTCGGCACCTTCAAATAAAAACAAAATACTAGTTAGTCAAAATAAACATGTCAATAGGAAGAGCAACGCTCCTTCGGAATAAACCACTCACCTCACCCTTGTTAACAACAACAGGCCAATCCCTATCCCCACAAGTCCATATCCGACTAATTCGAACTAGTAAGAGAAGATGTTCCAAAAGAGGACAAACCGGACTTCGATTATCAACCAATTCTTGAGCCAAGACAACAACAAAAATAAAACCCTCTAGAAATTCAAATTTCATGGACTGATCTTTGAGCCTCCAGACCATATCCTTAGGCAAACACAGATCATCCAGCCAAAAAATATTATCCTTCAAATGTTTTAAGCTTGATTTTTCTTCTAAGGTAATACTCGGAACAAATTTCTGATGGGCAAAAGTAAACCAGTAACAGGCCGAAGTAAATTCACAAAAATACTAAAAAACACTCAAGTCTGGTTCTCCATTCAAGGCTCTGCATGAAATCTCAAAATGGTTTATCCGGCTAAATCACAGAACCTTCATAAGAAATTTGGTGAAAGGAACGCGGCAATTCGCAAAATTACACACACGAGTGTAAAATGCGAACTTACCAGCCTCAAAGGGGTGAACGACACGGTTCGAGGCTGTAACAACCTGTATTTTCAGTTGTTCCTGTTTTCGTGTATTTATTTTGATTTCCTAGATTTGTACTCCGAGATTCGTTATAGAAATGTTTGTATTAAATTAAATATGTTTTGTCATTACATCGCATTATTACATCACAATTAAACGCTATTTAAACACTTATTTAACGCAACGCGTCGCATATCACAGCGCTATCCCATCGCAATCGCGCAATTACTTAATTTGGTATATTGGAATTATGTGGTACTATTAGTTTACGTGTTTGTGTGTTATACGTATTTATGTGTTATATGTGGATTGGAATTAACGTGGTTTAATCGCTCGCAAACTCACGCAACTCGCTCTCACGCGTTGACTCGCTATTACAACACTTAACTCATCGCTAAACCGCTTAACGTTATCTTATAACTCGATTACATCGCTGAACAATCGATAAACGAACGAAAAACGAGAAATTCTTGAGTTTTTAGGTAAGTTCGCTCGAACTTGGGTGATGCCAAGTTCGGCCTAACTTGACTAGCCACTCAGAATCCCCAAAGCACTTCAAGTTCACGCGAACTTGCATGTAACCATGCAAGTTCGGCTGAACTTGACTCATCTCCCTCAAATATCTCACCAGTTTGCGCCAACTTGCATGATTTCATGCAAGTTGACCGAACTTGACTCCACCAGCCCTCATTTTTGTCTTCACCTATAAATACTCAGCCTCATTCTCTCTTTTAAACTTGCTGCAACTTCGCCCAGAGCTCCCGAAACCTAAAACCCTCTGTTTTCTAAGTAAGAATCAACCCGATTTCAACTACAATGATGTTCAACAACGTTTTACAACGATTTTGCACAAGACATTGCCTTCGTTTTCATCAAATCTCTTCTGTTTACGAAAATCTTCATCCTTTTCCATCAAAACTTCTGTTTTCACTCAGATCTATACTAGATCTGAGCAAAACCTTTAAAAGTATTGATTTTTACACCATTTTCGGACTAATGACGTATGTTTCGTTCACTTTTGAGTGGAACGAGGCGTTGTCGAAGCTAGATCTCAGATCCGGAAGCACAAGGACGAAATCGTCACTTTACACAAGCTGGACTAACCCGTACGAACCATCAAGTTCGCCCGATTAGCCCAAGTTTCTGTAAAATGGCTAAGTTAGCTCCAAAAGACCTCTCAAGCCTAAGTTTTACTCAATGGCTTAAGGTTGGAGGGATGGGCACTCGATTTCCTCAGCAAACGACGCGAAAACGCAAGATGTTGGACCCGAAAACATCAAGTTCGCTCGAGATTGCACTGATTTTGACAGCACAAGAAGTCAAGTTCGCTCGAACTTGCCCTCAAGGGGTCAAGTTCGGCCGAACTTGAGTGGAAATACTCAAAAATTACTTCAGAAACCCTCAAGTTTGCTCGAACTTGCAAAGTTTCTCAGGAAACTTCACAAGTTCGGCCGAACTTGTCTCTCCTCTTATCAAGCCCTCACAAGTTCGACCGAACTTGTCAAGTTTCTTTGAGAAACTTACAAGTTCTCCCGAAATTAACTTAAACCTCAGCAATCCTGTACAAGTTCGCTCGAACTTGTATGTTTACATATAAGTTCGGCCGAACTTGTCTACTGCTCAACCCAAACTTAACCGTTTCAGCAAATCAGAAGACTTTTGCACTTCTGTTCGTTTACAGGCTGATCCGGCGCTCTCCGCAACCCTTCTCAGATCTCTAATCTTACCTAAACGCACCGACTGTGAGTATAATTGACCCATTTTCGCTTTAATGCACTTTTTGGGTGTTACATACGTTCCTCTATCAAAATCACTTCACAAATCAAACTGTTTATCACACGCGAATAATCTGATTATATGTGCTCAATACGTGATACTAGAAACATGTGACTAGGACTTATTTTTGTTAACTTGCCTCCTTCGCTAGTATGGTACTATTGTGTGGCTTACACCCGACGGGGTCTAGTTACGATGGACGCGCAAGCCTTTTCACAGTAGTTAGCATGAGAAATGAGCCTATGTTGTATGATGGGTTTTGGTGTATCATGATATGTAGTTAAACTATTTCGCGGATGCTTTTCTCTATTATGCTAGTATCAACTAAACCTGTATGCTCACCTTTACTTAATTGTATTGTATTTTAACGTATGTAACAGGTTGAGGATTTTTAGCTTGGATGCCTTGGATGTAGCTTGGCTTAGTTTAGTTGCTTTTGTTTAGAATGGTTTGTAATAAAATCTAGGGGATATCGAACCTTTTTGTTTTGTGGGAAAAAAAAGTTTCTGTAATGGTTATTTTGAAATATTGTGTTTAATGGTATGGGACGTTAAATGTTAAATGACGTGGATAGATAATTGTTATGGGATTCTCATGAGACAATCTGGTCGCCTAGTGCCACTACCCCGATGTTTCCGCCATCGGTTGGGGTGTGACAGATTGGTATCAGAGCCCATAACTGTAGGAAATTAGGTAGAACTGCCATGTTTAGCCTAATTCTATGGTTAGGATACTGATTTTGACTGTTACGCATCAACTATGCGCCCGAAACACTCAAGTTCGCCCGAACTTGAGGCCAAATCAACTGAAATTGGTCAAGTTCACTCAAACTTGACCTAGATCAATTGAGGTTGACCTAAGTTCGCTCGAACTTGACCTTATCCTCAAAGTCAGAAGTTCAACAACAAGCATATCAAGTTCGCTCGAACTTGACCCATTGGGTGCAAGTTCGGCCGAACTTGATGTCTCACCTACTTGAACTTGTGATTTCAACTCAAAACTTTACGAACTGACCGATCGTGCGAACAAGTCCATTCCTACGAAGTGTTACTCCTAAAGCGAGAAGTTCCATTTGGTACGAACCGATAACCCCGCACGAAACGGCCGACATACTTAGCTTTTCCTAAAGCTACCACAACACACGATTATGAAACGCTCGTATCTCACAAACAAGGATCAAGTCGAGATTAGGTGTGATAACCAAGAACTCTCGATAAGATCGCTCATCCCGCGTGTTACTCATCACGAGATATATTCGTTGAGTTAGGATTGATATCCAAACCTTGACGAAAGTCTCCATTTCTATCTATGGAACTCCCGATGTGATTGGCGAGCACAACCGCAATTTGGAACTAGTTGTTCAGTCAGGGGTGAAACCCGTACCTTAATGATGAATTCGTTTCTTCGATTTTCAATCTCACCAAAGTCTCGGTTATACCAATGGTTTGGAACACGTATTAACTGGAAGGGTAGCCGCTTGCGGTGAGAACGTTTATCTATTAGGCCAAAGCGTGGGTCCAAATGCGATGGGTAGTCGAATCACTTTGGCGTGTCAAATGTCTCAAAACCCAAAACCCCGGACACTCCCAATTGATTTAAGCCTAATCGTCGATTTACGCATCATCGAGTTTATTTATTATTTATGTGTGGAATTACGGATTTTACGATTTTACGCTTTATCGATTTCTTGATTTATCGCATTTACGCTCCATCGAATATATGCACAACTCGCACAAGCTATCTCAATCTAAAACATTAATAAACAAACGCAGATAATCCAACTTAACGCTTCGCTTGCAACGCGTTACTTCTCTGGTTATCTCACGCTAAGCTACGATGTATCGCTGCCTCGCTACACTATCTTTCAAAACGCATTTCGCATTATTACTATTAGAAGGTGAATACGTGCAAAATATGTGCTTATGTGCTTATGTGCCTACGTGCTGATGTGATAACATGCCTTACTTGTAATAATAATAAAGGTATTTGAACATAACTCTATTAATCGAATCTCATCTAATCTAAATCCTTTATGTAGATGTCGTAACTCGGATCTCATACTCGCCATATTGCTCAGCGCCATAGCGACAACAAGCGCATTGCTTCACTAGTCGCCAAACAAGTGGCAAAAGTCATCCCGCAAATCGTCTCGGAAATTCATGCTTTGAGCAGTAACTCCTCAGTCGACTCGAAAACTGAAAACCCCAAGCCACGATTCAGCTTCAAAATTTCAAGGCTTGTGCACCTCTCGCCTTCACGGGCAATGATGGATCGACTTCTATGTTCCATTGGTTTGACGCCATTGAGGTCACCTTTAGGCAAAATGGATGGCCCGATGACCTTCGCATAGTGAACGCTACAGGAGTCTTCCAGTCCCGTGCTCTCGATTGGTGGACCGCCGAAAGGAATAGGCGTGGTAATGATGAAGCCTATAATTTGTCTTGGGAAGAACTCAAGGAAGTGATGATGAAGGAGTTCTGTCCTCCGCATGAAATGTAAAAGCTCGAGAATGAGTTTTGGGGTATAAAGCAAGATGGTCCCGACAATGCTGGATTTACCGCTCGATTCAAGATTTTGAGCATCATCTGTCCCAGCCAAGTTGTTACTACTGAGAAAGCTATCAACAAGTACATCCGAGGTTACCTGAATGTGTTGCAAATTTCATGAAAGTTGCTCGTACTACAACCATCGAGGAAACCTACATGCTCGCCACTGAGATCAATGATCAGCGAGTTCAAGATGGTTATTTCAAGAACCATGGGAAAGTTGCCAATCAATTTGTCACCGAACCAACTGCTGCTGTCGAACCAACCAGTGATCAAAAGGGAAAGCGTTAGGACGCAAAAGAGGAAACCGAGCAAGAACTATGCGCTCGCAGCTCCAGCAAACCCTCACCACTTCAGTCAGCCACTCCGAACGTACATCCAGCTAAGCGTGCATATACCGGCCCTCACCCACTGTGCCCTAAGTGCACTTATCATCATGTGGTGGGTGGAAACTGTCGCTTTTGCACTAACTGCAACATCTATGGCCACTTTACTGTGAGTTGCCGTACCGGCCCTCGTCAGCCAGCTCCTCAAGCTCCAGCACTGCCAACTCCTCAGCGTGCTCCCCAGAACAATCAGCAGCAACAAGAAGCAGCTCCAAAAGCACCGGTGTGTTACGTGTGTGGTGATCTGAACCACCTTGCCAGTGCCTGCCCAAACCGTACAGTCAAGCAAGAGCCTCAACAACAGCAGCCCCAGCAGCAGCCACCACCGCAGCCTCAACAACAACAACAAGCTGCGCATGGAAGGGCTTTCAACCTGAACCATCGCCAAGCTCAAAATGACAACAATGTTATCAATGGTACGTTCCTTGTCAATGGTATTTATGCTTCATCTTTATTTGATACTAGTGCCG
Organism: Scalesia atractyloides; assembly: GCA_947069175.1. Taxonomy (NCBI): domain Eukaryota; kingdom Viridiplantae; phylum Streptophyta; class Magnoliopsida; order Asterales; family Asteraceae; genus Scalesia; species Scalesia atractyloides. Next base: position 34,019,435 of record CAMTDV010000021.1, read on the forward strand.
ATAATTGTTTTGTATCGTTAGAATTTGAAAAGGTTTTAAAATGTAAGTGCGCTAAACTCCCAAAGACTTTCGATGTGGAAGTCGCCACCGGAAAATCCATTACCATCACCTCCGTCCTACGTGGTTGTTCTCTCGATCTCAACAACCATGTCTTTTCGATCAATCTCATACCTATGCAGTTAGGTAGCTTCGATATCATAGTAGGTATGGATTTTCTTTGTGAAAACCATGCTAAAGTAGTATGCTTCGATAAAATGATTCATTTCCCTCTTCCTAACGGGGATCAACTTCATGTCTCTGGTGAAACTCCCTCAAAGAAGTTGATGCTTTTGTCGTGTACTCGAGCAAACAAATGTTTGCGGAAGCAATGTGTTGCTTTCCTCGCCCACATCATGAACCCGGAGAAAGAAAAGAAGACTTATAAAGATGTTCCCGTTGTTTGTGAATTTCCTAAAGTCTTTCCCGACGATTTACCCGGTTTACCCCCTACTCGAGATGTTGAATTCCGTATCGATTTAGTTTCCGGTGCTACTCCTATTGCTAAAGCTCCTTATCGTCTCGCACCCTCAGAAATGCGCGAGCTATCAAGCCAACTTCAAGAGCTTCTTGATAAAGGTTTCATACGCCCAAGCACTTCGCCATGGGGCACACCCGTCCTTTTCATGAAAAAGAAGGATGGATCGTTCCGAACGTGCATCGATTATCGTGAACTTAACAAACTCACGATAAAGAACCGCTATCCTCTTCCTCGTATCGACGACTTATTTGATCAGCTTCAAGGTGCTACTTGTTTCTCTAAGATCGACCTTCGTTCCGGCTATCATCATTTACGCGTGTTGGAAGAAGATATTCCCAAAACCGCCTTTCGTACTCGTTATGGCCATTTCGAATTCGTGGTCATGCCCTTTGGTCTTACAAATGCACCTGCGGTCTTCATGGATTTGATGAACCGTGTGTGCAAAGCTTTCTTAGATCGTTTCGTCATTATTTTCATCGATGATATCCTTATCTATTCGAAGTCGAGAGACGAACACACGCGCCATCTCTGTTTAATCCTCGAACTTCTCCAAGGTAACCGCCTTTATGCTAAGTTCTCAAAATGTGAATTCTGGCTCGAAGAAGTCCAATTTCTCGGCCACATTGTGAATAGTCAAGGAATTCACGTTGACCCTGCAAAGACTGAAGCCGTCAAGAGTTGGATTATGCCGAAGAATGCTTCCGAAATCCGTTCATTTCTTGGATTGGCGGGTTACTACCGGCGATTCATCGCCGACTTCTCAAAAATCGTCGTTCCGCTTACCGCTTTAACTCATAAAGACCAACCTTTTGTATGGGATTCTAAACAAGAGGAAGCTTTTCAAACTCTCAAGCGTATGCTATGCAACGCTCCCATTCTCGCTCTACCCGACAAAAATGACGATTTCGTTGTTTATTGTGATGCCTCTAATCTTGGTCTTGGTTGTGTTCTTATGCAACGAGACAAAGTTATCACGTATGCATCTCGACAACTCAAGATCCACGAGAAGAACTACACCACCCATAATCTCGAACTCGGTGCAGTTGTTTTTGCATTAAAGATATGGCGACACTACCTTTACGGTACAAAGTGTACGGTCTTCACTGACCATAAGAGCATACAACATATCTTTAATCAAAAGGAACTGAATATGCACCAACGCCGATGGGTTGAACTTCTCAACGATTACGATTGCGAGATACGCTACCATCTCGGCAAAGCAAACGTCGTCGCCGATGCCCTAAGTCGACGAAGCTATGTGTATAGTGTTCGTGACTCTCAAGCTGTGAATGATCTCGAAATCATGATTCGCTCTGCTCAATTTGCTTGCTTTAACGAGAATACTTTGGAAGAAGAAATGAAATGTGGTGACGAAACTCAGCTCGTATCTAAGCCTAATGGTATTTATTACTATCTCAATCGCATTTGGATTCCCAGTCGTGATAATATTCGAAAGTTGCTAATGAGCAAAGCTCATAAATCTCGATATTCCATTCATCCCGGTGCCGACAAGATGTACCAGGACCTTCATCCTAAGTATTGGTGGTCGGGCATGAAAAAGGATATCACCTTGTACGTATCAAAGTGCTTAACTTGTTCGAAAGTTAAAGCCGAACATCAAAGGCCCACTGGTTTACTCGAACAACCCAAAATCCCGATGTGGAAGTGGGAGAGTATAGCTATGGACTTTATTACGAAACTTCCCCGCACATCTTCTGGTCACGATAGCATTTGGGTTATCGTAGATCGTCTTACTAAATCTGCGCACTTTATTGCTATACGAGAAGACTTTAAGGTCGAATGGTTAGCCCGAATCTATACCGACGAAGTTATATGTCGACACACGGGACGCCTCGTGACATCATCTCTGACCGCAACGGTCGCTTTACCTCTCGTCTCTGGGAGACATTTCAATATGCTCTCAGTACTACTCGCAATCTCAGTACCGCATTTCACCATCAAACCGACGGTCAGACTGAGCGCACGATCCGCACCCTCGAAGACATGCTTCGTGCGTGCATCATAGATTTCGGTGGTAACTGGGTTGCATTTACCTTTAATCGAATTCTCGTACAATAATAGCTATCATACCAACATTCAAATGGCTCCTTTTGAGGTACTGTATGGATGAAAATGTCGATCGCCTATTGCATGGCACGAGATTGGAGAAGCACAAATCACCGGTCCGAGCTGATTCAAGAAATTACAGACAAAATCCTCCAGATCAGAGACAATCTCTTGAAAGCGCCAAAAGACTTACGCCGACAAACGCCGCAAGCCCCTACAATTCAAAGTGGGACGTACTCCTAAAGGTTGCATGTCACACCCCGACCCGCAGCGGAATAAGAGTCGGGGCATAATTGGGTTATCACCAAAGCTCATGATATTTACTAATATGTTTCATATTTATTAAAGTCAAAGTTACCTTTCCAAATATCTAAACATGTCCATACAATACAAAGAAAATAAACCAAACATAACAATCCCAAACTCTAAATCATTTTATTCTTCTAGTCCAATCCTATGTGTTTCTGGCTGCTGCTGGTTCACCTGTATCATGTGTAAAAGAATGGGGTTTTTGGGTCAACATAAGTTGGCGAGTGAACCTTGTTAGATAAACATTTGTTATTGATTTTCTTGTTAGTTTATCAATAAAAAATTGTGCATAATCATAAATGAGCAAATGTAAATAACCAAGCAGTAGCAATAGCAACCAGAACTATAACATACAATAACACATCATAGCATACATTAACATACCAACATCATAAGGTAAATAACATGAATGAAACTGTGCGATCAAGGCTCAATCAAACGGAGCCGATCGTATTGCATGTACTGAAAATGAAAATGTCTGTGCGATCAAGGCTCAATCAAACGGAGCCGATCGTATGTGGGCACGCCAGGTTCGCGCTCATAATGTAATGGGGAACATGCTCAACGCTCATAATGTAATGGGGAGCGGCGGCCTATGAAATTGCATGTACTGAAAATAATAAATTGCATCTAACGATAACCACACAACAATTGAAACAAACTGAATACACAGGTTCATGATATGATGTATGCACAATGATTTAAATATAATATTTAGCAAGACACATGATACACCCCAAAACGTGATTAAAACGGGGAATTTGTAAGATTCACTCACATTGGGTGCGTTGGATTGGAGATGGTGAGATGCGCACGAATTGGATGAGCAGAACAACGAGAAATAACTAACCTAAATAATAACGAAAAATATAGTAAATGAGTGGATTTTATTAAGGATTTTAATGAAATTTTTAGATATATTTTTGTGAGTTTAATGCTATTTTCTATCTTTAAAAATGTTATTTTTAAGTATTTTTAATTGATTTTTAAATTAAATTAAATAAATAAAAATATAATATAAAAAAAAGATTGTTTATTTTGCGTTGACCGTTGACCGTTGACCGTTGACTTGTTGACTTGTTGACCGGTTCGGTCAGTGAAGTTGTTTGCGCCAGATGAGGCTCGAACCCGAGACCTCCCGTTCGCGTGCACGCAGCTCTACCAACTGAGCTACGTGTCTAACCGAAATAATCTTGTTTTTAATTATATTTATATACTAATTCGATTTAACCAAAATTCTTTTAATTTCAAAAACATTTTAATTCGTTCAACCGGTGCCAGTAACAGGTTTCGAACGCGTGACGTGTGACTTAGGGTTGCACACAGTCCACCGCTGGACTGTGTGTCTAACCTGGTTATTATCTCGGTTTTTATTATACTTAAAACTAACGGAGTTAACCCGGTTCAGTTTTAAACAAAAAGGCATTTTATTACATAGGGAGTGCGTGTATCAGGGATCGAACTCGTGACGTGCGTGTATATTTTGCACACAGTCCACCGCTGGACTGTGTGTCTAACCCGTTCATATTACTGATTTTAAATAAACTTATAACTTAACTAACTTCGTCTTCTTCATTCAAATTACAGTCGACTGAATCATTAATCCGTTTCTTGTTTTTACGATTAACAAACATTCTTAAGGCTAAAATGAAATGGCAGAGACGGTGTTAGAAGTAACATACCGTAGGAATGATTTATCACAGAGTTTTCCGGCAATGCGTCGGCTCTGTTTTTGTGCACCTCAACTGAACCAAACAATTAACCATTTTGATTAGTCAATCGTGGAATTGAAGTGATAAACAAACGTTAATAGTGCGATTGAAGGTCCTTACCGTTTCACAGACGGAATTAAAGATTTCCAGAAATTCTCCGGCGACTGGAATTATCTGATAACGGTGCCTGAATTCGATCTCAAGTGGAAGATTTGAGTTAGAAACAGCTTAACAACTGATAGACTATGATGATATTGAAGAACTTACCGATTTGAGGACAAATACGGTTTTCCGCGAACCTTACAGAATTTCCGGCGAGTTGATTTAAGCGTTCTGATGGACTGAAAGTGTGACGAAAGTGAAATGAAATGTTTGTCTGATGTCTCTGAGTCGTGAGAAGGGTTCTGATTGAAGTAATCTGAACTTTGATTATTTTCGGTTATAAAAACCGATGATGATGAAAATTGATGTTCAATCAATTCCGAATTGATTAAAAATCGTCGGTGCATCGTTATAAACCTGAATGTGCGATTAATCAAACGATTAGACGATTGAATTGCCGATTTCCGTTTCTCAGTTGGCGCAACCGGTTTAACCGAGTTTGTGTATAAATCTTATTTGTTTCCTAGAGATAACAGAAAAACAACATGTGGCGGAGTGGTGATGTGGGTGTGTGTTAAGACTTTGAAGTTATAAACTAGCTGACCCGGGTTCGAGTCCCGGCAGCAACATTTTATTTTTATTTATTCTGTTTTCACTTTTTATCAAAAATAATTTTTATAGTTTAGTTTGTTTATTAACTATGTATCATTAAGAATCAAGATAACCATAAATACACAACGTGACAATTATAACTTGACATTCGATTACAAAACGGAACGGGTTTTGGAAACCCGTTTTTTGACAAATGTTACATTGCACATTAGTAGGGAGTGGTCCGCTTCGGAAAGAAAGGAAAGCTAGCGCCACGATACGTAGGACCCTTTAAGATTCTGGAGAGGATCGGCAAAGTGGCTTACCGACTCGAACTGCCGGAGGAACTTAATAATGTACATCCGACCCTTCCACGTGTCTAACCTTAAAAAGTGCCTAGCCGAAGAAAATCTGCATGTCCCTCTCGAAGATTGGAAAATCAATGAAACGCTCCATTTCATGGAAAAACCCGTTGAGATCATGGATCGAGAAACCAAGACACTTCGACGCTCACGCATCCCGATCGTGAAGGTCCGATGGGAAGGCCAACGCGCCGAGTTCACTTGGGAACTCGAAAGTGATATGAAAATGAAATATACACATCTCTTCGTTACGGCCACTGCTTAATTTCGGGAAGAAATTCCCTAAAGTAGGGGAGGCTGTAACAACCTGTATTTTCAGTTGTTCCTGTTTTCGTGTATTTATTTTGATTTCCCAGATTTGTACTCCGAGATTCGTTAATAGAAATGTTCGTATTAAATTAAATATGTTTTGTCATTACATCGCATTATTACATCACAACTAAACGCTATTTAAACGCTTATTTAACGCAACGCTTCACATATCTCATCACTATCCCATCGCAATCGCAACACAATTACTTAATTTGGTATATTGGAATTATGTGGTAATATTAGTTTACGTGTTTGTGTGTTATACGTGTTTATGTGTTATATGTGGATTGGAATTATCGTGGTTTAATCGCTCGCAAACTCACGCAACTCGTTCTCACGCGTTGACTCGCTAGTACAACGCTTAACTCATCGCTGAACCACTTAACGTTATCTTATAACTCGATTACATCGCTGAACAATCGATAAACGAACGAAAAACGAGGAATTCTTGAGTTTTTAGGCAAGTTCGCTTGAACTTGGGTGATGCCAAGTTCGGCCGAACTTGACTAGCCACTCAGAATACCCAAAGCACTTTAAGTTCGCGCGAACTTGACTTATCTCCCTCAAATATCTCACCAGTTCGCGCGAACTTGCATGATTTCATGCAAGTTCGACCGAACTTGACTCCACCAGCCTCATTTTTGTCTTCACCAATAAATACTCAGCCCCATTCTCTCATTTAACTTACTGCAACTTCGCCCAGAGCTCCCGAAACCTAAAACCCTCTTTTTTCTAAGTAAGAATCAACCCGATTGCAACTACAATGATGTTCAACAACGTTTTACAACGATTTTGCACACGGCATTGCCTTCGTTTTCATCAAATCTCTTCTGTTTACGAAAATCTTCATCTTTTTCTATCAAAACTTCTGTTTTCACTCAGAATTATACTAGATCTGAGCAAACCTTTTAAAGTATTGATTTTTACACCATTTTCGGACTAGTGACGTATGTTTCGTTCACTTATGAGTGGAATGAGGCGTTGTCGAAGCTAGATCTCAGATCCGGAAGCACAAGGACGAAATCGTCACTTTACACAAGCTGGACTAACCCGTACGAACCATCAAGTTCGCCCGGATTAGCCCGAGTTTCTGTAAAATGGCTAAGTTCGCTCCAAAAGACCTCTCCAGCCTAAGTTTTACTCAGTGGCTTAAGGTTGGAGGGTTGTGCACTCGATTTCCACAGCAAACGACGCGAAAATGCAAATTTTGGACCCGAAAACATCAAGTTCGCTCGAGATTGCACTGATTTTGACCGCAAAAGAATATCTCAAGTGTCGTTGGCCGAACTTGAGTGGAAATACTCAAAAATTACTTCAGAAACCCTCAAGTTCGCTCGAACTTGCAAAGTTTCTCAAGAAACTTCACAAGTTCGGCCGAACTTGTCTCTCCTCTTATCAAGCCCTCACAAGTTCGACCGAACTTGTCAAGTTTCCTTGAGAACTTGTCTCTCCTCTTATCAAGCCCTCACAAGTTCGACCGAACTTGTCAAGTTCCTTGAGAAACTTATAAGTTCGCCCGAACTTGATTTAAACCTCAGCAATCCTGTACAGTTGCTCGAACTTGTAGCGAATGTCACAACCCCCGACGCCACCCTGGGAGCGGGAGCCGTGAACCAGTCAAGTGGTACCGGTGTTTATTTATTTTGGCAGGGGAAAACTTTCATCAGGACCGTAGTTAGGAAATAAATTTCAGAGTTTCAAAACACCAATGTTTATATTAAACAAATGGGATGAAACCCAAGTTTTTAAGCACAATACATATGTAGGGATAACCCTATTTTATAGAAAACATAAATTCCTTTTTATTTAGGTAATTTTTATAGCAACTTTTCTAAGCCTTTAGTACTCTCCTGCCGGCTTCTATTAGCTTCACATTAAGTTACCTGAAACGCGTTTAAAAACATTTTATCAGCAAGAAATACTGGTGAGTATATTTAAGTTTAATCAAAACAAGTTTTATTTATACTTTACAGTTATTGAGGAGCATCGCATTTACTATGTTTATATCTACACAATTCCTCAATCAGTACTGTCAATCCTGACTTGTGGGTCATATTACTTTGGGCTCTGTCACCCAACAGTAACGGTTCCTGTCACATTCCCGTGACTTTGGACTAGCAATGTATACAAAACCCCAACATACCGGCAGTAATTGTAGAATACATATACTCAATTACTGTTAAGCATAATTAAAACATTTGAGGTTTTGGTAACATATTTTGATTCACAAAAAGGTTTACAAAAAGAGAATGTACTCGCCTGGTAATTTTAGGCTTAACTACAGGCCTCCTGGTACAATCTTGGGCATAACTCCTGAGCTCTTAATAAAATATATAATGCACCCGTATTAAGTATAATAACCCAAGTCACTTTAACCGTACTACCCATGACAGAACTTCAACGTTCGTAGTCAGGCAGGGCCTTGATATGCGTTGACAATTCTAGATCAAGTGGTAGGGTGTCCATACAACACATGACAGAACTCCAACGAATATAGTCGGACAGAGCCTAGACATGTGTTAATGATTCTAGATCGTAGAGTAGGATATGAATTAGTAATCAGGAATTAAAACATTTAAAATGGGGACAGCGCTTTAAAGTATTTAGGTGTAATACTAAAGAAAATAAAATAGGGTGTATAATAGAAAGAGAGAAAGATAGACAGAGGAAGCGAGAGGGGGAGCAACGAAAAGTGAATGAGATGTTAGGCTTATTTATACTCAATTTTTGGCGTGGAGGCCAAGCTGAATTGATTGCTTTTGTCCACAACTTATACACAGATTTATATTATTTTATTATTATATATTATAATTAAGTAAGCACTCAACTCATTAATCACTTATAACTTTTAAAATATGATGTTTTATAAAACAATGAATATGCCATTAGAACGAGAATATTTTTATCTATATTTTGACCTAAGTTTCATTAAAAACGGAGTAAGGTAAAATATAATATATTTTTTTATTATTATTTTTAAGCGGATCCTATGTTAATCTCAATAGCTCGTATTTCCAACAGTCAACTTACCCGTACTCTACTCGTTCAATAATAAAAGTTTCTATATATTTTAAAAATAAAAATTTTGGAGATGTTATATCCTCCCCACCTTGTTTTAAATCTCGTCTTTGAGATTTACTGAAATATAGAGGAACACTTTTATCTCATTACTGATCCTAGTTGCTAAGTTTATTCTGGTCCTTGCTTTGAATTCTATTTTATTTTGACTAGAACTATTCTCTATGCTTTGAGATTCTTATTTTCTTAATGAAGATAAAATTACTCTCATTAGCGTAAGTTTTTAGACGTTTTGTGTCTTAGCACAACTTTTAGTGACAGGTTTCCTAATGCATTGTTAATCGCAAGGGGAATTCTTATACTTTCGAAGGCGTCCCAATTTATAGGGTTCCCGTCGTTCATTTTGTTATACGAGTTACGAGACGGATGATCAAACGAAATAGTGTTTGATATCGGAACGATAGACGTCTACGAGAGATTCCTGATAAATCTAAAATTATTATTGACACACCTGTTCGTGATTTATCCCTAATTGTCAATCATTATTTCACATACTGTAATATGCACACAATTCATAAGGTCAATGTATTCAAACAGACTCATATTTCCGAAAACAGGTCAGACATCAGGTCATGGTACTATTTATGGAATTCCATTAACATAACATATATCCCATCTTACCCGGTCTTGCCGGAGAGGTAACCCCATCTCACCCGGACAAGCTGGAGCATCTACCGCACCATACACAGTCTTGCAGGAGAGGTAACCCCATCTCACCGGACAAGCTGGAGAGTCTACCGCACCATGCCCAGTTTTACCGGAGAGGTAATTATCATGGTATTTCCCATAAATAGAACTCTTAGTTCATGATTTTTTTAAAGTACATCATATATTATAGCTTGTATCAAGAAACAAGGAGGTTAGTATTCTCATGTCCTATCATATTCTAAAGCCGAGCAGTACTCATAAACAAGAAATAACAGTGCCCAGGTGTTTTGATTATTTATCATACTTGCACTGTTCTAGTTATTATCATCACAGCATACCAACACCCATCACACTTTATCTATGCAAGTAATTAGCTTATCACGAAGCTTTATATTAAGGCATTTCTTAGGTTCAAGTCTAAATACTATACTGGGTGTTATCAGTAATCATCAATACCCTACTCTTTTGTTATAGACATTGTTATGGTTGTGACTTTCTTTGTTTGGAAAATGGACTCCTGATAAAAATATCATTGACTTTATTGGCATTATGGCTAGGTTCGTTGTGATGAGTATGCTTATAGCTAACTCTATTCATAACATTAGATTCCTTCATAAGGAATGTTTTATTCAGACAAATGGCATTTTTGGGACATAACACGTTTCGTGATTCATCTTTTTTAATGTTTTCATATGAATCACTAGTGATATATACAGATTTCTTATGTTTATCTACAGAAGATATTTGATTATATTGTGTATACCATCAAGAAATTCTATTATGTATAGAATTTCACATCTCTTACATAGTGTATATATATATATGATACTAAATTATTTTGTAATATCTTTAATTTATAAAAGTCCAACTATATAACCGATGGTACCAATTATCAAGCTTATTCTTATAACTTTATTTTTCATTTTTATAATAACAAAAATAGTAATAGGATATTGGAATAAACTTTCTGTTATAATACTTTGGAATAAAAGTTTAAAGAAACAAATTTATCAAAATATAAACTTTCTAGATTCATGTAAACAATTTCATTTTAACTAGTGGGTTGAACCATATTGGTTTAAAATATTAAAACTTAACTCTTAATTTATATTATATTATTTATTCAAAGAAGTATTACAGTAGGTAGTATAAAGTTTGTCGTTTCTAAAATTGTTTCTAAATATATTAGGTAATAAAGTAATACACATGTATTGGAACATACATGTATATGTCTCAATTTGTTTAAGATATTACAATAAAATTGTAATTTGATAAAACTATATAAAGGAGAGATGTATTAAACACACATTTGAGTCAATTGTTTTTATGTGGGGCATCCATTTTAATTCTAGTATTGAAAATGAAACAATAACTAGAACGTTTAGGAAAAGTTAACGTGTCAGGTAAAATAAATAAATACTAAATTACTGATTTAAGTCTGATAAGAAAAGATGTTTTCATTTTGTAAGATATATTTTTTTTACTTCTTAAAATTTTAATTATCTAATCTCTTTTATAGATATATCGACTCTACAAACTATCAGCCCATCTTTTCTTTTCTTTTATAGTATATCATACAATTAAAACTATTACTCCTATTAAATATAATATTCTAGATGCTAGAGAATAAAAACATGATTATATATATAATAATCTTTTGAACATACATTTTCCTTAAATTCAACTAGTGGAATTACCGTGCTATGCGGCGGGTATTCAATCGTTATTAGTTTAGATTTCTGGGTACCGGTTCAACACTTGTATAAGTTATAAAAGAAAATACGTTATTTAGAATAAAAAATTTTCTTTTCTATACCGATATGTCGAAGAAAAATTTGAACACAATAGATTTCACAGAAATATTTACAAAAATGTAACCGTTTGTCTACAATTTTAAAAATATTAATTTATTTCAAATTTTTATCCTAGGTAGAAGTAATCAAATATATATTTTTTTTCACCACCACTACCCATCATAAAATAATGTGTCCAAAAATGAGAAGGCAAGAAATTATAAAGCCAAAGTAAAAAAAAAGTATCAACTTTTTTGGCATAAACATATGTTAACAAATAATATAAAAGTCAATTTTTTTTCTAAATATAAAATGTTAAGTTAATAACTTGAAGGAGTATAGAAAAGTTTCAACTTGGTTCTAGTCAAATATATTGGAAAACCTTTTTTTTAACATAAAACATGTTATTTGTATCAAATAATATCTTATTTTATAATTTCATCATACCTGATTGTGTTATCTTATATTTATATTTAACATCAATATATTAATACTACTATCATAACATTATACAATATAATGTTATGAAACTTATATTACATTTTGTGTTATTATATTAACAATAGAAAGAATTCAAAGATTTAAACCTTTGTTTTATACTAAGGCGACACATGGACCTAACATTTAACATATCAAGAGTCTTTGAAGTTGAACTACGTATTTAGAATTTCTAGACGAACTATACTAAATAAAAAGAAAAACGTTAGTTTAATAATATAAAATATAATAATAAAAAGATTTAACGTAAGTAATCGACCTTACTTGTGACACCCACTTGATTGGGTGGGATAGTATTGATTAACAATAACTTTATCACATAAAACTATTACATTACAGAACTTCCATTAAATTGTAAGCTATTGTTTAAATACACATACATACTGAATGGATAAAAGATCAGCGCTTTTTTTTTTCCAACAATCTTGCACCAACTCATTCTTTATCATTATCCAAATTTCTGATTAGATCCATAACTTTGATATTTATTCTCAAAGGTAGGTGGCTACATGTCTAACTTGACATTCTTTTGTCACATATAGATTTTAATTACCTCATTAAACTTTTTCTTCTCTTTTTTTTTCTTTCTATTAGTTCTTAAAAGAGAATATATTTTACTATATATTCATTATTTGTATAAATTTTCTGATCTTATTAATATTACATTATAAAATGTATGTAGTAAATAGTTCAGAATATGTACGTACCTTAAAATTTCAATTACTTTCACTTTATTGATAAAAATAAAATATTTGTAGAGTTTAACCATTTTTAATAATCCGTTTTACGTGTGTTCTAAAAATTTAAATTTAATAATAATAATATCTTAAATAATATTTTTACTAAGCAATTTCTTTTCTAATTAATAGAAAAATATTATAATTCAAACTAGATCTGGTAAGATTAACCAATCTTATCTGCATATTTTATATTTTATTTGACCATAAAGACTTTTAGTAGGGTGTATGGATATGATCACAAAATATAATTCCAACAAAGTTGTTTTATTATATGTATGTAATTTAGCATTAGTTCCACCTTCATCTTCTTTTGTAGGTATATTTGTAGTAAAACAATATGTATTATGGCAACCTGTAAATACCCCTTTGTTGTTGCATCTGTTAGAAGTAATATGTATATAAAAAATATTGCTTAATAATAAAATCAATTGTGAACTTTTAACGTAAGTAAATATTTCTATCTGAGCCTAATTAGCATATTCCTATATACGGAGAAGTTGCTAATTAGGCTCAGATAGAAATATTTAACTTACGTTAAAAGTTACACAATTGATTTTATTATTAAGCAATATTTTTTTATATACATATTACTTCTAACAGATGCAACAACAAAGGGGTATAACCGAAGTTGCTTTTCGTAGTATTATATAATAATATATCTGCCTAGGTAGCATATGGGTACACTTAATCATATGGGTCACTCATACTGTTAACACATAACATAAAAATAAATATTGAGATTTATCTACAAAGAATAACACATAAATTATTACATAAATTTCCTAACATAATGTTTAAGTTTTAGGTATTACAAGAACACCTAATAGCTTAACTAGTGGCTCTGATACCACCTTCTGTCACAACCCCTGACCCCACCCTGGGAGCGGGAGCCGTGAACCAGTCAAGTGGTACCGGTGTTTATTTATTTTGGCAGGGGAAAACTTTCATTAGGACCGTAGTTAAGAAATAAATTATCAGAGTTTCAAAACACCAACGTTTATATTAAACAAATGTGATGAAACCCAAGTTTTTAAGCACAATACATATGTAGGGATAACCCTATTTTCTAGAAAACATAAATTCCTTTTTATTTAGGTAACTTTTATAGCAACTTTTCTAAGCCTTTAGTACTCTCCTGCCGGCTTCTATTAGCTTCACATTAAGTTACCTGAAACGCGTTTAAAAACATTTTATCAGCAAGAAATACTGGCGAGTATATTCAAGTTTAATCAAAACAAGTTTTATTTATACTTTACAGTTATTGAGGAGCATCCGCATTTACTATGTTTATATCTACACAATTCCTCAATCAGTACTGTCAATCCTGACTTGCGGGTCATATTACTTTGGGTCATGTCACCCAACAGTAATGGTTCCTGTCACATTCCCGTGACTTTGGACTAGCAATGTATACAAAACCCCAACATATACCGGCAGTAATTGTAGAATACATATACTCAATTACTGTTAAGCATAATTAAAACATTTGAGGTTTTGGTAACATATTTTAACTCACAAAAAGGTTTACAAAAAGAGAATGTACTCGCCTGGTAATTTTAGGCTCTAACTACAGGCCTCCTGGTACAATCTTGAGCATAACTCCTGAGCTCTTAATAAAATATATAATGCACCCGTGTTAAGTATAATAACCCAAGTCACTTTAACCGTACTACCCATGATAGAACTTCAACGTTCGTAGTCAGACAGGGCCTTGACATACGTTGACGATTCTAGATCAAGTGGTAGGGTGTCCATACAACACATGACAGAACTCCAACGAACATAGTCGGACAGAGCCTAGACATGTGTTGATGATTCTAGATCGGACAGTAGGATAATGAATTAGTAATCAGGAATTAAAACATTTAAAATGGGACAGCGCTTTAAAGTATTTAGGTGTAATACTAAAGAAAATAAAATAGGGTGTATAATAGAAAGAGAGACGAGAGGAAGAGAGAGGGGGAGCAACGAAAAGTGACTGAGATGTTAGGCTTATTTATACTCAATTTTGGCGGGGAGGCCAAGCTGAATTGATTGCTTTTGTCCACAACTTATACACGTACACACTTATCTTAAATGTTAAGATTTATATTATTTTATTATTATATATTATAATTAAGTAAGCTCTCAACTCATTAATCGTTTATAACTTTTAAAATATGATGTTTTATAAAACAATGAATATGCCATTAGAACGAGAATATTTTTATTTATATTTTGACCTAAGTTTTATTAAAAACGGAGTAAGGTCAAATATAATGTATTTTTATTATTATTATTTTTAACGGATCCTATGTTCATCTCAATAGCTCGTATTTCCAACAGTCAACTTACTCGTACTCTACCCGTTCAATAATAAAAGTTTCTATATATTTTAAAAATAAAAATTTTGGAGATGTTACAGAACTTGTCTACTGCTCAACCCAAACTTAACCGTTTCAGCAAATCAGAAGACTGATCTACTTCTGTTCGTTTACAGGCTGATCCGGTGCTCTCCTTAACCCTTCTCAGATCTCTAATCTTACCTAAACGCACCGACTGTGAGTATACTTGACCCATTTTCGCTTTAATGCACTTTTTGGGTGTTACATACGTTCCTCTATCAAAATCACTTCACAAATCAAATTGTTTATCACACCTGAATAATCTGATTATATGTGCTCAATACGTGATACTAGAAACATGTGACTAGGACTTATTTTCGTTAACTTGCCTCCTTAGCTAGTATGGTACTATAGTGTGACTTACACCCGACGGGGTCTAGTTAGGATGGACGCGCAAGCCTTCTCACGGTAGTTAGCATGAGAAATGAGCCTATGTTGTATGATGTGTTTTTGTGTATCATGATATGTAGTTAGACTATTTCGCGAATGCTTTTCTCTATTATGCTAGTATCAACTAAACTTGTATGCTCATCTTTACTTAATTGTATTGACTTGTATTTTAACGTATGTAACAGGTTGAGGATTTTTAGCTTGGATGCCTTGGATGTAGCTTGGCTTAGTTGAGTTGCTTTTGTTTAGAATGGTTTGTAATAAAATCTAGGGGATATCGAACCTTTTTGTTTTGTGGGAAAAAAAAAGTTTCTGTAATGATTATTTTGAAATATTGTGTTTAATGGTATGGGACGTTAAATGTTAAATGATGTGGATAGATAATTGTTATGGAATTCTCATGAGACAATCTGGTCGCCTAGTGCCACTACCCCGATGTTTCTGCCATCGGTTGGGGTGTGATATGGGCAGGTAGTATAGGATTCAAAGATGTCGGTATCTGATAAACCCTCAAAAATTTATCGACTTGCTTTTGAGTCAAAACACAAAAATTTGCATTCAAGTTATCCTTATCGGGAGCCATAATAAGATAGGAAAAGGAGAAAAAAAAGGCACAGAGAACGCACCTCTACAAATTTAAGAACACTCGCACAGTATAAAATCTCTGTTTCGAGAAAGGAAGATAATAGAAGAAAGATCACTACGTAAATGTAAAAAAGATGAATGTTATATATACATATGGGAGACAGCTGGAAACCCATCTAATCAAACGGAACATTTGGTGACAGTTAGGTTCTCTGAGACGAGAATGGTATGGTTTCATGTGGGTGACACCTAAAGATGTGCCATGTCATCACCCAAATGACAAACGACCACCCAATAAAGTAAAAATAAATCTCGTCAAATCCGGGATTCAGATTCAGCAGACTTAGGGACTTGTAGATGCAATACCGAACTACATGTCCGGTCACCTTAACATTAAAATAACCCTCTCACCAAACAAAGCACGATGATCATTCGGCCTTCTAGATTGGACGCAGATCAAAATGTGTGTCACGGCTGAATGACATCATCTAAATAAACAAGTATAACTATTATTACCCTACAATTTCTCTAAACCTTCATCCTCACTTCCTCTCTCTAAATAAAAGTAAATACTTATCCTCAAGTTGGAGGGTGGTCGCAAAGTGGCCCTCCCACCTCTCCGACGAGCCTAATAGTTTGTTATTTATGCAAGTTAACATTCTTGCAGCTTTCGAGATCAAATTGATTGGACCGAATCCTGGTTCAGATTTTGGATGTTTAGTATGCATGTGTATATTATGTATTTGATTATACAGTAATGGTATGAATTGAAGAAGCGTAGTATCTATGTACTGTGTAAATTATAGTGTATGGTTACATTGTAGCTATTCTATATATACATATTATTACACGAGTTAAGTGCTATTTATGTCTCTGTGGTTTATTCACTTTTGTCATTTCAGGCCAAATTTTAAAATTGCATCATTTTCCTTCGTGACATTTGGAAACGTGCTATTTCAGTAAAAAAAAACCACAGTTAACTTAAGGGTAATATGGACATTTAATTAAGATTTTTTTTCATTTTTTTAAGTTAGGTTTAAATGAAAAACATTTACAACTGGCCAGGATCGAACCCATGACTAGCTGCTTAGAAACAACTGCATTAACCAGCGAGCCAAAACTCCTTTTGTTACAAACATCCATTTGTTTTTCTTTTGACATGTCTTAAATGTCACACCCTGACCCGCATCGGAATGGTACGGGGTAGACTGGTCCAGTTTAAAATTCATTTTAACAAGCCTTTTTTACGTAACTAATTATTCCTATCTTAACCATTAACCGAACTAACCAAGTTTCGCTTATAAACCCCCGCTTTAAATTTAGTTTTAAATCCGACAACACTTGTGAAGATTTAATTTAACAATATAATATTAAAATAATAAAATTAAAATTTTTTTTTTCTATATAATTGAAAAGGATTCGGTTTTACAAATCCCGGTCGGATTTCGGAGGTTCGATTTTGATGGATGTTACATTAAACCACCATTCAACCACCCCTCCACACCACCATTCAACCACCACGTCCGCCACCACCATTGAACCATCACCTCCACCACCACCACCACCATCCCAAATCCACCACCTGCCACGACAATCTAACCCTGTGATAACAAACTCTTTTTCCCTTGCTTTTTGAAACTTGACCATGCTTTATCCCAATCTGTTGAAAACTAATCTCCGATTAACAGAACAAATCATCAAATATTTGTAGAACTTTAGATTGATAACCTGATTTCGATGTAGTTCTACATGTTTAACTGTATATGATGTGTGAATCCACTCATTTAGCTCATGTGTTTTAGTACATCAATACTAGAAAAGGGGATAATTTCCTAGAGAAATTTCCTACATAGTTTTTTTGTCACAGATTCCAACACTTTTATGACGAATTTCTTACAAAAAAAGTATTCAAGATTTTGTGACAAATTTTCGACGCATCCATGACAAAAAATAAGAAAACCCTAATTAATTGACAGTTGCGTCACAAATCTGTTAGAAATAATCTACAAAAGGTTAATTATTATTCTTTAACGAATAAATTATAAGCCAAAAAAATAAGGGAAAATAATATTGTTTCCTACATATTTGTGACGAAAAATAAGAAAACCCTAATTAATTGACAATTTCGTCACAAATCAGTCGAAAATAATGTACAAAAGGTTAATTATTATTCTTTAACGAATAAATATTTATATAAGCCAAAAAAATAGGAAAATAATATCGTTTCCTACACATTTACGACGAAGTATTTACTTGAAGCTTGGGTTGAGAAGAAAGGAGTCTACTTGTGCAACTCGTCTTGACGAAGAAAGGAAAGCAAGGGAGGGAGTTCAAAAACAACTTCAAGAATTCATGAAGAATTGGCGTGCTCCCTCTAATTAGTTGTAGTTTTTGATATCTTTTTGGAATTATGTTGAATTGTATTAGCTTACGTTTTAAACATATTGGAACTTGCGTTGTGACGCATGATTTTTGAATTTATGTCGTTGTAACTTTGATGAATTTTGTAAAACAGGTTTTTGGTATTACAGGTTATTTATGGAATTTTTCATCAGAAAAATGCAGAAACTTTAATTATTTTTTTTTCAGTTTTTTTATTTAATAAATTAGGTGGTTGGAAATATGTTACAACAAAAATAATGAAGTTATTCTTATACGTCGGTAATGTGTCACAACATAAAAAGCTTTTGTCGGAAAATGGTCAAAAAATAGTAGACTTGTAATTTTACTTTTTCTATATTTTGTCAGAAATTTGTCACAAAACATACTTAGTTTCGTCGAAAAACAGTTACAAAAAATACTCAATTTCCTCGGAAATTTGTAACAACACTTCTTATTTATTTGTCGGAATTGTGTCACAAACAACACTCAGTTTCCTCAGAAGTTTGTAACAACACTTCTTATTTATTTGTCGGAATTGGGTCCCAAAAATACTCGGTTTTCTCGGAAATTTGTAACAACATTTCTTATTTTTTTGTCGGAATTGGGTCACAAAATATACTCAGTTCTCGAAAAACTGTAACAAAATTATGTGATTTTTATTTTTAATATTTGTTTTTGTGTCGAAATTTGTAACAACATATTTGTTGGAATTGGGTCACAAGTAATGTTGTATTAAAATTTGTTATTTTTTTTCGGAAATGTGTAGCTAAAAAATAAATCCTAAAAGATAATAATAAAATATAATGTAGGAGATTCGTAGCAACTTGCGACGTAGTAGTTTTGTAGAAAATATGTAGGAAGTTGCGTAGGAAATGCGTTGGAAACGGGTTTCCTACGAGGTGTTTTCCTACATTAGGTGTTTGTCTTTACTGCGTAAGAAAGCCAGTTTTTACGCATTTCCTACGAAAACTGGTGTAAGAAGTTTTAGATTTTATAGTAGTGATATATTCATTTTCTTAGGTTTCGTTTCGACCACAACCTGATTACAACAATCGTGGATTTAGGATGGTGGCAGTGGCGGAGCTAGTCCATTAATTTAGGGGTACCTGAAATTTTTTTTACCGTGCAGTCATACAATAATAAAAAAACGATAACAAATAAAGTAAAACAAATATATAATAGATTTGTCCTCTCCTTTTTTCTTCATAGGTTGAAATCGTTCCATCATATCATCAGTCTTTTACTTTATCAAAGTTTTTTCAACCGCACAAACCATATCATTGTTCAAATATTCCGGGCTCATGCGATTGCGTAAATCCGTCTTGACAAGCTTCAATTTAGAAAACATCTTTCAATGGTTGCGGTTGTAACCGGTAAAATCAAAGCTAGCTTCACTACCTCATAATTCAAAGGACAAAAACTATGTGTTCCGATTCCACCATAAGATGAGAGCAAGATAATTTATTCAATTATAATATTGTTTTGGGTCTTGGGTTAACTTTATAAATTTTATCTAGGTTCTCCTTTATTGTTAATTTGGGCTTATTTATCATTTGGGCTTAAATATTCTATAAGTTTTCAGGTTATAAAATGTTTGGGCTTATAAAAAATGGGGGTTTAGTAATATCAAGTATCCTATTTTTTGGTTATGGGTATCCTCGTATTTATTTAGGGGTATCCTTTGTATTAAACCGAAGAAAAAACACTACGAATACGGCGTTGAGCCGTAGCCCGTGCTACGGCTCGTAACATTGTGGCTCCGCCCCTGATGGTGGTGGTTGGAGTTGTCATGGCAGGTGGTGGATTGGAGTTGTCGTGGCAGGTGGCAAGTGACGACGGTCATAGAAGTTGTTGTGGCAGGTGGTGGATTTGGGATGGTGGTGGTGGATGTGGTGGTTGAATGGTTTTTATAAAACATGTCAAAAGAAAAACAAATGGATGTTTGTAATAAATGAAGCTTTGGCTCGTTGGTTAATGTGTTTGTTTCTAAGAGAAATGAAAAAAAAATCTTTATTAGTGACCATATTACTCTAAGCTAACTGAGTTTTTTAACTACGGTAATTTTTTATGGACTTAAATAGCACGTTTTCAAAATGTTAGGGAGAAAAATATACACTTTTAAAATTTTTTCTAAATAAAAAAAAGTGAGACCACAATGACATAAATGACACTCAAGTCAAACACAACATTGTAAGAAATAGTAAGATTTTTGTCTTTTGTGTGTGTTTTTTTCTTTTAGTTTTTTTTTCGTATTAAATTTTATGAATTTTCATTTTCTAATAAGACTTTGGTTTTTGATGATTTGTACCACAAAAGTTAAATATGTTTAGTTTTTTCTTAGTTTTTGTTTACATTTGTTCTCGATTTTGTTTGTTGTTTAGTTGCTATTTAGTATAGTGTTTGATAATCACGTTTGGTACGTTAGGTTTTTTTTTTCGTTCGGTTGTTATTTAGCATGGTGTTTGATCACATTTGTTCTCTTAGTTTTTTTACCCTTTCACTTTCTAATATGTATGGGTATAAATTCAACTTCGTCTAATTTTACATCACATAAGTCACTTAGTGTAATAAGTTCGTGTTTTATTTTACGTTTTCCTGGTTTTGGTCGTTACTCGTTTGCTACTTAGCATTGTTTTACACCCCGCCCGCGAAGCTAGTAGTACGGTTTTATGTCCACCTCCCCACAACGCGGGTGAGTTAAGACTATTTACAATGAATGAATGAATCGTGATGCACTGGATGCATGATCGTCATGTGTATATGTGAATACACGTATATTTACAGTTATATAATTATGTAAAAAACTAACTGATTATTTTTTTCATCTGTTTTTCAGAAATACATCGGAAATCAACTATATTTCTGACGGAATCAATTTTTTATACTCCATCGCAAAATCCCTACCTCAAACTAAATTCTGACATGTTTCCAAAAGTTCCTAATATTAAGTTTCTTTATTTTTATAAGCAAAATCCATCAAAAGGTCATTAAAATTCAGATTGAGCTTTTATGAAGAAAAAAAAAAAGAATAACAATAGTTATTTGGGGATTTCACCATCTTAAAATAATTTGTAACTTCCACCTTAAGTTTTTAAAATTTGTACAAGAATAGAATAGAATCTTGGTTCCACTTGTTTTGATATATATACATGTCCTTTTTACAGGAAACATAAACCCTAAAAATAAGCAAAGCTTAGGAAGAAGATGATATCATCCAAACCTTTCAATGCATCTTCGCATGTATAAACCGCTTTCTGTCTACAATACATGTGATATATGTTCATGTGATGATATCAGTTACATATTTATTTCTCATGTGGGTTACCTCACAGCATACCATAACTTGAGGAAAACATGCACTTGTCTTTGTAGATTTCATACTTGCAACATAACAAAGCTATCATATCTTAGAAACCCAAAAGACTGGCCTAATGGCCGGTCAATCACCGAGGCTTGATGCTTTACGAATCACAAGCCTTCGGTTCGATGCTTTACAAAACAAAGTCCTTACATAATCTTACCTATAGGTTGATGAACTCATCCCCCACTACTACTTATAGCTAGAACTTAAGAGAAAGAAAACAACAGTAAAAGAAATATTAATTGCAAGATATAGAAAGATTGAAACATTGCTTCTCCAGTTCTTGTGCTTCATTTAGCTTCTAAATCTGCAAAATCACCAAAAAAGGATCATTAGATACTAACCAATTGTTTCATATTTTTTATTTAAGGTTTTATTTTTCTAATAAAGAAAAAGGATGAAAATTACAGCCAAACTTAATAGTCATAGATCCTACACATCTATATAACTTACATATGCTATCTTTGATAATTGAAAGAAACAAATAGTAGCACCTAAATATGATTCAACTCATTTATTTTATTTTTTTATGAGGTGTGATATTGACACTATAACAGTATACCACCCAAATTAACTGGATGATGCCAAAAATATTCATGAATCCAACAAAAAATTGAGTTAATGTCAACAAAAAAGGACTACATGTATAGTTCTCACATAATTGAATATAACACTATATACACACCTAGAAAGTGTTAATCTATTATCTATTAATTCTTTTAATTATTTACCCGTGAAGAATCACATTCTTTTATAGTGTTACTACTGTGTGCCTTCTTGTGATTATTCATCCTGAAATTCATGATAACTATACTTTTCTAAAAATGAACAATGTCACAAGGATGGAACTGTACCAAATCAGCGGTGCCAGCATGATCATATGCGAATGATCGCACCAGGTAATAAAACGAACCGTGCTCGAGAGACTGGAGTGTGACCCCCACTCATTAGTAAACACAGTCTGCCCGGAGGAATCTATGAGCATAGCATCACCACCAAACGCCTCCTTCACATTTAACTGTCCTACCGCCACCTCAAACGGCACATCGTTGATAAACACTATGGCTTTCCCCGTTCCAGCCGCTTCCTCCACACCTGCATTTCATACCATGAGTACAAGTACCATCTAAATGTACCAAAATTGTTTACAAAAAACTTTTAGGAATGAGGCAAAACGTACCATCTATAATTAACGCCAAGTAAAAGTAGGGTTGTGCTAAACGTACCCATTTTAATGGTTCTTTATGAATGTACCCCCTTTGCACCTACTAAACCAGTCACATCACCTCTTACTTTATCTCATAGGGGGTGCGTTAAGCATGTATGGGTACGTTTAGCAAAAATAATAGTGGTATGTTTATCACATGGAACCTTTTAAAAGAAAAACAAATGATGGAAATCAAGGCACCTTGGATATCACTAATAGTTGATGGAACAATAGTTGTTGATGTTGAAAGAGGGACAACTAGAGTAGGAGCTGCTAGCTGCGCCGGTGGTGGCGTACTATGACTCAACATTTTTATAATACTATCTTCTTCAACCCCCTTGGCTCCACAATTCTTAGATGGGATTCCATATTGATGATTCATCATCACATCAGTTAGCAACATCCCAGAGCTACTCACAATTTTCTGCCCATCTTTCTATGTTGATTTCCTTGATCAATCATAGTACCGAGCTCCGAAAAACAAAACCCTTGTGTGAAACTTGAGGCGGTAGGCGCCTGAGTTTTTTGTTGCACCACGGGGAAAAAGAAAGGTTCTTGAAAGAACTCCCAATGGTGCTGGTGTTGGGAACTAGAACTTCCGGTCACACCACCAGCACCTAGATAGGTTTGTGGTTGCTGGTTAACCGACATAGTAGGGGAGTTCAAGAAGAACTCAATTGACTTGGACGACGACTTGTCGTCCGAGGACGACGAAGAAGTGGTTACCGCCTTAGCGGTAACCGCATAGTCCGTCTGAGGTTGGTGATTTTGCGGTTTTTGGAGGTGGCGATTTTTGTGTTTGCTCCTTGATTTCCTGTTCTGGAACCAGTAGAAAACATTAGCATCACCGACTTGGCCATACTCTTGCAACCGAGCTCGGATTCTTCTGATTTCATCTCTTGGTGGATTCACCAAACCCGAGTTGAAAATGGATTCAAGAATCCGAATTTGTTCGGGTTTAGGGTTCCATCTTGGCTTTGGCTCCGGGGTTCTTTCTTCACATCCTGCTATTGTTTTGTTTCAACACATTAGTTTTTGTCAAAATATAATAAAAAGTTGCATCTTGTAACGTATGCAACATCTTTAACTCTTTTTCTGGATATGTGCATACCAAAATGAAAACAAGTAAGTTACATATTTCAACTTTTCAACACAATTTCAAGATTTTCAGGAACACACAAAATGTTACACCAAAACTCACACCCAAGTGTCAAAAAATCTTAACTTTAAGATGAATAATTTACCAGAAGAGTAAGGAGATGATCTGTTGGTGGCAGAAGAGTGCCATTGGTGATCTTGATGAGTGGTGTAAGTGGGCTTAGACTTGAACATACTAGGCCAGTGCCTATTAGATGAAGCCATCTTAATTGGTAGCTATGAATGTGTGTGATTGTTTTGAACGGCGATGATTGATGATGAATGAACTTCTTTTCAAACAGTTAAAGTCAGACAAAAAGTTGTCTGCTTCTACACTCTCTTTGTGTTTTGGCTTCTTTTTTGGTTTACTGAAGAAAGAATGAAAAGTCTAGACAAACATAACATCTCTTCTTATAGCCATAGACTTCTCACCTACTCCTGCATTTAAGTTCGGTTGTACAATTAATAATCTTTAAAAAAAATAATAAAATATGTATATGTATACTATAGTTGATAAAAACATGATAAGTTAGATAAAGATTATTATTCAATATAGTGCATACCCTAGAATTATGAAAAGTTGATGAAAGGAGAGGGAGAAAAGGGTTAATATTTTGGTTTGTTCAGGACATATTCTAAGGCAAAAAGGTTGGTGTTGCAGGGTAGAATAAATAGGGGGCCATTGAAAGCCAAGAAGAAGGCATGTAAGGGTTGGAGTGGGAAAGTGGTGGTGGTAGTGGATTTATTGCAGGTTCGGTTATTTCAGGCAAAGTTATAACATGGGTTCTTCTTGGATTGACTCGAGGGCAATTTATTTCCCTTTCCATCTTTCAATGAGGGATAAAAGCTAGTTCACATGGATGAAAACTGGAGTAAAATTCTTTTGAAAGATTAATGAATTCATGTTTCATTGGTAACAAAGTTCTTATATCTTTTGGTATTTCATTGAATGGTATATGAGGGTTAAGTCTCAACTAGGATGAAGGAGTATGGTTAGGTAGAGCTACAAACGAACCGAACGAACACGAAAAAGTCCTTGTTCGTGTTTGTTTGTTAAGAAATATATATGTCATGAACTGTTCATGAACGCTTCATGAACAAGATTTTATGTTCGTGTTTGTTTGTTAAGGAAATGAAGTTGTTCGTGTTCGTTTGTGTTTGTTTTTTAATTTTAGGCAACGAATGAAAACGAACGATGATGAACACAAATGAGTACAAACTAATGTTTATGAACACAGATGGTAACAAAGGAACACAAACAAACATTCACGAACAAAATATATAATATATTAACACTTATTAAATATTTTATTTGTCAGAATTTTGAAGTATTTAAATAAAATATAAAAGCTAAAAACACTAATGAACTATCGAACACTTTACCGAACGTTCACGAACATAAATGAACTAAGGCACCCACTTTTCATGCTTGTTCATTTAATTAAACGAACGAAATTTCTTGTTTGTGTTCGTTTGTTTAATAAACGAACGAACACAAACGAACTTTCCGCCGAATGATTTACGAACTGTTCGTCGAATGTTTGATTCGTTTGCAGCCCTATGGGTAGGGTATGTATGGGTTTGTAGCTAAAAAAATGTACAGACACTTTATTGTTTTATGTTATTTTGAACATTTCTTTTAACTACATACATAACCTATTAACCTAGTTAAACAAGAATGATAACCAAATTGCCTTGAGGATGTATACAAAATTTTGAAATAATAATGTGTTGAAATATATATAATCCAATTAACAAATGTGATTGATTTGAAATGTTTTTTTGTAGAATGGAAAATATTACTACTAGAAAATTGATTCAAAAAAAAAATAATAATAAAAAAATTGAGTTTTAGCAGTCTAAAAATCAACAATGAAACGTCGGAGTTGTCAAATCCCACAAAAGAACATAATATTCTTAAATATTCGCAGTTAGATCAGCAATGGATATGTCACGTCCCAAAAACAAATTGCATTTTTACATACATGTAAACAAATTGTATTTTTAAATACCTATCGGTTATTGTTGATAACACATGTTGTAAATGGATACTAGTTTCATACTTAGATCATGAGTAATGGGGCATTATAGAGGCTTGAAGTGGTTTGATAATGCTCCTAAACACCACCCCGTAGGCTTTATATGGGCATTAAGAGGAATGAGCATTTCATAGTATAATGCCCAATGAGGATAACAAATTTAGAAAGTAATGATGAAATGGGGCATTAAAGAAGGGGTTAACCATTACACACTTTTTAATGGGCGTTACAAGTATTGAGGTGGCAGAAAATGACCCTTAAGGGGCATTAACCATTACGCATGGCCGTATAATCAAGGGATACTTAGTAAAACACATATAACTTCCAAAATCAGTTACATGTTGTTCGGCAGGTTACAGGTAACCGTAACGTATGTGTGAGAAGGCTTCTTTTAATGGGTATGAGTGAGTCTAACTATTATGGATTACTCGATGAAGTTTTAGAGGTTAAATAGCATAGTGATTGTTGTCGTGTTGGCGTGCTAGTCAAGTGTATGTGGTTCGATTGTAGTCAGGGGTTAGAGTTGACCCAAAACATTGATAAGATCACAGCTAAGAAATAACAACTTGGCCATTCTAACATCGGAAGCAGAATAAGTATATTATACACCATATCCTTGGATGACAGGATTTTAAAAATGGTGGAATGTTGTCAAGATTAAGCCATTTGTGTTTTTAAATTACACGTGAAAATAATTTGATACAATTGCAAATTTACTTTTTTGCACTTATCATGTTACAAAAGAACTTTATGATTTTAATTGAACAATTAAGTTGATATAGTTTCTTATAGGTCATAATGATGACATCAACATGTAATAACAAATATTTTAGCTAGGGATCTTCTCCCTTCGATTAAATCTGATTTTCAATTATATCATGATAGGAATTTGTAAAAAAGTGAATTGAATCGAAATATAGGTTATAATGATCGATTCGATGAACAAGACGAAAGCTGAGATAAACACTACAATCGATTCAAATACTATAACGTTTAGATAAGCATCACTAATTCGATTACCGAAGAGTTTACATCGTTACAAAACTTGGAGATCAAGTGTGATATCACTCTCAAAACATCTACACACAAATGAACACTATTTATAGGCCTCCTTCCATTCACTAACATCATCCTAGCAAAAGGGTAGTCATTCACAAAACACAACATGCGAATGAGCTCATTCGCTAAAACCTTGACTAATGATTCGGGTATGTAGAAACTTTGACTTGAATCTACATGATGCAATCCAAACAAGTTGAAGTTTTTCGTATCAGACTTCCCCCTCGTAGTATGCATATCCAGATTGTTTAGAAACTCAAACTTGATCGACTACCATCACCTCCACCTGGGCTAGCTTTATGTCGGATCAATTATTTTTACCGATCGGCAGTTGATAAAGGTTTGGTGTTTCAGCTAACAACAACAAGTCATCAGCTTTATTACAAACAAACAAATCAAAGTCAATCTACACTGGTAAAGACATAATCCAAAGAATAAATTATTTAAACAAAGATTAATTATGTAGTCTTTTCTATGATAGCCGTCACAATCAACCCCAATCACCGACTTGCCAAGGATTAATGTCTAATGCTCCCATAAAAACTAGAACTTCAGTTTGATGAACAGGTTGAACCTCCGTTAAATACTATGCACCATCATACGATCATTGTCAGTACCACCCAAAATTGCAGTATCATTTGAATTTCCCAAGAATTATATGATTTTGAAATTTTATTCTCCCTTAATTCTCGGTCAATTCTTCACCCAATACATCTTCATATGCGTAATTTGCAATTTGGCCCAAAGTAATCAAATTACTACGCAAGAACATGACCATCGGTTCCTGTGACTAGCCCACAATTCTACAAAAACATGTATTTTTTATCATCACAAGTTGATCAGCCGCATCCCCGAAACACTCGAATTGATCAACACAAAAGTCCAAATGCGTAAAACCTGGAAAAATCATGTTACTAATTTTTTTCTCAACAGTCATCCCTTTATTACAAAGTTCCTAAAAAAAATTGTTCAAGAAAATTTTCCAAAAATACTCTTTTCTTTTAGGATGATTGTATCTTGGTCACTTCACGACTAAACACATCGAAACGGATCAGCTTGAATACACCCATCTCATTTGCTAAAACCATGTGATGATGAATCTCCTGTAGCGAATGAAAGCTTACACCGAATGAACATCCTTTAGTGAATGAACATCTTTTAACAAATGTGTGATCCTTAGCGAATGAATGAACTTAACATCAGTAAATCGAAACCCTTAGCGAATGAAGTCCTCTTAGTGAATGTACACTTATACAACGAATGGATTTCTATTCACTAACAAACATCTAACGAATGAGGCTATCCGTTGCAAAACTTTGAAAGAATGAACAGATTATCACACAAATGAACTTGATTCATTAACAAACCTCTAATGAATGCGTTGATTCTCTAAATCCGACGATGACTATATTCGCTAAGGACTCTTAGGGAATGACACTCAAAACCTTTATCAAATGTCTCCTATCAAGTCAACAATGGCAGTTACGGTTTCTAATGGCAAATTCCGATGAATTTCTTGCTAGAAAATCACTAAAAATCTTGATTCCTTGAATTAATCCCCAAGATATTATATTAGTTGATCCAGAATCACAATCTTCATAACCCTAGCTGATCAATTTTGAAATTTAAACACTTTATAGTATAAATTCATTTGAAGATCAGTTCGCAAGTTCATAACCCACTATAATCAATATTTAGGTCAATTTTTTTTTCAAATAAATCACTAATCAAGAGCATGGTAACCTATATGATTGTTAGATCGATTAGATTGATAACCGTGGCTCTTATACCACTGTAAAAACATGTCTGAAAATGAAATCTAGGTTTTAGTGACCGATTTGAAGAACAAAATGGAAGTTAAGATAAACACTACAATCGGTACGGAATCGAACAATATAATCTTTAGATAAACATCACAGATTCGATTACCGAAGAGTTTACATTGTGACAAAACTAAGATCAAGTGTAATCTCTCTCTCAAAACTTCGACACACACAAACGTATGAACACTATTTATAGTCCTCCTCCCAGTCGCTAACATCGTCCTAGCAAATGGGGAGTCATTAGCTAAACAGATTACGCGAATGTTCAATCATTTAAATTTTACATACAATACATATTCAACACAAGCCTCAACTTAGTCTATTCGTACAACAACGAACACACTAAAATTCACTAACAAAATTAAATCATATCTGCCTTTGTTGCCTAGGTCTTAGAAAATTAAAAGGAATTTTAAAGACATCTTTCAAATGTACAAATAAAGTGGTCAAACATATAAAAAAAATCTATAAAATTAAGATATATCCTAATATGAACGGAAAGATTTAGGTTCTATACATGGAAATGCATAGTTTTAAGTAAGAAATTGTTGCATATGATACTTAATTAGTTTATATTAGTTTTTCAAGGTTTAATCTCATCAACATAGAAGAACCACAATTCTTAAATAAACCAAGATTTAGAAGATAAATATGAAAGATCTCCAAGATACACATCTAGGTAATATACTTCAACTAGGCTGCTCTTCCTGAAGATCATGGGTCGACCACTTTGAAGTTTCCTAAGCATGTGGATGACATCTTTTATATAAAATCGAAGTATTATGTAAGTGTTATGTAACTAAAATACACACACATTATTATAATACATATAAGGATGAAAAAAGGTAATTTTACATAATTTTAATAGTTAAGTAATACAACTCTTAAAAATATAATGCAATCATTTAAAAGATATTCTTCACTTTTTAAAAACTACCCTCCACATATTTTAAACGGTAATAATTTCATAAATTAATATATTTGTTAAATAAAATCACATCACATAAATGAGTATTTTATTCTCTTTCATCCGAATACGGTATTCCTATAGTTTTTTTAAATAAAAAAATAGCATTCTAAGTGATTGCCCGTGTTTGTTTTCCTCGTCACATCGCGCGGACACCCCTCTAGCGCGTGTGTGTATATGTGTGTGTATGCATGAGAGTACATGGCTAAGTCATGGCCAACAATATTGTCGCATGACATGAAATTTTCCTAATTACCCCACTGACAAATTAGAAGTACACGACTAGGTAAATATATATAACTAGGTGTGTCGAATCAACAAAACCGTTACAAATACTTAAGATGTATTAACTCGAAAATAAGATCTCAATTGGATTAGTGGTGACTAAAGAGTGAACTTTAGGTAGATTAGAAGACAAAAGATCGAAGCTTTCACGAGATTCAAAATCAAGACCCATGCTTAAGGCAAGATTATTTATAGTTCAAATATTTTTTTAATCTTTTTTTATATTAAATATGTCATTCTCTTACTCAAATTATGTCTTTCAATTTAATTATAGAATAGTTGTTTTATACTTGCAATGATGTGATGAAGCATAGTGAAAGATGACGCTTAATTAGTTAAGTTGTGATATTCGGTCATGTCTTGTAGTTATGTCTACAAACTTGGTGATTAATCCATATGTTAGAATCTAGGAAGCTTTTTTTATAAAACCTTACGCAGATCCAACATTAAACCTAGGACATGAGATATGTTGGGGCTTGTAAAAACTGCCGACATAAATTACCATTGACGCGTTTTAGACACATAGGTTGGGGATGAAATGAGAGTTTTGTAGTTAAACATGCTTTAATGGGGTAATCTAAGAATGAATGAAATCGATGGAAGTCTCTAATTGGATAGCCAAAATCAAGTTTGAGTCTCTTATGTGCAAAACAACCTATATTGGTTAGTATGAAGAGTTTGTCATAGATAGTATCAAGGCCACTTGTGACACCTAACATTTTTCGATTATTATCCGTTCGATTGTACAACGAGTTTATGTTAATAAATGTGTCATCTGACTTAATTTTCAATTAATTAAGGTCTTTTAAAATTCTAGCAAGCCCAAATAATGCATAGGTTTGCATTTGGTAGATTTTAGAAATTACTGTATCGCGTAGCGATAAATTACCCGAAACGAGCGGCAATGACGACTAGTTGAATTTATAAGTCCAGAATTGGTCAGAATGCTTAGAATAGCATAAAAATAATATATTATAAGTGGACAATGTTGTTAAAAATATAAAAACCATAGTTGGTGGTCTTAAAAATTTCTAAAAGTCTAAAAGAATGGTTTTTGTTTTGCGTTGTTTGGAACGATGATCTATACTTGAAAGGTGGCAAATCTAAAGAATGGTTTAGAGTTACTTGAAAATGCCTTTTGTAGGTATACATGAGTGTTGTGTATGAATATGGATGATTCGATGTGTTGAAACTTGTTAAAGGTGCATTAAAAGGGTAAATTCAAGCATGCATGGATGATCCACAGAAGTTTGGTTTTGAATCTAATCTAAAGTTTATTTTTTTTTTAAAACATGTTATAAAATGCATGAGTGATTTAGTATATGCTAATGTTTATATATGTGAATGGTGTCCAGAATTGTGAATTTGGGAAAGATTGAAACTTG
Organism: Scalesia atractyloides; assembly: GCA_947069175.1. Lineage (NCBI taxonomy): Eukaryota > Viridiplantae > Streptophyta > Magnoliopsida > Asterales > Asteraceae > Scalesia > Scalesia atractyloides. Next base: position 34,051,168 of record CAMTDV010000021.1, read on the forward strand.
CATGCGTGAGATCTTTAAGATCTGGCAAAATATGTTTTTGTTAATCACATTTAATTTAGAACATACCTATTTTTACCTAAAGCGATGATATTAGTGATTGGATTTTCATACACATGGATTTATACGTAATATTAAGGCTAAAATGGTGTATTTTAGTTTCAAAATGAAGGTTTTACATAAGTCTAGTTTTGGACAGAAGTAAACTATATATTTTAATGAAAAAAATTCATATTTTAAGTGTGTAATTAACTTATGTGGTGTATATTTGTCTTAACGTATTACGCTTGAAAAGTCAATAAATCGACATTTTCAGTTTGAAAAACTATGATTGTTTGAAATTGTTTAAAAACATAACCTTTTATCATATTTTAAGTATAAAATATGTATTTTAAAGTGGACGTTATGGTTTTTTTGTATCATTATATGTGAATCTTGTCGCTTAGGATGTCTCGAAAAAGCTAGAAATTGCCATGTATATGTGATTTTTAGCTAGACTTGCATGTTGGTATTTTATGATTGAAATGTGTCTTAATATGATTATTTAGATGTATTTTGAATAAAATGTGCTCACATGTTAAAACTGTGAAATTTGGATGACAGAAAGTTAGCCGTTACGCTAAAAGCGCATAAAAGGGTAACCTTCGAAAACAGACTTTGAAACGTCAAAATTTTTAGATGTTTATAAACAACTTAAATTAATGTGTTATAATAATTAAAAATTTGATTTTTATGAATATTATTATAAACTTTTGTGAAAAATGGTTTTTTTCATGAAATACAAGTCTTAAACATATTTTATAACTATCTATGTGTAAATTTTATGTTAATTGGCATGTTTACGTATGTAAAGGTGGTGAATTTTTTGATATTTGATGATCATTTTGTGTGAAATGATATGATGTGTAGTTTTGCTAAGTTATATGTTAGGCACATTATTCGGAGTTTTATATGTATAAGTATAACTATGTATATATTAATAATTATACTTATGGGTGTGCATTTATTTTGGAAATATAGGTGCTAAATGATTTATTAAAAAGTATAATTTGTTACTTGTAATTATAAGGACTTACCGAAATTGAAGTCACCAACGAGTCATTTAAGTTAAATGGTTTTTAGCAAAGTAAAACATTTGTTTAAGTCTAGTAAGTTGGGTGAACAACGTGAGTGATAAAGTAGTCGTACGATCAGAAAGTTCCCTTGTATTTAGGGCACTGTTAGATCGGTCTTACCATTAGGCTTTTGTTATTTGCTAGCGTTTGATGCTCTCTATGGTGAGTTTTCACGTCCTCTTTTAAATAAAGTTTTATTTATATTTTAGGGGAAAAGTATGCTTGTTTTTAAGTTACCATGATAAATAGATAATGATAAAATGTGACCCATGTTGTCCTTGAGTAAGATCCATTAAATTACCCTCATAGACTCAATAGAGGGTATATCCATGGAAATTTTCCGGCACCATTATCATTAGCCTTGAAGAGGGCATATAATATATTGACATATCTATGTGGTTTGACAACCCAAGCTCACCGACGAGTCGGTCTGGTTAAGTTGCGAGGAATATATTTTGAAAGGGTATCAAAAGCGAAAAGAATGAAAGTCTTGTATTGATTATAGGCTCTTCGTGCGAACATATTTCATATTCTTAGCTGTTTACTATGTTACATGTTGGTTTAGGGTTATCATGTGTTTCAAAAAAGAAAAATCTTTAAATATTTTATGTGAATTAAACATGTGAACTCACCAACCATGTGTTAACACTTTCAAGCATGTTTTTCAGGTACTTAAAGTCTTCGGAATTGGAAAATGCGTTTTGGCAAACTTTTGCATTTTGGACATGTTGTTTGGGATAATGTTGTTGTGTAGTTTGATCCATGTGATGGATCCTTTAACTAAAACGCATTTAAACTTTTATTTTGGATGAATGTAAAACATCTTTAACTATTTTAGCCAACCTCTGTCACCGTCATGCTAGCCTTCCGTAGTGATTTTCGGGGTATGACATCACGCATGTGTTGTTCGGAGTGGTGCAGAATTCATCGAGCACGAAAAGTCCTTAGAGGTGTTTAGGATATGGAACACCCAATGCGACTTAATATCCTTAGTGAGGATGGTAGGGTACACATCAATGAGTACAATGCTTCTGTGGGTGGTGTTTGTAACACTTTTGGCAGATTTCACATCATATGTGGAAATGAGATATATTGGGGCTCATAAAGAATACATGAGATCAAGTACCATCAACGTGCGTTTTGTACGCATTTGATGCAAATGAGAGAAGAACTGCATAATTAAGTATGCTTGAGTGGTAGTAAGTTAAAGGATTGATGACTTTATGGGAGGTTTCTACCTAATTAACAAAAGTCAATGTTCATTGGTATGAGGATTCAAATTATATACTTTTTACATAGACAACTATAATTGATTAACTATGGTATAAACATAATGATTTGGCTTGAGTGAGACTATTCAATTGTTGTGTTTCCTATTAGGACACAATTGGTTTAGTATAGCTCACGAATGTAACCAACGACACTAATTAGTTCGTAATCATGATCGGCTAGTCACGTACACCTTTATTTCACATATACATTACTTCAACTCCCATAATTAGTTATATATGACCACATATACTAATTGCAACGCTTCGTAGTTTGTACCTTCCTTAGTTGAAAAGTGTGATTATTCTATTTATGGAACTTGTATCCGTATCGTATTCGTATTTCAATTCAACTTTGTAATCCGAGACTTTGATTCGTAACAAATTCATACTTTATACATGATTGTTATGCTACGATTTAAGCAATTATATGTAGTTGATGCTCATTATACATGAAAACTCATACATACATTCTCGATACTCGATTTATACTTACACACGGTTATTATTCCTGAATATAAGTTAAAATACTAAGTTTGTGCATAAAATGATGAAAATTAAGAAGTTCAGGGGTTAAAATGCAAATAAACAAACTTGTTTCGGAAACCTGAGGCGCCGCGTCGCGCGACGGCTCCCCTTCTAACCTACGCGTGACGCCACACCTTTCAATCCGCATAAAGTTGTTTGCTGCATACGGGTTGGCGATCTTTTCCACCTCCCAAACTCACCAATCACCTTATAACTGCATTAAAACTCAAACCCTACTTCACCACTATAAAACCAAGCATCCATACACTCATTTTCACTTTCCAAACTCATTACCACTCTCAAATCAGTTGCAAACATCAGAATTGGCAGATTGTTCTAAGTGCTAAAGTAAGCACTTAACTTCATCTTCTCCATTTTTTCTTCACTTCTTCTTCCTCTATAAGGCTTGGAACACCTCTAGGAGTGTTTCCACAGGTTTCCACGGAAAACCAAGGTGGAACATCACCATTTTGAGGTCCAAACTTTCTGTTTTGGAAGAAAACTTATAAACTTTTATCAAACTTACATTTTTCTCATACAAGCTGGTACTACTTATGCCTCTAATCAAGTCTATGATTATTGAGCTTAGCCAAGGTTGTTTCATACAAATTCGGAGGTGTCAATTACTTCCAAACTTTCTGTTTTGTCCACAAGTGTTGAAACCATCCAAGCTTGTTCTTGTGACAAGACTTGTGTTTTGGTAAGAGTGTGAATAAGTTGGAAGCCTTGGCTATCCTACCATCATTCCACCACCTCACTTGATGTTTTCCCATTCCTTTCTCAAGTGGTTTGCTAGCTTGAAAGTAACCTAACCCCGTCTAGCCGCCGACACATAGTTAATTCTTTCTATGTCGGAAGTGGCTCACTGGGTTCATGTTCACTTGGCTTCTTGATATAGTGATGATTGTACTTCTTCTTTTATTTCATTCATGACCATCCGAATTGTCCTTGTGACAATTGTGTATTGGTGAATCATACAATGAGGTTGAATGGATGTTTATCATCCCACCTTCATGTTTGACTTATATGACATCTATGATACTTATGTTGGACTTACTATGTATTATATAATATATGAACTTATACATAACCGAACCTCGATAATATCGTTATGGTTATTGTCTTGACATAGGTTATATCACCTAAGCCTCAAACACACCGTTACGATTATAATGGGTAATTTAACCCATGAAATCATATTCACCCTACGGGTTGTCATAGTGTTAAAAACGGGTGTATTAAGACTAGATGATTATTTTTGTGTTTACATAATTTTGTACTTTACATTCCAAATCCGAATCCTCCATTCAAAACATCCATTTACTCACACACCTACGTTTCGTCATGTAGGATAACTCGGTGATTCATCCTCCAACCTTCCAACTTTCACAGAATTTACAAAGGAAGCTTTGCAAAACTGTGAGTACACTCGAACACCCTTTTTATGCTTTAAACTTTTGGGTGCGGCATGTTTAACTTATCAAATTACAAGCACCACGCTAATACTTTATGCAAACACAAACAATCCATTATACACGCTAAAATATGTGAAACATGATTTGTATTCTTGGAACATTCTTATGTGAGTTGTTTGTCATTAACTTTGTACGAGTCTCCCTTAATATGTATAGCGCTATAGGATTAATGCACCGCCCGTATTCTTGAGGATATGTTAAGTGTTCAAATTCTTGTGGTACACTTGAGGATTGACTTCTAAAATTGCATGCCTTGTTACATTAATCTAGTTAGCTATTTTTGCCATGTGGATTCATTTAAACTTTTTACATACATGTGCTATATCAAAAACTTGTGTGCTTGCCAATGCTTTTGTGTTGAACTATACTTTTAAACATGTTGCAGGTTGATGATGTTGACTATGACAAACTCTACTAGGGACGACACTAGAAACACACTTAGAAATAGTAGATTATGTTATTTCATTATGTGGAACTTGTTGTGCTTAGAATTTTCCATGTTCTATTTTGTTTCCTTGTAATGTATTGACTGTTATTATTAACGAAATGAAATCGGTTTTGAATTAAATAATGTCGCCAATAGTATTATGATGTCTCGAGCAATCTATTTACGTCCGCCCCGATGATTCCGCCATCGGTTGGGGTGTGACAGATTGGTATCAGAGCCATAACTATAGGGAATTAGGTAGAATTGCCATGTTCGACCTAGTCTATAGTAAGTACCAAACTTGACCATTCTTGATTCTTGCTTAAAGTGTTATTCTTCCTACTTTGTTTCTTTCTATTTCTTTTGTCTTAACTATTGAACATGTCTTTCCTAAGACATATACACAATACACACTTGAAGACACTCATACTTTACCAACGAGACGATTTGCACCAACATAGGCCCAATGACCTACAATTTTTGGTGAAATCCATCATTTGCGTGCATGATTTTACACGAAGTTACACCATCAAGTTAGGAGTGAAATCCACATCTTGATGGAAAACTTTCATTTCGTGCTCTAGTGTACCTTACTAACGAGTTGGAATTTTCTCCTCGATTAGTAAGTAACAACCACATTTAGGGTACGATGTTATAAGTTAGGGGTGAAACCCGCACCTTGTTAACTAGTCCCACTTCTCGATTTTCAACCACGCCAAAGTCTCGAATTTTCGATCGACTAGAGACATGTAGTAACTGGAAGGGTAAAATACCGTTAATCGCTTCTCGACGAGAGTATTTTACCTATTAGGCCAAAACATGTTTCCCTAACTCGAAAGAACTTCCGATTCACTTTGGAATAGTCGAAGTTTCTAAACCCGAAAAACTCCAATATTTTATCAAGCCTATCTTTTATGTTATTTCAATTTCGATGTGTTTTAATACTTGTTACCTCGTTCATTTCAAAACCGATGCACAATTCGCACGTCTCTCACAATCAAAACATTAATAACCCTTGTGAACAAACTAAATTTATACTCCTTTATGCATTCGTACGTGTTTATGCTTTCGAATACTAGTTATACTCATGTCAACTATGTGAATCATATGTGTTATGTGATATTTACATGCTTATTCATGCAAACTAAAATGTGACTTTTATATTATGATCAAGTCTCATCCTCTACTCTTTCTCCGGTTCCTTAGATGTCTTCTCAACGCTTCTCCAACTCCTACAACAAGAAGTCCAAATCGGGATCGAGTTCCAGAAAGGGTTCGAACAAGGATGAGTCGATGTCCAAGAAAGACCTTATGCAATTTATGGTGAAACAAATGGCTAAGGTCATCCCTGATATTGTCAACAAAATCCAACCCCCACCCAATACCGAATCACCCAATGCCTCTGTTGACTCAAGGTGGAAACACCTAAGTCAACGTTTACCTTCAAGCAGTTCAACTCTTGTAATCCCCTACCCTTCACTGGCGAAGGCGACGCCACTGTGATGCTTCAATGGTTTGACGCCATTGAAGTAACATTCCTCCAAAGTGGTTGTACTGACCACCTGCAAACCGTCAACGCGACGGGCATCTTCCGATCAAGGGCTCTTGATTGGTGGACATCGGAGCGTAACGCTAGTGGGAACGAAGCCGCTCACGCCCTTCCTTGAGCCGACCTTAAGAAACTGATGGAGGACGAGTTCTGCCCTCCTCACGAGCGACAAAAACTCGAGAACGAATTCTGGAACTTGAAACAAGTTGGGAACGATAATGCTGGCCTCACAGCCCGTTTCAAACAACTGAGTGTGATCTGCCCTAGCCAAGTCAACACTGTTGACAAGGCCATCACAAAATACATTTGCTTCCTACCCCTTCACTCATGAACCTCGTGACGCCGCCTCACCCAATACCATCGAGGATACCTATCGCCTTGCAACCAAACTCAACACACAACTGCGTTCAACATGAAGCCTCCAACAAGGTTTCATCAAAGAATATGCACCAAGCCACCCCGATACTATCGTTGAACCTACCTAAGCCAAACCACCCAAAAACCACAACAAGGGTAAGAAGTGGAAGGCTTCGAGCCAAAACTATGCGGTAGTCTCTCGCCAACCCTCAACCCATCCAACAGTTTGTACCAACCAATCCCGAGCCTATCAAAAGGCATACACTAGGCCTCATCCCAAGTGTAATACGTACCCATACCACCACCTTGTTCAAGCACATTGCCGCCTATGCACAAATTGCAATAGGTTTGGACACTTTGCCAACCAATGTCGTAGCGGTCCAAAGTCACTAGTTAACCAGAACCCAACCGTTGCAATAACCTAAAACCCCGCACTAAACCAAGCCGAACCTCAAGCATCCACTGGTCAAGCTTGCTTCAAGTGTGGCGACCCTAAACATCTCGCCAACGTTTGCCCGCAAGCAACAACAACAACAACTAACAGCAGCAGCAAGCGCGTGGTAGAGCTTTCGTCATCACTACAGCTCAGGCTCAGAACGCAAACGACGTCATCAATGGTACGTTTCTCGTTAACAATGTCTATGCTTCGTGTTTATTTGATACTGGCGCGGATAAAAGTTTTGTATCCGTTGAATTCGAACCTTTACTTAAGTGTGGACGCTCTAAATGGCGCAAATCATTCTTGGTCGAAGTCGCTAAGGGAAAGTCTGTCACTGTCGATTATGTTCTTCCTAATGTTCTTCCTAAATGTTCTTTGAATCTTAATGATCATACGTTTTCCATCGATCTTAGACCTATGTAATTGGGTAGTTTCAACATCATAATAGGCATGGATTGGCTTAGGCGAGTTCGTGCTGAAGTCGTTTGTTCTGAAAAGTTTATCCGTCTTCCTCTTCCTAACGGTGATTCTCTACACGTTTATGGCGAGAAACCTTCTAAAGGTGGCAAGCTTATGTCGTGTATTCAAGCGAACAAGTACTTGCGCAAGGATTACTTTGCCTTTCTTGCCCACATAGTGGAGAAGAAGGTTAAAGGAAAAAGCATGGGTGATGTTCCTGTTGTTTGCGATTGTCCTGACGTCTTTCCCGAAGACCTACCTGGTCTCCTCCTCCTCGTTCCGTTGACTTTCGCATTGACCTCATTCCTGGCGCTACTCCTATCGATAAATTTCCTTATCGTCTAGCACCCTCGGAAATGCAAGAGCTATCTAGCCAACTTCAGGAGCATCTTAATAAAGGCTTTTACGCCCTAGTACTTCTCATTGGGGCGCTGCCGTTCTGTTCGTCAAAAAGAAAGATGGATCATTTTGCATGTGCATTGACTATCGTGAGCTCAATAAGCTTACAGTGAAAAACCGATATCCTCTTCCTCGTATTGACGATCTCTTCGATCAATTGCAAAGCGCAACGTGCTTTTCCAAGATTAATCTCCGTTCTGGTTATCATCAACTTGAGTTCTCGAAGAAGATATACCCAAAACCGCTTTTCACACACGTTATGGTCACTACGAGTTCGTGGTCATGCCTTTTGGTTTGACCAACGCACCTGCGGCTTTCATGGACTCGATGAACGTGTGTGCAAATCTTATCTCGACCGTTTTGTGATCGTCTTCATTAAAGAAATCCTGATTTACTCCAAGACACAAGAAGAACACGAGCGACACTTGTGTCTTATCCTCCAACTCCTGCGTACCTAACGTCTTTACGCCAAATTCCCCAAGTGTGAATTTTGGCTAAAAGAAGTTCAATTCCTTGGTCATGTCGTCAAAGAACTTGGTATTCACGTTGACCCTGCAAAAATCCAAGCTGTGAAGAATTGGATTGCTCCTAAGTCCCCGTCTGAAATTCGTTCGTTTCTTGGTTTAGCTTGTTACTATCGTCGCTTCATTCAACTTCTCGAAAATCGCCGCTTCTCTCACATCTTTTACTCATAAAGATAAACCTTTTGTTTGGGGTTCCGAACAAAAGGAGTCTTTCCAAACACTCAAGGACATGCTTTGTAATGCTCCTATCCTCGCTCTTCCCAATGGAAGCAACGACTTCTTCATGTATTGCGATGCTTCAAACAAAGGTCTTGGTTGTGTTCTTATGCAACGAGACAAGGTTATCGCGTACGCATCGAGACAACTCAAGATTCATGAGAAAAACTACACTACGCACGACCTTGAACTTGGTGCAGTGGTTTTTGCATTGAAGATATGGCGACACTTCTTTATGGTACTAAGTGTGTGGTCTTCACCGACCATAAGATCCTTCAGCTCATCTTCAATTAAAAGGATCTCAACATGCGTCAACGTCGTTGGGTAGAATTGTTAAACGATTACGATTGCGAGATTCGCTACTATCCTAGCAAGACGAATGTCGTGGCCTACGCCCCTGAGTTGTAAAACTCAAGTGAAGAGTGTTCATTCTAGATCTTGAATAATCTCCGTGATGTCATTCATGATGCACAATACTCATCTGCTAACGAGAACAACTAATTCAACGAGATGGATTGTGGTGCTGAAGATTAACTCGTATCCAAATCTGATGGTATTCTCTACTACCTCAATCGTGCCTGGATTCCAAACCGTAACAACCTTCTGACTTCTTGATGAAGGAAGCCCACAAATCCCGATATTCCATTCATCCTGGCGCCAACAAGATGTAGCTAGATTTACGTTTGTCTTATTGGTGGCCTGGCATGAAGAAAGATATCGCTCTATATGTCTCGAAATGTCTCACTTGTTCTAAAGTCCAAGCCGAACACCAACGTCCCTCTAGCCTACTCGAACAACTAGAAATTCCTGTCTGGAAATGGGAGAGTATAGCGATGGATTTCATCACAAAGCTTCCTTGCACTACTTCTGGTCATGATATCATTTTGGTTATCATTGACCATTTTATCAAGTCCGCTCATTTCATTCCCATTCATGAAGACTGCAAGGTCGAGAAATTGGCTCGTATCTACACGGATGAAATCATTTGTTGTCATGGTATTCCCGTTGACATCATCTCGGATCGTGATGGTCTTTCACTTCGCTTTTTTTGCAAACCTTCCAAAAAGCCCTTGGTACTCATCTCAATCTTAGTGCCGCCTTCCATCCGCAATCCGACGGTCAAACCGAGCGTACTTTTCAAACTCTTGAAGACATGCTTCATTCTTACGTAATCGATTTTGGTGGCAACTTGGATATGCACTTGCCTTTGGTCGAATTCTCGTGCAATAACAGTTACCACACGAGTATCCAAATGGCACCTTTCGAGGCATTGTATGGTCGTAAGTGTCGTTCACCTATTTGTTGGCACGAGATCAGAGAAACTCAAATCACTGGTCCCAAGCTCATATAAGAGACAACGGACAAGATACTACATCGTTATAATCTACTTAAAGCTAGAAGCCGACAATGAGCTATGCTGACAAGAGACGCAAACCCTTGGAATTCAATGTTGGTGATCAAATAATTCTCCAGGTATCCCCTTGGAAGGGTGTAGTTCGTTTTGGTAAGAAAGGCAAACTTGCTCCTCGTTTTGTAGGTCCTTTCAAAATTCTCGAAAGGATCGGCAAGGTAGTGTATCGACTGGACCTACCTCAAGAACTCCACAACGTTCACCCAACATTCTATGTCTCAAACCTCAAGAAGTGTCTCGCTGAAAAGGACTTCAAGTTCCGCTCGACGAACTTCAAATCAATGAGTCCTTTCATTTTGTGGAGAAACCGGTCAAAATCATTGACCGAGAGACCAAGAAACTTAGACGCAGTCGCATTCCCATAGTCAAGGTTCGATGGGAAGGCAAATGTGGCGCTGAATTCACTTGGGAACTCGAGAGTGATATGAAGACTAAGTACCCGCATCTTTTCGTTAAGTCTTCCTCTTAAATTTCGGGATGAAATTTTCTAAAGTAGGGGAGACTGTAACGCTTCGTATTTTGTACCTTCCTTATTTGGAAAGTGTGATTGTATTTCTATTTATGGAAACTTGTATTCGTATCGTATTTCAATTCCAACTTTGTAATCCGAGACTTTGATCGTAACGAAATTCATACTTTATACATGCTTGTTATGCTTACGATTTAACCAATTATATGCAGTTGATGCTCATTATACATGCAAACACTATACATACATTCTCGATACTCGATTTATACTTACACACGGTTATTATTCCTGAATATAAGTTAAAATACTAAGTTTGTGCATAAAATGATGAAAAAATAAGAAGTTCAGGGGTTAAAATGCAAATAAACAAACTTGTTTCGGAAACCTGAGGCGCCGCCTCGCGCGACGGCCCCTCTTCTAGCCTACGCGTGATGCCACGCCTCCAATCCGCATAAAGTTGTTTGCTGCATACGGGTTGGCGATCTTTTCCACATCCCAAACTCACCAATCACCTTATAACTCCATTAAAACTTAAACCATACTTCACCACTATAAAACCATGCCTCCATACACTCATTTTCACTTTCAAACTCATACCACTCTCAAATCAGTTGCAAACATCAGAACTGGCAGATTGTTCTAAGTGCTAAAGTAAGCACATTACTTCATCTTCTCCGTCTTTTCTTCACTTCTTCTTCCTCTACAAGGCTTGGAACACCTCTAGGAGTGTTTCCACAGGTTTTCCATGGAAAACCAAGGTGGAACATCACCATTTTGAGGTACAAACTTTCTGTTTTGGAAGAGAACTTATAAACTTTTATCAAACTTACATTTTTCTCATACAAGCTTGTGCTACTTATGCCTCTAATAAAGTCTATGATTAGTGAGCTTAGCCAAGGTTGTTTCATACAAATTCGGAGGTGTCAATTACCTCCAAACTTTCTGTTTTCTTAGGGTTTTAAACCCACAAGTGTTGAAACCATCCAAGCTTGTTCTTGTGACAAGACTTGTGTTTTGGTAAGAGTGTGAATAAGTTGGAAGCCTTGGCTATCCTACCATCATTCCACCACCTCACTTGATGTTTTCCCATTCCTTTCTCAAGTGGTTTGCTAGCTTGAAAGTAACCTATCCCCGTCTAGCCACCACTTAGTTCACTCTTTCTATGTCGGAAGTGGCTCACCGGGTTCATGTTCACTTAGCTACTTGATATAGTGATGATTGTACTTCTTTTATTTCATTCATGACCTTCCGAATTGTCCTTGTGATAATTTGTATATTGGTGAATCATAAAATGAGGTTGAATGGATGTTTATCATCCTACCTCCATGCTTGACTTATATGACATCTATGATACTTATGTTGGACTTAATATGTACTACAATATATATAATATATATATATATATATATATAATATAATATATAACTTATACATAACTGAACCCTCGATAATAATCCTTATGGTTATTTGTCTTGACGATAGGTTATATCACCTAAGCCTTAAACACACTGTTACGATTCTAATGGGTAATTTAACCCATGAAATCACATTCACCCTTACGGGTTGTCATAGTGTTAAAAAGGGTGTATTAAGACTAGATGATTATTTTTTGTATACATACTTTTATACTTTACATTCCAAATCCGAATCTTCCGTTCAAAACATCCATTTACTCACACACCTACGTTTCGTCGTGTAGGATAACTCGGTGATTCATCCCCAACCTTCCAACTTTCACGGAATTTACAAAGGAAGCTTTGCAAAACCGTGAGTACACTTGAACACCCTTTTTACGCTTTAACTTTTTAGTGCGATATGTTTAACTTATCAAAATTATACGCAACCATGCTTATACTTTATGCAAACACAAACAATCCATTATACGTGTTAAAATACGTGAAACATGATTTGTATTCTTGGAACATTCTTATGTGATTCGCTTGTCATTAACTTCGTACGAGCCTCCCCTTAACATGTATAGCGCTATAGGACTAACGCACTGCCCGTATTCTTGAGGTCATGTTAAGTATTCAAATTCTTGTGGTACACTTGAGGATTGACTTGTAAAATTGCATGTCTGATACATTAATCTAGTTAGCTATTTTTGTCATTTGGATTCGTTTAAACTTTTTACATACATATGCTATATCAAACTTGTGTGCTCGCGAATTCTTTTGTGTTGATCTATACTTTTAAACATGTTGCAGGTTGATGATGTTGACTATGACGAAATCTAGTAGGGACGACACTAGAAACGCACTTTGAAATACTATATTATGTTATTTCATTATGTTGAACTTGTTGTACTTAGAATTTTCCATGTTGTCTTTTGTTTCCTTGTAATGTATTGAGAATTATTATTAACAAAATGAAATCGGTTTTGAATTAAATATTGTCTCAAATAGTGTTATGATGTCTCGAGCAATCTATTTACATCCGCCCCGATGATTCCGCCATCGGTTGTGGTGTGACACTAATTACTATTGTTTTCTAGATTAAACTTGGTTTCATAAGTTGTAAGAGTCGTGTCTTGGAGTTAGATTGTATTGAATCACTAAAAGTATGTTTACATAAGTATTGAAATATTTGGTTTAGATGCTTTATTCTATATACGTTTTTTAATCCCAAGTAATTTTCTAGGTTAATTAGTTTTAGAAGTTTCATTAACAAGATTGTTTTACTTCGTTCATGTGTTCGACAAACTCATGTTACCTTATCATTGGTCTTTAGTGGTCTCAGTTAAGCAACACTTGTCTATCCGTAGCTTGATATTAATACCTCTATTTAGTTTTAGAGTTGGGTATTTTAGCCCTATATAAAAAGAAATGTTTAAGATACAAACACAAATGTCATAAATTATTTTTAAGGGTTATTTAAACACCAAATGTCATAAATTATTTTTTAAGGGTTATTCGATTTAAATAACCCAAACTTTCACCATTTGGCGATAAAACTCCCAACTTACCAATTATAACACACCACTCCCAACTTTCAGCTTATTTTCCCCCACCATTCCGAAACAAACCCAACCCTAGCGTTGTTAGTATTATGGTTGAGGTGGAATGCTTATGTGATGATGTGGAAACAATAACACATGCACGCATATAATTATACAATATATATATATATACATATACGTATACATACAAATAACTTACAATATTTTCCCTCTTCCTACACTCCTCCACGACCACAACCACCACTAATGCCACCACAAGAACCAACCACCGCCACAAACCACAACCGCCACCACAACTTTACCTCCACCATCCTCAAAAACCCTAGCCTCCAACCACCATCGGTACCACAACCACCCTAACCTTACTTCTACCATCACAGAAAACCCTAGCCTCTAACCACCACACCACCTTCATACACCAAATCCACCACTTGAATATGAAACCTCCAATCTTCGTACCATCAAACCGCAACTTGAAAACCTTGTTCAACCACTAACACCTTTGTACACCATCACTCAATCGCTAAACCCTCTTTCCTACCACCTCCACCGTACACGAAAACCCTAATTCAAACCACTAGTAGCCACCATCACCACACCCAATTAGTCCAAATCTGATAAAAAACACCACCCACCAAATCTCTGGATTTAGGGTTTGATGGTGGAATTGGTGGAGGAATGGTGGTGAGTAGGTGGTGTTGAAAGGAGGTAGATGGTGGTGGGGTGAGTGAGGGAAAATGGGTTTCTTAAGGGTTTTTTTTAATTAATGTTAAATCCATGTGAGCACGCCACATCATTTAAAAAATGCCACGTTAGTCGTAATACTAATTGGGTCAGAGTTTGGTTTCTTTGGGAGTGATGGAGAAAATAATATAAAAGTTGGGAGTTGTGTGATACAATACTTGAGAGCGCTACTAGGGCTGACAATTTCTTCACGGACATGATACGAACCTACACGATTTAACATGTTCATGTTAAACCTTAACAACTTTCGTGTCTATAACATGTCAACACGTTAAGACTTGTTTAATTTCATGTCTTAACAGGTTAAATACCTGTTAATATGTTAAGGCCCGTTGATGACACGTTTATAATTAAAAAAACTATAATTACCACCCGCCGCAATGCGGCGGGATTCTTTAGTTATATATCGTATTAGATAAAATGTAAATGTTTCTTACATGACCGTGAACCTGTGTGTAAAACATAGAAAAGAATAACTAAGTCGTTCTCTGACCCGCGCGTTGCGACAGACCTATCAAACGGAAAAAATAGACGCGCTACGATGAGCCTGTCAAACGAGAAAAGTAAACGAAAAAACGTTGAACCCCACACGCACATTGCGACGTGTTAACTCGGAAAATTTAGAAAAAACGTTAAATGAAAAATTTACGAAAGATGAAAAGTCCAAGGGATTAAAATTTAAAGTAAAAAAGTGTTCGGGTTAAATTGTTAAAGATGAAAAACTTTGTGTTAAAAGCAAAAAAAATCAAAGGAGTTAATTGCAAAATATGGAAATTTTGAACTAAAAGTGAAATATCAAATTAATTTAAGGGTTAAATTACTTATGATTGAAACTTCAAACTTAATTTGCCAAATATGTAAACTTTAAAGTTAGAAATGAAAATTTCAAATTTATTTTTGAAAAACTCCCAAAACCAAACATACAACCACCTTAAGCATAAACATGTTGCTTATTTATATATGTTAATTATGTGGGGCTCCTAATTTTAAATTAAAAATACCTGGAAGTAAAGTTTATATATTTAATAACAGGTCGTGTTTGTGTTTTACAGGTCATGTTCATGTTTTAACAAGTCATATGATATCGTAATTTTTTCGTGTTTTAACAGGTCATTTCGTGGAACCCGTTTATTATCATGTTCATGTTTGGAAAATCTGCACAATAAGATTTCCTTTCGTGTTTATGTTTACCTGTTTCGAGTTTGTGTCTTATCGTGTTCGTTTTTTAATAGGCCGGATTGACACGATATGCCATCCCTGAGCGCTACCAGCCAAATGATGAAAGTTAAGATTAATTAAATCCAATAACCTTATTTTTAAAACCTAATTTCTAATTAAGCTCATCTCGTTGATAAATGAAAAACTCTCACTAGCTAAATGCAAATATGGCATGTGAGTGTAATATATATCATGGCTCTGATAGACTTCTTTAACATTGTTGCAATTATGAAGTAATCCAATCTCTATAGATGAATAGTTGACTCACGTCAACACATGACTTACTTTGATACTAAAATGTTTAACATTGTAGTCGCTTCTGAGTTGAATTTATAAATAGGCCATCCAAATGGTAATAGGTCAAAATTACAAAAAAATGTAGATGGTCTGATCAGTAATACATATTATTTATTTATTTTATATGGTCACAATATATTAGATTATATATATATATATATATATAGATGACTTTTGGATATAGTCAGCAAGAGATGCCATTAGATTCCCAATTTAATTGGGTTTTGGTGCAATGAGCAAGAAGTCCCCTCTCTTTATGGTCGTCTTTCTCCCCAATTGAAATCAAGTTGAAGTGTAAGATTAATGGTTTATGTTGATATTGGTCTGATCCCAACATAACAAGCTCAGAACCCAACTCTTTTGTTTGCCATCTAATTTCCTGCTCTCTCTCTCTCTCTCGGATTTCATGGAGTCATGCATTTCATTTTCAAAAATTCTTCAAGGTTTGACCTTCAAAATGGCTAGCAGGCCGGTGGATGGTTGAAGTTAAATTTCATGCATGGCTTAAACTTAGTCAAAGAATTAATTTGCCTGGCTAGGGTTGCTCGCTACGTGAACTTCAAACCTTTCTGATTCCTCATATGCTTGGTGCAACTAGATTGGTCTTTACATTTTCTTGGATCACAATACCATTTCTTAGTCTAAAAAATGGCGTATATATTTCATCTTAAATACAATAATGCTAACTACAAAGCAAGTCATTGATTGAATTATTTGATGACTTACATTGGTTTCTTAAAATGGTAAATATATTATATAGATGTTAGACATGTGGTTGAATATTTTATGCACCTTGCTAATTAAACACGCTCCCCCTTATTTTCACACCCTAAAGCGCTCCGCTTTAGCTAAAGCGGGACGTTTAGGGTTACTTTACCGGACAAAAGGTGAAATGACTGATGTCTGAGTGACATAAAGGTGATACGAGGTTTGACCAGGTACGATGTTGACCCGTGAACCCTAAGCGCCGCGCTTTGGCCAAAACGCGACGCTTCGACCCTAAATGTTTGCATTTAAAGCTTGCCCGACAGAAGAGTTAATGCATTCAATTTCTAAAACTCATTATATTGTTTCTAGACATACGGGGGGTTTTCTGTTTTACTTGTGTTTCTTTAAAATAACGCACGGTTATGCTGTATTAGTGCAGAGGGTTCAAAAAACGATGTCGTGGTTAAGCAACTATCTTTTCGGTGAATATTCTAACGAGTCAATTGTTCCTGATTCTTACGAGGGGATCGCTATTTCTGACTCGTATGAGAAACCGGTCTTGTCCAACTTGAGGGAAGAGGAGGAGGTTGTATCTGACATTCGTTATCGGATAACACGGTGGAGTTGGATTTGAATATCCCTGTGGAGGACCCGTACGCACAACAAGGTTATTCGAATTACGGATACGCAGGAGAAGCGTATCCTCAGGCTGAATATTCGTACGGTCTTCCAAACTATCCCAACTTAGGTTACGGTTGTGAGAAGAGCTTTGAACATCAAGTCTATTCGGAATTCGGTGACGATGGTGAGCAGGAGGATGTGTCAGTTGACGAGGAAGGTTGTTACCCGGTTACATTTTCGTTTGATACAAAGCAGAAGTTTTCGTCACGTAAAGAGCTGGTGCGTTGGGTACAAGACACGGTAAAAGACAATTGTTACCTCATTGTGATCAAGAGGTCGAATAAAAGAGGAAAGAATTACAAGATTTGGTTTCAATGCATTATTGGTAGGGAGCATAAGAGTATAGCTACACAGAGGAAAACGGGTAGCAAGAAAATAGGCTGCCCGTTCGAGATGATCAGGTTTTCAGAATCAAACGAAAGTGTTTGGAGGATCGAGGTGACGAAGGCGAAGCACAACCACACTCCTATCGAAAACCTAGAAGGTCACGCGTATGCGAGAAGGCTTTCTTCGGATGATAAAATAATGGTTGAGCAGCTGGCGGAGCAAGATATTCCCAACCGCAATATCTGGCGAACGTGACGAAAAACAATCCGGATAGAAAGCTTATTCCGAAAGATATACACAACGCTGTTCAGAAGATCAATGTCAGAAAAAATGTTGGTAAGTCTCCGATGCAAAAACTTGAAAACATTCTTCGCGAAAAAGATTACACTTATTACATGCGCACGAATGAGATATCAAACGCAGTTGAAGATATCTTCTTTGTTCACAAAAAAATCATTCACTATGTGGTGTGCCTTCCCGCATGTGCTAATGATTGACGCCACCTACAAAACGAACATGTACAACCTGCCGTTTGTTCAGGTCGTAGGCATGACGTCAACAAACAAATCGTTTACGGCTGCTGGTGCGGTAATTTCCGCTGAGAAGTTAGAGAACTACCTATGGGTGCTGCAGAGGATCAAGTTTATGTTGGTAGGCTGTATAGAGCCGCGCGTGATTTTAACAGATAGGGAGTTTACGCTAATTAACGCGTGTGAACAAGTTTTTCCAAAAGCGCAGAAGTATCTTTGTCGGTTCCATATTCAAAAAAATATTAACAAAAATAGCAAGAACAACAAACACTTCACTGAATCGGCAAAGATTAGCCGCACGCCTCAGTTTACCGATCGGCAAAGGGTGTCGGCGGCGATGTTACCGTGCGACAATTGAACAACAACAACAAACACTTCACCAAATCGGCAAAGGTTTGCCGCACGCCTCAGTTTACCGATCGGCAAAGGGTGTCGTCGGCCGTGTTACCGCGCGACAATTATGCTAAAATACTAAAATAATTTTTAGTATAATTTTTACTACAATAATTTTTAAATAGGCCATTCAGACTAAGTACATCCAATTATACTAAAATAATTTTGATGAAACTAAAATCATTAACAATACAAACTTTAGATACATTGGAACTATGATGTATGCATTTGTTGGCACGACTTGAGATACACTAATTAGTTTAATTTCTAATGAATAATGGTGACAATCTACATAATGTAAAGCATAAAAACTCTTAGATAATAAAAACTCTTAGATAATTTAAATTCATTTTGTTATATAGTCTTGTTAGAACATACTCTACTTAATGTTAGTGGGTTTCAACATCTCTAAAGTTTTTGCTAATATATTTTAGCATTTTTGATGCTTTTGTATCTTTAAGTTTAATTAATGTTTAAGTGCTAATAGTAAGTTTCATGTTTAGTGACTAATAAATAACGTACAGAGCAGAATTTAGTATTTGTACTTTCCTACATGTTTTCTAGTTCATAGGATTGTATAAAATAATTTACTGAGAAGATGAAAGCATATTGGTTTATTTATTTAAAATAGTTTTTGTTGCCATCTATTTTCACATTGATTAATAATATTAAACATGTATAGTTATTATCATCGCATCGATAAAGTAAACAGATAGATAGAATGATATTTCAGGCTCATTATCTATTGTTAAATTATCATATCTTTGTAAGGATTATTCAACTAGTACGTTGTCAAGTTGGTAACGAAGAAAATTCTAATTATAACAAAAAAATTTGAACTTTGTGAGTTGACAATAATATGAAATGTCTCGAATCAATCAACTATCTATTAGAACAGATTTGATAACGAAATTTAAAGGCGGACAGTGGTAGATCCAACAAATTTTTTTGGAGAGTTACTTTTGATAGATTCTCACTATTTTTTTCTAAATCATGTAAGGTTTCCACTAATTTTTTTTTCATTTTTCCTTAACCAAGGGGGTCCAGGAACCTCCTCTGGATCCGCCACTGAAGCGGACCAACAATTTTTTAAGTTTATTGATAATTCATTAGTGATCACAGGAGAACTAGTGTCGAAGCAGGTAACAAACTTTACCAAACAGTAAACGGAAAATTTGAATTTTAAATATCCGCCAGTGAGGTCTTTACCATGACCGGATTTCTCACAAAGTTAACAGACAGATTACCACATTTTCTATGAAAGTTGTATGATTTGTATTGTTTATAACATAGAAATTCAGTACGTTTAAATATTTATCGTGACTGAAGGGAACACATATTAATCGAAAGAGCTAAAAGAAGCTTAAATAATTCAGTGAGAGATTTTTGTGTTTTAAAAATGACACAAAATTTGGCATATTAGTTGGAGGGTATATTTTACAACATGATTTTTTTTTAATAATATTTGGTCTAAGTTTATATGGCTTTCAAGGAAAAGAAAACACATGTCTGAGAAATCATTTTGGTTTACAAATCACTCAAGACCCATCCCTTGATGTAACAATACTCCAACATTATTTGTGATGATATGATACTGCATGCAGACTGTATCATTTACCAACTACGAGTCTCTTCTTGGCCTTTAGCTTACAAATGGGATAGCAGAAGGGTTATGGATATCTTCTGGTACTTCCGTACAACTATGTCATACGTGCATCAGGAACTCCATTCCGGCATTTATGTCTCACTTTCTCTACATCCTTTTTGTTAGCCCTACGTATAATCTTCAAGTATATGACTAAAAATTATTGAATTGTGACTTGATGAATATAATTTTATGAGTTAAGTGCCATTTTAGTCCCTGTGTTTGGGCTGTTTTGCCAGTATAGTCCAAATGTTTCATTTTTAGCATCTGGATCCAAAAAGGTTTCCTCGTTGCCATTTTGGTCCAACTGACTTAACTCCACCCATATGTGTTAAGTCTGCCAAGGGCATTTTTGTCATTTCGTTTTTCTTTCCAAGGGCATTTTGGTCATTTCGAATTTCTTTTAATTAACCGATTTTTCTTTATTTTTTTCCTATCATTTTCCCGCCCTTTCACCCCCTTTATTACCAGAAACCCTAATTTCCTAACACAAACCGTTCATCTCTCCCACCTACCTTCAATCTTCTTCAATGGTGCAATGTCCATGTGGTGCCAATACTATAATTCGAACTTCATGGACCTCGTTAAACCCTGGGAGACGCTTTTATTGTTGCAATAGACAAGTCATTTGTATTCGTTCATTATCTTAATTCGAATCTGCGATGTGTTCATAGGTTTCTCACTTTTTGTTGATAGGGAAGGGGTTGTGGATTCATTGCTTGGGTTGAGGCTGAGCTGTGTCAAAGATGTGCAGGAATCATACGAGGGCTGTTGAACTCCATCCGTAGGCATGAAGAAGAGAACAAGAGACTGAAGTGGCTATTGTGTCTTAGTTGGGGTTTGTTCATGTTGTACTATGTTTGTAGTTAATGGTGTGTATTTAGGTTATTTCGAGTCTTTGTAATTCCAGAATGGTATGAATGATGTAATGTTTCGCTTTAGTTAATGGAAGTATGTTATTGGTGATATATCAACTATGTTAAATTGCAACCGATTGTATTGTACAAAATGGCCATTACAAAGTGTAACAAAGCTGAAGTAAAATGCAGCCGATTAAAGATTGAAGTTGCAGTTAACGTGACTGTAAATTGGCCGATTGTAAATTGGTCGATTGTAAATTGGCCGATTTGTAGGTGTTAGATTGTAAACTGGCCGGTTTGTAACAAACCTGAACTGCAGCCGATTAAAACTAAAGACATAAACTGAATGCAGCCGTTTAAAACTAAAGACATAAACTGAATGCAACCGATTAAAACTAAAGACATAAACTGAATGCAGCCGATTAATACCAAAGACCTGAACTGAATGCAGCCGATTAAAACATAAGACCTGAACTAAACTTGCCAAAACTGACCCATTACAAACATACGACATAGAAAAGCACAAATAACATACCAAACGTTGTTACCATAACATATTACATACCAAAATGTTTTACCATCACAAACAACATACCAAAAGACATAAGCATAACAGATATAACCAAAAGACCTCACCATCAACTATTTTACCATCATACCTAAAATACCAAAATACATAACCACAAACTGTTTTTCCAAATTACATAACCATAATACCAAAATACCAAAGGACCTAAGACCTATAAAAACAGCTTCACTTGGACCTACACCACTTTGACTTGCAGCAAACTGAGTTGCACCATCTTGACCTAAACCAACATGACTTGCACCATCTTGACTTGCACCAATTTGACTTAAACCACTTTGACTTGCATCTGCATCATGTTTTTTCTGTATTTTCTTGCATGTCCTCCTGTTATGGCCTTTGGACTTGCAAATCTCACATGTGACCGTGTTTCCCTTTCTAGTCAACTTTCCCAAATCTGGAATGGGGCTTTCAGTTTCTTGTGTTTGGGTCTGTGTTTGAGTTAATTCCTCCGTGACTTCTTCCTCTTTTTCTTAGGTCTGCCTATCTGGTTATGATGCTTAGGAGGTAACAAAGTGGTGGGGCATCTAGACTTTGGCCATTCATCCCTACCATTTAATGGTTCAATGGTACACTCATAAACAGCTTCCATGTTTCAAACCAGTATGCTTGATCAACCCACCTTTCTGGTATGGGTTCCCCACCTCCATGTAGACCCTAATTCCAGATTGAGCCACTGCGTGCTTGGAGCATACCGGTAAGGTCCCATTTCCTGCATGAGCATGTCCTTTGATCAAGATTAACAGCCCTTTGGTCTAAGCCATGACTAACCTGTACTTTGTTTCTCCAGCCCAAATGCAAGTGTATTGGGAGGCCTCAGCCTTGATTGCATCAAAAACCTTGGTAGGAGCAGGTGTTAAAGGACCATTAGACTTGGCAATAAGCTGTTTGACAACCACAATCTTTTTCATTAGGTATTCTCTAATGAATTCAAGACAGGTGAGGATAGGTTTGTCCCTACCATACACCAGTTGCCTATTAAAGACTTCACAAAAATTGTTCAAGAGTACATCACACTTTGCCCTACCTGTATATGCATAAGATTATGTTAGCAAGGCATACCACTAAAATAAAGAACTTTATTCTACTCATGTCATACCACTAAAATGTGATCTGGACCAATGCTTTGGAGGTATCTGTTTCAACCAGTCATGTAAGTCTTTATCTTCATCCTCAACTGCCTTCATTGCTTTTTCCCAACTTCTTGGTGTAAGGACACTAGCACAACTCCATAACAGATCTTTGTAGACATCACCCTTCCATCTTGTTTTCATATTCTCATGTATATGCCTTAGGCAGAACCTATGTTCTGCTTTTGGATACACCCTTTCTATTGCTAGTATTATACCCTACAGTTAAAAACGTTACATAAGCAAACAATTAAATCCGTTACATAAGCAAACAATTATGTTAACTTATGATACCTACCTTCTGCCTATCACTTATGAAGGTGAAATATGAGTTTGGATCCAGCCCTAGATCATCTCCCAAGCACATCAAAAACCAAGTCCATAAAGCTTTAAACTCTGACTCCACCAATGCATAGGCTACCGGGTAGATGCCATTGTTGGCATCTATACCAACTGCAGTTAAGACCTATCCTGAATAGGGACCCTTCATGAAACATCCATCTAGACCCAACAAATTTCTACCAGCAATCTGAAATCCCCTTTTTTAAGCAGCTAAACAAATGTATATCCTTTTAAACTGCCTTGTTGGAGTATGTGGGTTAGGCTCCCTCTCAACCTCTATTTTTATTGTTGTACCAGGATTAGTCCTAATCAGTTCTTCACAGTAGTCTCTAAGCATGGTATATTGAGCATTATAATCTCCTTGAACTCTCTTTGTTGCCTGAACTTTAGCCCTAAACATCTATTGGATACTAACTTATACCTGGAACTTCTTTTGTATCAGATCTTGTAAGGATCTGAGTGGAATAGTAGGATTACTCTGAATAGTACCTTCTATCTCCTTAGCCAGCCAACCAATAGTGCACAATTTAACATCCCTTGTGTTTAAACAAATGTGCTCTATCAAGAAGGTTTTAACTACCCAAGAGCCGACACTCTTGCTCTTTGATATGTGCAGCAACCAAGGACATTAGGATTTATATCCCATGGTTTATGTTTAGGTTTAACTTTAGGCCCACTTGCACTTTTTGCTGAATTTACAGATACCCCAACCTTTTCTGCATTTGCATATGTACCCCCAGCATTTAATGCAACACCCCCATCTTTCAGCCCTTTTTTTGTTACATCTTCAGCAACAACTCCATCTTTTGGTTCTGATTCACCCCTGACCAGTTTAGGGTTGAAACCCTTACACACTACACGAAACCTGGCTGTATCATTTCTTACTATCATTACTTACCTCCTACTTTCCACTGTGTATTTTTTAACTAACCTTTTTATTTGTTCCTTATTACTAAAGGTTTAACCTGGATAAAAAGGACATCCATCAGTGTTTTTGGTTTTCTTATGCTTCCTCCTATGAGCCCTCATGCTCTTCTGCAACTTTGTGTCATTCTCATCATTGCTCAAACTATCAAATTCTTCTAAGTCAATCTCAACATCCATGTTGACACCATCTCAATATCTAAGTCTGCTCCATCATCACTTAAATCAAAATTACAGCAGCCCTAAACCCATCAATATCAACATCATACTCCTCGACAATGTTATCAACATCCACAATAAAGTCTGAGTCTTCATCAGATGCATAATTATCACCCTCAGCTGCTGCTTTGCCCTTTCCTACATTAGAACACCCGTCTACTTTGGCCTTTCCTACATTAGATCCTTTTCCAAACTTAGAACCCTCACCTATATCACTACTATCATCCTACTCATCGTCACCTACCTTAGGTTCATAATTGCTATCATCCGATCCATCACTACCACTATTTTTATTTCCATCACTACTGACAATCTCTTCAACAATGGGCTCCCCATCACCTGCACTATTGCCATCCCCATCACATACATTTTCATTGATATCATGTTGTGCATTGTTTCTTAATTGCAAACCTTCATAATTTGGTCTAATATGTTCTACAAACACATCAACCAGTTTAGTAGTTCGAGAGAGCTTTAAAAATTCTAGAATATAGACATCACTTAACAGTGGTCTTAGCCCTAAATCCAGATCCTCTCATGGCAACCTATATATAAATCTCATTTCATCCTCTTCTTTAAACCCAATATCCACCATCATTTCCTTTAATACAGTGACTGAAAAGTAGTCCGAGTTAGCCTTGTCAACATAAGTAACCTTACCATTAACATATGTCATTCCAGGAAACTCTGTAAATTCCCCCCCATGGTGTATTTCCATTGAAAAGTTTTCTAGGTAGTTTACTGCATCAATGAACAAATAAACTTCATTTAAGTGATCAATCCATTATCAAAAAGCAGAATTTAGACAAAATGTTGAGTATTTAACATGAAATTACCATATACCTCTTTCTGATTGAAAACATCATCGGGATTACGAACACACCGAGGCTCGTTCATCGTTCAGAAGCTCCCAATGCTCGTTCATAGCTCAATCGGCTCAATCGCCTTTGGATACTGGATGATCGTTATCGTTGTTAGGGTTTTAGGATTGGGGATGGTTTTGACATTGTTATGCTCTGATCAACGAAAGACATGTGTATTAATAGGGAAACATTAAAGAATAAATGAATAAACAATAATGAATAAAGGGTTAATAATAAGAAAAACGAAATGATAAAAATGCCCTTGGCAGACTTAACACATATGGATGAGTTAAGTCAGTTGGACCAAAATGGCAACAAGGAAACCTTTTTGGGTCCAGATGCTAAAAATGAAACCTTTGGACTATACTGTCAAAACAACCCAAACCACAGGGACTAAAATGGCATTTAACTCTAATTTTATCGTAAGATATCAAAATGTGTTTGAATGATTGTTGTTTTATCATGTGTATAACAAGCTTTATTTAGAGATTTTTGAAACGAAGGTTAATTGTCCAATTTATATTGTCTTCTACTTTAAGAATATACCACCTGTCTTAAAGGCAAGCATGACGAGATTCTAGAATTAAATATTTATGAAATAAATCAACTATATCAAATGCAAATTCTAACACAAAGATACCTTGGATATGCATTGGAAAATGGAATATAAGATGAGCGATCTTGGACTATTCCCTAATACTCCTCACTGGATTGAGCGGGCTTCAAGTTAGGGTCGGCTCAACCTTTTTAAGAACCCAAACCATTTTCGTAAACAAATTGTTTTTATTAAGATCCTAACACATGAAATATGATGACACATTTATTTTTATACGATTTCCAAAATGCACACAATGACACATATATTAGAGTTTAAGTGAGTTTTAGTGAAAATAAAAACCTTTCAAAGTGTACTGATATACGAGGGTATTGAAGCATTTCAAATGTTAAAGTTCAGATCTTGACATATAACAAGCTTAGATCCGAAGTGACCGCCATTGTTAGGGTTTCAGAGGTAAGTTCTTGCAAATCTGTAAAACTTTGCGGGCACTTGAAGTATGAGCTAATGGCACTCGCTTAAGTTCTCATTGTCCATAAGTTGTGAGTACTGGGGGTGCTCTCTATTTGCCAAGCACTCGATATTTTGGTATGCGCATTCAAAGTTCTTACAAACTATACTACGAGTACTTGAAGTACTCGCATATGGCAAGGTGTTTGCAAATGCTTATAGTATTTGCAGTACACTATAGTATTCACAGTTGTCTGGCTGACCCTTTTCACATGTGACCATTAACCAGGTTTGACTTGATTGTCCGGGGTTTGGGGAAGGACAGCACAACAAGTTTATAGTAAACGTATGTAGCTATACTTTTAGGTGAGTTCTAGATGCCCTCTTTTACGACTATTTTGGGTTGAAGTGCATGCTATCTTAAATGGTTATAGTCTTTGTTGTATTAGTTTGCTAGCTATTATGTGTAGATCGATGTTATATGCTTAATATTGTATAATTAAAGTTATAGGTTAAATGATGGATGATTGATGTTAAGCGATTTGATGATTGATGGAAACGTATTAGCGCGATGACATAGCAAGCATGATGTCTTATATCAGTGTAAGTCAATGTGCATGTTTGAGGTTAAGATTTGGTTTGATGACAGTTATTGAACGTTTTAATTAATTAATTGTTAACACCTTGTTTTATGAAAACTAGGACTCACTCAATATAGTTGACTTGTTAGCATGCGTGCCAGGTTAATTGGACATTAATGCTTGATAGGAGGTCCACTACACAGAATGAAGGCTACTAGGGGTGCAAACGAGCCAAGCCCGAGCTTGAGCTCGATTAACATATGAGAGCTTGAGCTTGACTTGGTTCGAAAGCTCGATCTTGGCTCTTTAGTAGTTTCTTGAGCTCGAGCTCGGGCTCGACTCGTTTATTATCTATTCATTAATATATATAATAGACTCGTTGAGGCTTGCGAGCTTGATAATTCGGGCTTGGGCTCGTTTACTAAACAAGCTTACTTTTTCCTTCGGGCTCGACTCGTAAATAAGTTTAAATAAGTTTAGTTCGGCACGTTTACTAGACAACTTTATATTAGGGGTAATATTATACCAAAACTTGATGAAGCTCGACAAGCCTGCCGAGCTTCACATGCCGGGCTCGAGCTCGGCTCGATAAAGCTTGGCTCGTTTGCACCCTACCCAAAAGTCCGACATCTTATCCACCCTAGATGACTTGTTTTTTTTATTGATTGTTTGTTTAAATTTAGTGACTGAATGATGCGGGCCCAAGTGCAGAAGATCGGGCCATGACGTTTCTGGAGGCCCATGATCGGGCTACCAAGGGTGTTTTACGAAAATGAGCATAACTTTGGCTACGAGTCTCCATTTTGGGCGTTTGACCAGTCAAATCGAAACTTGAAATGAGGGGCACAATGTGGCAAGCCAAGTTTTGGTCCCAAAAAAGGTGTTCTAATAGGAGTTTTGGACACTTTTAAGTTTTTACGGTCTTTTATGTATTTGGTTTTTGGGCTTGTGTTTGGCCTTTTGTCTTTTTGAGGCCCATTTCGAATTTCGGTTGTTATTTGTGTTCTTGAGATGCAATTTGGATGGTCAATCAATCAGTTTATGCGATACTCACTTTTCACTTCAAATTCTTGCCCTTTGAGTTGAATTTTGGGGATTTGAGGAAGAACATCACGGGTATTCGTAGACTCAACGTGATTTGCTCTTTGTTATCTATCACTTGCTACATCACTTAATGTCCTTGACGTTTGATGTATCGGTTGCTGGTTATGACACTTTTCAGTTTAAGAACCATGTGTGATGCTTGAAACTAGTTTACGGCCTCCAAGGTTTGGAGTCATACACTATATGTACATGAATTTGCATTATTAGTGTACAACTCCAATTGTGTTGTAATCTTTGTATCTAAATATGAATGGAAAAAGTCTATTAGGAATGTGTATCCTCCAAATACTTTCATCTTCAACCATAACTAGAGGTGCTCAACAAATCGAGTTATTCTAGATTTAAATTTATGAAGTTGTATTTGAATTCGGTTTGAAATTTGATTACTCAATTTGAATTTGTATTTGAATTCAACTTAGGTGTCCATAAGCTTTGCCATTGGTTAGTGTGCAAAGTTTTAGAAAGACAACTTTTGAACTGGTTAGTGTAAAACACAACTGAGGTAGATTTTTTCAAAACCTTAAACTTACTTAAGGCTGTTCCTTTTTTCAAATAATCAAATTCTTATGGTTGTAAATCTGATTCAAACAAATGGTTATTCATGAACCACTATGCATGAGCTAGTCGTTTTGACTATTATACATGTATCAATAGTTTTTCCCGCCAAAACAAAACATGTCAATTTTCATTAAAGGGTATAAATGTGAAGTTAGTAAACTTTTTTCTAAACAAATGCAGCAAATGATACCCTAGTTAGTGTGTACTAGTTATAAACTTGATCTAGGGATACGAACATATCTTTTTTCAAATATTATATACTCACAAATTCATTATGTTGTTGCTCAGTATTTTGCCTAAAACTGAGTATCATGTACTACCAAAAAAAAAAAAAAAACAACCATAGCCTGTAAATATGTATACTCACAAATTCATTATGTCGTTGCTCAGTATTTTGCCTAAAACATGTACTAAAAAAAAAAGAAAAAACAACCATATCCTGTAAATTCTCAACCAAAACTATTGGTAGTGGCTAGGTGGGTGGATGTAAACAAACCATACCTTTATCTCTAAGGATGACAATGAGCCTGGTATGACTAATCTCATACCCATACCCGATTGTATAATCTCGTCTCATACCCGGCCTATTACTCGTCGGTATTTGACGGGTATTTACCCACCGGGTATCGGGCATACCCGCAGGTATCGAGTATACCCGTTAGGATTTTCGTGTACAAATTTTTGATTTTCCTTTATAACTTTATGTTTTAAAAATTTATATTATATATTAAATTCTGATAAATAATATACATATCATTATCATCATAATAATATTTGATATATTTAAAAATATATGTATATATATATACACACACACATGAATAATGCCATAAAAATATATATTTCAAATAAAAGTTTATTTTTTAAATAATAAAGCTATAAGAATGAAACACTACTAACGAATATGAATACTTAAAAGTTTTCGAGAATATATTTAGGGTAAACGGGTGTATAGTTTTGGGTAATCATGTAGGGTATCATCTAATTCCATACCCGGAAAATATTTTTTCCATACCTATACCCAGCCCAATACCCGTCAAGTATCAAGTATACCCATCCCAAATGCTTCGGGTTTCAGATATCCCCGTCAGACTCAGGTATTTTATCATCCGTATCTATCCCAAAGGACCATTAAGGTTGCTTCCAACAAATCACTTTGCTTTTCATGAAATCTACGCAACCTGAAACCATGAAACCAAAAGTACTAAAAATCAAATATTAGTTAGTTGCTTATAACAGGAAAAATGGTGAAAATGTATAGTTGTAGTATAAAACATCATATAGACACGAAGAAAAGACGAAGGTACATGAAAAGGCCACCAAAAGTATAGCAAAAAAAGTAAGCCCGTAAGGTAATGAAAGATAAGACAAATCATTACACTTCCCCGAATAGTCCTAACGTTAATAAAATGTTTTCACGAAGTCGTATCCTCAATCATGTGCTCCGAGAGGTGCAAGTCTAGTAAAAATCACATGTCAGTTTGGGTATGTCTTTACTACTCCTCCCCTTCTTAGTAAGTGTATTTTTTCATAACCCTAACCGGTGTTGTTGTCTATCTCTTCTTTAAATGCCCTAAATGGTCATCTTAGTATATTATTCATTGTCTTATTTGATATATTAGTCACCCATAATCTTTCTTGAAAGAACTCATTTCTTATCCATACTAACTCCGTGTGCCCACACATCCACCTCATCATTTTCATCCCTGCTACCTCCAGTTTACACGCATGAGCCTTCTTGATGACCCAATAATTTGTTTTATATAACATAGTTGGTCGGATTGTAACCTTATAAAATTTCCCCCCAGTTTACCTGGGAACATCAAATTGCACAATACCCATACAACTACTTTCCAATTACACCATTAACCTGGACGCGTTGGGCTACATCACTACCTATGTTCCCATCACTCTGTACAAGTGATCCTAAATTGTCACACCCCGATTTCCACGTTTACCCGATGGGCCCGGTTGGGGAATATCGTGACTTAGTTGATAACATCATAACCAAACAAACACAGCACATCGAAAGTCTTGGATTTAAATTACTATTACAAACCGAGCGTCCAAAGTTCAAAAATAAATTACAAGGCTTGTAATGAAAAGATCCACAAGCGGATCGAAATAAATATATACAAAGTAATTGTTCAACAGACTTTAAGCAACCTAGAGACTTTCAAAATCCTCTATCGTCACTATAGCGCAGCTCCCGATCTATTGCGTGTTGCCACCTGTAACTTGGTCTTTTGAAAATACGTCAGTTTTCACTGGTAAATACTAATAACCGACTCATTTTGTAAGCATTTATTTAAAATGTTTTTTGGTGCACTTGGCACATTTTATAAATAACTTGGGATAGTTCAAAATGACATTGTTTACAGTTTTACATGTTTGTCAATATATATGGAGTCCGGTGTAGAAACCGAATAACCTGATTAACCGACACGCCACTTAAATAATCCACCAATGGGATTCAATATTTTATTTAGCATTAGCGTCTGTCAGGTGTATGCCTACACCCCGCGCTTAAGGTCGTGGCCATTAATAACTTAAATGAGCCAAGGATATCCCAGACACGGTCGTGTTAATTGTCACACCCCGACCCGCAGCGGAATAAGAGTCGGGGCATAATTGAGTTATCACCAAAGCTCATGATGTTTACTAATATGTTTCATATTTATTAAATTCAAATTACATTTCAACGATCCAAGTCAAATTCATACAATACAAGGAAAGGAAAAATTAACTAAAACAATCCATAATCTAAACTGGTTTATTCTTCTATGCCGCCCTATATGTTTCTTGCTTCAACTTGATCACCTGTATCATGTGTAAAAATGGGAAATTTTGGGTCAACAAAAGTTGGCGAGTGAACCTTGTTAAAAACATTTGTTATTAATTCATTATTGTAATTAATTTAGGAAAATTGTGCAATAATCATATATGAACAAATGTATGTAAACATAACGATCACAAACCACCTTGCTTAAGCATGAAATAAGAATGACAATGTATATGTTGGCAACGTCCCGTTCACGCTCATAGGTAATGGGGAACTGACGGTCTATGCTAATGTATGTGAGATCAAGGCTCAATCAAACGGAGCCGATCTTATGTTGGCAACGCCTGGTTCACGCTCATAGGTAATGGGGAACAGCTCACGCTCATAGGTAATGGGGAGCGGCGGCCTATGAAATGCATGTACTGAAAATGATAAATTAAATCTAAACTTCAATCACACAAACAACTGATACACATTGAATACACATTTGATCATGAACATGATGGATGCACAAGTGTTTAATTATAATAAATAAATAGCGACACATGATACACCCAAAATGTGATTAAAACGGGGAATTTGTAGAGATTCACTCATCTTGGGTGCGTTTGTTTGAAGGTGTTGAATGCGCACGAGTTTAGAGGATTGATCGACGAGAGATAACTAACCTAATTAATAACGAAAAGGTACGGTAAGTATGTGGATTTTATTAACTATTTTAATAGGATTTTTGGATATATTTTTGTGAGTTTAAGGCTACTTTCTAACTTTAAAAACGTTATTTTTAAGTATTTTTAATTGATTTTTAAATTAAATTATTAAATAAAAATAATAAAAAATGTTGCCTTTTTGACTTTGACCGTTGACCGTTGACCATGACTGTTGACCGTTGACCGGTTCGGTCGGTTATATTGTTGCACTGAGTGAGGTTCGAACCGGTGACCTCCCGTATGCGTGCACGCAGCTCTACCAACTGAGCTACGTGTCTAACCCGAAATAATTCTGTTTTTAATTATACTTATATACTATTTAATTTAATCCGAAAATCATTTATTTTTAAAAAGGATTTTAAATGTATCGAACCGGTGCTGACCACAGGTCTCGAACCCGGGACCTGTGGGTTAACGTGCACACAGTCCACCGCTGGACTGTGTGTCTAACCTGGTTAATAATCTGATTTTTATTATACTTAACATGATTTTGTGGGTTAACCCGGTTCAGTTAAAAAGGCATTTTTATTTCAAGAGAGTAAGGTTGGGACAGGAATCGAACTCGCGTCGTATGTGTATTTGTTTGCCTACAGTCCACCGCTGGACTGTGTGTCTAACCCGTTCATAAAACTGTTTTTAATTAATCTTATATTATAACCCGTCTTCGTCTTCTTCGTTAAACTTTACCCAGAAAAACAAAGTCCGACTGTTTTGACCGATTTATGTCTAATTTGATTTTCAAACATTATAAGTATTTGAAAGGAAATGAATGGAGAGAGTTTGGGGAAAAGGAGGTACCGATCAGTGTCTTTCACAGAACTCCGGCAAGGATTCGTCGGCTCGGTTTGTGAACTTCGGCTGTTAGGATCAATTAATAGTTCTGTTCGATTAGTTATGAAATTGAGGTACTTAAACAAGGATTGACAGGAGTTTGAAGGGTTATACCGATTCACAGCGCGATATCAGAAATTTCAGAGATTTTCCTGCGAGAGTTGAATATTCCGGCTACGTCGTCTGGGATTGATTCTGATGGTGGATTTGTGTTAGTGACAGTCTAATCAATTGATTGAAACAGAAAGAGTCGAAGGAATTACCGTGTGGATGTGAGTCTCGGTTTTCCAGCGAAAGTCCGGTTATGGCAGGATATTTCCGGCGAGTGAATTTTCGTCGAGAAAAGGTGCGATTTTGAGCAAAAAGGCTACCAGTGGATTGTGGGTGATTTTATAGGGAAAAATCGAGACTCATGGGGTCTGATTTCAGTCTCGATTCATGGTCAGCCGTTCTCCGGCGGTTACGACTGATGTCGCGGGTTCAGACATCGGTTATAACCGACGTTGGGGTTAATTCTTCGGTTAAACTAGAAGAAACCATCAATTATCGGCGAAATCGTCGGGATTTCCGATGACTGCGAATTTGGGCGCGACTTTGACTGGATTTGATTTCCGTGTTTTATTATTTGAATTAATTGTTTCGATATGTTACCAAATAATCAAAGTGGCGGAGTGGTTGGATGTGTGAGAGTTAAGACTTGTGGATTTCCGGCTGACCCGGGTTCGACTCCCGGCAGCCGGTTTTCCTTTTTAATTATTTTCTTTTACTTTTTAACATTCATAATTTATATGTTCTAATTTGTTTATTAATTATGTATCGTTTAAAATTAAAATAAGTCATAAATAAACAACAAAAGTTTAAAACTGATTTGTTCGGTTAATAAACGAAGCGGGTTTTGAAAACCCGTTTTTCGAAGGATGTTACATTAACCCCCAATGTTTAAGTTATCAAACAATACAGAATAAAACGGGTTATGAAGATTTAGTAAATCACAATCCGGTAACATGATCCCATACCCGACCAAGCGGTATTATTATACCATATCCCAAGCCCATATAGGGAAAATAAGTTAAAAGTATTTACCTGAGCAAAATTTTCAAATAGATAAATAACTCAGGTGAATATTCAAAAAGTAAGCTTAGATGGCAATCTACCGGGAGGCTCTTAGTCTAGAAATGATGGTGTTTATAACCAATTAGAATGCTAACGGGTCCTATCTACTTTGTAGACTCGAACCGGGTAGCTTAAAGATAATAACGGTACTAAACACTAGCTTAAGCGATGACCGGAATAGAATATAGTTTAAACCCGACAAGTACGAAGACTTGTTTAACGTGGTTAACATGCTACATTCTGGATTTTGAATATAAAAATGATAAGGTTAAACCCGTTTCGGTTAATTGAGGTAAACTAGTCACGTGGACTTAACCGTACGCATATAAGCGAAACTGGGTAACCGGATGAGTCGTATACAAGTTTCATATGCCATTATATTTAAAACATGTTGTAATATCAGTAGGATATCAACATGTATGCCCGTTATAGTTTTAAAATCAAGCTACGCTTCAAAAGGGCGTTTTGGTCATTATAAAACATAATTTACGATCACTTTTGCAAAAACTCAGTTATGACCAGATTTATAACATCAAGATATGTTAATTACATTAACATATCAGTACTTAACTCATTTGCACGCTCATTATATAGTTAAAACCTTATTTTTAACAAAAAGGGCATTTTAGTCGACTTTAGGCAAAATAACGGAACTTGCAATAAAAACTCGGATTACTACATGACCATGAAGTATAAATCCAGAGGGTTATACTACAACATAACATGGTCATAATGTAACTTAGAATCAGTAACCTAAGTTGTTAATTCGGGTCAGAACCGAAAGTCAAAGTAGAAGTCAAACTTCACGACTTGAACCGACCTTAGACTTGGACTTGACAGGCCGAACATGTTTACACATGTTCTAATAATTATTACCAAGTTGTTTAAGTGTTAAAACATATTTTATAACACCTACATTATCATATATGAATTTTTTTTCAAATCTGACCCAGTTTGACTTTTTATTAATAACTTTGACCCGTCAATTGACCAAGCAAACGTGGTAATTAGGAGGTGCCCATTTTTAGGGATTAACACCTGCCTAATTACGATCACGTAGCCATGTTCGTTACGAACATTGGCTGGACCGTAATGGTCTTAGCCGAAAGTCAAAGCGTTTTTACGTCAACGCTTTGACTTAGGCTTAAAGCCTAATAAAACTTAAAGGAAATGGTTGGAACGCTTACAAGTGATTCAAAGAAAATATTAGAACTCGGGGGAGGTCTCCTTAAGCCAGGAAACAACTCCAAGAGAGAGTAGAGGAGAAATGAGGTGAATGAGCAAGTAATGAAGCTCAACATTGAGCTCTATTTATAGTTGAAGGAGATAGATTTAGATCAATCCAAGTGTTGAGGGTTAAATTAGGATCACTCCAGGTGTAGTATGAGGTGTCTAATACCAGGCATGAGGCCATGGTTTCGAAATTCAGGAGCTGAAGTGGTTTGAGTGGTGGCCAAGGCTGCAGGCTACAGCTGGCATGCAGAATTCTGCGAAATGCATGCTCACGCCACGCGAGGGAACAACGTGTCCCTGGCGCGACACGCGGGGGTGACCGTTTCACAAAATTTTCAATTTTGGTCCCTGGACTTCCCAACTTCCATATTTTGACATAAAAGCATGTTTTATTCAATATAGCACCTGTTTGGCATTCTCGGGAGTATAACCGAACATCATTAAGCTCCGAGTTCGTTAAAAGGTCACTCAGTGGCATAGATTAAGCATGTTGACACGTTTAACCCCTCAACTTTAATATTCACCACTCAGAGGTTATAAAATAACGTTGGCGATTTTAGTCCCTCTCGTCTAGCACACGGCATACGACGATCAGCGGGACACGTGTCGAAATTTTATAGGACGTAAAAACACAGGGTGTTACATCCTCACCCCCTTAAAAGAAATCTCGACCTCGAGGTTTATTCAAAAAGGTAGGGGTACTCAGGACCTCGTCGAGCATCCCACTTGACCTTTACAATAGGCACGTGCTTTCTACGAAGCTTCTTAACCTAACGATCTTTAATCGCTATCGGTTTCTCAATGAAACGCAGGTTTTCGTCTATTTGCACATCCTCGTGCGGCATTGCTAGCGACTCATTGGCTAGACATTTCTTTAAGTTTGAAATGTGGAATACATCATGAATTCCACTTAGCTTTTCAGGTAACTTGAGCTTGTAAGCTACGGACCCGACTCGTTCGATAATCTCAAACGGTCCTACATATCTTGGGCTTAACTTGCCCTTTTTACCGAATCGCATGACGCCTTTCCAAGGCGACACCTTCAGTAACACTTTGTCCCCAATTTGGAACTGTAGAGGTTTGCGCCTCTTTTCCGCGTAGCTCTTTTGCCTATCTCGGGCAGTTTTGAGACGGTCGCGGATTTACAAGATTTTATCTGTTGTTTCTAGAACTATCTCAGGTCCTGTTAGTTGGGCTTCCCCAACTTCCGCCAAACAGACGGGCGTTCGACACTTTCTCCCATACAAGGCCTCAAAAGGTGCAGCCTTGATGCTTGTATGATAACTGCTATTATAGGAGAATTCAATCAAGGGTAGGTGGTCGTCCCAACTACCACCTAAGTCGATCACACATGCTCGAAGCATGTCCTCAAGAGTTTGAATGGTACGCTCACTCTGTCCGTCAGTTTGCGGATGATAAGCGGTACTGAAGTTCAATCGAGTGCCAAGAGATTGTTGGAAGCTTTTCCAAAAATGAGAGGTGTATCTTGTATCTCTATCGGATACAATAGACACCGACACTCCATGTAGGGACACGATCTCGTCCACGTATATCTTAGCTAATTTGTCCGAACTAAACATTTCTTTGATTGGCAAGAAATGTGCTGACTTAGTTAGCCTATCCACTATGACCCAAATCGTGTCATTACCACGCTTGGTCTTTGGCAACTTGGTGATCAAATCCATAGTTACCATTTCCCATTTCCAAGTGGAATCTCAAGCTGTTGTAGAAGTCCTGACGGTTTCTGATGTTCAGGTTTAACTTGTGAACACGTCAAGCACTTAGCTACATAGGTGGCTATGGATTTCTTCAAACCCATCCACCAATAATTTGATTTTAAGTCCTGGTACATCTTATCACCTCCCGGGTGAATAGAGTACTTAGTGTTATGCGCTTCCTGGAGGATCAAGTCTCTAAGTCCCCCAAATACTGGAACCCAAATTCGTCCATTGAATCTGAGGATTCCATCATTTCCAGGTATTAACTGTTCGACAGTTCCACCTAATTCCTCATTTGCAATATTAGCCTCCATTAGGGCTTGCTTCTGCGCATCAAGTAGCTTTTCGGTCAAACTGTTTCTGACTTCAATGCTTTTGGCGTTAATCCTTAAAGGCTTAATCCTTTCTTTGCGGCTTAAGCGCATCAGCGACTACATTTTCCTTGCCGGGATGGTATCGGATTTCACAATCATAATCATTAAGGGTTTCCATCCAACTGCGTTGTCGCATATTCAAATCCTTTTGATTGAACAAATGTTGGAGGCTTTTGTGATCGGTGTATATAATACACTTGGTTCCGTATAAATAATGCCTCCAAAGTTTAAGTGCGAATACAACGGCACCCAACTCCAAATCGTGGGTGGTGTAATTCTTTTCATGCACTTTGAGTTGTCGTGATGCGTAGGCGATCACTTTGCCTTTTTGCATAAGCATACATCCCATACCAGTGTGTGATGCATCACAATAAACGACAAACTCCTCAATGCCTTCTGGCAAGGTTAGAACTGGAGCATTGCCCAGCTTTTGCTTCAAGGTCTCGAAAGATTCCTGCTGCTTTGGACCCCAATCGAATTTGATATTCTTGTGGTCAAAGCAGTCAGGGGAATGGCTATCCTTGAAAAATTTTCAATGAATCTTCTATAGTAACCAGCCAGTCTTAGGAAACTGCGTACTTCTGAAGGTGTTTTCGGTGCTTCCCAATTTATTATCGCTTCAATCTTGGCGGGATCGACTTGAATACCATGCTCACTAACCACATGTCCAAGGAATTGGACTTCGCGAAGCCAAAATTCGCATTTGGAGAATTTAGCATATAACTTCTCCTTTTCTAATAATTCTAGGATACACCTTAAATGTTTCGTGATCGGTTTGATTATGAGAATAGATAAGTATGTCGTCAATGAAGACAATGACAAACTTGTCTAAGTAAGGCTTGCAGTCTCTATTCATGAGATCCATGAATGCTGCTAGTGCATTAGTGAGCCCGAAAGGCATCACTAGAAACTCATAATGTCCATATCTTGTCGTGAAGGCGGTTTTTGGGATATCTTCACTCCTAACCTTTAACTGATGATATCCCGATCTTAAATCTATCTTTGAGAAGTAACTTGCCCTTGTAGTTGATCGAATAGATCGTCGATCCTGGGCAAAGGGTATCGATTCTTGATCGTTATTTTGTTAAGCTCACGGTAGTCAATGCACATACGCATTGAACCATCCTTCTTTTTAACAAATAAGATTGGAGCTCCCCATGGTGACGAACTGGGCTGTATGAAGCCTTTTTCCAAAAGTTCATCAAGCTGAGTTCTTAATTCCTTCATTTCTGTTGGTGCTAAACGGTAAGGTGCTCTCGCAATAGGTGCAGATCCAGGTAGAATGTCGGTCCTAAACTCGACTTGTCTATCCGGGGGTAGACCGGGTAATTCCTCAGGAAAGACATCTGGGTAGTCTGAGATAACGGGTATATCTTCAATCTTTGGCTTAGGTTCATCGACAGTTACTTGTACCATATAGATGACACAGCCTCTCTTCATGCATCGGGATGCCTTAATCATGACAACTTTTTCTGGAAACCCGTAGTGCATATCTCCAAAGATGGTGAGCATTTCACCGGATGGGGTTTTGATCTCGATTAGTTTCTTATCACAGGCAATGCAGGTTTGGTTATGGGATAACCAATCCATGCCTAAGACTATATCAAACCCCGCCAATTTCATTGGCAGAAGAGAGATAGGAATCAAATGATTCTTGATGGATATAAAGCATCCATCCATAATGGATGAAGCGGTTTCTATGGTTCCGTCGGCAAGTTCTACCTCTTATGTTATGTCTAGAGTTCTTACAGGCAAGTTTAATAATTGGCTAAACTTATGGTCAACATATGACTTATCACCCCGAATCAAATAGAACTCTAGCAAAGGTGTCGTTGATGAGGAAAGTACCTGTTATGACATTATTGTCATTGACAGCCTCTCGGGCGTTCATCTGAAAGGCCCGAGCATTGCTTTTCTTAGCTCCACTAGACTTTGTATTATCATCCTTCCCATTCTTGGAGCAGTTTGTTTTTATGTGGCCTTTCTCACCACATTTGAAGCAAGTGGCATCCTTAATATTCCTGCACTCCAGGATCTTGTGTCCCGTTTTCTTACAAATCCCACAAGGCTTAGCCTTTGGGTCATACCTACACTGGCCTCCGTGCCTCTTGTTGCAGATTTTACATTCAGGTCTATCCTCAGACCTATTCTGATTTTATATGGGATTCAAACTTTCCTTTCTTTTTAAACCGTTGGGAGTTATCATCCTCCATTTTCCTCTTTCCCTCGGCTTCCTTTCGGGTCGACATTCTCCTCACATAGTCTTGAGTGAGAGACAAGGCTAGTTCAATAGCCGATTTATAAGTGTTAGGCTGAACAGCCTTAACTAAGCTCCTGATCTCTGGAGCTAAAGCATTGATGAAGCGTGCGATGCGCTTAGGTTCTGGCGTGACCAGATAAGGTACTAGCCGGGAGTATGAGTCGAAGTCGGTAACAAACTTCCGACAATCGAGGTTCTTCATTGTGAGAGTAAGGAAATCCATCTCAATCTTTTCCACCTCATGCGGTGGACAGTAAGTGTCCTTGACTAAGTCCACAAATTGGGACCATCCCAAGTTATACAGGTGGACTTTTCCCGAAGATTTCATTAATGCCTTCCACCATATTAGGGCGCTACCCTTGAATGATTGAGATAAAACTTCACGATATCCTTATCAGCACAGCCACTGATATCTACTACTGTCTCGATTTCATCTAGCCATCTTAGGGTCTCAATGACCCCTTTCTCTCCGTTGAAGTCTCGTGGCTTGCACGAGACAAAGTATTTATAGGAGCAGCCGTTAGAGGGAGTGCTGGTTTTATCATGGATTTCTTTCTTTTTAGCCTCATTCTTCACACTCGAGGAATGTACAGATCCCTCCTTCTTCTCAGAGGTGGGAGGTTTTGAGACAGCCTTTGATACTGTCTAGAGCGGGTAGCACTCGACATAATAAATTTCTCTAAGGCTTTTTCCATAGCCTTGCTTACGGCTGCATCAATGCGAGCCTGGAATTCATCTTCATTCATGACTATATTTGTCCTATTCGGATCATCATCGTTATGATGGCTACTAGCACCGTCTGAATGAGCCATAACGCTTCGGTACTATATGGTGAATTAGGAATCTTATGAGTTAGCCATGGTATGATTAAACCATTTAGGCTTTAGCATTACATTGAATGCTTTGTGTATAACCCAGGTCCAAAAGGACCATCAAGAAATTTCTTTTGGAATTTATGGTGGGGCGACAAAATCGAATCAAAATCGAGACGCTCGCCAAAAGACGTAACAAGATTGCACATACAATCAAAATTTGAAATTTCATTAAAACGGTAAGGATTACATAATTGCCTCTAAAGAGGTCTTAGTGCAAAATTTAGTTCGCGCAGGGACTATAATAAGAAAAACATACCCACGCAGGGGCTTAAAGGAAATAATAATGTCCATGCAGGGACTTTTTGAAATTAAAATTATATAAACAAGAATACAAGATCTACTCATTCCTCCCTTTTACGACTTTGTAAAGCTTTTTGATAAATTTGGTCGTTTTCTTCTCCGACTTCTTTACTAGTTGCCGCATCTCCCTGACTTGTTCCAAGGCCTCGTTAATGGCCTCGAGTTCTACTTGTGGTTGGGGTTGAGGCTGAGGCGGAGGTGGTTGCGGCTGATGCATACCTGGATGTGTGTAGGTATATGGTGGATACCCGGTAGCCGAATAAGGAGGGTGAGAAGGTGGGTAACTAGGGTAAGAAGAATGATAAAGGGCGTTGTGCATGGCTGCTTCCAGGTACGGATCGTATGAAGGAGCAGTGAAATCAGCACCATATCCAGATAAATCTGGATAGGTGGGAATCAGGTTACCAAATCCCGATGAAGATGGCTGAACTGCCGGTTGGGGTATCGGATCAACAGTAGGTTGTGGGGTTGGAACCGCCACAGGTGAAGTGTTTGAGGGCCCACCCATTTGTGGGTCCTCGAGGATGATAGGGTAAGATGGTGGCAAAGGTGGTAGCGAACCCGACCTTTGACCAGCACGTATAGACATGCGCGCTCCACGCCTTCGGCGCGATTGTGATGATGATTCAGGTGGTGGCTGAAGTTGATCCACCTGTTGCATATCTACATCCTCTTGGTGAGGATGGGGTGATGGGGCTTGATGATGGGGAGTGCTGTGGTACGAGGGCGTGTTGACAAACACATATTGTGTCCATCTTTGCTCATAATCATCAGGACCTCGAAACGGGGATCCCGCCAAAGAGTTTGAGCCACTAGACAACTCGATAGGGTGTCCATAGGATCCGGTTTGTGGGAATTCTTCCGGATCGGAGTCCTCCTCCATATGGGTGGGTGAGTCAACTGGAGGGGTTTCTGGTGCGGGTTGGTTGACAGGGTTATCGAAATAAGAGGTGAAGTATCCTAATGTGAATGAGAATGTGAATGGTGGGATTGGTGGGTGTGGTGAGAGTGGTAAGAATGCTGGGAGTGCGAATGAGGTGGAGAATATTCGTGTGATATTGAATGTCTGTAAGGTTCAAAAGGAAACGAGGAATCTCCGGATCCCTCGTAAGGATTGTAATCGGGCAAATTAGCTGCTCCGGCTAGAGATGGTCTATAAGGTGGTCTGAAGGATGGTCCGGTCATAGAGGGTCCGCCCCTCATGGGTCCCTTGCCCTTGCCTCCGTGCCTAAATTTTGGCGGCATGCTTCCTGTAACAATAAAAGTTAAAACAAAGCAAAACAATAATAATAACTTCATAATGAAATGAGTACTCTTAGGTCAAAGCCTAGACATCAGAAGTCTAAGAAATGTGCTATTGTTATTTTCGAGATTAAACACAAAAAGGCTAGTGTTTAATTCACTCAAACGTTGGCTCTGATACCAACCTGTCACACCCCGATTTCCACGTGTACCCGGTGGGGCCGGTTGCGGAATATCGTGACTTAGTTGATAACATCATAACCAAACAAACACAGCACAGCGAAAGTCTTGGATTTAAATTACTATTACAAACCGAGCGTCCAAAGTTCAAAAATAAATTACAAGGCTTGTAATGAAAAGATCCACAGGCGGATCGAAATAAATATATACAAAGTAATTGTTCAACAGACTTTAAGCAACCTAGAGACTTGCAAAATCCTCTATCGTCACTATAGCGCAGCTCCCGATCTATTGCGTGTTGCCACCTATAACTTGGTCTTTTGACAATACGTTAGTTTTCACTGGTAAATACTAATAACCGACTCATTTTGTAAGCATTTATTTAAAATGATTTTTGGTGCACTTTGCACATTTTATAAATAACTTGGGATAGTTCAAAATGACCTTGTTTACAGTTTTACATGTTTGTCAATACATATGGGGTCCGGTGCAGAAACCGAATAACATGATTAACCGACACGGCTCTTAAATAATCCCAATGGGATTCAATATTTTTTTAGCATTAGCGTCTGTCAGGTGTATGCCTACACCCCACGCTTAAGGTCGTCGCCATTAATAACTTAAATGAGCCAAGGATATCACAGACACGGTCGTGTTAACCCCCAATGTTTAAATTATCAAGCAATATAGAATAAAACGGGTTATGAAGATTTAGTAAATCACAATCCGATAACATGATCCCATACCCGACCAAGCGGTATTATTATACCGTATCCTAAGCCCATATAGGGAAAACAAGTTAAAAGTATTTACCTGAGCAAATTCTTCAAATAAATAAATAACTCAGCCGAATATTCAAAAAGTAAGATTATATGACAATCTATCGGGAGGCTCTTAGTCTGGAAATGATGGTGTTTATAACCAATTAGAATGCTAACGGGTCCTATCTACTTTGTAGACTCGAACCGGGTAGCTTAAAGATAATAAGGGTACTAAACGCTAGATTAAGCGATGACCGGAATAGAATGTAGTTTAAACCCGACAAATACGAAGACTTGTTTAACATGGGTAAACATGTTACCTTCTGGATTTTGAATATAAAAATGATAAGGTTAAACCCGTTTCGGTTAATTTACGTAAACTAGTCACGTAGACTTAACCGTACGCATATAAGCGAAACTGGGTAACCGGATGAGTCGTATACAAGTTCCATATGCCATTACATTTAAA
The DNA here is from genome assembly GCA_947069175.1 of Scalesia atractyloides. NCBI lineage: Eukaryota > Viridiplantae > Streptophyta > Magnoliopsida > Asterales > Asteraceae > Scalesia > Scalesia atractyloides. Next base: position 34,094,324 of record CAMTDV010000021.1, read on the forward strand.
ACATGTTGTAATATCAGTAGGATATCAACATGTATGCCCGTTATAGTTTTAAATCAGGTTACGCCTCAAAAGGGCGTTTTGGTCATTATAAAACATAATTTACGATTACTTTTGCAAAAACTCAGTTATGACCAAATTTATAACATCAAGATATGTTAATTACATTAACATATTAGTACTTAACTCATTTGCACGCTCATTTATAGTTAAAACCTTATGTTTAACAAAAATGGCATTTTAGTCGACTTTAGGCATAATAACGGAACTTGCAATAAAAACTCGGATTACTACATGACCATGAAGTATGACTCCAGAGGGTTATATTACAACATAACATGGTCATAATGTAACTTAGAATCAGTAACCTAAGTTGTTAATTCGGGTCAGAACCGAAAGTAAAAGTAGAAGTCAAACTTCACGACTTTCGGTTGCGAACCGACCTTAGACCTGGACTTGACAGGCCGAACATGTTTACACATGTTCTATTAATTATTACCAAGTTGTTTAGTGTTAAAACATATTTTATAACACCTACATTATCATATATGAATTTATTTTCAAATCTGACCCAGTTTGACTTTTTATTAATAACTTTGACCCGTAAATTGACCAAGCAAACATGGTAATTAGGAGGTGCTCCTTTCTAGGGATTAACAACTACCTAATTACGATCACGTAGCCATGTTCGTTACGAACATTGGCTGGACCGTAATGGTCGTAGCCGAAAGTCAAGGCGTTTTTACGTCAACGTTTTGACTTTGGCTTAAAGCCTAATAAAACTTAAAGGAAAGGGTTGGAACACTTACAAGTGATCCAAAGAAAATATTAGAACTCAGGGGAGGTCTCCTTAAGCCAGGAAACAACTCCAAGAGAGAGTAGAGAAGAAATGAGGTGAATGAGCAAGGAATGAAGCTCAACATTGAGCTCTATTTATAGTTGAAGGAGATGGATTTAGATCAACCCAAGTGTTGAGAGTTAACTTAGGATCACTCCAGGTGTAATATGAGGTGTCCAATGCCAGGCATGAGGCCATCGTTACGAAATTCAAGAGTTGAAGTGGTTTGAGTGGTGGCCAAGGCTGCAAGTGGCATGCAGAATTCTGTGAAACGCATGCTGTCAAGCCACGCGAGGGAACAACATGTCCTTGGCGCGACACGCGGGGTTGACCATCTCTCAAAATTTTCAATTTTGGTCCCTGGACTTCACAAACTTCCATATTTTGACATAAAAGCATGTTTTATTCAATATGGCACCTGTTTGGCATTCTCGGGAGTATAACCGGACATCATTAAGCTCCGGGTTCGTTAAAAGGTCACTCAGAGGCATAGATTAAGCATGTTGACACGTTTAACCCCTCAACTTTAATATTCACCACTCAGAGGTTATAAAATAACATGTTGGCGATTTTAGTCCCTCTCGTCTAGTACACGGCATACGAGGATCAGCGGGACACGTGTCGAAATTTTATAGGATGTAAAAACACAGGGTGTTACATAAATACTTGAACATAATTTACAGCAGAACCGCTTGACCTTTGATGTTGATTTGGATGTCCGCATAGTTGTTTGCACTACTAAATCACAGTAAAGATACGAAGACTTGGAGAAACTAATCTTTAAAATTTTACCATCTAGATCTACTCACCACTCCTCTAGCCTCATATTCAGGTTATAGCTTACTCTCCATGACTAATACAATATCACTGGGAGGAAGCATCACAGAACTGACTCTAGAATCGACATATACAACTCTTCTAGGACTACTGCAAAAAAGGGCTCAACTTAGACCATTAGTAGAGACCTACCTCCACATGGGTGTACTCAATATCTACACATGCGTACAAACTCTAGTTTCGGTCATAGCATACATATATCTACCTATCTCTATAAATTTCTCAATAAATCCTCTACCCTCAAGACTATTCCAAATCACTCGACGTGGCACACTGTCGTAGGTCTTTTCAAGGTCAATGAATACCACATGTATTTCTCGCTTTCTCTCCCTATAGTTTCTATCAATCTGCTTAGCATGTATATCTCCTCCGTAGTGGACTGCCTGGCATGAATCCTAATTGGTTAATTGTAACCTAAGTGTTCAGTCTAATTCTAGTATGTATTACTAGCATGACTTAGTAGCTTAACCAACTTGTAGTTTCACAATATTGGACGTCTTCTTTGTTCTTATAGACTTATAAATTATCCTAAATTTGATTTGTACATCGGGAAATAACAGGATCTAACATATTTGTAGCATTAAAGTGAGTTTATACCCTATTTTAATACTTAAAACATACTTAAATTAGTTATCTTTATTCTGAAACCATGTTATTTTCGATAGAAATGAAGATAAGCTAAAGTAAATTTCTCTTGTATCAAAATATATTATTTTGTCCAAAACGTTAAAAGATGAACTTCTCTGAAAAAAATAAAAAAAAATAAAATAAAAAAACCTCCTTCAAAACTCCATATTTAGTTTAGAGTATTAGTTAAGTATCTATGAACCCACCTCTCATAGTCTCATGCATGTTAATAATAAAAAAAAAAAAAAAAAAAAAAAACTCTATGGCAAATTCGGTGGAAAGTTGAATGCAGAATTTAAGTTTATTGTTATCTTATAAGATGTAGCACGAACATCGCTTCTCCTTTGTTTTTCCTGAATTAAATATATGCATTTTTAATTGGGGAATTAGAATTGATTGCTAATGCACATGGTTACAATAAATGTAGTTATTTTTTAAAAGTAACATGCCTGCATGTCTTTTGCATAATGTAACAGGGCCAACAGAATTCACTTTATACAATCGTGCTTTGTGGAGAATACAGAACATATATATGCAGCTTCCTGTGTTTGTTTTATGTTAGCTAACCGTTATTTTTTAACTTTTAAACCAAAGTGTTGCATGTTTGATTATTGATTAATACTTGAGAGTTCGAATATAACATTAGTGGGTGCCTCTGCTTGTTTTCATATACATATCCAATAGGAGTGTGTGAGCATTAGGGTATTCGGTGTGTTTGCGGCAAGTCCACATCTTGCCGCACTAGGACGGTGTGTATTTGCTTTGTTGCTCCACTTGGTTTATTTGCTTTGCTTCACTTTTGATGTCCCACTTGGTTTATTTTCTTTGTATTTCTTGGCAAGTGAAGCATATCATAATACCACCTTGCTTGTAAAATGCCACCTATAACCAATTTTACTTGCTTCACTTGCCAAATTGGTTTTGCTTCATAGATACCCTCCACCCTTAGTCTGTTTTTTTTTTTGGTATACGCATAAAGCGAACTTGAACGTGTTCTGATTTTTTTGATTGACATAATTACTAATAGGTTTCCACTATTTCGATTACTGGAAAAAAGGGTTTTTTTTTAACAGCCAACAAATCCTCTAAATGGTCTACTAGCGAAATTCATCACATAAGGATACGCCTGCATTCGAACCGCGGAAAACCCTCACATAGGGCCAAAGCCCGTTCACACTCGCTTGAAGGCATGACAGTGCGGTGAGGTAAAACCCGTCAGTTCCTGGATCGAACTAGCGATTAGCACCTACTCGCCTAGTCTCCTATCATCACCCGGTGCCGCCGAAACTAAATGATGCGAAGCAGGAATTGAAACTGGGTCCTTTGGAACACCAAAGATCTCCCTTACCACTCTACCACCAGTTCATTGACAAAAAAAATAAAGATCATAAGAAAATTTAGGTTAATTTGATTAATTGCAAGTTCCAGGTTTTTTGAACGGCTAACTGCTTTCTACGTGTAAACCCACCCTTTCGGAGCTATGTCCAAAGGCCGACTACTCGACCACCGCTAGAAAGCGTAACACACCCCTGATACACTGAAACCCCATAGAATAGGTAAAACTGCCTCCCCCCCTGGACTCGAACCCGGGTAAAACTCCAAACCAAGCCTTCATCGTGATCGAAACAACCACTGCGCTGCAGTGGAGGACCCATTTGGTTTGTAAATTAAATCAAGTTTTGTGTTAAATAAAAAGAAACCAATATGTAAATCTATATGCAACATATTACCATATTATAAATAAGCAAGATTTTCTTGCATTGTTAGTTGTACCATATGCATGAGGTGAATTTCAAAAAAAAAATTATTTTCTCATTTCCCATTTTTATTTTCATTTTTCATCTTAAGTTTTTATCTTTTCATTTTTACTTTTTTGATTATTTTATATTTAACCCAGAGACTTTCATTTTTTACAATTTAACATCAATACTTTTTTTTTCAACTTTAGTCCTCTAAACTTTTCATCTTTTGCAAGTTTTTCGCTCTAGTTAGTTCAAAATTTTGCGAGTGAACATGCCGCAACGTGCGTGTGGGTTTCAACATTTTTTCGTCTTTTTTTCCAGTTAGACAAGACCGTCACAACACGTCTACTTTCCCTGTTTGACAGGTTTGTCGCAACGCGCGCGGGTCTTAGATCGACTTAGTTATTCTTTTCTATTTTTATGTTTCCGTCTAATTTCTTTGCATTAAAATGCCGCAACAGGCGTGCGTGGTTCAACTATTTTACATATGCTTTTTGTTCTTTGTTTATTTCGTTTTTATGCGCTTTTTCGGTTTTACTGGTTGCTGATAGTTGTGTAGCATTAGTGCTACTTGACATGCTTTATGCCCCCGCCTTATAAAATAAGTAAAACATTTTTTTCTTATTCGGTTAGTTTTACACAAACAATCATAACCTAATCATAAAATTCAGTTATAAACAATCTAAGCAGATCAACAATCTATTAATCAGTTGATTTATTATTTTAATTAATTTAAATTTTTTACTCACCATAACGGGGTGAGGGTGCTACACTTTCTATCACTCACCACACCCAATCATATTTCGCCACCTCATTAAACTTGGTTCCATCACTAGTGATTGATTTTAGTGGGAGTGCCCATCACTTTCCATCACTCACCATGCCCATCATGCTCCACTCTCAACATCCAGATTCTTCACGCGTTGTCACCATTACGCGTTATGACCACCACGCGTGCTCACCTTCAGTGGCGGCGGTGTTCCACGCGTGGTCACCAAACCACCACGGACGATAACGCAACGCCCCCACCCCCCTAATATGCTACATATATAAATGTAGCAAAGGTGGTCACCCTGATGGGAATGAGTAAATTTTCCATCCAGTCAATCATCTTTTGTCATGTCAACTCCCCTCTCTAACTCTGCTCTTGCCCAAAAAACATAAGATGTGGTCACCACCCACCCAGGTAAAGGTAAACTATTTTTTCCTTTTTTTAAACTATTAACTAATAAATGAAACATATTTTTAACAAAATAAAAATACATTAAATTAAAAAAAACACCACAAAATATTAAAAAATAATTAAAATTACATTTAATTAAAAATAAACTAACAAAAATTACTACTTATCGTCGGATTTCATAAATAGGTGGGGTAAATCAGTTATTCCGAGATGCTCAACGAGATCATGTTTTAGTCTCTAATGCGTATCTTCGTCCATAAGCTCGTTTAACAGGCACTCATCAAGAGTGAGCTCGACTGGAGGGCGCCAATGTGTATCGGTGCTATCGCGTTTCCGTCCTCTTTTAAAATCATTTTTTTGTAAAATAATACATGTATACACCACGTACCTATTTTTTCACACTCCTAGCACGCATTGGCTGATTCATTATACCCCATTTTGACTTAAAAACACCAAAAGTCTGTTCCACGTCTTTTCATGCCGCCTCATGTTGCTTCTTGAACTTCTTTTCGTCTGGTAGGTGAGGATATGAAAATAATTTTACAAACACGGACCATGTAGGGTAGATTCCATCCACGAGATAGTAACCACGTTTGTATAAGTGGTTGTTAACGTAAAAAGGATATTTTGGCGCAATTCCATTTCGTTCAGTAAGAAAAAATGGAGATTTCTGAAGCACATTGATGCCGTTTTGTGCACATGGAGGATGTAACACCCCTGCCTCTCGTTATCACCAATATTGTCCGCTTTGCCCCTGATGGGTGGCTCATCCAGGAACTCACGGCTTTATTTTTTGTTGCCCTGGTGGAGACTTCCCAGGAGGTCACCCATCCTAGTGCTACTCCCACTTGAGCACGCTTAACTGTGGAGTTCTCCTCTCATCCACTAGCATTAAGCCCAAAACACGTTGGTGATTTTACAGGTAGGGCATTACTTATGAACCAGGAATCTCTCCTGTCCACGGACGATGTTGGGAGGTATGCCATTAGGTGTTATAATCACCCCCCTAAGGGACTCATCGTCCTCGATGAGGTTTTGCCCCAACATGTAGGAGGTTGCCATTATCCTCGATGAGATTTTTTGCCCCACATTTGGGAGGTTGCCATTAGGTGTTACAATCACCCCCCTAAGGGACTCATCGTCCTCGATGAGTTTTGCCCCAACATCCCGAACGGCACAGGAGTGGCTCTGATACCACTCTGTAACACCATGCCCCTCGTTATCACCAATATTGTCCGCTTTACCCCTGATGGATGGCCCATCCAGGAACTCACGGCTTTGTTTTTTGTTGCCCTGGTGGAGACTTCCCACGAGGTCACCCATCCTAGTACTACTCCCACTTGAGCACGCTTAACTGTGGAGTTCTCCTCTCATCCACTAGCATTAAGCCCAAAACGCGTTGGTGATTTTAGAGGTAGGGCATTACTTATGAACCAGGAATCTCTCCTGTCCACGGACGATGTTGGGAGGTATGCCATTAGGTGTTATAATCACCCCCCCTAAGGGACTCATCGTCCTCGATGAGGTTTTGCCCCAACATGTAGGAGGTTGCCATTATCCTCGGTGAGATTTTTTGCCCCACATTTGGGAGGTTGCCATTAGGTGATCGGGGCATGATTGGGTTATCATCAAAGCTCATGACATTTATTATAACGTTTCATATTCATTATTACAATTTAAAGGGAAACATATAATCTTAATTTCATCATGTCCCAAACATCATTCTAGACTTCATTGTTTTCTTCTAAGGCATTTCCTATGTTTTCCTTGCTTCATCCTGTTCACCTGTATCATGTGTAAAAATGGTTTTTGGATCAACAAAAAGTTGGCGAGTGAATCCTATGAAAAACATTTGAACAAGTTTATTGAATTGATCATAAAATAAAGTGCACAACCACATATGAGTAAATATAGATGTAAACATATTCATAAAACACTTAATATCAGATAATGCACACACATACAATAATAAATTGTTTTGAGGCACGCGTTGCTCAACCCGTCTCTCACGAGGAACTGATTGTCCTAATGAATGAGTTTTGAGGCACGCGTTGTTCTACGAACTGATGGGCCTAATAAATGATTTGCATACAACTTGACAATATGAAAGACATAACTACAAATAATATTTACACTCTAAGTTTAGATCACAATATGGTATGGCACAAGTTTAAATAAACGAGTTAATTTTAGTGACACATGACACACCCCAAAACGTGTAATTAAAAAGGGGAGTTGTAAGATTCACTCACAGTGGGTGCGTTCGGTTGATGATGTTGAATGCGCACGAAGTTTGATTTAACCATGAGTGAAACTAACCTAGATAATAACATAATGGTTCGGTAAATAAGCGGATTTTATTAATCAATTTTAGTAGGATTATTGGATATATTTTTGTGAGTTTAAAGCTATTTTCTAACTTTAAAAATGTTATTTTTAAGTATTTTTAATTGATTTTTAAATAAAATAAATAAATAAAAATAATAAAAAAATGTTGACTTTTTGACCGTTGACTTGTTGACCGTTGACCTGTTGACCGGTTTTATTGTGTAAATGTATGCGCCGGGCAGGACTCGAACCCGAGACCTCCCGTTCCACGCAGCTCTACCAACTGAGCTACGTGTCTAACCCGAAATATTTCTGTTTTTAATTATATTTATATACTAATTGAATTAATCCGAAAATCATTTATTTTAAAAACGATTTTAATGCATCGGCTCGATGCTCGCCACAGGTCTCGAACCCGGGACCTGTGGGTTAGTTTGGCACACAGTCCACCGCTGGACTGTGTGTCCAACTTGGTAAATAATCTTTTTTTTTATTATACTTAACATCTTACTGAAATTAACCCGGTTCGGTCTAAAAAAAGGCATTTTATTTCTGTGAAAGTGCGTGTGTCAAGAATCGAACTCGGGACGTATGCGTGTTTATTTGCACACTGTCCACCGCTGGACTGTGTGTCTAACCCGAGATATAAATTGATTTAAATTAAACATATATAATACCGAAAACTTCATCTTCTTCGTTAAGCTTAACCAGAATCGATGTCCGACTGTTTTGACAAAAATAATCAGTTTCTTTAGTGTGTTGTGATTAGCTACATGTGAGTTTAATAAAAACGAGAGAGATTAAGTGTAAGATATACCGAACAGAGCTCCTCTGTTTCGCCGGCGCAACTCCGATGATAGCAGGTTATTCCGGCGACGTGTGTTTTGTGGCAGAGGGTCTTCAGGAAGATTGAGGTGAATGTGGGTGGCTTCGGTATGGGCTCTAGGTGTTCTGTTTTTAGAGTAAGGCACAGATGTGAAGGGGTTCGGTTTTCCGGCGAGTTGCAGAAAATTTCCGGCGAGTGAAATTACGTCGAGAAAGGGTTAGATTGTGAGCATAAAGGCTATCAGAGGTTAGAGGGTGCATTTATAGGGAAAGACATCGATGAATTTAGTCCGATTACCGACTTGATTCGTCGGTCAATAATTTCTCCGGCGGTTATGACTGATGTCGCAGACTGGACATCGGTTATAACCGATGTTAAGGTTAATGCGTCGGTTTAAAACAGAAGAAACCGTCCAATCTCGGCGAAATCGTCGGGATTTCCGACGACTGCGATTTGGGCGCGTCAGTTTGAATTCGAGTTTGTGTATTTGAATTAGTTGTTTCTAATAATGAACAAGAAACACAAGTGGCGGAGTGGTTGAGCGCGTGTGTGTTAAGGCTTTGGAATCCTGGCTGACCCGGGTTCGAAACCCGGCAGCAACAATAAATTTTTATTTCATTATTTTTAATACTTTTTCAAATATAACTTTTATAGTCCAATATACTTATTAATTATGTATCGTTTAAAATTAATTTGGGCATTAAATATGCAACGGAATTTTTAACTGATTGTTCGGTTAATAAACGAAGCGGGTTTGGTAAATCCGGTTTTTGACGGATGTTACAGTATCCCCTACTTTTTAGAAATTTCGTCCCGAAATTTAAGTAGTGACATATTTGTCTAAAAAGGATGGTGTTTAGTTTGACAGTTACATACTTAGAAAAAGAGTAAGAGTTAAAAAATTTTTTTTGTTTGAGGCGGTAACGTTCCTTGTAAGGGTTGAGTACCCTGCTACAGGAATCGCTTTTTGTTGCCTACGGTAAAAATATTCATAAGCGGAGTTGATTCACTAAGCATGATTTCATGCGCAAAGTTTTGATATGTTTGGAAAGATAAGGTTATATCCTAAAACAAAACTTCTAATACTACAACCTACATGGAACTTCTCATAACCGCCTGACAATGCCTCTGATCCTTTGGCAAGAATACTTATATATAGGAAGTACCAGCGGCGTATCCACCATATTCTTGTCAAATTTTCATTGGTTTTATCAGTAAGTCATGATTGGTTCTATGATACGACTCTAAACATACACAAACACAGCAACCAATGTCTGAGTCCTAATTCTGATAGTATACATGTTTGATTGGTGACATAATCCAATTTCTTTAAATGATGAGATGATATAAATGCTAGATCAGTGAGTATAAAAACAAACTTTAACCAAGAAATTACTAAATCCTACATGGAACTTCTCATAACCGCCTGACAATGCCTCTGATCCTTTGGCAAGAATACGGAAGTACCAGCGGCGTATCCACCATATTCTCGTCAAATTTTCATTGGTTTTATCAGTAAGTTATGATTAGTCCTATGTGACTCTAAAACATAAATAAACACAACAACCAAATCTTGACTCTTAATTCTGATAGTATACATGTTTGAATGATGACAGTACCTCTCTCGTTTGTTATATTGGAGAGGTTAGTCCTTGTGGAAGTGAGATATAGCTCAACTTCTTTAAATGATGAAATTGAAATACGTTGAAATGTATGATGAACAAACTACGACCAAGACATTACTAAATCCTACATGGAACTTCTCATAACCGCCTGATAATGCCTCTGATCCTTTGACAAAAATACTTATATATAGGAAGTACCATCGGCGTATCCACCATATTCTTGTCAAATTTTCATTGACTTTATCCGCAAGTTATGATTAGTTCTATGTGACTCTAAAACAAACACAACAGCCAAAACTTGAGTCTCAATTCTGATAGCATACATGTTTGAATGATGACAGTACCTCTCTCGTTTGTTATGATGGAGAGGTTAGTCCTTGTGGAAGTGAGATATAGCTCAACTTCTTTAAATGATGAAATTGAAATACGTTGAAATGTATGATGAACAAACTACGACCAAGACATTACTAAATCCTACATGGAACTTCTCATAACCGCCTGATAATGCCTTTGATCCTTTGACAAGAATACTTATATATAGGAAGTACCAGCGGCGTATCCACCATATTCTTGTCAAATTTTCATTCACTTTATCCGCAAGTTGTGATTAGTTCTATGTGACTCTAAAACAAACACAACAACCAAAACTTGAGTCTTAATTCTGATAGTATACATGTTTGAATGATGACAATACCTCTCTCGTTTGTTATGATGGAGAGGTTAGTCTATGTAGAAATAGAACACAATCCAATTTCTTTAAATGATGAGATGCTATAAATGCTAAATCAGTGAGTACAAAACAAACTTCAATCAAGACAATACTAACTTCTACATGGAACTTCTCATAACCGCCAGATAATGCCTCTGATCCTTTGACAAGAATACTTATATATAGGAAGTACCAGCGGCGTATCCACCATATTCTGGTCAAATTTTCATTCACTTTATCCGCAAGTTATGATTAGTTCTATGTGACTCTAAAACAAACACAACAACCAAAACTTGAGTCTTAATTCTGATAGTATACATGTTTGAATGATGACAATACCTCTCTCGTTTGTTATGATGGAGAGGTTAGTCTATGTAGAAATGGAACACAATCCAATTTCTTTAAATGATGAGATGCTATAAATGCTAAATCAGTGAGTACAAAACAAACTTCAATCAAGACAATACTAACTTCTACATGGAACTTCTCATAACCGCCAGATAATGCCTCTGATCCTTTGACAAGAATACTTATATATAGGAAGTACCAGCGACGTATCCACCATATTCTTGTCAAATTTTCATTGGCTTTATCCGTAAGTTATGATTGGTTCTATGTGACTTTAAAACATAAAGAAAAACATAAAACTAAGCGGTTGGAGTCGAATCTTGATTTTTGGTGAAGGGGACTAGTTGGGTGGTTTCGTTTGAGCCGTCATTAACTTCAACAGGATTGGCGTTGATGTTGAAAACTCTTCCTCTTGCTGGTGGCCTAGGGATTAGGTTTCCTTGATTTGCTTGGTTAACTGGGTTTGCTTGAGCTTGGGCGTTTATGATGTTAACCAATGGAGGGCACGTGTTTCTGAAATGGGTAGGGTCGCCACAATTAAAGCAAGCTCGAACATAAGGTAACATGGGGTATTGAGGTTGTTGATATGTTTGGATCATATTTTGAGTAGGGGGAGAGATTTGGTTTTGAGAGGTGCGGCAAACCTTGCTCAAATGACCATAGCGTCCACAATTCGCACATAGTCGACAAGGTAAGGTAGATGGATGGTGATAAAAAACAGGTGTTACATCGAGGGTGAGGTCCAAGGTATGGTTTCTTATTTGGGTAAGTTGAGTTGGGTGCTATTTGCGTGATTGGGATAGCTTGGATGGGTATGGCTTGTGAGGCTAGAAGACATCTACAAGGAATACATATCAAGAGTATGAGTTGGATGTTTTTGGGATCACGGGTTGTATTTAGGAATGAACATTCATAAAATAAATATAACATAATAAATCTACTACATCCATAGGATGTCTTGGGCTTTTGCTCGTAATTGGGCCTTGCATGCCGCCATACTTCACCTTCGTAATCATGTGGGCCCCCATGAATACCGGGTTTTTCATATGGTTCGCATGTGTTAGCCTGGTTACGTACACTAAAACCCGGAGAAAATCGAGAAATATGTATATAACGTATGTTATTCGGAATGTGTCCAGGTGTGGACACGGTGACACCTCAAAGTGGGGTTAGTTCGAAAGACGTTTGGTGTGGCATGCTTTGGCCTAATAGGTCCTTCGTACTCTCATCGTTAGTCCCCAGGTAGGCAAACTGGTCCGTTATATTGGATTTATACGAATGCCAACCTAGACAGGACGTTCCGACTACCGGTACTTGTACCCTTCCAGTTACTACATGCCCGTCGCAGAACTCACTTTGATGAGATTTGAAAAATGAAAAATGCGACAAAATTTTTGAATAACGAAAGTATGAAGATGATTTGAATATGTGAACATTGAAATATGTATGATGAATGTGTATGTAAGTATGTATGTTTGACTGTAAGTATAAACAAATATGAAACAAATAAATATCATAAGTTTGCATGTAACCACATAGACTATTAAAATCTAGTCAACTATAGTATAGGCTCTAAGGGTCTAATAACCTATCCTATATCCCTATAGTCATGGCTCTGATACCAATCTGTCACACCCCGACCAGCAGCGGAAAAGGTGATCGGGGCATGATTGGGTTATCATCAAAGCTCATGACATTTATTATAACGTATCATATTCATTATTACAATTTAAAGGGAAACATACAATCTTAATTTCATCATGTCCTAAACATCATTCTAGACTTCATTGTTTTCTTCTAAGGCATTTCCTATGTTTTCCTTGCTTCATCCTGTTCACCTGTATCATGTGTAAAAATGGTTTTTGGATCAACAAAAAGTTGGCGAGTGAATCCTATGAAAACATTTGAACAAGTTTATCGAATTGATCATAAAATAAAGTGCACAACCACATATGAGTAAATATAGATGTAAACATATTCATAAAACACTTAATATCAGATAATGCACACACATACAAAAATAAATTGTTTTGAGGCACGCGTTGCTCAACCCGTCTCTCACGAGGAACTGATGGGCCTAATGAATGAGTTTTGAGGCACGCGTTCTTCTACGAACTGATGGGCCTAATGAATGATTTGCATACAACTTGACAATATGAAAGACATAACTACAAACAATATTTACACTCTAAGTTTAGATCACAATATGGTATGGCACAGTTTAAATAAACGAGTTAATTTTAGTGACACATGACACACCCCAAAACGTGTAATTAAAAAGGAGAGTTGTAAGATTCACTCACAGTGGGTGCGTTCGGTTGATGATGTTGAATGCGCACGAAGTTTGATTTAACCACGAGTGAAACTAACCTAGATAATAACATAATGGTTCGGTAAATAAGCGGATTTTATTAATCAATTTTAGTAGGATTATTGGATATGTTTTTGTGAGTTTAAAGCTATTTTCTAACTTAAAAAATGTTATTTTTAAGTATTTTTAATTGATTTTTAAATAAAATAAATAAATAAAAATAATAAAAAAATGTTGACTTTTTGACGTTGACTTGTTGACCGTTGACCTGTTGACCGGTTTTATTGTGTAAATGTATGCGCCGGGCAGGACTCGAACCCGAGACCTCCCGTTCGCGTGCACACAGCTCTACCAACTGAGCTACGTGTCTAACCCGAAATATTTCGGTTTTTAATTATATTTATATACTAATGAATTAATCCGAAATCATTTATTTTAAAAACGATTTTAATGCATCGGCTCGGTGCTCGCCACAGGTCTCGAACCCGGGACCTGTGGGTTAGTTTGGCACACAGTCCACCGCTGGACTGTGCGTCCAACTTGGTAAATAATTTTTTTTTATTATACTTAACATATTACTGAAATTAACCCGGTTCGGTCTAAAAAAAAAGGCATTTTATTTCTGTGAAAGTGCGTGTGTCAAGAATCGAACTCGGGACGTATGCGTGTTTATTTGCACACAGTCCACCGCTGGATTGTGTGTCTAACCCGAGATATAAATTGATTTAAATTAAACATATATAATACCGAAAACTTCATCTTCTTCGTTAAGCTTAACCAGAATCGATGTCTGACTGTTTTGACAAAAATAATCAGTTTCTTTAGTGTGTTGTGATTAGCTACATGTGAGTTTAATAAAAACGAGAGAGATTAAGTGTAAGATATACCGAACAGAGCTCCTCTGTTTCGCCGGCGCAACTCCGATGATAGCAGGTTATTCCGGCGACGTGTGTTTTGCGGCAGAGGGTCTTCAGGAAGCTTGAGGTGAGTGTGGGTGGCTTCGGTATGGGCTCTAGGTGTTCTGTTTTTAGAGTAAGGCACAGAGGTGAAGGGGTTCGGTTTTCCGGCGAGTTGCAGAAAATTTCCGGCGAGTGAAATTACGTCGAGAAAGGGTGTGATTGTGAGCAAAAAGGCTATCAGAGGTTAGAGGGTGCATTTATAGGGAAAGACATCGATGAATTTAGTCCGATTACCGAGGTCAATAATTTCTCCGGCGGTTAAGACTGATGTCGCGGACTGGACATCGGTTATAACCGATGTTAAGGTTAATGTGTCGGTTAAAACAGAAGAAACCGTCCAATCTCGGCGAAATCGTCGGGATTTCCGACGACTGCGATTTGGGCGCGTCAGTTTGAATTCGAGTTTGTGTATTTATAATTGTTTCTAATAATGAACAAGAAACACAAGTGGCGGGGTGGTTGAGCGCGTGTGTGTTAAGGCTTTGGAATCCTGGTTGACCCGGGTTCGAAACCCGGCAGCAGCAATATATTTTTATTTCATTATTTTTAATACTTTTTCAAATATAACTTTTATAATCCAATATACTTATTAATTATGTATCGTTTAAAATTAATTTGGGCATAAATACGCAACGGAATTTTTAACTGATTGTTCGGTTAATAAAGAAGCGGGTTTGGTAAATCCGGTTTTTGACGGATGTTACAGAGGACCCTAAAAAACATGCCAAACCCACAAATCTTCAGAGGCCACCGCTTCGAGCATAACTGTCAAGTAATGGTGATCTCCTCTCATATATTAGCCTCGAAACTCTATGGGACACATTCTCCAAACGAAATGGGTGCACTCAAGGCTACCTACCATACCCGGAAGGTGATGTTTATCCTCATGAGCTTGGTACAAAAGCGTCGTGTCGTAGCTTGTTGGCCTACGTAAGAACTCGGGAGCGTATATTTTACATACTGTTTTGTAGAAATATTCTAGACACTCGCGGGATGTCCTTTCAGCCATATGTAAATACTCGTCGTTCTCGTCTGGAGGGTTATCGGTTACAAGTTGTTTAATAGTCGATGTAACTTTTTGCAACGGTGTAAAAGCCCTCTTCATTCTTGCATCGACGCCCTCTTCAAACCACGGGTTATTCGCTTCCAAGTCGCTCACAATTTTTAGAAACAAACGTTTTGACATACGTAACCTACGACGAAAAATATCTTCATTGTATTTCTGGTCCTCGACAAAATAATCCGCCATAAGGGTTTTGTGGCCACTCTCACGATCATGACGAACAAAACGTTTCTTGCTAGATGTGCCCGTGTCTTGTAGTTCGGCTTGCTCCATGAGATTTTGGAAAAAAATTTATGCTACTATCGGTTTAAGCTAACTCGTCGTCACTGCTATCGGTGGGAAAAACAATGGCATTTCTTCCGTCATTTTAAATAAAATAGGGGTAGAGATTACTTTTGAAGGAAAGAAGAAATGAGTTGCTGAGTATTTGTTTAAATTGGGTTGGGTTTATATAGTTTAAATATATTAAAAAACCCCCCTTTTTATAAGAAACGGCCATATAGCCGTTGCCCCATAAATTCCAACGATTATGAGAGGGCAACGGTCATAATTTGGATGCGGTGACTTCTCCCCAATTTACACTCACCCCGCGTGGCAAAGAGGAGGGCCACGGTGTTCCCCGCGCCGCAATGAAGGGGTTCACTGCCCTCTTTAATAGAAAAAGAAAGAGTTTCAAATTTTAGCACGAAATCATCAATTCATGGTAAAAAGTTATAAAAACAAAATAAAATTCTATAAATGATTAAGAACAAGATTCCACATATACAAAAAGGTGTTGTTAAATAACCATTCGTGGCACAGACTCGCACAAACGTATATAGACAATGGAGAGATTGAGGAATGCCATAAGGTTGAGTGGTGTCCAGTTTCTTGACAATTGATTGGCTACAAAACTTAGGGTTTCTGATTCTGATTTTAATTGAAATTTCTTCTGGTCAGTCGTTTATATAGAGATTTTAATCATATTGAATATGAAGCTTCAATGCACTTGTCAGTCTTTACTGAACATGTTATTGCATGGCAGCATGGCCTTGCATCGCGCAATTTAGAACATGTTTTGCTGTTTTAATTAAATCATATTTGATCTTTTTATTTCAATGTATCTATTCTTGAGTTGAACCATGACAACGCCATTCTCAGAGTTGTATGCTTCAGTGAAAACTAGTATTTGCATAAACCGGATCGAAACGATTAATCGAGGACCGGACATAATATATATGACTGGTTTGGTTGTCTCTATTTGGAGCATTTTCATTAAATCGAACTAGTGAAAATGTGAAACAAACTTTTTGTTCTTTTCCTCTCATTTATTGATTATTAGTTATCTCATACATTATGTTTTGTTTCTTTTATAAGTTCTTATAGTTAGATAATATTACAAATTTACACAAAAAGATAATGTATTTCCAAATATTGTTTAAATTAGTTATATATTTATATTATATTTTAAAATTTTAAATTGTTTATAACACTATCCAATTATTTATATCAATTCAATTGGTCCTAAGATACACTGCTTTGACAATTGACCAGATTATAAAAAGGTAAAATCACAAAAATAGCTAACACCCACACAAATTCAAAAATAGCCATTTAAAGGCTTCTTAGTGGAGAGGCCTCACTGACAACTAAGCAAGTCAGGCGTCTCTACAATCTTTTTCTTCTACTATGATGTTTAAACGGGCACAAATTTTTCATGAATAATGTTTTAAAAAAACAACTACATCAGATTAAAGAGAATTTTATCGCAAAATGTAACACGTATTTGTTTTTTTAAAAACATTATTCTATGAAATTTAAATTGGCATAACTTTTTCATGCGATAAAATTCTCTTTAATCTTGATTTATTTGCTATGGGTTTTGCTACGAATTATTTGCTACGGATTTTGCTATGAATTTATAAGGTAAGACATTCACTTTAAATTAGCTACCGCTAATAAAATAAATTAGCGACAAGACCTGTAATGTTTTAAATTAGCCATTTAAAGTGAATGTCTTACCTTATAAATTTAGGGTCTTCAAGCCACCCAGGTTTTAGGTCCTAAATGCACAAAATATAACATGTATTAGTGTGAAAACTAAATTATAAAAGTTATTATGGTATTGATTAATTTTTATGATCATAATACAATGAATACGATTACATATATAGGGGCTTTTCCTAACTAACATTAATACAATGAATTCGATTACATATATATATATGGGCCTTTCCTTACTAACATTCCTCAATTATGGAATACAAATAATATAAACTAATACACAATATCTTATTGCTAATACACCCCTCAGTTGGATCGTAGGTTAGGACACATAGTCAAACTGGTTCAAAAAGTCTGGAATAACTGTCTGGATAGGCCTTTGGTGAAGATATCAACATACCGGTAAAGTGCAAGCACATTGAGAACTCGAATGTGGCCAAGAAGAACTTTTTCACGTAGAAACTAAATATCTATCTCCATGTGTTTGGTTCGCTGATGTTGGACTGGATTTTCGGATAAATAAACAGCAGATATGTTATCACAATAGATGATAGAGCCTTACGAAGAGACACATGCAACTTAAGCAATAAATTACGCAGCCAAGTTGTCTCAGCCACAACATTAGCAACCCTGCGATATTCCGATTTAGCATTTGATCTAGAGACTGTAGGCTGCTTTAGAAGACCAAGATAGGAGGTTACTACCCAAATAAACAAAATACCCGGATGTGGACCGTCGTGAATCAGGGCATCCGCCCCAGTCAGCGTCGGAATAGGCTATAAAAGAAGTGGCTGGAGTGATTTGTAAACGGATCCCATAGTGTAGTGTACCATTCAAATATCATAGAATGCGTTTTATAAACTCATAATGTGTCTCACGGGGAGCATGCATGAATAAACACAGTTGTTGCACAGCATAGCAAATTTACGGGCGCGTAAAAGTAAGGTATTGCAAGGCACCCGCAAGACTACGGTATAAAGTGCCATCCAGAAGGAGATTCCCTTCAGTAGCACTAAGTGGACGTGTCCACTGGAGTAGCACATGGTTTACATTCAGACATGTTGGCTCGATGCAAAATATCGGGTGTATATTGAGTTTGCGATAGAAACATACCATCTTTGTCACGAGAAACGAAAATGCAAAGAAAATGATGGAAGTCCCCCATATCTGTCATAGCAAATTCACTAGAGAGACCGAATAATATGAGTCAGAAAGGCATCGGATGAATCCGTAAAAACAATATCATCAACATATAGTAGTAAATAAGCAGCGTTTGGTAAGGGTGTGGAGAACGGAAACCTGCTTTCGTCGAAGTCCACGTGGTGAGATATGTGAACTCTTCCGGTGGTGGGGTCAAGGCAGCGGTATCCCGAAAGTTATCCAGGTAACCAAGAAATACACACCAGATGGATCTCGGATGTAGTTTATGCGGCTGAGTGGCGGGCATATTTGGATAGCACGCACAACCGAACACCCGCAAATGGTCATAGGTAGGGTGACAATGGTATAGAGAAAAGGTAGGAGCGTTGAAATTAAGTCGTTTAGTGGGGAGAATATTCTGTAGGTAGGCGGCCGTGTGAAGGGCTTCCACCCAAAATGTGGGTGGGAGATGAGCATGAACGAGAAGGGCTCGTATGATATCATTGATACGTCGTATCATGCGTTCGGGTCTACCATTTTGAGATGAGGTTTGTGGGCATGAGAATCGAAAAACAAGGCCATTTGAGGTAGCAAAGTTTTGAAAAGCACGATTGTGGAACTCACCCCCTAAGTCACATTGAAAAGATTTAATGTTTTTTCTGAAATTGAGTTTGGATGAGTTTGTAAAATTTGACAAAAGTGGTGAAAGCTTCGGATTTATATCTTAAAGGATAGACCCAAACATAGTTAGAGTAATTATCGATTAGGATTATGTAATATTTATGAAGTTTTACTTAATAATGGTGAGGTCCACAAGTCACAATGCATGATATGAAACAGTGAATATGTAAAAGAATTAGAATCAACAAAAGGAAGGCGTTTACTATTTGAAACATGACAAGAGTTGCAAAAATTAAACGAATCCTTAGTACAATGAATAAATGAAGTACGAGATAATAAATTCAAAACTTGTGAACCAGGATGTCCAAGACGATCATGCCACTTATTGGATGAATATGCAAGAAAAGCTTGAGCAGGTGGTGTGAAAGGGTAGAGATCCCCAGTGCTGTTATGGCATGAAATTGGTTTGCCAGTCTTGAGATCCTTCAAGGTAAAACCATTGGGGTCAAATTTAATGGATACATGACTATCACTAGTAAATTTTCAAACAAAGTGAAGGTTTTTAACAACATTAGGTGCCAAAAGAATGTTTTTAAGTGGTATGTTTTGTTTGGTGTATTAAGAAAACCGTGTCCAGAACCCGTGATTGGCAAATATTCGCCATTGGCCACATAAATACTAGCATTAACAGAATTAGATAAAGAAAAAAGAAATTTAGCCTGTTCTGGTGTGAGATGTAAAGACGCACATGTATCCATATTCCACATTGGATCATATTGATTGAGAGACAAGTTGTTCAGAAATCTCTTTGAGTTGCTGAAAATAGTCAGTTAGAGACGAGCAGGATGCTAACGTAATATTGAAGGCGTGTTCCAAAGTTGCTGCACGTGATTGTTTGTTGTTAAGAAAAATCGACTGGAGCCTATTCCATGCCTGCTGTGTGGTTTGCTCGGTCTCTAAGATCCTGACCAATAATCATTTGTGAGTGTGCCATAAATCGAACGATTGCATCGATTTTTTCTCCATGAGTCGTAACTCTCATCAGTTTTATTCAGTGGATTGGTTCCATCGATGTGTTGTAGCACATCGTAACTGAGAGCATGAATGTTTATGTGACCTTGACTCCATCTAAAATGCGTACCTTGTTTTGAATGTTCGTAACCGAGTAGACTGGATGAAGAGGTTTATCGGTCATAACCGAAGATGAAGAGGCTGATTTATCAGTCATAGCTCGGTCAGAGAAGGTATCGGAAAAAAGAAAAGAGATGGGTCGGCGGACGTGATTTACGTTTTAGAGTTTTTAGGGCTCTGATACCATAAAAGTTATTATGGTATTGATAGATTTTTATGATCATAATACATTGAATACGATTACATATATATGGGCCTTTCCTAACTAACATTCCTTAATTATGCGAATACAAAAAATACAAAATAATATACAATATCTTATTGCTAATAAATTAAACGCAACGATAATCACAAGATCAAAACCTCAATGTAGGTTCTCAAAGACTCACCTTATTCAAGCAGAGCTTTGGCGTTCGTTGGTTGGTTTTATGATCGATCGGACAGGGTATCGTATCGGTGATTAGGGTTTCATACACGTTTACGACCAGTGAAACAAGCGTTTAGACGTTGATTTTTAGAATATCCATCCACTACCGAGACTGTCCAAGACTTGTTGGATTTGGCTTTGCCGCGCCAAGCGACAGCCACGGGAGACCCTGTCGCGACACGCGACTAGGGTGTGGTAGGGCTAGGTTAGCTTAGTCATCCATGTAGGTTGGCTTCCAAAATCCATCGTGCCACGCGACGAGGAGCAAAGCTCTTTTTTTTTAATTTTTCGATACGATTTTGTCATGTGTGTTCGGGGTTTCGATTACTCGTTGTTTAGGATACTTTTGAGGGTTGTTATATGTATCATGTTACATTGAGTTATAATGGGTTATGTATGTTTTAGTGAGTCATGATATGTCTTAAATGACATGGTATTTTAACGGTGGTATGATAGACCTTAATGATTTCATATCATGCGCTAACGGGTTTTGTAGAGATGTCGTGGGCCATATTATGTCACACTGAGTTATAGGGGTGGGCCACTTAAGCTTTTGCAAGCGGGTACCCTATACCCACTAAGGTTACACCGCCACCGATCCGGCAGGTGGTGTCCGAAGGGTAGCGCTTGGTCTTGTGTTTGCCGATGAGTGTGTGTGTGAGGGTAGGACAGAGTTAAAGAGAGTTGCGTGTATGGATGGTGAGTGTTGTGTAAAATGGTGGGGTCTATGTTTTGGGGTAGCGGTGCCACTAAATTAGGTAGTTTAAGATAATGGATGGACTGAGTAACATGACGGGTAATGATTGGAGAACATTATGGCAGGAAGGGTAAGTGGTTCCCCTCTAATGGGGTCATATTGGGTCTTAAAAGTTATGATATCTCTTAATGGATCATGATACATCTTAAGTAAGTCATATTAGAAATTAATGGTTCAGAATAAGATGTATTTTAATATTTTTCTGAAAGGCTAACGAATCCTTCAAATGTACTACTAATGAAATTTACCACATCGGGATACACTTGCCTCCAAGCTGGGGAAAACCCTTAACTGGGGACGAAGCCCATGAACAGTCGACCGAAGGCACGACAGTTCAGTGAGATAAAACCCTCTTAGTTCAAGGATCGAACTAGCAATATCCGCCTAGTCTCCTATCATCACCAGGTGATGCAAAAACAAATAGGGAAGGCAAGTATCGAACCTGCGTCACTTAAAACATAAGGTTTCTCCCTTATCACTTCACCACCAGCCCATTGGGTTGTAATAAGTCGTTTAATCATATTAGATTGTAATAAGTTATAAAATATCATTCAAGTCTTAATGAGGTGTCTTCGATATTAAGTCATTATACCTCTAATTTAATTAAATTATAATTTATTGCGTAGTTAATTCTTGATTTTGCTACCAATTTAAAAAAAAAAGTTATGCGATATTTTGTTATATCTATATCTTGACTTTTTCTACATGTTTTATTAATTCAGTTTTTTGAAGTATAGATTCTCTGAATCGTGTTTGCTACGGATTATAATATTTAAATAGTTTTTTTTACGTCACGCATTGCGGTAAAACCGAGCAAATGATAATGTAAAACAAATGTTGTTTGAAAATAAAGCATGTTGTTTAAAAAGCCAAACCATTAGAACGGTTTCGTTTATCATTGTTATGTTTTATGATATCAAATAAATATTTTATTTTGAGTACAACTTCGTTTTTTAACAAAACTTATAACGGAATGTTAAGAGAAAAAATCAAGCACAACTACGTACTTAAGTTTTAGAAAAAAAGTTATAAACGTAATTATTAAATAAGTATCAAATTATTTGATAAATTGATATGTATTCTAAGAAAAAAATGAATTATTAAAAAATGATAAAGGACATACATGATTTAAAAAAAAGGATAAGAATATGTTAATAAAACTAAATATAATAATAGACTATTATAATATTTTAAATAAAAATATAATAAAAAGCTATATATTATTTTAAAAATAAAGTTAATATTCATCATCCTTTGTTAACTATATATACTAATGATATTTCCTCACGCTTCATGGCGAAAATTCGACCGGTATTTGTTCGGTTCGTTAAACTATCAGCACTCTCTATAGTAATCGAAAGAAAAAAACCTTATATCGATCCAAAACAATAAAAATGAATATCGGTACCGATTTTGATATCGATTAAGTTGGCTTGCGTTCTATGCTTATTTTTTTAACATTGCCATATAAACTTTATTAAAAACGACTATCATGACACTATCGTACCAAACCAAATCAACAAAGACTGATTTGTTTGGTACCGTTAGTTTTTTTTATTTTTTATTTTAGCTTTCAGTTAGTTAAGATTGTATCGCTACCATACCGTACCGAAACGAATATCATCAGTACATGTATATATTATTTTTATGATTTTTTTGTTTGATAATAGATATCGTGCCGCTATCGTTGTGAACCAAACCAAAACCAAACGGACAACATCAGTTCGGTATCAATATTTATTTTTACTGACTTTTCTTTGAATAAAGTGACATCGCATTGCTTGCATACCGTACTAAACAAAATCTGTACTGATACCTCTATTCATTTAATGGTTTCGGTTTCAATTTTTTCATTTATATAAGTCGGTCTATGACGATAAATAAATATCGGTACCAGTACCGTGACAATATGAACTGATCGATGTCGTTCGAATAACAAAAGTTAAGCTTCAGATTAATTCTCCTCAGACAACTTCCGCGCGTAGGGAACTTAAGAATGAAAAGGGATCTTTTCTGTTACAACAGAATGAACACGTGGCAGAGATCAAGATGTCACAATGTAAATGTTCTAGAAGCATTAAATGCTCATTGTGCAAGGCCCTATTCGGTTATAACCGAATATGACGTGACAAGATCTGGTGCACTCATATAAGTCACGATGATGGCATGTCTCAAGGATAGATCTGGATGATTTCATACGCCACGTGTCAGCTCCCCAGCCGTCGATCAGCACACGATCTGTGTGCTTGGGTGGCACGTTAACTAATTAACGGAGTAGAAAGATTCCGTCAACTCTCTTTCACATTTTGGCGCCCAAACCCGGTTATAAATAAGAGACTTCAGGTACAAGTAATCTCATTCACTTTCACAGACTCTCTCCCTTACTTCACTTAAACAATTCTGATACACTATACATATTCTCACGCTGGAGGGTGGTCACGGAGAGAACCCCCATTCTCCCTGTGGCGAGGCTGACGGTGTTTTGTTTTGAAGTATTCGTCAGAGATTCGGAGATCTTTCTCAGTTCGGCGAACAATCGGAGGATTAACTTTTTATGCAGAAACCGCAACAACAGATCTGATCTGATTCCGATCAAGTTAGATTTGGTGTTTCTTCAACAGCAGAAACCAACATAAATAAAAAGAAGAAGGATTGACACGACCTGCCGAACTTCCATCCACATCCAAAACAACAAAAATAACAAAGACAGAAGCTTAGGCACGGGGTCGTACCCACAAGGCATGGGGTCGTGTCCAATCAAGATTCTCTGCAGAAAAAGACAACAGGAAAAGACAACCAACATGGGGCCATGCTAACCCAACACGGGTAGTGGTTAACTCTCAGATTCGCAGAATCTTTGATAGTACAACAAGTACACTGACCACGGGGCCGTGCTATGACACCCGGGGCGTGTTAGTATATAGACCTGACAATTGCAGTTAATGAAGGGAGAGAAGGTGAAGACCACGGGGCCGTGCCAGGTGGGCACAGGTTTGTGTATGCCCTCTGTTTCCAGCAATAAATAGAGTTGCTTGGCTAGAAAGGCATCCCTTGGCAAACCATTTCTCTCACACTTGCCACCAGTCCTCCACCCTTACAACACCAACACCCACCACTATCATCCATATTTCATCTTTTAGAGTGTGTAGTAGTCTCGGGATCCAAGATCGATAGTAAGAGTTCTTGTAAAAAAAAGGTAATTCTTGGCTAAATCTCTTACATCACTTGGTGAAAACGAATCTTTTATGTATTACTTTTGATTTCTAATCTTTGGCAACTTTTTAATTAGATATGTATTAATGACTTTAATAAATAGTTTTTTATATTGAAAGTGAACTTTGGTTAAACATTTCTTCATGTTTTGTTAATTCACTCATTCGTGTCTTTACGGTCTATATAAAGCACGTTAACTGCCTGGAAGGGGGTTAGAAGGGTATTTGGGTAAAGTTCTTACCTCGTTCAGTGTATAGATCCTGCGAGGACTTGGTTCAATCTTATTAGGACTTCCGTTGAGGCAGATAACATCAAATCGGGGGAAGTAAGAATGGCTTGAACCCCTTATAAATAAACTACTATTAAAATTTTATTCGGCCTTGCGGGATTGTATCCCTGCTGACTCAGACCGATATAGCCGAGGGTAACGTCGCCTTCACAAGAGGGGCCTGCCACTTTTCGCATTAATAACTTATTTAATTATCTTCCAATATTCTGGTCTTGCGGGACTGTATCCCTGCTGACTCAGACCAATATGCCCGAGGGTAGCGTCGCCTTCACAAGAGGGGCCTACCACTATAACTAAGATAATCTCTTAAAAATCTCAAAGTGCGAAAATAATCAAATGATACATAAAAGAGGAGTCGGAGACAAATGATTCCTTCTTGTCTATTTGTTTTTACTTCTATTTACGTTTTTATTTTTATTTTTAACCTTCAAAACTTTTATCAAAATTTGGTTAGATTAGACGTTTAAGCTGGTATTAAAAGTTCTCGTGTCCTTGGACGACCTTGGTATCTTACCATCACTATACTACGTGCACGATGGGTGCACTTGCCCTAACGTGTGTAGAGTGTTAGTATTATATTGTGTTTTATAAATTTAAAGCTTGATCTGTAAGTCCAGGAGCTTCAATCGGATATCACCAACACAATCAAAGATGCAGAAAATAATTGAATATGTAGAACAAGAATAAGAAATCGATTGTTGTTATAAATTGCACACAAACTCTAGGTTTGTCTGGTACAATATGAAGATCAAAGCTAGAAACAAACAACCACCCAATTCACTTCCTAGCTTTCTCAATTGTCTCACCAAAAGCTTAACCCTAATAATGAATTAAACATAACATTATATAGGGTCCACTAATAACTCGGCCACATGGCCTAAGTCAAGCCCACTAGACAACTAAGTCCAATAACCTATACTTGTGTTTGATAAAGATAAGCGTAAACCTACTCAATTTCACGGCCTTACATGTAACACCCTAAAAACGGGTTTGGTAATCAAACCATATTAATATTAAAAAGCGGCTAAAATACCGTTAGTGGTAAAAGTAAACCCGTAAACAAAATAACTAGGAACAAATTAACCTAGTTGATAACATGTATATAAGTAACAAGACAATGAGTTGTAGTATCATTTATATCAAAACTAAACTTGAGGGACCAAAGCTGCCAAAAAGAAAACTTGTGTTTTAAAACACAAGAATTAAAACACAACACAAATAGTGTGTGTGTGTGTGTTGTCGGTCCTCTGGAGAAGAAAAAGGGCAAAACCCTTGTTCAAGCTTAATCCACCAAATTGAAGACCAATTCGGAAATAAATGCATGAACGCATTTTAACGATCACCTAGATAAGGAGGTCATAAGGTATGTCTAAAAACCTAGATTGGTGAAAGTTGTAATTAGAGACAAGTTGAGTACTTGCTATTAGATTGTTCGATTATGATCCAAAGATGAAATTGAGTGTATATGTATGATTAATTTCGTTAGACATAATGAAATTATAAAATATTTGATATAAGATTACTTGTAAGTGATTAACAAGTAGTTTATGAAGTGGGTTTTGATAACATTATGAAGTTGATGATAAACTTGTGTTTATCATCATCACGCATGGTAGTAATAGAAAGATACTTGAATAATTTATGTGTTTACGTACATGTTCATAATTGCTATGAATTGGGTTTTTGTACGATATGATGAAATTGATGATAGATACATTTTAAATGATGTTTGAAATCATCATGTGTTTACGAATGTTTAAAGTATTTGCTAAGTTTGATGTTTGGGTAAATTCCATATATATGATGCAATGGGTTGTTTTATAGTGATGAAACAATCCCAAGTTCTTGTATGAGATTGATAGATTAGTATACAATGATTGAAATTATGTTAAATTGATGTAACAATGGTATGAACTTTGTAGAGAAATTTAATTAAAACGGTGGCCTAGAAGTAACGCCTACTGAGTAATCGATGAAATGCCTAAATGAGTTTATCAAACTTAAATGTGCATTTCATATGTTAATAGGCAGTTGACTTTTTAAAGTCAATCTGACCTAAATAAGATCGAATGATAATTTTGATATAAAATCCGTAACGTGGAATAGTCGTGATAAACGATGACTAATCTAACCATTTTGCGAATGATAAATGATTGTTTAATGCTTGACAAGCTAGGTGGAAGCTTGGGAAGAAGCGGCTCAAACGGATTAAGTACGTAGGAAAAAGCATAGCCAGATTTCAAGGTAAGTAAAGCTACACCCTTCTAGTAGAACACCTACTTGTTTTAATTGTTATGAATAAGGTAAATTAGCATTTGAAATATGATGTCCTGACGCAAAGTGATACGGGTCGGAACAAGTGAAAATAGTAAGAAACCATAATTTATGGTAAAAAGGGTAAAACGGTATATTATTCATGTGATGAAGAACAAATAAGGATTTTGAAACATCACCTTAATGGGTAAACAAGGAAAGGTAAAATGGTAATCTGGTTACGAGTTGACAGATAAATAAAGAGTTTTGAAAAAGACACCATATGGCGTAAGTCATAATGGGTCAAACGAATTAAGAAGCAACTTTTAAGTAATATGATCATATGGAGTAAACCAAAATGGGCTAAATGGGTGAGATGTCAAATAAATACCATCTCGTGATGATAAATGGTCATTTAGGCCAAACGGATCAAATGGTGATGTTATCACCATTTGACAATGATGACTAATGGTCGCTTGTTGAGTTTTGTGCTCACATGAAGAATAGCGTATGACTTCCATCGCTATTAATTAGCAACTAATAGAGCAAGGTATTAAAATGGGTTAATGCTATGTCCCGAGCCAGGTATGTGTAATGGGTCAAACTCTCAATGAGGACTTAAGGTCCGATGAGAGTTAAACGAGTCATGAGTGAACATTGGATTACCTAAAGTAAGGTAAATGTAATAAATTAAATTGTAGACATTATGTTCTTAGGAACATAATGATTTTAAATAGATTGTGGTGAAAAGTGCACACTTTGTCAAAAATATGCTTTTAAAAGTCCTTAGTCGTAAAAAGGACTAAAGTTGACCAAAACGCTCTCGAATTACAAATCGGGCAAATGGCATTTCAGTCAAACCTTATGGTAGTATAAAGTAGAAGGCTTGAACCATTTGGGATTAAAGCTGTAACATGTAACACCTCGTAATTTCTGTCCAATTAAAATTTCGACACGTGTCCCGCTGATCCTCGTATGCCGTCTGCTAGACGAGAGGGACTAAACTCGCCAACATGTTATTTTATAACCTCTGAGTGGTGAATATTAAAGTCGAGGGGTTAAACGTGTCAACATGCTTAATCTATGCCTCTGAATGACCTTTTAACGAACCCGGAGCCTAATGATGTTCGGTTATACTCCCGAGAGTGCTAAACAGGTGCCATATTGAATAAAACATGCTTTTATGTCAAAATATGGAAGTTTGGGAAGTCCAGAGACCGAAATTGAAAATTTTGAGAAATGGTCACCCCCGCGTGTCGCGCGGGAACATGTTGTTCCCTCGCGTTGCGTGACGGCATGCGTTTCGCAGAATTCTGCATGCCTGCACTGCATCCTGCCACCTCTTTTCACAAATTTCCAGCATTTCTCTGCTCAAGACATGTACCTGGACACTTGTGCACTTCAGGGATGCATGCTAAACACTTGTATCAACCTCCATCATCTTCCAATTCCATAAATTGAAGCCTTGATTCATCCTTCAAGAACTTGCATACTCCTCAAATTCTCATCCTCAAAACTCTGCAAGTTCTGGACTTCAAGAGTCTTCAAGTCCATCTCATATTCGTGCAAGGACCTTGTGTAAGTGTTCTTGACCTTCCTCATTCAGTTTATTTCCCATTCTAGCTAAAAGTCAAGTTCGTCGTAAAACATCTTTGACTTTAAGCTTAAATCCTCATCGTCCAGCCATGGTTCGAATCAAACATGGTACGTGATCATAATGAGGTAGGTAACAACATCCCATAAGGGCACCTCCTGATTACCACGTTTGCATGTCCGATTGACGAGTCAAACTTATTTCTAAAAAAGTCAAACTGGGTCAGATTTGGTATCTACCGCATAACTAATAACATGCATGTTATAAAATCAGTTTTACACTCTAAATACTCGGTAATAATCATAAGAGTGTGTGAGAACATATTCGGCTCGTGAAATCCAGGTCTAAAGGTCGGTTCGCAACCGAAAGTCACAAGGTTTGACTCCTACTTTGACTTTCAGTTCTGACCCGATTTAGAGTCTTTCAAGGCGATTCTAAGTTACATTTGACCCTTATATAAAGTAGCATAACCCTCTGAGGTCATACTATCTGGTCATAATCATA
The DNA here is from genome assembly GCA_947069175.1 of Scalesia atractyloides. Classification (NCBI taxonomy): domain Eukaryota; kingdom Viridiplantae; phylum Streptophyta; class Magnoliopsida; order Asterales; family Asteraceae; genus Scalesia; species Scalesia atractyloides. Next base: position 34,123,629 of record CAMTDV010000021.1, read on the forward strand.
ATCCGAGTTTATACGCAAGTTTCATTAATGTGTCAAATTTGACTACTTTGTCCTTTTTGCTTAAAATGAGAATTTAACTAAAAATGAACATGCAACAAGTTACCTACTAATATGTTAACTTGGTTGGCTTGCATGCATGTCAATAATTTGGTCATAATCTGAGTTTTTCCTAAATATCGCAAATCAAGCTTTTAAAGGACCAAAATGCCCTTTTCGGCAAATAAAACGTTTTAACCACAACTCCTACAATAAAATACTTTACCTACTGATGTTATGATATATTTAGAATTATTTGGAATATTAAATCAATTTATAAACTGAGTTTATGAAAAGGTGCTTGCATGGTATAGATAAATGACAATAATGCCCTTACGGTGCATAAAAATGAGTTTAAAGACATCTTCATAACCAAACCTTTTACAAACTGACTTTATATAATAAATAAAATATTTTGGTTATATAAACCTGATCAAAACTATAATTTTCCTTAAACATCGATTAAATCGTCATTTAGCGACTTTATCGCCTTTTCGACGCATAGTATAGGTTAAAACCATATCTAAGCATCAAGACTTATTACCTACTGATTATAAAATCTATTTCTAATATTTTATAGTAGGTACAAGTTATAACTCAATTCCCAAATAAGTCTTCAAATCTATGTGTGAAATGACCAAAATACCCTTTCGGGGCATAGTTTGGTCTTTAAATATAAACCACACATATATTTGATATCTTACTGATATAACATCATAAATTAACTATTTTTATGACCTTGACATCAGAATTATTGCAAACCTCTTTTATAAGTCGTAAAATGACCAAATTACCCTTTTGAAACTTAATTCGATTTAAATCTACGACGGGCATACATGTTAGTATCTTACTGATATTATAACATGTTTTAAGTGTAATGGCACATGAAACTTGTATATGACTCATCCGGTTACCCGGCATCCTTATATGCGTACGGTTAAGCCTACGTGACTTATTTATGTAAACTCACTGAAACGGGTCTAACCTTATCATTTTTATTTCAAAATCCAGAATGTCATATGTTTACCCAAAATACAAGTCCTAGTACTTGTCGGGTTTAAACAACATTCTTTCCGGTCATGCTTAATCTTTACGTATCCTTAAGCTAACTATTTCGAGTCAACGACTCAACCTAAACCCGTTAGCATTCTAATTGGTTATTAATACCATCATTCAGACTAGAAGCCTCCCAGTAGATCGATACTTTGCATTTGTCTTCTTGATTAACGGCTGAGTTACTATTCGTTAGAAGAACTAGCTCAGGTAAATACTTTAACTTATTTTCCCAATACGGGCTTGGGATACGGTATTATATTACCGCTTGGTCGGGTATAGGATCATGTTTATCGGATTGTATTCACTAAATCTTATAAACCATTTTATTATGTATTGTCTGATAACTTAAACATTAGGGGTTAACTCGCCCGTGTCCTGGATATCCTTGGCTCATTTAAATTACTAATGGCCACGACCTAAGCGTGGGGTGTAGGCATACACCTGACAGACGCTAATGCAAACAAATTATTTTTATTATACTCCTCCGCAGGTTTTATTAAGTAGTGTGTCGGTTAATCAGGTTATTCGGTTTTTGCATCAGACCCCATATCTATTGCAGGCTTGTAAAACTGTAAACAAGATCATTTTGAATTGTCCCAAGTTATAAAAGAATTTTCGTGCTCAATGCACCTAAACAAATTTTAAATGTTTTCAAAATGAGTCGGTTAAATGTATTTACCAGTGAAAACTGACGTATTTTCCAAAAAGGCTAAGTGACAGGTTCGGCACGGAATAGGCTAGGAGCTGCTTGGTATGATGTAGGAATTTTGCAAGTTCTTAGTCAAGCCTAAAGTCTTTCGGAGAATATCGTTTTTGTACCTACGATCCGCCTGTGAATCTAATATTGCAAACCTTGTAATTGTTTTAAGACTTTTAAACTCTACGTTTGTAATAATATTTAATATTCAAGTCTTCCGTTGTGCTGTATATATGTTTGACCTTGATGATACCAATCTTACGTCACAATACTCCCCACCCGGGCCCACCGGGATTGTGTTGGAAATACGGGGTGTGACATAACACCTTGTAAAAACCCATCCTATAAAATTCTGATACGTGTCCTGCTGATGCTCGTATGCACGTGCTAAAACGAGAGGGACCAAATGCGTCGTTATGTTATTTTTAACCTCTGAACGACAATTTAATAGTTAAGAGACTAAAAGTGTCAACATGATAAAACTAAGCCTCTGAGTGACCTTTTAACGAACCAAAAGTCCTATAACATTTTTATACTCTTATGTGTGCCTATTATATTCCAATGAAGGCTTTACGCACTAATTATAATGTTTCACGAAAGTTTGGAAGTCCAGGGGCTATTCCTGACAAACTGCGGAAACTTGTCGATTTTCATATTTTGATATGCAGACCCAATATATGGATCCAAATATATTGCATACAATAAAATATTATGTTTTATTGATAAGGATGCAAGGATGTCCATCGTTGCGAAATTTCAATCGTTTTTGTGTTCGTTTAAGCGTTTTACGCATTTTAGCGAAACGCGCAACCGTACAACCGAACGAACCAATATCTGAAATATTTTCGGACATAATCCAAGTCACATATACCTTAACACCCTTATAGAGCTTAGAAATCAGGTTAAAAGGGGTTACGAGTGACAAAACGTGACGAAACAAGTCCAGGGGCCAAAACTGTCAAAAAGTGAAAGTGTGTGTTTCCTGACCTGGGTCCTTACAGACCATATAGGAAGACCCTTATGGTCCGTATGGAGGTCTGCAGACCAAAATATTGCTTGTTCATCAAGCATATCACCTCCACTTGACACTAGCTTGTTTTGCCACCATTTCTCCTGGTCTTAACACCTCTTAAGCACTTGTAAACATCCTATGAAGCCTCTAAACCTTGGCATCATCCCATGATCCTTCTGTTGGTGCATATATCTGTTGCTTTACGTCATTATGTATCGAGTCTGAGCGATTAGGGCTTAATCTGTTAGAAATGAGGCGTATTTAAGTGAGTTGGAGGTCAAGTTCACTGGTCATGGTGATGATGATGTCAAGTTCGGCCGAACATAGTCTCTCACCAGCGAACTTCCAATCCTATAAATAGGTGCCTTGGTTATTCATTTGTAATAGTTAGAGATTTTGCACAGAGACGACGAAGCTCTGTCGGATCTGGTTCTCGAATGTATTGAACTTTAGATCAATGAAAACAACATTTAAATGAGTAATTCTTGTTATTTGGTTAACTTGTCATTAGTTTCCGCCTAATTGGACAATAGATAACAAATTTAGGTTCCCGTGCTAATCGTGGACGTTCCTACAAGTGGTATCAGAGCTTGGATACCTAAATTTGCTGGAATCAAGTCAAGAATCACTCTATTTCATCTCCATTCTATCATTTTTCTTAACATTTTCACATATTTGAAGATTTCATGGACAAAAATAGCTAAAATTTGAACATATCATGTAAAATACACTTGTAGTAAACCCCTGAGATTTGGATATCAAATTCAATCGAATTGATATCAAAAAGTTGGAAAAACCATGTTTTGGAAATTAGTCATGGCCGAACTTAACATCAAGTTCGACCGAACTTGATTAAAATTTCACTGATTTTAATCAAGTTCGACCGAACTTGATTAAATCTTCAAGATTATTCGAGAAGTTTGCTCGAACTTGAATGTTAAATCAACATTTTTAAGCAAGTTCGACCGAACTTGGGTAAATTTCTGTTGAAACTTTACAAGTTCGCCCGAACTTTTCGTTTTTCTTTTAGTTCTTTCATAAGTTCGACCGAACTTTATAAATTTCTTGAAATTTCACATAAGTTCGCCCAAACTTGTTAAACCTGATTGTTTGCTAGCACAAGTTCGCTTGAACTTGTCTCACAAGCTAAGCCAAGTTCGCCTGAACTTGTCTAAGGTTCCTAAAAAAACATCTCGGACATTATATATCGTTAGATTCGTATCGTCGAGAGAGTTTAAAGCTCTAATCTGGTAAACACAGTTTCCGAAAAATTTTAAACTTTTTTAAGCAAACCGATACGTTAATATTGTCGGTTAAAAAGTCAAATTTTACTAAAATTGTCTATTACTAATCAGTTTTCGAGTGTTTTTTATCGTATTTCCAGATTAAGTCTTCAGATTGTCATAATGGAAGATTTTCATAACGTGTTCGTCTCACAAGTAGCTTCTTCATCAAATGCTAATGCTTTTGCGGTGAACCAGATATCGACAACGAAATGGGTACTACGACAAAACCGCCAAAGCTAATGAGTATGGACGAACTCGAAGGGTGGAAGGAAAAGTTTGTGAATTGAATACAAGCAAATCAATTCAACAGTTGGGTTGCAGTTGAAGATGGTTACAAGTGGCCAAAAGATGAGCGGATCAAGATCTTCCGCTGAACAAGTTCTCACCGGCTGACAAAGAAAATTATGTTGCGGAGAAAAGAATGATTAGCTTGATACAACAATCAGTGAAGGAAGATATCTTGATATTATTGCCAGAATATGATACTTCCAAGAATTGTGGCACTCTCTCTGTGACAAATTCAAAGGAAGTGATGAAATGATCAAGAGTAAAAAGGCCTTGATTAAGAAAGAGTTCGAGATCTTCACGATGATCAAAGGAGAAACTATGAAGCGAATGATTGATAGATACTGTCACCTTATGGTCTAGATGTGAAGACATGATATCAAGAGATCGAATGAAGAACAAATTGAGAAATTGCCCGATGCACTTCCTGAAGGAGAATGGAGAACATATCTGATGATTCTGAAGAACAGTCCATCTTGGAGACATTTCAAGTTGTCATCTTTCATCGACAAATTAGAAGGTCATGAAATGGAGTTGATGAAGATTGCAAAATCTAAGAATGCTAATGTTGTTCAAGATGTCGGTGTTTATTACAAAGGAGGTGTTCAAGATTCTCCAATCCAAAGTCCGAAAATCCAAACGGCATTTAGTGCAAACATGAATTCATCACAAAACCAGAGTTCTCCATATGCTGGATATACAAGTGCTAGTTCAAGCTCTTCATTCCAAAATCAGAACAATCAGTCGCATCAGACAAGCCAATCCAGTTCTAATTCAAATGTTTTCCAGTGCAACATAGCAGTCGATTTGAAGAATGTATTTCCTAAAAAAGTGGCGCCATAGCACTTCTTGCTACTGTTCTAGAATCTATGAAAGCTTGGTTGCTGGAAAGATCGGAAATCCGGAAATGACCGCCGAAGATTATGATTAGGTGGATGAAGAAGAGTTGGAACTGATGGATATTAAATGGAGCCTTGCATCTATCATCAAAAGAGTTACAAAGTTTGTGGCACACACTAGAAGAGATATTGGAAATTCAAGCAACAAGCTTGGATTTGACAAGTCAAAAGTCACATGCTTCAGGTGTCGTCAAAAGGGACACTTCAAACGTGAATGCAACATCAAGAAGCAGGTGGAAACCAAAATCCTTTCGCAGTAACAATGAGTACTACAAGAAAGCTCTTCAATACAAACCATATCCGAAAAGAACACAAGTTGAAGAGAAGATAAATCCGCAAAGACAACCGAACAAGCTCTTGTTGTTACACATGAAAAAGATGGTTTTGACTGGAACAGATACATCGGAAAGAAGACTGGTCTTGCTATGATGTCAGTGGTAGTGGATGAATCTGAGACACCGTATGTTGATGTTGCTCTAGAGAATGCAATTCTGGAAGGATATATGCAGAGAGCTGAGGAAGAAGAAATAGCTTACCTTGAAATGCAAAGGCAAGAAGCATTGAAATCAGAGGCCGAAAAGGTAAAATCTGAGGTAAGTGTGTCTGAAAAGGAAGTTGTGAAAGTTGTGGAGGTTGAAAAACCTTGCACAAAGTGCGCAAATCCTTGTGAGTCTTGTATTGAAAAGATCAAAGTCATAAGAGAATTGACTGTACACAACGAAAATTTTCATTATGATTACAGAACTATGAAGGAAGCTTATGACAAAATGAAAGGCACATATAAAAATGTCGAAAAAGCTAATCTTGAACTCAGGGCTAATGTAAAAATGTTAAATGTCATAGTAATTGAAAAACAAAAAACAATTAACATGTACATTAACACCATTACGAAACAAAGCGTGAGCTTCATGACATAAAGATAGAAACAAAAGGGTAAGACAATTGCTGAAAAGTTACACTACAAACGCTTATGTCATTGATCACATTTTGCCTACGATCAAGTCGGGGGAAAATGTTGATAAATCAAAGCGTAAAGAATACAGAAGTGTTCCTCCACCACTTCTTACAAGTTATTCATGCAAGAAAGATGATGAGATTGAAAAGACATTTAATATATTACTTTTATCATAAATGAAGATAAATTGCCTGAGAACATTGACGTAAACTTTAAAAAAACAAATGATGACAATGAAGCGGTTGTAAAAAAATGTCGTGAAAAATGTTTTAGGAAATGATTCTGATGAAGGCAGCTCTGAAAGCGCCAAATCAAGTTTGAATAACTCAGAATCACAATCTGAAGATGACGATACGTCATCAGAAAATAATCTAAGTGATGATCCTAATATTGTTATGTACAAGATTAAGGAATCTAATAGATTATATTTCGATGATAGTTTTCCAATTCGGAAAGTGAGAGAAAATCAACTTGACAAATTTTCAAACTTGTGGAAATTTCATCAGATGATCTTGAGAAAAACGAGAAAAGATTTTACTCGAAACCCAAAGGAATGCTAACAACTATCGAAAGTATGGTGGTGATTTCCTGAGAACAGGAGAGCAGGATTGGGTTTGGAGGAAAAAGAAGAAGAACCGAGAAGGAACCAGAAGTCACCACTCCATGAATACAAAGGTAAAAACATAAGGTTTGTATATGGGACAAACACGGTTCAGGAAGAAGGTATGATTGGTAAGAAATCGAATGATGAATTCAAGAAAGAGAAAGAACTTCGGGACAAGGCTAAGACCAAATCCACAAGTGGAGTGAAATCCACTATGGACATACTTCTGATAATCGACTTGCTTTAAATGCAATACTGTTGGTCATATTGCTTGCAAGTGTCTGAATCTAAAGCCTGTGTTTCCACAAGAAAAAATGAGTCAAATGATGAAAAGCAAAAACAATCAGAGATTGTGAATTCTGATACCGTGTCAAATAGAAACTATGAATTTAAATGCGAAGAGAAACCTAAAATTGGTTCAAAATTTGAAAACTCAATTTTTGAAAAAGGTGAAACTTTAAAATTTAATGAAAACAAAGATTCTAGATTCTAATATCAAGAAAGCAAGAAGTAAGCTACAATCCTGGGTTGCTAAAAAAAGTTTTCATCATCTGAAAAACCAAAGTCTGTTGCTGATAAAACTGAAAATGTCAAATCAACTGAGTCAGTAATCAAACAGACAAAGAAAGAAAAAGTCAAAACGTTTTCAGAATCAACATTGGATGAAATGTTTGATGACGATTTTGATTACGATGATGATTTTGAAAGTGTTTATGATGCTTATCATGTCAAACCCAAAACCAAAAAGGTTTGGGTTTCCTTATTCAAATAGTTACTTTCATGTGCAGGAGTTCCAAGATCTACTTTGTCAAAGTAAAATCTGGATAGCGGAGCTCCATGAGTTTTTAACTTATCTAGAATGTCAAATTCTTTGTCATTTTGAAAGAAAGTGGTTGAAAAGAGATATTCTTTAAATATAAAATCCAAAAATATGTTTTTCATTTTAGGGGGAGTAAGAATTTTTTTAGAAAAATAAAAAAACATATGAAAAAGTTGAAAATTCAAAAATATTGAAAAAGACAAAAAGAATTTTGTTGTCAAAAAGGAAATGATAGTACATCAGTGGACTATCACAGCATGCTAAAGAATTGTAAAGTTTAAAAGTGATAAACAAGTCTTACTGTGGATGTGTTGATAGGCTTTACACGTTCATAGATTGTTTCCGGGATATAAACTAAATTTTACAACTGCTTAATCTTGTGGATTAACACATCTTGGATATATGGACTTAGTACTTCCGAAATTTCGATTGAAGGGTTGCCTGATTCTGAGATACGAGGTCTTTATAGATAGTTGATATCTGGGGTATTATACAAGTTCTTCTGATTTTGCGGAAGCAATAGCCTAGAACTTCTATAATGCTTTTGCTATAAACCCCTAAACTGCATGCAAAACTTGAAAAGTATCGAAAGATCTAATCATTTGCAGTGCTTAAAAGATTCCTTTAATGGAACACACCATTAAGTCAAGCCTTCATCTCTTTGTCGGTACGGTAGTACTAACCTGAGCTCTCAAGGCCTCGCACAACCCAGATACATATATTAATTACGCTATACTCACCTGTAAGATGAAATTTAGGGAATCTGGATTCGGGAGTATATTCAAGAGGTGGGAAACATAGATAAGTCATGTTTCATAATTCATATCCTAAGATATCTTGGAACAATTGAGAAATGTGTTGAAGTTTAAGAGGGCAAACATATCAACAATCCAGGTAAACGAGTTTAAAACTTAAAGTCATCAAAAAGGTCAACGGTACTAGTGATATGTCTCAATCAACTGATATGATCCTTAGACATGAATTCACAAAAATATGTTGGTAAATATGTTTGTACATACTTTACTTTATTTGTTAAAAAATTTCTGTAAATACTTTACTTGTTTTTCAAGATAAAAATCAAAAAGATTTTCAGTGTGTTTTAGCATAAACTTTTTAAAATACAAAAAGATTTTGTTTCTACATTAGTTTCAAACGAGCCATTGATGGAGAACGGATCTTCGAAGTCTGGTAAGAAAATCTGATGAATGTTTAAAAGTTCATTAATTTGAAACTTTAAAATCGGATTGTTCGTAACGGTTTTCAAACTGAGGTCATTAATTTGGACTCGGGTTGACATATTTAGTTAATCAAGGTCATTAACTTGGACTTGATCAACTAAGTGGATTTTCATAAATGATAAAAATGTGAAAATTGAAGGACTTAAAAGAGATAAATATTAAATGTACTCAAGGTCATTAAGTTGAACTTGAAACAACTAAAAGTTTTTGAAAAAATTGAAGAGAAGATTAAAGTTTGAACTGTTGATGTACAAAATTTCAAAGTTTAAATGTGATCTGTTTATTTGAATGTCAGAAAGTATTTAGACAGGAAGTAAAGATTGAGGGGGAGTTGATAAAGCAAAATCTGAAGACACCAGAAAGCTTAAGCTAGGGGAACAAAGCTTAAAGCAAGGGGAAGAATGATGATTTAAAGTTTTATCAAGACAAATCTCAAGAAGAAAGAAGAGAATATAAAGATCAATACGTTAAAGTTTATTCAAGATATAAAGATCGGAAGACTCAGAAGTTTTTAAAAGTCAACGACTACGGCAACATCCAAGGGGGGTCTGTTGGGGCATATGCCTGTTGCCTACGTCATTATGTATCGAGTCTGAGCGATTAGGGCTTAATCTGTTAGAAATGAGGCGTATTTAAGTGAGTTGGAGGTCAAGTTCGCTGGTCATGGTGATGATGATGTCAAGTTCGGCCGAACTTGACTAGGTCAAGTTCGCCCGAACATAGTCTCTCACCAGCGAACTTCCAATCCTATAAAAGGTGCCTTGGTTATTCATTTGTAATAGTTAGAGATTTTGGCACAGAGACGGCGAAGCTCTGTCGGATCAGGTTCTCGAATGTACTGAACTTTAGATCAATGAAAACAATGTTTAAATGAGTAATTCTTGTTATTTGGTTAACTTGTCATTAGTTTCCGCCTAATTGGACAATCAATAACAAATTTAGGTTCCCGTGCTAATCGTGGACGTTCCTACACCTTCAAACACTATAAATAGATGATGATTTTCATTGATCAAATTTGCACCTTTTCTTCATCTTCTCATCTATACTCATATCTGGAGGTTCCTATCTATTTGGGAGCTTCCTTTGAGTATTCTTCAGTCATTAGGACCACAAGTAAGTGTTCCTTCCATGGCTAGTTCTTTTATTTAGCTTTTAAAGCTAAAAGTTAAGCGTTTTCGATAAACGCTTTGACTTTCGGTTTAGACCTTAAAGGTCCAGCCATTGTTCGCAATATGTGTGATCGTAATTAGGTAGGTGTTAATCCCTCAAAAGGGGCACCTCCTAATTACCACGTTTGTTTAGTCAATTGACGAGTCAACATATTAATCTTTTAAAAAAAGTCAACGGGTCAGATTTTGAAATGTTCATAATCTGAGTTTATACATATTCTAAAATATGTTTTAACACTTAAACAAGTTGGTAATAATTATTAGAACATGTGTAAACATGTTCGGCTTGTCAATTTTAGTTTTAGGGTCGGTTCGCAATCGAAAGTCGCGAAGTTTGACTTCTACGTTGACTTTCGATTATGAATCAAATTAGATTAGTATGCTACTGGTTTAAGGTCTCGTTGTGATCGTATTATGATGTAGCATAACCCTTTGAGGTTACATTACATGATAATAATAATTATCCGAGTTTTATGCGAGTTTCCGTAAAAATGCCAAACTTTGACCATATTGCCCTTTTATTTGAAAATGAGGTTTTAAACTCCAATGAACTTGAAAATAAATTAGCTACTGATATAATATCATGTTTAACATATTTTGATGTTACAAATCTGATTATAAACCGAGTTTTCATAATATATCGTAAATAAGGCTTTAAAGTGACCGTAAAGCCCTTTCGGCAGATAGAACGGTTTTAAATGTAATCTATCATACCAAACTCATTACCTACTGATGTAATATCATAATTAGGTTATTTTGGGACATCATTTCAGTTTATAAACTGAGTTTATGCACAAGATCTTGTATTACGCTCTTGAATGACGATAACGCCCTTACGACACTTAAAATGGCTTTTAATCATGACTTTCATATGGAACCTTTTTCCTAATGATATGTTATAATAAATCACATATTTTAATTATTTAAACCTGGTCATAACATCAGTTTTCACAAAATATCGCAAATATCGTCATTTAACGACTTTAACGCCTTCCCGACGCATAGTATGGTTTTAAACCATAATTACCAACCAAGACTTGTTACCCACTGATATTGTAACTCATTTAAAATATTTTTACGGTGGGTACATGTTATAAACTCAGAATCCCAAATATACTTTCGAAACTATGTGTGAAATTACCAAAATGCCCATTCGGAGCATTGATTGTATTGAAACTATAAAACACACATATATTCGATATCCTACTGATATTATATCATAAATAAAGTATTTTCACAAAAATTTTATGGTCGTAACATCATATTATACGCAAGTTCCTTTTGTACGTCGCTAAATGATCAAAACGCCCTTATGAGGCATAGGTTGATTTTAAAACCATAACGGGCATACAAGTTGATATCCTACTGATATTATAACTTGTTTAAAGTATATTGGCATATGGAACTCGTTCATGACTTATTCGGTTACCCGGTATCGCTTATATGCTACGGTTAAGCCTACGAGGCTAGTTTACGTAATTTAACCGAAACAGGTTTAACCTTATCATTCTCATTTCAACATCCAGAATGTAATATGTTTACCCATATTATACAAGTCATTGTACTTGTCGGGTTAAACTACATTCTTTCCGGTCATCACTTAATCAAGCGCATCGTACTGTTTTTAATACTTTAAGCTAGCCGGTCTAAGTCTACGACTTAAATAAGATCCGCTAGCATTCTAATTGGTTATTTATACCATCATTCCAGACTAGAGCCTTCCGGTAAATTGTACCTATGCTTACTTAAATTGGATACGGCTGTGCTTATTATATTTTCTTATTTTAAAAGGATTGCTAAGCTCAGGTAAATCCTCTTAACCGATTTTCCTATACGAGCTTGGGATACGGTAAAATATTTACCGCATGGTTGGGTATGGGATTCGAAGACCTATGTGTCAGGAAATTCACATAACCCGTTTTGATTCGTATTGCTTGACTCAAACATTGGGGGTTAATGCGACCGAGTCCTGATATCCTTGACTCATTAATTGCAAAATGGCCACGACCCAAGCACGGGGTGTAGGCATACACATGACAGATGCGAAATGGTTCAAATAAATAATTTTACACCCAATAAGGTACCCAATAAGGGTGTTCCCATTAAGGGAAAATTATAAATTTTATAACCCAATATGGTTTTCCCAATAAGGGAATAAGTGGTGTGTTGGTTAATCATGAACCGACATAGTTTTCGGGCACCGTATGTATTGTCAAGTTATGTAAAACTGATAACATGAGATATAGTTTATCCCAGTTAAATATTAAACAAATGTACCAATGTGTACATAAAGCGATTTTGAAATGTTTTCAAAACGTGTCGGTTGATTGTATTTACCAGTGTAAACTGACGTATTTTCAAAATAATTAAGTTACAGGTACAAGTACATAAATAGGCTGGAAGCTGCTCAGTAGCAACATAAGAGGATCTTGCAAGTCCTTAGATGTGCCCAAAGTCTGTTGAACATCTTTTGTGTATATTTTCTATCCGCCTGTGGATCTTTATTACGAGCCATTGTATTTGATCTTTGAACCTTTCGGCTTGTAATAATATTTTAAATTCAAGACTTCGCTATGCTATTCTGTGTTACTTGTATTGTTGGTAATAATGATATCAAATATGTCACGATACTCCCCATCCGGGCCCACCGGGTTACACGTGGAAATCGGGGTGTGACAGGTTGGTATCAGAGCCAACGTTTGAGTGAATTAAACACTAGCCTTTTGTGTTTAATCTCAAATGACACAGTAGCATATTCCTTATACCTTATGAGTCTAGACTTAACATAGGAATGCTCTCATCCCTGTTAAATAAATCTTGCTTCGATTTTATTTCAGAAACAAGTCGCTAAGCAAAGAAGCCATTGATGAAAATTCTTCTCACCTGAAGCCGTGGAATGCTATGCTTCGTACCACGACTAAGTTAAGCATGCGACCGGTTTGGAGGAAAGACCTTTATAAGCCTATTCCTAAACCCAACCTATTGAAACCTTTGACCAGACTTCACAGTCCATACGGAGGTCCCTGAGGCTCAAATTTTAAAGTCTGAATTTATGGAGTCCATACCAGAGGTCCCTGAGTCTCCAACTTCAAAGATGATACCAGTGGATATTTCTGATCCATGTTTCTTACATTCAAGTTTTGGAATCCCAAACTTGGATTATGCTTACCAATTCGAATACGTTTCCATTTTATTCTTTGACCATTGAATTCCTTGATTCTACTTCTACAACAGAGCTCGATTCGGAGTTATCACACTTTCTATTAAAAACCTTTGTGTTAATTCCATACATGGCAAGCCAAGAAGGAATGAATTAAAGGAGATTCTAGAAAATCCTTCTTTCAAATTTATTTTATTTTCCTTTGAGTCCTTATGTGGACATGTCTCTTCTGTTTAGTCCTTCTGTGGACATTTGTTTATTATAATCCTTATATGGACCTATCCTTTGATTTAAGTCCCTGTGTGGACATTTGTTCAAGTAGTTCCTTCGTGAACGTATTATCTCATTACAAGTCCCTTGTGGACATGTTATTTCTTATAGTCCCTATATATGGACTTATATATTTATTTAGTCCTTGTGTGGACTTGAGTTGTTTTTAAGTCCCTGCGTGGACAAGTTAGTTATTAAAAGTCATGTTTAAGGCGCTATTGTAATTTCCTAATGATGAACGGAAAGAATTTTGAAGTTATTAACATTATAACATATGTATTTCATTACATCCTTGTTCAAGCGATCGTCTCGATTTTAATTCGAACTTTATCTATCCGCAAAATAATCTCAAAAGATTTCTTGATGTTTACCCTAGCCAAGTGACAAGTTCACATTAATTGGCAAATATAAAAGTAGTTAAAAAGTAAAGCCTTCTACCATGATAGTTAAGGATGATTATCTCTTCTATCCAGAGGTGGTGAACTATGTTCAAGCCTCCAAGCCTTTATGATCAGTGCGATCATGGCTACATTAATTAAACCATTTTAAGACAAATATTCTTTGTTAACATTCAAGTAATGTTAATACTCCTGACAGTGTGACTTGAGGAACCACACTAGTCATCTGGGTGAAGGACTATGTCCGAACTTTATAGCCTTGTGACCAAATTTGATCCCATCATATATCATCAATATGATGATCATAATTTAAACATCCATTAGTTATGTAGTGCCTACGGGCCATAAATAAACATTGTTAGTGAAGTAGTGCTTACGAGCCATGATTTAACATACATCAGTGGTGTTTCGCCTACGGACTATATTGTCAATTATGATAATAACAGTTGTGACCTTTGTGGTTCCCTGTCCAAAATAATGGGCTATGCCCAAGTTTCATAGTCAATATGATCAATATGATTGTGACTACTATTATCTGTACGATGATTATTATTTTTAACATCCTTTGAAGATGTCAATTAATTTGCTTACCCACCATATAATATCGTCAATTATGACAACGACAGTTGTGGTGTACGACTCCCTGTAAAAAGGCGATGAACTATGTTCAAACCTTAAAAGCCCAATTGATCAATATGATGAACTTATTATTATTAAAAACGTCCTCAGTGACAAGGCCTAGTGCCATATTTAGATGTTCTTTGTGACCAGGCCTTTTGTGCCACATCTTTTGTCCATTAGTGACAAGGCCATTTGTGCCATATCTTTTGTCCATTAGTGCCATACTTCTTATGTCTTATATGACAAAGGCCTTCGTGCCATATTTTAAGTCCTTTATGACAAGCTTACGAGCTACTTAAAATGTCATTATGACAAGGGCAGGGGTGACCTTATGATCCACTGCCTGATAATTCCGGACTATGTCCAATCTTCTAAAATACCTGTGTTGGTCCTTTGAGACCTAGGTTATATATATAAATATCTATTAGACATCCATTTAAAATGTCAAAGCCTGACATTTGTGTCATCGAGCACACTGATCCAAAAGGCAAGGGATTTATATACCCAATTTTGAGCCAAAATCATTTGATAATACCATGGCATAGTTAAATGAGTCATCAAAGGCGAATGACCAACTAATAGAATATAAATTGGTGTTTAGTACCAAGTAGCTACAATGGCAACTTCAGATGGAGCCAACAGCAAGCGTAACGACGATAATGCAAATGCAAATATTGTCATAAGTAAAAATGATCTACAAGCTTTAATTGCCACGGAGGTTGGCAAGGCCATAAATGCCTATAGGGCAAGGCAGCAAGAGTCGAGTGCTTCTCGCTCCAAACAATTATCGAAACACTCGTCAATACCTCGATCGAATCCAAGGGATAGTGAGGTACACTCCTCAAAGTGAGGAGTAAGACTGAGAGACAGGAGCATCATGAGAAGATGCGTTCCAATAAGGATGGGTGTTCATACAAGTATTTCGTAACTAGTAAGCCCCGTTATTTCAATGGGGAAGAAGGGTCAGTTGAAGCCCTTAGATGGTTAGATGAAATGGAAACCGTAGTCGAGATTAGCGACTGTGCTGACAAAGATATTGGAAATTTGTATCACAATCATTCAAGGGCGATGCCCTAATTTGGTGGAAAGTTTTAGTACAGTCTACTGGTAAAATACATCTATACAACCTTAGCTGGTCCAAGTTTGTGGACTTAATTAAGGATACCTTCTGTCCACCACATGAAGTATAGAAGATTGAAACGGATTTCTTGACTTTGACAATGAAAAATTTGGATTGTCGGAAATTTGTCACCGACTACAACTCTCTGTCAAGATTAGTAACCATACTTAGTCACTCCGGAACCCAAGCGCATTGCGCGATTTATTAATGGATTGGCTCCAGATATAAGAAGCTTGGTTAAGGCGGTTCGACCTGGTACTTATAAGCCAGCAATGGAATTATCTCTTTCCCTCACACAAGATTATGTGAGACAAATGTCGGTCAAGAATAACAATGAAGGAAAGAGAGTAAGGGAGGAGGATAACTCCCATAAATCTAGGAAAAAGGACAAGTCTGGATTCAATAAGAACCAGCAAGGGCCGATAAAAGCCTATGTGCCAAACCTGCAATAAAAGGCACTGGGACAGTGTCGAAATGACTAAAAGTCTAAGCAGTGTTATATCTGCAAAAGAACTGGTCATCAGTTCAATGAATGTAGGGACATTAAAAATGCAATCTGCTTTAGTTGTGGCGAGAAAGGCCACATTAGTACTAATTGTCCTAAAGCTTGACAAAAAGGTGCAGCTAAGCCGGGAGAGGCTAAGAAAGGAAATGTCTGAAATTGCCTAAGGAATGCCGTAAGCAATAAATATCATAGTGTTATCAGGTACATTCCTTCTCATTACTCAAGGATATGTTTTTCTAAGGGTCCTATTTTGATTCAGGCACTAATAAGACTTTCATAAACCATAAGTCCAGAAAACTCTTATATATATTCATGAGATCTCCAGATATTAAGTATAAGGTAGAACCTACAAATGAAACCATAGAGATCGCTTCTTCCTACTCTTGATGGATGTTCTTATCCATAAAAATCAGTCATGCTCTTCCTTCGGTTGAAGTACGAAAAATTATTATTATTATTATTTTACTTATAACTTATTTTATTTATTTATCTCATTGATTTCTATCGACTACGAATGCCAAACCGGTTTGATAAAAGCGCCATATGATAATTGGCCGTATCTTAGTGTGTCCCATAGATTGCCTTAATGCCTGATCAACATGAAGGTTTAATGCATGGAACCACTAGGATCTCCTAACAATCATATCATACTAAAATCAGCAAACGGTATTCAAGGAGATATTCCGTATCGAAATGCTTGAGTAGGTGTCTCTACTCAAGGCACCCAAGTATTTGAAAGGCAAAAATGTCATTTTCATGACACAAGTGACGTTAGATGAACCAAAAGCTGAGGATTTATACTACCTCTATTGTCACATCCCGACCCGCAGCAGAAAAGGTGATCGGGGCATGATTGGGTTTTCATCAAAGCTCATGACATTTATTACAATGTTTCATATTTATTATTACAATTTTAAAGAAGATCATACAATCAAATCATACAAGTACAACATGTTCTATACATCCTTCTAGACTTCATTATTTTTCTTCTAAGGCACTTTCCTATGTGTTCCTTGCTTCATCATGTCCACCTGTATCATGTGTAAAAATGGTTTTTGGGTCAACAAAAGTTAGCGAATGAATCCTATGAAAAACATTTAAACGAGTTTATTTTATTGATTATAAAATAAAGTGCATAACCACATATGAGTAAATGTAGATGTAAATTTATTCACAATACACATAATATTAAATATTGCACACACATACAACAATTGATTGTTTTGAGGCACGCGTTGTTCAACTCGTCTCCCACGAGGAACTGATGGGCCTAATGAATGAGTTTTGAGGCACGCGTTGTTCTACGAACTGATGGGCCTAATGAATGAGTTTTAAGGCACGCGTTGTTCAACTCGTCTCCCACGAGGAACTGATGGGCCTAACAAATAATTTGCATACAACTTGACAATATGTAATACATAACAACAAACAATATTTACATTCTAAGTTTAGATCATAATATGGTATAGCACGAGTTTGAATAAGCGAATTAGTTTAAGCGACACATGATACACCCCAAAACATGAATAAAAAGGGGAATTTGTAAGAATTCACTCACAGTGGGTGCGTTTCTTGGATTGATGATGAATGCGCACGAATTCGGATTTAATCGGCAAGGGAACTAACCTAAATAATAACATAATAGTTCGATAAATAAATAAACTTTTATTTGAGATTAATATTTTTAATTAGTGTTCTTAATGGGATTGTTAGGTTTATTTTTGTGAGTTCAAGGAAATTTTCTAACTTTAAAAATATTATTTTTAAGTATTTTTAATTGATTTTTAAATAAAATAAATAAATAAAAGAAAAATAAAATTTGACTTTTGACCAGTTACGTTGACCAGTTGACCGTTGACCGTTTGACTGTTGACCGGTTCGGTCGTGTATTTGTTTGCACTGAGTGAGGTTCGAACTTGTGACCTCCCGTACGCGTGCACGCAGCTCTACCAACTGAGCTACGTGTCTAACCCGAAATATTTCAGTTTTTAATTATACTTATATACAAATTAGATAAATTCATTTCTGTCCTTATTTAAAAACTTGATAATTTCCAGAACCAGTGCGGTAGCCTGGACTCGAACCCGCGACGTGCTTACTGTTTTTGCACACAGTTCACCACTGGACTGTGTGTCTAACTTGGTTATTATTCCGTTTTTTATTATACTTAAATACTATTTAGATTTATCCTGAAATCATTTACTTAATTATATCAAACCGGTGCACATAACAGGACTCGAACTCGGGACCTGTTGTTTAACGTTGCACACAGTCCATCGCTGGACTGTGTGTCTAACCTGGTTAGAATACTTGTTTTTATTAAACTTAAATACTAACTGGAAGGTTCCGTATTTGGGTTTTATAAAAAGGGTTGAATATTGTGACGAATCGAAACAAGGATAGACTCGAACTCGGTATCTCTATGTTTCAAATGCACACAGTCCACCGCTGGACTGTGTGTCTAACCCGAGATATAACCCGATTTATATTACATATATACACAATCCAAAACTTCATCTTCTTCGTAAACATTACCCGGAACTCCCAATCCCGACTGTTTCGATACACTAATCAAATTCTTTAGTAAATTGTAATTAACTACATATGAGATTAATAAAAATGAGAGAGATTAGGTGTAAGATATACCGAACAGAGATCCCTGCTTCTCCGGCGAGATTCCGATGACAGCAGGTTATTCCGGCGACGTGTATCTTGCGGCAGAGGATCTTCAGGAAGTTTGAGGTGAGTGTGGGTGACTTCGGTATGAGCTCTAGATGTTCTGTTTATAAAGTAGGGCAACAGAGACGAAATGGGTTCGGTTTTCCGACGACTTGCAGAGAATTCCGGCGAGTATGATGTTCTCTCGATGATCGAGAACTTTTGAACAGAGTGTGAGAGTTGAGAGTGTAGATTGGATAAAAATGAGCGAGCTAGGAAAAAATCGCACAGGGTGTGTATAAACTTCTTCAACCGGTTTGGATTTTCGGTTTCGAACGGAAATTATGGTCCATGAATGAAACTGATTGAGTTTTCGGTTATAACTGACGTTAATCGTCAGTTACACTTGTCTGATTCCGGAGTCAAAGAAAACAGTCGTAGATTCGCGTATTTTCCGGCGTCTGCGGATTTGGGCGCGCTGGTTTTGAGTTTCGAGTTTTATATCAAGTATTAATTGTTTCAGTAATATTCCAAACTAAGCGTGTGGCGGAGTGGTGTGTTGGTTGTTTGGTGAACTAGCTGACCCGGGTTCGAAACCCGGCGTCCGCAAATAATTTTTATTTCGTTATTTATTATAAATTATTAATTATAGTTTTTAAATTATAATATATTTATTAATTATGTATCGTATAAAATTAATCTGAGCATTAAATACGCAACGAAAATTTTAACTGGATGTTCGGTTAATAAACGAAGCGGGTTTGGTTAATCCGGTTTTTTACGGATGTTACAGTATCCCCTACTTTTAGAAATTTCGTCCCGAAATTTAAGTAGTGGCATGTTTGTCTCAAAAGGATAGTTTTTAATTTGACAATTACATACTTAGAAGGGAGTAAGAGTTTAAATTTTGTTTGAGGCGGTAACGTTCCTTGTACGGGTTGAGTACCCTGCTACAGGAATCGCTTTTTGATGCCTACGATATAGAATATTGATAAACAGAGTTGATTCACTAAGTATGATTAATGCGCAAGAGTTTTGATACGTTTGAAAAGATAAGCTTATATCCTAAAACAAAACTTCTACTACTAAAACCTACATGGAACTTCTCATAACCGCCTGACAATGCCTCTGATCCTTTGGCATGAATACTTATATATAGGAAGTACCAGCGGTGTATCCACCATATTCTTGTCAAATTTTCATTGGTTTTATCAGTAAGTTATGATTAGTTCTATGATGTGACTTTAGAACATAAACAAACACAACAACCAAAGCCTGAGTCTTAATTCTGATAGTATAATGTTTGAATGATGACAGTACCTCTCTCGTTTGTTATGATGGAGAGGTTAGTCTATGTAGAAGTGAGACACAGCCAACTTCTTTGAATGATGAGATTGAAATATGTTGAGATGTATGATGATATGAATGCTAAATCAGTGAGTATAAAACAAACTTCAACCAAGACATTACTAAATCCTACATGGAACTTCTCATAACCGCCTGACAATGCCTCTGATCCTTTGGCAAGAATACTTATATATAGGAAGTACCAGCGGCGTATCCACCATATTCTTGTCAAATTTTCATTGGCTTTATCCGCAAGTTATGATTAGTTCTATGTGACTCTAAAACATAAACCAACACATCAACCAAAGCTTGGGTCTTAATTCTGATAGTATACACCTCTCTCGTTTGTTATGATGGAGAGGTTAGTCTATGTAGAAGTGAGACACAACCCAACTTCTTTAAATGATGAGACTGCGATACGTCGTGAGGTATTATGATATGAATGTTAAATCAATGAGTATGAAACAAAACTGAAACAGTAATTCGCATTAAGATTCTTGGATAAATTTACAATTTATAATTGAGATACGTGAAAATTGAGATAACATAAAGAAAACATAAATCTAAGCGGTTGGAGTGGAATCTTGATTTTTGGTGAAGGAGACTAGTTGGGTGGTTCTTTGGGCCGTCATCATCTTCAACAGGATTGGCGTTGATGTTGAAAATTCTTCCTCTTGCTGGTGGCCTAGTGGTTAGGTTTTCTTGATTTGCTTGGTTAACTGGGTTTGCTTGAGCTTGGGCGTTTATGATGTTAACCAATCGAGGGCACGTGTTTCTAAAGTGGGTAGGGTCGCCACAATTAAAACAAGCTCGAACATATGGGAACATGGGGTATTGGGGTTGTTGATATGTTTGAATCATGTTTTGAGTAGGGGCTGAGGTTTGGTTTTGAGAGGTGCGGTAAACCTTGCTCAAATGACCATAGCGTCCACAATTCGCACATAGTCGACAAGGTAAGGTAGAGGGATGGTGATAAAAGCAGGTGTTGCATTGAGGGTGAGGTCCAAGGTAAGGTTTCTTATTTGGGTAAGTTGAGTTGGGTGCTACTTGAGTGATTGGGATAGCTTGGAGGGGTACGGCTTGTGAGGCTGGTTGATTGTGTTGGGTGACAGCGAAAAGTTGCCCATCTCGTTTTCTCTTAGAAATGGGTTGAGAAAGGGATTCGGTTTGGGTGGAGTTTGAGGTTCAGTTGATGCTTTATCCTTCTTCTTCTCCTCCTTGAAGTCCTTATTTCGTATGCGGTTCTCGGTGAGCTCTGTAGCTAACTCCATTGCTGCTTCCAAAGTTGCAGGTGTGGTACTTATTACAGAGTCTTGAATTTTTGAAGGAATACCCCGGATGTAGTGCTCGATCAAACGGTAAAGAGGAGTGAACAAGTTGGGAACCATTTATTTAACTCGAGGAATCTCTTGTTGTATGTGGTGTGGTCACCTTCCTTTTGTTTCAAAGCATAGAATTCATCCTCCAATTTCTTGATTTCGCTTCTTGGGCAAAACCGTCTTGTCATGATTTCCTTCAACTCTTCCCAAGTCAAAGTCATAGCATCTTCAACACCTCGTTTGGCCTTCTCTGTATTCCACCATGTAAGTGCTATTCCAAGCAAACGACCGGTAGCATATCGCACTTTGCGATCATCGGGGCAATCGCAATTTAGAAAAGTGTTTTCCATTTCCTCGAACCAATGGAGAAGAGCGGTGACACCTTCAGTCCCTTCGTATTTTGGAGGGTCGCAGGATTTGAAATGCTTGAAGGTGCATTTAGTGGTACTTGGGGGAGGGTTGAAAACATTTTGATCTTCTTGATTGACGGGATTAGCGGTAAGGGCTTGTTGAACTTGAACTACAATGTTGGGTATTACGGCAGCCATTTGTTGAGCGATTTGGGCAGCCATGCACTCGCGGGCTTTTCCTGATCTCATCTTCCTACGAGTGGAATTAGAAGACATCTACAAGGAATACATATCAGGAGTATGAGTTGGACGTTTTAGGGGTCATGTGTCGTATTTAGGAATGAACATTCATAAAATAAATATAGAATAATAAATCTACTACATCCATAGGATGTATTGGGCTTTGCTCGTAATTGGGCTTTGCATGCCGCCATACTTCACCTTCGTAATCATGTGGGCCCCCATGATTACCGGGTTTTTCATATGGTTCGCATGTGTTAGCCTGGTTACCTACACTAAAACCCAGAGAAAATCGAGAAATATGTATGTAACGTATGATATTCGGAATGTATCCAGGTGTGGACACGGTGACAACTCAAAGTGGGGTTAGTTCGAACGACGTTTGGTGTGGCATGCTTTGGCCTAATAGGTCCTTCGTACTCTCATCGTTAGTCCCCAGGTAGGCAAACTGGTCCGTTATATTGTATTTATACGAATGCCAGCCTAGACAAGACGTTCCGACTACCGGTACTTGTACCCTTGCAGTTACTACATGCCCGTCGTAGAACTTACTTTGATGAGATTTGAAAAATGAAAAATGCGACAAAATCTTGAATAACGGAAGTATGAAGATGATTTGAATATGTGATCATTGAATTATGTATGATGAATGTGTATGTAAGTATGTATGTTTGACTGTAAGTATAATTCATTATGTATCACAAAATGTAATATTGGAAGTGTTTGCATGCATTTGTGTATGTAATAAATATGAAAGAAATAAACATCATGAGTTTGCATGTAACCACATAAACAATTAAAATCTAATTAACTATAGTATAGGCTCTAAGGGTCTAATAACCTATCCTATATCCCTATAGTCAAAAGCTCTGATACCAATCTGTCACACACCGACCCGCAGCGGAAAAGGTGATCGGGGCATGATTGGGTTTTCATCAAAGCTCATGACATTTATTACAATGTTTCATATTTATTATTACAATTTTAAAGAAGATCATACAATCAAATCGTACAAGTACAACATGTTCTATACATCCTTCTAGACTTCATTATTTTTCTTCTAAGGCACTTTCCTATGTGTTCCTTGCTTCATCCTGTCCACCTGTATCATGTGTAAAAATGGTTTTTGGGTCAACAAAAGTTGGCGAGTGAATCCTATGAAAAACATTTAAACGAGTTTATTTTATTGATTATAAAATAAAGTGCATAACCACATATGAGTAAATGTAGATGTAAATTTATTCACAATACACATAATATTAAGTATTGCACACACATACAACAATTGATTGTTTTGAGGCACGCGTTGTTCAACTCGTCTCCCACGAGGAACTGATGGGCCTAATGAATGAGTTTTGAGGCACGCGTTGTTCTACGAACTGATGGGCTAATGAATGAGTTTTAAGGCACGCGTTGTTCAACTCGTCTCCCACGAGGAACTGATGGGCCTAACAAATAATTTGCATACAACTTGACAATATGTAATACATAACAACAAACAATATTTACATTCTAAGTTTAGATCATAATATGGTATAGCACGAATTTGAATAAGCCAATTAGTTTAAGCGACACATGATACACCCCAAAACATGAATAAAAAGGGGAATTTGTAGAATTCACTCACAGTGGGTGCGTTTCTTGGATTGATGATGAATGCGCACGAATTCGGATTTAATCGGCAAGGGAACTAACCTAAATAATAACATAATAGTTCGATAAATAAATAAACTTTTATTTGAGATTAATATTTTTAATTAGTGTTCTTAATGGGATTGTTAGGTTTATTTTTGTGAGTTCAAGGAAATTTTCTAACTTTAAAAATATTATTTTTAAGTATTTTTAATTGATTTTTAAATAAAATAAATAAATAAAAGAAAAATAAAAATTTTGACTTTTTGACCAGTTGACCGTTGACCAGTTGACCGTTGACCGTTTGACTGTTGACCGGTTCGGTCGTGTATTTGTTTGCACTGAGTGAGGTTCGAACTTGTGACCTCCCGTACGCGTGCACGCAGCTCTACCAACTGAGCTACGCGTCCAACCCGAAATATTTCTGTTTTTAATTATACTTATATACAAATTAGATAAATTCATTTATGTCCTTATTTAAAAACTTGATAATTGCCAGAACCGGTGCGGTAGCCTGGACTCGAACCCGCGACGTGCTTACTGTTTTTGCACACAGTTCACCACTGGACTGTGTGTCTAACTTGGCTATTATTCCGGTTTTTGTTATACTTAAATACTATTTAGATTTATCCAGAAATCATTTACTTAAAAAGAATTTTAATTATATCAAACCGGTGCACATAACAGGACTCGAACTCGGGACCTGTTGTTTAACGTTGCACACAGTCCACCGCTGGACTGTGTGTCTAACCTGGTTAGAATACTTGTTTTTATTAAACTTAAATACTAACTGGAAGGTTCCGTATTTGGGTTTTATAAAAAGGGTTGAATATTGTGACGAATCGAAACAAGGACAGACTCGAACTCGGTATCTCTAT
This sequence comes from Scalesia atractyloides, assembly GCA_947069175.1. Taxonomy (NCBI): domain Eukaryota; kingdom Viridiplantae; phylum Streptophyta; class Magnoliopsida; order Asterales; family Asteraceae; genus Scalesia; species Scalesia atractyloides. The sequence continues at coordinate 34,148,184 of CAMTDV010000021.1, forward strand.
GTTTCAAATGCACACAGTCCACCGCTGGACTGTGTGTCTAACCCGAGATATAACCCGATTTATATTACATATATACACAATCCAAAACTTCATCTTCTTCGTAAACATTACCCGGAACTCCCAATCCCGACTGTTTCGATACACTAATCAAATTCTTTAGTAAATTGTAATTAACTACATATGAGATTAATAAAAATGAGAGAGATTAGGTGTAAGATATACCGAACAGAGATCCCCTGCTTCTCCGGCGAGATTCCGATGACAGCAGGTTATTCCGGCGATGTGTATCTTGCGGCAGAGGATCTTCAGGAAGTTTGAGGTGAGTGTGGGTGACTTCGGTATGAGCTCTAGATGTTCTGTTTATAAAGTAGGGCAACAGAGATGAAATGGGTTCGGTTTTCCGACGACTTGCAGAGAATTACGGCGAGTATGATGTTCTCCGATGATCGAGAACTTTTGAACAGAGTGTGAGAGTTGAGAGTGTAGATTGGATAAAAATGAGCGAGCTAGGAAAAAATCGCACAGGGTGTGTATAAACTTCTTCAACCGGTTTGGATTTTCGGTTTCGAACGCAAATTATGGTCCATGAATGAAACTGATTGAGTTTTCGGTTATAACTGACGTTAATCGTCAGTTACACTTGTCTGATTCCGGAGTCAAAGAAAACAGTCGTAGATTCGCGTATTTTCCGGCGTCTGCAGATTTGGGCGCGCTGGTTTTGAGTTTCGAGTTTTATATCAAGTATTAATTGTTTCAGTAATATTCCAAACTAAGCGTGTGGCGGAGTGGTGTGTTGGTTGTTTGGTGAACTAGCTGACCCGGGTTCGAAACCCGGCGTCCGAAAATAATTTTTATTTCGTTATTTATTATAAATTATTAATTATAGTTTTTAAATTATAATATATTTATTAATTATGTATCGTATAAAATTAATTTGAGCATTAAATACGCAACAAATATTTTAACTGGATGTTCGGTTAATAAACGAAGCGGGTTTGGTTAACCCGGTTTTTGACGGATGTTACATCTATAATCTCTGTTTATCCTGATAAGTTTCTGGAGAAAGGCTTGCACAGTTTAGCTAGTCATTTTGGGAGTTCCAGTATTATTAATAAGAAAGATAGTTCAATGCGGTTATGCGATGATTACCGCAAGCTTAAAAAAGTAACGATCAGAAATCGTTATCCGCTGCCCAGGATCGACAAATTGTTCGACCAACTACAAGGGTTAGCTATTTCTTTAAGATCGTTTGTGCACTAGTGGGAATGACCATATTACCCTAGTTAAGTTCACCTATAATATTCTATATAAGCATAAAGGCTGCTCTTTTGGACGCCTTGTATGGGAGAAAGTGTCAAACACTGTTTGTTGAACAGAAGTTGGGGAGACCTAACTAATAGGACTTAAGATTTTCATAAAGGCGAGCATAAAATCAGACAAATCCGTGATCGCCTCAAAGTTGCCCATAATAGGCAGAAGAGTTACACCAACTAGAGGCGCAAATCTTTTAAGTTCCCAATAAGGGATAAGGATTCCATTGAAGATATCACCATGGAAAGGTGTAGTATGCCTCAGTTAGGAGGGCAAGTTAAGTCCTAGATATGTGGGACCATTTAAGATAATCGAATGTGTCGAATCTTCAGCTTCAAGCTGGTTTACTTGAGAAACTCAGTGGAATTCACAAGGTGTTCCACGAATGCAATATAAAGGAAAGGCTAGCCAATGAGTTGCTAGCTATGTTACATAAAGTGTGCAAATTAATGGAAACCTGGGGTTTTGTTGGAAAACCAGTATCGATCAAAGATCGACAGGTTAAGAAACTACACGGAAGCATGTGCCTATATTAAAAGGGGTGCTTGTTGAGATCCCTAGTATACTTGAGAGGTTGAGTCCAGTGTGCGACATATGTACCTCTATCTTTCAAATAAAATCTCGAGGTCGAGATTTCTTTTAAGGGGGTGAGGATGTAACACCTCGTAAAAATTTGTCCTATAAAATTTCGACACATGTCCCGATGATGCATACCTATGCCACGTGCTAAAACGAGAGGGACCAAATGCGTCGTTATGTTATTTTATAACCTCTGAACGACAATTTAATAGTTAAGGGACTAAAAGTGTCAACATGATAAAACTAAGCCTCTGAGTGACCTTTTAACGAACCAAAAGTCCTATAACATTATTTATACTCTTATGTGTGCCTATTATATGCCAATGAAGGCTTTACGCACTAATTATAATGTTTCACGCAAGTTTGGAAGTCTAGGGGCTATTCCTGACAAGCTGCGAAAACTTGTCGATTCTCGTATTTTGATATACAGACCCAATATATGGACCGTATAGGAAGACCCTTACGGTCCGTATGGAGGTGTGGTTTGCTGACCTGGGTCCTTACGGTCCGTAGGGGCCAAAACTGTCAAAAAGTGAAAGTGTGGTTTGCTGACCTGGGTCCTTACGGACCGTATAGGAAGACCCTTACGGTCCGTATGGAGGTCTGCAGACCAGAATGTTGCTTGTTCATCAAGCATATCACCTCACTTGACACCTAGCTCGTTTTGCCACCATTTCACCTGGTCTTGACACCTCTTAGGCACTTGTAAACATCCTATGAAGCCTCTAAACACTTGGCATCATCCCATGATCCTTCAAACACTATAAATAGATGATGATTTTCATTGATCAAATTTGCACCTTTTCTTCATCTTCTCATATATACTCATATCTGGAGGTTCCTATCTATTTGGGAGCTTCCTTTGAGTATTCTTCAGTCATTAGGACCACAACTAAGTGTTCCTTCCATGGCTAGTTCTTTTATTTAGCTTTTAAAGGTAAAAGTCAAGCGTTTTCGATAAACTCTTTGACTTTCGGTTTAGGCCTTAAAGGTCCAGCCATTGTTCGCAACGAATGTGGCTATGTGATCGTAATTAGGTAGATGTTAATTCCTCAAAAGGGGCACCTCCTAATTACCACGTTTGCTTGGTCAATTGACGAGTCAACATATTAATCTTTTAAAAAAAAGTCAACGGGTCAGATTTTGAGATATTCATAATCTGAGTTTATACATTTTCTAAAATATGTTTTAACACTTAAACAACTTGGTAATAATTATTAGAACATGTGTAAACATGTTCGGCTTGTCAATTTTAGTTTTAGGGTCGGTTCGCAACCGAAAGTCGCGAAGTTTGACTTCTACGTTGACTTTCGACTATGAATAAAATTAGATTAGTATGCTACTGATTTAAGGTCTCGTTATGATCGTATTATGATGTAGCATAACCCTCTGAGGTTACATTACATGATAATAATAATTATCCGAGTTTTATGCGAGTTTCCGTAAAAATGCCAAACTTTGACTATATTGCCTTTTTATTTGAAAATGAGGTTTTAAACTCCAATGAACTTTCAAATAAATTAGCTACTGATATAATATCATGTTTAACATATTTTGATGTTACAAATCTGATCATAAACCGAGTTTTCGTAATATATCGTAAATAAGGCTTTAAAGTGACCGTAAAGCCCTTTCGGCAGATAGAACAGTTTTAAATGTAATCTATCATACCAAACTCATTACCTACTGATGTAATATCATAATTAGGTTATTTTGGGACATCATTTCAGTTTATAAACTGAGTTTATGCACAAGATCTTGTATTACGCTCTTGAATGACGATAACGCCCTTACGACACTTAAAATGGCTTTTAATCATGACTTTCATATGGAACCTTTTTCCTAATGATATGTTATAATAAATCACATATTTTAATTATTTAAACCTGGTCATAACATCAGTTTTCACAAAATATCGCAAATATCGTCATTTAACGATTTTAACGCCTTCCCGACGCATAGTATGGTTTTAAACCATAATTACCAACCAAGACTTGTTACCCACTGATATTGTAACTCATTTAAAATATTTTTACATTGGGTACATGTTATAAACTCAGAATCCCAAATATACTTTCGAAACTATGTGTGAAATTACCAAAATGCCCCTTCGGAGCATGGATTGGATTTAAACTATAAAACACGCATATATTCGATATCCTACTGATATTATATCATAAATAAAGTATTTTCACAAAATTTTTATGGTCGTAACATCATATTATACGCAAGTTCCTTTTGTACGTCGCTAAATGACCAAAACGCCCTTTTAAGGCATAGGTTGATTTTAAAACCATAACGGGCATACAGGTTGATATCTTACTGATATTATAACTTGTTTAAAGTATGTTGGCATATGGAACTCTTTCATGACTCATCCGGGTTACTCGGTATCGCTTAAATACGTACGGTTAAGCCTACGAGGCTAGTTTACGTAATTTAACCGAAACGGGTTTAACCTTATCATTCTTATTTCAAAATCCAGAATGTAATATGTTTACCCATATTAGACAAGTCATTGTACTTTTCGGTTTAAACTACATTCTTTCGGTCATCGCTTAATCAAGCGCATCATACCGTTTTTAATACTTTAAGCTAGCCGGTCTAAGTCTACGACTTAGCATTCTAATTGGTTATTTATACCATCATTCCAGACTAGAGCCTTTCAGTAAGTTGTACCTATGCTTACCTAAATTGGATACGGTTGTGCTTATTATATTTTCTTATTTTAAAAGGATTGCTAAGCTCAGGTAAATACTCTAAACCTATTTTCCCTATACGGGCTTGGGATACGGTAAAATATTTACCGCATGGTCGGGTATGGGATTCGAAGACCTATGTGTCTGGAAATTCAAATAACCCGTTTTGATTCGTATTTCTTGACTTAAACATTGGGGGTTAATGCGACCGTGTCATGGATATCCTTGACTCATTAATTGCAAATGACCACGACCTAAACACGGGGTGTAGGCATACACCTGACAGATGCGAAACGGTTCAAATAAATAATTTTACAACCCAATATGGGTTTCGCAATAAGGGTGTTCCCATTAAGGAAAAAATTATAAATTTTATAACCCAATATGGGTTTTCCCAATAAGGGAGTAAGTGGTGTTTCGGTTAATCATGAACCGACATAGTTTCCGGGCCCCGTATGTATTGTCGAGTTATGTAAAACTGATAACATGAGATTTAGTTTGTTCCAAGTTAAATATTAAACAAATGTACCAATGTGTACATAAAACGATTTTCAAATGTTTTCAAAACGTGTCGGTTGATTGTATTTACCAGTGTAAACTGACGTATTTTCAAAATAATTAAGTTACAGGTACAAATACGTAAATAGGCTAGATGCTGCTCAGTAGCAACATAAGAGGATCTTGCAAGTCCTTAGATGTGCCCAAAGTCTGCTGAACATCTTCTGTGTATATTTTCGATCCGCCTGTGGATCTTTATTACGAGCCATTGTATTTGATCTTTGAACCTTTCGGCTTGTAGTAATATTATATATTCAAGACTTCCACTGTGCTATTCTATGTTACTTGTGTTGTTTGGTAATAATGATATCAACATATGTCACGATACTCCCCATCCGGGCCCACCGGGTTACACGTGGAAATCGGGGTGTGACAAAAGCTATATAATGGGTTGATTTCGTAAAAATGCCAAACTCGATGGTATAATGGAAATTTAACAATTTTACTATAATAATCCATCACAATTGAAGATGTGATGATATATATAGATAGAGATTATAAAGTGGGGTTGAGAAATAAGAAGGGATATCGATAATTTAAGCTCAAGTGTTTAAATTCCATAACGGGTCAAAATGAATATGCGCGTTAAACCGGGTAATTGTTGCGTTAAATATGTAGGTAAACATTTTACGGACATTTAGAAAAAAGTTTCAAGTGAAACAGATGAAAATTGAATAAGTTACGGAAGTTTTCGTAACAAAAACGACAAACTTGACAAAGGCTGCAGCAGCCCACCATAGGCTACGGTGGCCTACCATAGCTTACGGTAAGCAGCTGCTGTAACAAACAGAACTTTTGTACCGTAAGCTACGGTACAGAGCCGTAGCTTACGACAGGTAAAATCCAAAAATGTTGTTTTTGGTGATTTTGAACTTTTGGGTTAAATTGTTATGTCATAGACTCCTCATAACTAACATATTTCATGGTATATGAAATATAGGTATTGTTTTGAAGCACCGGATGACGATCAAGCTTACGAAGAACCAAACACGATCAAAGTTTAAGCTTCCACCATTTGTTTAGTCATTACGAAGCTAAACAACGATAACATGTATAATGTTCTAATGTTATGAAGTATTGATAAACTCGAAACAATCGTACGGACGTGTATTTGAAAATCTACATTTAAACACGAAAGTTTTATAAAATTTCAATAAATTAAGCAAGGGTCTTACATCACAATATCCCCCTAGTTTATGCTGTCATTATCATATCTCAGTGGGAAGGTACTTCAACTTTTCATCTTCAAACTTGGTCTTTTATTCTTCTTGATCATGATTTGCTTGAAAATCTTGTTGAAAATAATGCGAGAGGAGGATTCATGTCATCTCTTTTCTTCTTCAATCTTTCTCTTTCAAGCAGGTTAACGTGTACTTTTCAAAAGTACTATCATTGTCAGACAATGACTCATATCGATTCTTCTGACTCAGGTACATCTTGTTGTTGTGATGCTTCAAGCTTTGTCAACAACTAACAACATCTCATTCTTTCTCAACCCATGTTTCTTGATCTAAATCAAGTTCTGCACAACTCTTAGAAATTTGTAAGCAAACATTTCTTATGCAACAGAGGACAATACCACATGAACTCTTGGTACATCCATGTACTTGTACTCATATTTCACAATTTAAATTTCTTTCAACTTTTGATGATCAATCAAATCTTCAAGAATGGTTAAATATTTTAATTTAAAAACAAATAAAACACTATATTTGGACTTTTATTTTATAAGCAAGACATTATTTTTGGATTTTTGGATTTTCTATTTCTATTAAAAAACACAGAAATTAACTTAACATTCACAATTTACAATTACAATGCAATGGGATCAAAATCGTTTCCAGGTAGACCAAGGAACACATTTCAGTTCGAACGTATTTAGACTGGTCTAAGTGATTGTCATTATGTTTGTCCACTTAAACTTTAATGCTCAATTTTCATTTTTCATTTTCAACTTCGTGATATGCTTAAGGTAATATTATACTATAGTACCCGTGTGTCCCATACCATGACATACCCCCGTGATCAAGGTAAGAACAACAATTCATCGTAGCAGCTGAGTATACTGAGTTCATCCTTATTGATTTACAACGTCAGACTATTGGTGAACAGGTCAGTACTTTCGTACAGTAGAGTGACCAATATTTATGTCCAATGAGGGTTAGGCAAATACCTTTTTGGTACGAATTTAGCTTTTTAGCTCAATGGAATTCCCTCAATTTGAGTTATCTTCCTTTAAGGTTTTTGGCCTCTTTGGTTCTTTTAAGATATCTTGACTGTGCCTACGTCTGCATATAATCTGGATGCAACAGAAGGACGCCATGTTATCCCCGGATAATTCAACAGCACAAAGACCTAAAACCTCAGACATTGGCTATCTATCAACGCAAGATTTAAGATTATAAAATCATACGCCGATGGTATGTTACCCACATAGAACATAATTCGTTATGTTTATATCACTTGGTATCTTTTATCATCTTGAACGTAAAGCCTATCGACATGTCATAGTAGATCCTAGTCTTTTCAGCTATAGTAACTTATATCTGTTGGTCAAACCCTTTAACACGAACATTTATTTCTTTTCCCAAATATGCACAAGCTCTTTTTGTCTTTTTCTCCTCTAACACAACACATATATACAAATATCTCTCTCTATCCCCCTAAATTTGTGCATAAATCTTATGCGCAAATTTACCTTATAAAGAAAATGTATGTACAAAAGAAAAACGAAAGAAAATGAAAATACTTTGTTGTTTTTGCTTAACCATTCCGTCATCAGATTTAAGATTAATCAATAATAAGATTAGAGCATTGTACCTTTTCGTTGATCTTATCTTACCTCCCTTATCTCCTCCAAAGGAAACATATCAACTGTAAAAATAGAACTTTTTGCAACAGTGATATGTTACCCGTTAAGTCTCTAGAGCAACCGCTATCACATTATAAGGATTGTCAACAACTCCTCCTTAGTTGTCCCTGAAAAATAAAGAGATTAGTAAGACATTGGTACCCAGGACATCATGGTCCTGGGATTTCCTAAAGCATCAAAATAAGATCCTTCTTGTAAGCACATGTTCCATTTTGTTTCAAGGATTGGTGATGTTGCTGCATTACATTTTGCTTTCCAAATTTGTTTAGGCTTTTCTAATTTCTTAGATGCCTTTGGCAAAATAGCTTGCTTTTCAACCTTCATTAGCTTAGAAAAAGATCTATCCCTTGGTATAACCCTCTGCTTTTGTGTATAATATGGTACATAGGGACGATGTGTGCAATTCCTTGCAATGTGGTCTGGTATGCCACAGTTGTAGCATGTTTGCTTCTCTACATAAGGAGCATATCCCGATCCATTCGACCCCACTGATGATGAACTTGAATTATAGGATCTGTTGGATGATTTGTTTGCAGACTTTTCAAACTTTTTGCCATGCTTCATATGTCTCCGTCTACAATAGTTAGTACATTCACTGTTTTTCTCTCTAAAAACAGTGTTAGATTTTCCACTTTCAATTGAAACTTTTGGTTTTGGAGACACATATTTATTTTTCACATATGGACGAGCATCAACAGACAAATTGGATGTCTTCAAAAAAACATCGACAGTTTCTTGGCAAACAATATCATCCCCCTCAACCCAATCCTCCACTTTTACCTCATCTGCACTAGAAGTAGAAGAATTAGTATTGTTCACACATTTAACCTCAGGGACTATTGGCTTCACCACACTTGTAGCAACAGTCTTTGTAACAACTCTCCAAAAACACCCTAAAATGAGTTTTAAACGCAAAATCGGACACGCGGCCCTGTCTTTGTCGCGACGCGCGGGAGAGGTCGACACTAGGTGTCACCGTTTCGCGACAAGTGGCAAACTTATACCAGTTACAAGACTGACCTAGCCCTAGCTAGGTGTCTCAGGAACCACGCGAAGGCTCCTTTGAATTCTGGCGCGCCGCACGGGAGAAGCCAAACTGACCTATAAGAAGACAGGCGTGGGACTAAAGTCCTTGCTCAGTTTTGAACGAAATTCTTTGATCTCTCAGTCTCGTACCTCCGTTTCTTTGTTGTACACCTCCTAAACCCCTAAACCTGCAAAGCACTACCGTGTTGTAAGTGTTTTAACGCTAATCACTGATTCGATACTCTGTCCGATTGATCTAAAACCCAGCAACGAATGCCAAAGTGCTGCCTGTATATAAGGCTATACTTTGTTAACTACGTTGGGGTTTTGTCTCGTGATGTATCGTTAAAGTTTAAGTTGGGTTATTTCACTATCACATGTCGCTTTGTAATTTTGTTAGGAACTCAGAAATAGCACCAGGAAGCTCCAAGATAACAACCTTAAAACTACAAAGTGAGTCATTCTATCTTTTTATCAAATGCTTTTGCAAAACCCTAAGTATTTTTACCAGTTGCATTTACAATGATTAAGTTTTTGTTATCTACAATTACTGACGATATGTGGAGTTTTGTATACATTACCAGTCCAGCGTTAGTATTGGACGAAAGTTAGCCAGTAGTAATATAACCACCGTCATTGGAAGTGCCACCGTAACAAATACTGATTGAGTTTTTGTTAGATAAAAACAATGTAATCGCCCTTGATACTATAAAATATAGCAATGTATCTTTTTACAAATTGAATGAACCCACCAGTATTTTCAATTGACCAAATGTTTTTAAACGCGTTTCAGGTAACTTATAGGTGAAAGTAATAGAAGCCAGCTATGGAGCACTGAAGGCTAAATAAAGTGACTCTGATCAGCTATGGAGCACTGAAGGCTTACATAAAGTGGCTATGATTACCTGAATAAACGAAGAAATTTATGTTTTGTCAATTAGGACTTATCCCTACAAAAAACATTTGAATGGAATATGGGTTCATCCCATTTGTTTAATATAAAACTTTGATGTTTTACAAACTCTGAAATATTTTCCTAACTACGGTCCTAATGATATTTTCTGTTGCCAATTTAATAAACACCGATACCACCAGCTACCTACTCGCGGCTTCCGCCCGAGGTGGGGTCGGGGGCCGTGACAGTCTTGAACAAGGCTTCCTCACATTCTTCTACATTTTCGATTGACCTTGTTGTCTCATATTCAGATGTTGTAGGCTCAGTCAAGGTTTCACAGCTTGATTCAGCTAAACCACTTAAGTTACACTCCTTTTGAAGTGCTGAATCCTCTATTGTGGATTTAGCTGCTCCAGAGGAATCACAGCTGGAATCACTAGATTCAACTGATTCCAATTTATCAGAATCAGTTTCGGTGATTCACACTTGGAGTTATCTGTTGCAGCTGACTGAGTCGGTTCATTAGCCGATTCTTCATTTGAAAACTGACATTCAGGTTTGTTTTCAAAAACCCTTTGTTCATTATGATTCAAAACCTGAAAATGTTTATCAACCTCTGCATTTTTTCTCAAAACTCAATGTCTTTTTTTTTCTTAGAGACATCCTCTGGTTTAACAAAAACAGGTGCAGGTGTTGGTTCAGTTTTCTTTGTTTCATTCTTTTTAGGCTTTGAGATTTTAATCTTTATGGTCCTAACTGGCTCAACTTTCAGAACCTTAACCCCACCATAAACTATGTCCGGAATGTTTGCAATCTCCTCTTCAGTCATAGGAACAATAGTGTAGGAATGATCGTATGGTGGAGGAATACTCACATATCCTAGACCTTTATTCCTAGTTTCTTTCTTACTGAACTGTAACTTCTTATTTATCATGTTTTCAACTTTTTCACTAGAAACATCGAATTTTTGAAAATTAAAGTTTGTATTTTCAAAAGTTGATTTTAGTGAATCAAGTTTAGCAGTTAGTTTTTCAAAAAGTTCATTAAAGTGGAGATGCCTACATTTCTCTTGACTCAAATCCTTATGCAACTGTCGGATATCACGTTTTTGTGTCTCCACCATATCCTTGTATCCATTGATTTTATTTTTGATCTGATACAAACCAGATTTGGATAACTGCAGTTGCCTTACTTTCTCTCTACAAGCACTGGTACAACAATATTGTCAACACATACCTCCGTGGGAGTGGGAGTGAAATCCTTAATCTGAGTGCCTGCACAACAACCTGATTCTGAATTCGGCGATGAATCAGCAGGAGTGGATGAGCAAACTGCAATAGGCAATGGAGCAGCAGGAGCAACAGGTGTGGGTGAGCAAATTACAGCAGGAAATGGAGCAGCAGGAGTGGATGAGCAAACTACAGCAGATGTGTTGCCTTGAGCCTTCTGCTTGTCAGCCTTATATATGATTTGATGAGTGAAATTAACTCCTCCGGCTTCATTTTGTAACAGTTGGTTGTCAAGAAGATCTAATTAACATTTCTAAACCAGCTACACTTTGCCTGATCTGGAATACCTTTTAGAGCATCGAGAAGCTTCTTGTTGCCCCTATAAGTACACACCACGATTTCTGCGTTCTTCATTTCAGAAAGCAGTTTAACCGATCAATTAATGATTCTACAAGTTCACCATGAAAGTAGCTGAAACCTTCAAGTGTCTGCGTAAGCACATCACTTTGAGAATACATTTCTAAATGCTTAACTGTGACCCCCCCGGAAATGTCAGTTTTATCGTAACCGGACTGTTAGAAAAGGTCAGAAATTGTCTGAAAACTTTTTTTTACCAAAATTTATCGTTAGACTCGTCTCGAAATTTCGAATCCAATGATATATAATGTCGAACACCGTTTTGAGATTTCTTTTGCCCTAAAAATCACACGAATTTAACCATGTAGTCGGTTTACTAAGATTGTTTGCAGATCAATTTCTATACTTAAATACGTTTGAGCCGCACACTCCTTAATTGGGCCGCACACTTAACTGGGCTGAATTGGACCGCACATTCCTTAGTTGGGTCGCGCACTCCTCAATTGGACCGCACACTAAGTTTTGGACCGTGCACTCCCTTTTTGGGCCGCACACTAGTGTCCAGTTCACAAGTCAATGATTAGATCGCACACTTCAGGTAGCACACTCCAGGTACCACATTCCAAGTAGCACACTCAAATCAAATCCCGATAATTAAAGAAAGATTTCGAAATTCAATTTCTTTTGATTCTTTCCACCAATAATCCCGAAAAATTAGGAAACACAATATCTTTCTACCCAAAATGGATCAAAATAAGAAATTTTAACTGTTCTTGATGTTCTTGATTGTTCTTCGAATCTGCTTGTTCTTTCTTCTTGTTCTTCAAATGATATCCAGAAAAACCGAGCCATCGAAAGACTTCTTAGGCTCTGATATCAATTGTAAGTCCAAGATCTTCAATCGGATATCACAAACACAATCAAATATGCGGAAATAATTGAATGTATAGAACAAGAATAAGAAGTCGATTGTTGTTATAAATTGCACATAAACTCTAGGTTTGTCTGGTACAATATGACGATCAAAGCTAGAAACAATCAACCACCCAATTCGCCTCCTAGCTCTCTCTAATGTCTCACCAAAAGCTTAACCCTAATAATGAACTAAACATAACATTATATAGGGTCCACTAATAACTCAGCCCACATGGCCTAACCCAAGCCCACTAGACAACTAAGTCCAATAACCTATACTTGTGTTGGATAAAGATAAGCGTAAACCTACTCAATTTCATGGCCTTACATGATCCATGAGTAAAAAGTGCTTAAAATATAACAAAAATTATAAATACTCGCACGCACGTCAGTTCCCATACGTTATGCTTACCTGGAAGTATGAAACTTAACAAACAAAGCATTAAATATCATATCCAAATGGTGATAACATCACCATTTGACCCGTTAATAGCTTACACGTTTAGCGTTCAACTAACCATGTATTGTCTATTGCTAAAGGTGCATACTTAGAAACTTACCAATTTGACCCGCTATGGTTTACACCATAGTGTTCTATTTCAAAGTTTCATTGGTTTACCACCAAACATGGTTACTTACCAGCTAACTCACCAAAACATGGTTACTTACCATATTACTCGTTCGCCCCGTATTGGTTTGCGCGAGACTGTCTTAGTTTAAAAAATCATTGGTTTATCACCAAAACATGGTTACCTACCTTTTTATTCGTTCGACCCGTATTGGTTCACGCTAGAAGGTCTTATTTTAAAAATTCATTGGTTTATCAACAAAACATGGTGACTTACCATTTTACTCGCTCGACTCGTATTGGTTCGCGTCAGAAGGACTTATTTTAAAAATTCATTGGTTTATAAACAAAACATGGTTACTTACCATTTTACTCGTTCGACCCGTATTGGTTTATACCATTGGCTCTCACTTTTTGACATTATCATTTATTACCAAAATATAGTGTTGTCGTAACTTTATCCATTTTGTCCCGCCTCATGGTTTACTTTACACCATGGTGTCATATTCTTAACAAAATCATGTGATTCTTTGTTCATCTTGTTCTTAACCAATTACATAAGTAGATGTACTATTTAATCGGTGTAAGCTTTACTTACCTTACGTCCGATCATGTTATTTAACGTCTTTAACCCGCTTGATTCATTCATTTCAAAGCTCCCACCTAGCTTGTCAAGAGTCAAACTATCATATAACATCCACAAGATGGTTAGGTTAATTGTAACACCCCAACCCTGCTAGGGCTGATGTGTCACTCTTACATATATCAAAACTAAACCAATCAATAACATTTAAATAAAAGATCCTAATTACATTTATTACATTATTGAATTAAAGAACTTGGCCAGCAACTTCCTAACGCTCCTCACTAAAAATCCCAGATCATCCCATATGACCTGTAAACAAATAGGAAAAACACAAAAGGAAAAATACGGTTGAGCCAAAAGAATGCTCAGTAACGGAGAAATCAATAGTACAAGTAAAGTCATATCAGCGGAAGCAAAATACAACATAACGTAACTGAGATGAACTGAAAAGGGTACTGACACGAGTATTAAAAAAATATAGATGAAGACACAAGACTGATACAAAACTGATATACGAACCGATCTGAACTATAACGGAAACTAGTTTGGAAACAAAAGTCATTCAGATTGCATAACCGATGTCGAACCCGACATATAACCGATGTAGAGAACTGATACATGGTTGACCATGATGATTAAAACCATTTTTTTTTATAAACGAACTCATTTTAGAACGATCTTTTAATAATGCTAACAATTATTTTTTATATTTTTATAGAAGGTTTTGAATCTTATCAAAATATAATAATTTATCGTACTTCATAGTAAATCATAATTAGACAAAATAACTAATTTTCTAATACTGAAAAGTTATATGTAAGAAATAGAATACATCAAATAATTTGGTTTTCAAAATGTAATACTTATGCTAATTTTGTAAACCGACATGAAAACTGATACGTAAATAAAAACAAATACGTTGATCGAAACATTTTAAATACGGTTTAAAAATCCTATAACTTTTAAAAGAGATGAACCGTCATAAATATTATTTTTAAATAAATATTTGGATTTAAATTACTATATATTAATTTGTCTTACTTCAAAAGTTAATATATAATAGAGATAATTGTTTTTTATAACTTTGGAGAATTTTATATTTAATAGACAAAATAAATTAGAGAATCTAGTTTAAAGCGTAATAATGTAATCTTTATGGAGTTTATTGAACCGATCTAGACAATCTACATGAAACAAAGACATGATTCGATGATAAATATAGAACAAACCTTGGATCGTATACTAAACAAAGATTCTAACGGATACAAACTAAACGTATAACACGGAATCTGAATCCATATCGAACGATACTGAGACATAAGTGATATAAGCCGATACATATACAGAGTCAAAACACATATAACTAATACAGAACAGAATCATATACTGAACATATCAGAAACATTATCTGGTACACAATCGGAACCATAATCAGAGTACGTATAATCAGATGCACACATAACTTATCATAACATAATCCGAAACAGAACATATTCACTTACTGAAACATATACTAACTTACACGACAGATATATCAACAAAATAAGTCGTGTAATACAGAAGCATCCAAAGCTAGAAACAGAGGGGTACACAGGTAGCTACTCTATGCACCAATGAGATGGTGAGTGTGGCGTGCACCCATTATTCCATCCCCCAAAAGTCAGAAACATAAGTCAGAAACAAAACTAGGATCGATCCATACGCCTCTAAGGGGCCATGGTGCTACACAAGCACAAGTCAGAGACGCCGTGATTTTGATTACGCACTGTCACGAAAGTGTTCATGTCGTTGACGCCCAAACGACAAGTCAGAAATGCTTGGGTGACAGAGTACAAAAGCTTAGGCCATGTAAATAATTACAGACAACTAAAAATAATTACCAACAGGAACATGCGACCATGAGTACAAGTCTGAGGTATGGCATGCTATAACATATTAATAATCGAAACCGACTAGCGGACTATTTCTAAAAGACTAAAAAAGGTATCGTAATAACATAATGAAGACTGACCAGGGACGACAAAATCCGTACTACAAAGTAACGGATGTAAATTTATACTATGATGAAAAGAAACAGAAACCCGTACTAACGAGTTACGAAAAGTAAAATTATACTACGATGTAGAATAAACAGAATCCGTACCTTAGTTTAGCGAAGCCAAGGAAAAGCAAAACAAATCAATTAGTCCTTAACAAACACGAAAACCTACAATTTATTATAGTCATATCAAATTTACGGACTTTAATACATATCTAATTCTAGGACTTAAAATACTAGTTTATACGAGTGTCTTAATAATTGTCTAAATTTTATTTAAAATGGTAGGGCATGTAATAATGCCAGCAGGCGTATTTACAAAACTTAATTTAATAATTGATAAACTAACTTTATAAATTATTGGCATTTACTAAATTAAAATCATTTGCCAACCAGGATTACATCACAAAAGTATACGTTTTCTAATTAACCGAATAATAACAATCATATATATATTCATTCATGTAGGTGTGAAAATAATATAATAATCCTTATTATCCAAACCAAGAAGTCCCTCTTCTTCCCAAAGATTCCCTGTAACTCTTTCTCCCTTCGTATTTTTTTCCCTAAAAAAATAACACTGATTTTAAATTATTATCCATAACAATAGTGTAACCCAATCCAAGGCTTATTACTGTATAAAACGGGTATAGATTTTCAAAAAAAAAATAATAATAATACAAAGTTAGATTCAAACTTTTCTTCAAAAGCATTAGATCCTTATTTAGAACCAACACATTATTTTACTAAAGTAAATAATAGTATAAGTTGTAGTATGGAAATTATAGGGTAATAAGAAATGCATACATAATATATTTTATAATCAAGTGGGGAACATAAATTTGAAGACATAATCAGCATGGCGTTGGCTTCTTTTTTTTTGTTTCAACTTCTTCGCATCTCACATATCGATTTAAATGAAAACGAAGAACACAAGGACGGGGTATCGGATCCTTACCTTATTATTGGCACGGATAAGAGGGTGAGATAGTCGTGGTGCGTGATAAGACGACGAACTTATACGGTGGTTGCGGTGTCTTTAGTGTCAGCTTCGGCACTCGTTTGCTAGCCAGGAGAGCGAGAATACAAGTGGTGGTGCTGGTAAACGGAACCAGAAATAGTGGTATGCGGTGGCAATGAAACCTTAACGTTGAGTAACAAAGTATGGTTGTGTCTTATGTGAAACTTGTGAAACAAATGAGAAGATTGTATGAGGATCGATTCAAATCACGTTCATAAGTTGCGAATTGAGAATGACATTAATTAGCTTATCAATTGTTGATCATAATTACCAATTACGAACGGAAAAGATGAAAGGTGATTTGTTTACAAATATGTATTTACCATAATTAGTTTATCATTATTAATTATGTATTTACCATAATGAGTTTCATCTCAATATAATATTATTTTGCTTTATCATACATGCATACGCACATATCTTGGATAAAAAAAACAATTAAGTTGTGTTTGTCATGGTTATTATATTTTAGATTTATATTTATAATATTTACGGTTGTGTTCTTGCCATTTGTGTATATCATGATACGATATAATTTATATATTAGTACATTTGTGTTATATTATAATTATAATTCTAATAATTGTTGTTAGTTGTTGATTTAGTTATCTATTTCAAAATATAAATTGCCAAGTAAAACTATCAAATAAGACCATCATCATTTAATCGATTTTACTATGATGTATTAATTCCACCAAAACATTCATAATTAAATGGAATTTATTATTTTAGAGTTTTTAAATTTTCGGATATTACAGGTTAGTCATCCTACATTATGAACATCACACCTTATGGAATTTTATACCATATTTCTCATTCAATTTTGACTTTTAAAAGTCAAAGTTCCATTAGATATATAAAAAAGCATTAACAAGTCATGAAACTCATTTAGTCATTCTATCAAATACTTGGTGATGTATCATTCTTAGGCCATTATATTAGCTAAATTTCTTTACCAACTTCACCATATTTTTTTCAATTCAACAAGTTTATATACTTATTAACATCAAGTTAACATGAACTTTCAACTATCTTACTTAAAGTCATCCTTTTTACAAGTAACTCATAGATTCATCTTTCATTCCAAAGCCCCATTTCATAGCGCATATGAACACTTATTCAAACCTCTAAGTTCAAGTAATTCATACCTACACGCAAGTTTGGTGATAAAACATCAAAACAACATCAATTTTATCATATACAAAAACCCACTTTATGACATGTATGAGCATATACTTTAATCTCTAAATTGTTTAATATTTCACATATACTAGCAAGTATGATGATATAAACATAATTTTATCATCAATTTCATCATACCGTCAATAATATCCAATTCAAGATTACTACATTCAAGTTCTTCTTCATGGAGCATCTTTCAAAATGTGAAATTGCAACATACCTTATGTTTATTGGGGCTAGATGGTTTAAATCCTTCAAACGTGCAAGGATTTCCATGTCAACTGCATCTTCAATCTTGCAATTTCTTTGTTTGAGGTTATGGGAGTTTTTCTCGTATCTATCTCTAAACACGACACAACACACACACTATGTGTGGGTTTTATTTTTATTCTTTTTTTATACTTGCCACTTTCAAGTGTGTTCCCTTTTAGCTCCTAAGGTTTGGTTTGTATTTAGTTTGTTTATAACTCACATCAACAACCAACAATGTTAATTAGGTTAATATTCCTAGTTATGTACTTCATGCCAATTATCAAAAGATCATGATAATTGGAATTACTAAGTTTAGGGATGCTGCAACCCGACTTAATTTAGTCCCGATAGATCGGAACTTTTATAAACTTTATTTTATAAAAAGGCTTACATTTATCTTTTATCTAACATTAAATCCTAATATTTATCGAGTTAACTTTTACCACCATTGGTATTTTACCCGCTCATCCCAGTTAATTTGGTTTAATTGTCAAATCCGTTTTTGGGATGTTACACCTGATAAGAGTGAGAGAGTAATGTGATTTATGTTTTTATATGTTTTTAATTGTTGAGTGGTAATCTAGTCATTTCATACACATTTAACTAAAAAACTTAATATATATTAGTGATAACGACCACACAAATGCAAAAATTACAACCACTATGACAAACTCTGTAATTATTGAAGCCTTGTGACTAACTCTAAAATATTTTCAAAACTCAAAGACCAACCAGTCATTTAACTCTAAATTTGTTTTTATATTAGCTTCCTTTCATTAACTTTTTTATAAAAACATAATATCTAGTTGTTTTTAATTTATTTTTCTTGACATCCTAATTTAAATTGTGTTAAAATGGAGTTATATATTAAATAAAATATTTTCTGTATATATTTTAAATTGGAGTTTTCATCACTTATATTATAAATAATATATACATTTATTTTTTACTAGTTTTATTTTTCTGTAATAACTTTCTTCGTTAACTTCTATTAAAAAACTGTGAATACGTAGTTGTGTTCAACTTATTTTTCTTGACATTCTGATATTAATTTTGTTATAATCAGACTTGTATTTTAAATAGAGAACTTTTTCTATCGTAAGTTATAGCGAATGCCAATACTATAACAAACCGAGCAAATACAGACCATACAACATTGAAAACGGTATCGGTATTAGAACTGATCTCGACATTCATTTTTATTGTTATTGGATCAATGTAAAACACGACTTGTTTTTTTTTGGGTTATATATGACAAAATTTGTGTCATGAAACCATTGTAAACAACTTTTTTTTGTATCCTAAATTTTATCGAGTATTGGTACCGTAACAAAGCGAACCAATAACTCCTGGACAACTTAGGTACCGATATCATTATTTGTTTTTAAAGTCTTCGGACGATGTAAAACATATGTCTTTATCCAATATTTTTCCGTCAAAAACTATACAAAGAAAACCCATATAAACCTTAAAAGGATATCTACTCATATTTTACATCGATCGAAACCAATAAAATAGCAGTCTTGATAACACTGATATTAGTTTGGATGTAGTTTGGTCAGTAACGATTTGCTTCATTTCAATATTGGTACTCGGTATAGTTTACAATACCAAAAAATACTTTATATTAAGTAGAAGTATAAAACTTTGTATTCAATATATTGAAATATTCGTATTTTATTATATGGGTTAAAAGTGTATATTGTTTTTAGTGTAAGGGTTGAAATTGAAAATTTAGAAAAAGTAAAAAAGACACACGGTAGGAGTATTCACATTCTTTCTATCAAATTTTAATTGGGTGTTCTTTATACTATAAAAATTGTTGCAAGTGGTTGTGAGTGAAGGATAACGAAAATGCTACTATTTATCTGTATATTTAAGGCACTGTTCAACCCTTTATGATTTTTTATTATACTTTAAAACAGTAACATTTCTCTCTCATTCACTCACAACCGCTTACACCCTCACACATTTGGGATGTGAAAGTTCTCATGAGGAGGGAATGTTTACCAAAGTTGCAACACTTGTTGCAACATCTCTTTCATTCACATCAGTAACAAATCAACTTTCATCACAACTTGCCTCTTAATTATTACAGCTTGTCAAATCATAAGAATTGCATTTCACATGCCATAACCAATTTTAAAATAACAAACTAAAAAAAACTAAGGGGCTGTTTGGCAACATCTGAATCAATAAGTGCCGAATGAATAAGAGGTCTGAATGGCTTAGAGACTCTGAACCGGTAAGTGTTGAACCAGTAAAGTGTTGTTTGGTTGCACCTCTGAATGACTATGTAAAATGACATTTTTACCCCTCTGAACTACTTTGTGCTGAATGAAATGTAGTTGTGTGTTTAATGCTCTGTACTGAATGATGAATAA
The DNA here is from genome assembly GCA_947069175.1 of Scalesia atractyloides. NCBI lineage: Eukaryota > Viridiplantae > Streptophyta > Magnoliopsida > Asterales > Asteraceae > Scalesia > Scalesia atractyloides. The sequence continues at coordinate 34,168,656 of CAMTDV010000021.1, forward strand.
CTTAAAAAAATACAAAACATAATAGAAAATCCAAATTACACATAAATTCTTCAAAGTTAATGAAAACATACTATAATCCAAATAGAAATTAATACTATTGGTACAATTTTAATTTGAACCATTTGATCATAGTTGACTAGCAATCTGATTACGTAAGGGATTCATATACTCAATGCCTTGTGAACCCCATTCTATGTCTTGAACGAACTGCCCATCACTCTCTCCACCTTGTATTTCGGAAAACAAAGTGTTCTCGTCGTAGTCCATAAATAATTGATCATGAATATTGCATTTCCTTATAAAATTATGGACGACGAAACAAGCAATCACTATGTCTCTTAGTATTGGAAATGAAAAGGGAGCCATTTGCTTTAGGATTAGGAATCTTGCCTTTAAAACACCATAGAGCGCTCAATAACATTTCTCAATTGTGCGTGTGCATGATTGAATTTTTCTTCCTTAGTTAACACACGTTGTCATCGAAAATCGACTAACCAATACCTCATATTACGATACGGAGTCATAAATCCATGAGTGTTGGTGTATGCCGCGTCGCAAAGGTAATATTTATCTGTAAACTTTAGTATCATAACTATTACATAAAAAACACATAATGTATTGAATAATCAGTGTTAAGAATGGTCAAAAATCTGGTGGGGGGAAAGGAAGGCCGGAAGTCTAGTTAAACACTAGTTCTTTTAAAACTCGTGAATCATGTGCAATGCCTTCCTATCCCACCCATATGAACGTGAATATCATATCGAAATCACAAATTGCTAGTACATTTTAAAAGCATTCACCTTTTCCTCTTCCCCTATAACGAGTCTATTGATCAGCAGGCACAATTGCATGTACAAGAGTGCCATCTAACGCACCTATTGCTCCTGAAAATATTTCTTTTAGCTTTCTATGTCGTTCTGATGTATTGGCGTTTGCATTAGAAGATGTTGGAACTATAACTTCTTTTGTGAAATTCATCATTGCTTTAACACCTCGTGAAAACATCTATGAATCGTTTCAGTCGAGTGTTGAAACCTTCGTTTAACCATTCGAAAACGTTCGTTATATCCTATGACCATCAGAAACATAGCCCACTTTTCTTCAAAGCTTATCGACCTACTACTTTGCAACCAATTTTTTTTGTTTAAAATGGTTGCATAATAATACAAATGCCTCACGTGAAAGACGCATCATCTCATGACATTGTGTAGAAGATCCATGCAACAATTCTTATGTGTATGCATGACCAGTCAATGCCAAATTTAGATCTCTTTTCCTTTTTTTACCTTTTGAGCATAACGATGCCACATGGCATAAAAGGATAAAGAAAAATAAAATTTCATCATCCGAATCCATACGAAACCTGTAACAAAAATAACATAAGAAAAAAAACCATCTGTAACAATAGTTGAACAAAATCCATAACAAATACAACAACAGCCATAACATTAGTTCAACAAAATCCATAACAAATAGTTTCAACAAAAGCCATAACATTAGTTCTACAAAAGCCATAACAAATAGTTTCAACAAAAGCCATAACAATAAGTTCAACAAAATCCTATTAGAACATTCCATACTTCGCTCCCACGTTCTTAACCCATAGCTCGCAACTCGACGGCTTCAGTTACAACCACACTTTCCTAACATCAGCACTTTCACCAAAAAGCAAAAGCACCGTTTGATGTCTTGCATCTGATTCTTCTCATCCCATTGATTCCAACTTCTCCATGCATGCATCATTATCATTAGAGAGTTCATGTTTCTCAATCAGTTGACTCGTCACTACCACCTTGAGTCGGGGCTTCACATGATTACACTCGACAACATCCTCAATGCCATTTAAATTTTGCTCAAACACTTCCTCATTAGGGTGAGGAAGTGTAGAAGATGGCCCCCAACTGTCAAAACCAGTCGAAGTAGATCCCTTGAACAGTTGAACACAAAGCTCCTGGTAAGATAGGGGTACTCTTCTCAAGCGTCTACGTATTTGTTGGAATGTGTGAAAAATATTATAGAATACTACAAGATTTTTTAAATGTAATAATAACCATTACTTAGGGGGAAAATAATAAATACCTTCATCTCAATTTCCCACTCTTCTTCTGATAAGTTAAATGTGTTCGTTATGGGATCATAAACATTACCGGTTTTGCTTTTAGCTTTAATCATGCCGCAAATTTTGATTTTGTATAATCATAACGATTCTTCATTTGCTTTTGATCCACTATGAAATTGTGTTCTATTTTCAATTTTCACCTACATTCCTCCATGAGTGTGGTTTAAGACTGCTCCCTTGACGTCCACGAAGTGTGATTTTTTGAAGACATGTTTCAAGAAATGTTTTCTCAACATCCTCTAGATTCCAATTAATCCTGCTCCTTTTTTGTGCCATTTCTTTGAACAATTCAAAACACACACAAAATAACTACTAATACAAACCATACCATTAAACCATTACGAAGGGAAATAAACCAAATTATAACATCACAATATCATATCATTAAACTATCACATCTTGACAATAAAATACAAATACCATTATATAAATATATAACTTTTATAAAAGATCATTCTTCCTCTCAGTCAACATTTTGTTTTCAGTTTCGTTTTATTTTGTTCTTCATACATAATGTAAACATATTTTATTATGAAATACGATTTGGGGGTTGTGTTTTCTCATGTTATTCTTTACAAGAAGTCAATTATACTTTCAATAAAGAAGGTCGACAGTACCTTCTCTAATCAATAACACACCATAGATATACAGGAAGACAAATTCAAACTCAAACTTGTTCAAAATCAAAATTCAAACTCTTGTTCAAAATCAAAATTCAAACTCAAACAGATAGATTTTATATACAGACAGATATAAATTCAGAATGTCTAAAACATACCTTAATCGATCGTGGAGGAGGAGGGCAGCGGCTGTGGAGCTCCGATTGAGGGCGGCGACGGTGGAGATTGAGGCGTCAGCGACTGTGTGGAGGTTCGGAAGTGGAGGAGTTCGACGTTGCTGTCGAGGTTCGGAGCGGAGGAGGGCGGCGACTGTCTGAAGGTTCGGAGTGGAGGAGGTCGCCGTTTCTGTGGAGGTGTGGAGTGAAGGTCGGCGACTGTGTGGAGGAAAGGAGGGGAGGATACGGCTGTGGAAGAAGAGGAGCTGTGGTTTGGTTAGGGCACAAGGGTATACATGTAACAAGTTTTATTCAGATCTCAAAAAGTGCAGAACCGTTCAGATCTGAATGGTTTCATTAAGAGATGGTTATTTGGTGAACCAAACACCTAACGTCTGATCGATTCAGAGGCTTGCCTCTTAATGGAGCCATTCAGACCTAAACAAATAGCCCCTAACTAAAAATTTGGCAAAACCACAACCCACCTTGCTGAATCTTCCTTGCCAATCCACCATATGCTTTGAGTTGTCGATTCACAGGGAGTCGGATGCCACAAGTTGACGTACCACTCCCTCCTCCCTTAGTCATCTAATCTTGTATGCAAACATCGAAATTATGTTTGTTATAGGATTCATTCTGTTACTTCCACTACTTGTCCGGTAGAATGAATTAATGACCATCGACTTTTATTTGGAGCTCGCATGTAATTGTTTTTTCTATACATATTTTCTTCAACATTTTGGTGGGGATTTACAAACTTAATGTGGTTAACAACAAAATAAAAGAATACATATACCATGGCACATTGGCACCAATTAAAGTGAAGCAATACTCAACGCTCAAACCAACCCATGAACCGTATCACAATTCTAAAGTTAACTTCGTACTTCAAAGAAACCAAAAAACCCAGTCTCATAGCAACTCTTGGGGCTCTGTATGGAATGAAGGAGGGAGTTTGCTACTTTGACCAACAAACTTAAAGGCAAATTTGTATGTCATACCAACAAACTTTGAGGAGTTTGCTTGCTACCCATACGAACTTGCACAAGTTGGCTACTCAAGCTTGCGAGTTGCATATTTGTCAAACATGTTCCAAAAAATGCTCCTGGACATGCTTGTGAAATTTCTAGACCACCTAAGAATTAAAAAAAAAGTTCGAGTCAGGTCGGCTGGCCTAAATTATAGTTTTTCTTTAATTTTTCTTTTACTATTTATCTCATAAGATAAATCATTATATCTTTTTCTCTTTAAGAAAACTACATAAAATAGTGCCACTGTTTGAATACATTGTGAGAACTTTCATAATCATAATCGACCATACAGTAGCTCAAACGAGCACAAACATTAACAATTCTTCGAGTTGATTCACATGTAAACCTATTATCTATCCAAATCCGTTCCGGTGTGAATGTCGGCAAAAGATGAATATTAATAGGCAATTTATCTACAACATGTCATACTGTGCAGAAAATAGAAAGAACATGTATATACAAACATAGATCTTCATAAAGTTGTTGATTAAGATTCGGAAAGAAACATACAAGTGGATGATTACTTTGAAAACAAATCGATAAGAACACTAGAAAAAAAAACAAATAAGAAACGTTAAATGGTTACCAGATATAGGAAGATAGAAATTGCGTAATTATGTAAGCAACAAACAAGTTATATTATCTCATATGTATTATATACATTATAATTTAAAAGTAGGAAGTTTCTTTTTACAAATTAATCATTTCTGGCAAAATTATTGGTATGTAATTTCAATTACATTATCATAAATCTAGTTTTTTCTTTTCTTAAAGGCCTTTGGACAGTAAATTTTCTAAAAAACTAGCTCCAAGATCCTCAAACTCAAGTATCTCAATGTTGTCATCGCAATATGATCCTTCTAAAGTTTCCAATCTCTTCAAAGGAGGTGGTCCATTCATGATCATCTCCTCTTGGAGTTCTCCCAATTCTCTGAAAACCCTTTTGTTTGTATGACAATCTTTTGCTTGTAAGCCATGAATATATATCAAATTCGTCTCTTGAGAACTTGTGGAAAGATCATTTGAGTCAGCTTGTGGGTGAGTAATTCCCAATGCTTGTTCTACAACTTGGATTGGAAAGTTTAGCTTTGCTTTTGGACCTCTAAATCTTAAAGCAGCTTTGTCATAAGCCAAAGCCGCTTCTTCGGCCGTCTTGAATGTTCCAAGCCAAACGCGTGCTCCTTTTCTTGACGAATCCCTGATTTCGGCTGCATACTTTCCCCATGGGCGTCTCCTGACTCCCCTGTACCGTGTCTCAACCGTCACAACATTAGCTTTTGGACTTGTCATATCGTCACCACTTTTTGAAATAAACTCACATGAATTTTCCAAATTTTCCGAAGGAAAAACTATTCCATCAAGAATTTCTTCCCATTCTTCCGCTCCCATAGATATCCATCTACCTAGGCTCGGCAGCCTTTGTAAAAATCCAATTGATTCATCATCTCTACCGAGATCAAGACTTGGTAATTCTTCCCATGTTTTTGAAACTTCACATGATATCTTTGATGTTTCATCGTTCTTTTGACAATCTTCGCCAATAAAATTCGCCCATATGTTTTCTAGAACCCCTTCTGATGGTGGAGTTTGTAATTTCTTTTCAACTGCCATAGCTCACGACAGAGAAAAATAGTTGGAGGATATATATATACACACACAAAGTTAGTATATGGCTAGAAACAACTCATCTTTGATTCAATATATCTAACAAAGTATGAATGTGAAAATGGTAAGATACTTAGCATTAATCAAGGATGATTTGAAGATTAGGGTTTAAGGAAAGGAGGTGGAGTGTTGACTTTGGTATAAACTGATGTAAAATGAAACTATTGTAATATTTTGTATTCAGTGATATGATTATTCAATGACGGTATGATGAGAAGTCAATTAAGTGCAATCAAAACAATCTTCTTGCGGTGATGTATATACTTATGGTTTACTTAAACACTAAGTTATTGTTTAAAACATTCCTTCTAGTTTTTTTAATAACAAATTTCTTTTTAAACATGTCGTCTCTGAGAATTTAAACCCAAGACATTTCCCTCCCAAACGCAAATGTTTTAAAGGGTTTGCATTTGCTAATATACCACCACCCACCACTTCCTTCTAGTTAATATATAAGTGGTTTACATATACATAAACCATTAAAGCCAGGAAGTAAACGACAGGCGGACAGTTGCATTCGATGTATAAACTAATCGAGTTGAAGAACTGCAAATAATGGTGTTTCTTGGAGATCAGGGAAAGATAAAGTAGTCTTGGGAATAACGTTGAATAAATAAAAGATCACACGCTTGGCTATAATTTAATAATACTCCGTATATTTATCAACGACAAATCAGGGAGGGTTACTTACAAAACAAGATAAGTTATAATGGATACGACCAATTAATTCAATGTATTCCAAGATTGAGATCTTATGGTTTCCTGTTCCCACCTGGCATTTGATAGGATAACAATGTTTAGAGACCAAGTTACACATAGTATACACAATCTCAAATAAGACATTGAAACCAACCAAACCATTCCAACCAAGTCCAATTGGCCGGTATGGCTGGGTCTAGGGTAATGCGGTTCAGTTTATGGATTACAGTTTAAAAAACATGTTTTTATGGTTCATCCTACGATTTTTCGCTTGTATTTGACCGTGTAGTTAAATCTATATTTACATAATCTCAAATACAAATTGTACTTGCCCCTATAATTGGAGTGACAGTTTGAAAACTTGTAATCGATTAATCAATTCCTTTCATCTAATCTGTTCCTTTCATGTAATTCGACTTTCTACATGTGATAATCGACTAATCAATTCTTTAATTTTTATGGATGTGTTTATATTCTCTTACCATAAACCTGATTAATTTATGGGCTTTTAGAAAAGTCGTAATATCCGGCCTCACATACCATCAATTTTTGGCTGTTTTGCCTCAAATGAGTTACACATCCAGAAACTCACGAATTTATTTTTGGTTTCCCTAGTTGAGACTTCTTAGGAGATCACCCAACTTAGTACCACTTCCACCTGAGCACGCTTAACTATGGTGTTTTCATCTGCTCTACAACCAATGTGCCTAAGAATCTCTTCTAACCACAGTCGATGTATCGTTACAATCATCCTCTTTTGGACTCATCTTCAACGTATCATTACAATCACCCCACCCCCATATGGGCTCATCATCCCTGGTGATATTTGCCTTACCGTCCCAATCATACATGTGAAATTGCGTAAGGTGTTCTCATGGACCCCCCCCCCACCCCCCGCCTTTCATGATGAGGTTTGACCCACCATACCGAACGACACGACAGTGGTTTTTATACCATTTGTAACTCACGGCATCTCAAACTACCGATATTGTCATGCTTTGGCTCTGATGGATTGCCCAGCTAAGAACACATATATTTGTTTTTAGTTGTCCCGGTGGAAACTTCCCATGAGGTCAACAATTTTGGAATAACTCTCACCTAAGCACACTTAAAAGTGGAGTTTTCATCTGCTCCATAGCCAATGCGCCCAAAAACGCATTGGTGATTTAAGAGGCATGAATTCTCTATGAACCAAGAATATCTTTTGGTCACGTCCGATGTAAGATTTTTCTAGAGTGTTATAACGGGCATCTTCTCTGTATCATTACACAATATATTTAAAGAGTCACCCCAAATTTCCAATTTATTTTTTTATTACTATAGGAACACTTTACAACATTTAAGAAGTATATTATAAATATGTTATAGTATTAGACAAAAAAAATCTATAAAACCATTCTTTGTACATAAAAATCCAAAGTTAAATACCATCCTTTTAAGATTTCAATTGTAATTGTAATATAATATAATATTAAAGGGTGATTAATGTAAATATGAGTATCATACATATCCTCTCTTGTAACCCTAATTCAATACAATCAATACAATACAATCATAACTACATTCACAAAATGTATTTAATTCGGTATCAAGAACTTTCTTCTTACTGCCGCCACAACACCATCATGCCACCACTACGTCACCACCGACCACCATGTTTGAGCATGTTTCTTCATCTAGATCGTCACAAAGCGATATCTAAGCACTAGGAATCTTTCCATTCAATTGCTTCTTGATTCGGAACTCTTTTGTATTTGAAACTCATATCTTCAACACGTGACACTCCCAGAAACACTCACCGAATGCAAGTTCACACTCACGACACTTTCCCTAGTGACATTGCTAAGCGATCAACCGCGACACTCCTGCAACACTTACACATAAGCGACAATTACCCCAATCTCTCCACAAGAGAAAACTTTATACAATTCTCACAAATTTGCATTCACTAGTTACCAACCAATTATGGTTACTGAAAAACATTTCTTGAACCTTTTCTTAATTCCAATAACCTCTATGGATATATGACGGATCCATTCCTTGTCCGGAACAATCCGTCACCACCGAATAGATGAAACCGCCACAGTTATGGTTAATCCCAACTATCGTGTCAGAATGCTCACCACCTCTACTATATTTGAAGCCTCTTTCTTTTGCGTTCAAGGACGTTGAATTGCTCATGAATTGTGTCTCTCTTGTGAAGGTGCTTATGCTCCTCACACTGCATCTCAAGAGTTCACCCTCAACACTCGGTTTCCTAAACTGCAAATGAAAGGAGATGAAACCCCACTCAACTTTCTCAATCGTGCACAAGATTAAGCAACTGCACTGGCCAATATTTGAAAACTTGTTAAAGACAAGGATCTTGTTCTCTATGTCATCTAAGGCTTCTTGACGAATACTAAATTCTTAAATAAACAATCCAAGTTTGGTTTTCTTATCTTCTTTTCAATGAAATTCATGGTCTGCTTTGTGACCATGACTATATGGTGACCCCACCCCCCCCCCCCAATTAGTTGGTCCAATAGTTTTCATGCTTTCCACAAATTACACTCAGCCTCCACAACTACTATCTGTTCTTCACCAATGGCTTCTCAACTTGGCTATCGACTGATGCTAAGCATCACAACAACGTCACAATCTTCTCAAGCCTTTTGTGGCTCTCGACGAAAAGTTTGACCAAAGTTTTTTTTGGGGGGGGGCAGAAAGTCATGGGATCCAATATATATATTGTATAAATATTTAGGCAAAATAATTGGGGGGCAATCCTAAATAATTTTAAAATTTTCGGACGAAAAATTGAAAATTTTACACTTCTAACCAAAATATTAACATTGGGGGCAGGTGCACCCCCCGGTTCCCACTAAGCTCCTCCCTGGCTCTCGTTCCTCCAACAAGTAGGCAAAATTACAATCGAGGATGACGGGGATCCTCTCATGGAAGCTATAACAACAACTACAATAACAATGGGCCACGGTTAACACACCCGCTCGTAGCGGAAGCACGAGGTGTGATTGTGAAAGGTTTTCATAGCATTTGATAGTGTAAACATCTACATGAATTAAAATAAACAACGATGCCAAATATGTATAAATTAAAACGTCAATACAAGACCAAGTATATTGTTCAGAACGTAAATCATGAGTTTTCAAGTTTCACAAAAGTCATAAAACAAATTATAGTTTTTAATAACAAGGCTTTGACCCCTATATTTCGCACAAGGCGAAACATATGAGGCAAACCCTCTCAAAATGGCATCATGTCTTGTAATTATTGCTTTTGACTTCCAACCCATGCAAAGCCCTTTTACTTTGTTGAAATACATGTTAGACAAAAAGTCAACAATAACGTTTTTCACAGGTTTTGCTTGAAACAAATGAATCTTTAGAACATTTGATAAACTTTGTATAAAAACTGGTATGCATGGTGTCAATGAAATTCCTTGATCAATTAATGTTTTTCAAGGACATTAATATACGTGACGACATAAGCTAGTAACCAAACCTTAACAATGTTCTGTCATGCCGAATCACTAATCCTAGTGACGCGCGACTAACCGAACACAAAAGCACTCCCGCAGGGTCTCGAGGACCAGGAGTGGAACTTGTCCACACTCATCAGATCTATCCAATTGTTCATCGTTCTGTAATGTGACTAATGGCTACTAATGCACACAATTATTCGTAGAAGATCTAGTTGATATCACTCCACAACTAGCATACCAATGTATAAACATGCATCTCCCCCTAATTTTGAAAACAATTTAAAAGACGGGTCGTGAAACTCACAGTTTGCGTCCGTGCAATAATGCTAGTAATTTACTTTGTTTCGCTGAATTATCTCTAACCTACAAGTTTCTTGATTCATTAAGACACTTAGGTTCGATTGTTTGTTTCATTACAAGTCTTTCACCAATAACCTTGTTAAAACTTATCCTTGTTTCGTTTGTTTGAAAATCCTTGTTTGTTTAAATGCGTTGGTGGTTGATTATCCGAATGACTATATATGTACTTTGTTCACACACACACACATATATATATATATGTATGTATCCTTGCATGTGTAATGTTCGGAGCCTAGCCCTTTGTATAACCTCGTGTCCCACACCATTGTTTCGTTAACGTAAATAATATATTTTTATATCCAAAAATATATTCTTGTGTTGTATACCCTTGTTTTACTAAATTAATGGTTAACCATATATTTATCCTTTAAACTAAATATATTCTTTCTTAGTTTGTTACTTGTTAAAAATAATATTTTTAACATTGTCCTTGTATATGTATACATGTATATATACTTGTGTATATACTTTTCCAGCTCATTTAGTTATGTGTATTTGTACGTATACGTATATACATGTATACTTTTTATAACCTTGTATTCTACTAAGTGTGTTATGATTTGCGTAGACACGTATTTGTACGTATATGTATATATACTTTATTTTCTTGATTAATTCACACTTTGTCTTTTGTCGGTTTTTAAGGAAATATATTTTTAGGAAAATATATTCTTATAATCTCCCAAAAAGTAATATATCTTGTGATCAGTTGCGAAATGTATATGTCTTATACGACATCGAAATAATATATTTTTATTACTTGTCCAAAATTATATATACTTTTACGAGCCTCGTTAATATATATAATTTGGTCCATATGTCCGATAATCGTCATCAAGTTGATCAAGAATTTTGGATCTTGTCTTGATAATATGTTTATATACTGTCCATGTATTTTATGCCCCTTGTATATATATACATATATATCTACATACCTGGTCAAATTTTGTGAAATTTATATATTTAGCACTTAGTTTATGTTTTCATATTTTGCCAATGTTCATCTATATGTATGTCATACTTTATATATTTTAACATGTAGATATACATATATCCATATTTTTCACCAAATATAAATTTACACACTTAAATATATATATCCACATTTCCGTTATCATCAAATATATCTACATGCATGCTTAGCGACACTAATCCATTTTAAACATTGTAATTCCCTAGTTAATCATACTTTTAACATAACTTATATTTTTATAAATTTCGGATTGGTGTCCCCTAAATCACCACTAATTCCCTTTTAATGGACATCATCATCAATTTTCCAAATCATCATCATCAACTTTTCAAATAATCAAGAACAACCTTTTTCTATATTTTCAACAAAACACAAGGAGATGCAAACTATATAAAACCCTACATTTTTCCAAAGATACTTTTCATGATCATACATTTTAAAAACAAGTTATATCAACAACGTTTCATATACTTTTTAAATCAAAATCCATGATCATGAAGTTTATATATATTTATGTAAACTCTAAAAATACCATTTAAAAACAACTTTCAGGATCATCCATGTTTCTTAATAAGTTCATCACAACATATTACTTGGATATGATGATAGGTCACTTTTATTACTAACTTATATGTATACAAACTTTATAACCTTCAAGATCAACACAAAACCACTAACATTTTCGTAGATTAAATTGCTTGCATTTGAGATTTCAATATTTTAACAAGGGTTTTGGTGATTCACTTGTACTTCCATAATCTATATTAACTAAGAAACAAAAATTAAGGTTTAGATTCTTACAACTAGCTCAAGGCTAGGGATGATCTAATCTTGAAGAAAGTAGAAGAAAGCTCAACTAAAGTGTAAAAGAACAAGCCTCTTGATGATCCTTATGCCTTGCACCACCTTAGATCACCTTGGAATGCTCTTGGATACCCTTAGATTATGAGTTTAGAAGTTGAAAATGGAGAGAAAGATGAGAGATATTGGAGTTGTGGGGTAGAGAGAGTGGAGAGGGAGTAATGTGTGTTGTTTGGTTTTTGAAAATGTCAAGTGTTGAATGGTGAGAATGGTATTGTGTTTTCTTATGTAACCCCCTATAATCATCTAACAACTCGATCTTGTAAAGTCAAGATCTCCTCTTCCAGGCGATACCTTCTTATCCTAAAAGAAATCATCACAAAGTTGAGGTGGTGGGGGACCCACCAAAACCGTCAAAGGGGGTGGTTTGGTTGTTTTGATTTGTTTATTTGATTACACATGTGTTAAAATAGATGGGTGGATATTTTGGTCATTTATCTTGATTAAGGGTTTAGGGGGGGAGGGGGTAATTCTAGTATTATAATCATTAACTAGGATTAACTTGTTTGTTAGAAAATGTGTGGATGGTGATTATATGCCAAAAACGGATGTTAATTTAGCTTATGATTTGATTAGTGATCAATTATGAGATGTTACTTGGTACTTAATGTTTAGATAACCTTAGGATATATATATATATATATATATATATAATACCCTTTATAGCACTTTTATGATGATTAACATTATCATGTGATCACATGATGTTTCCATTAATCATGTAATCTTAACAGGTTTATTAGAAATTGCAAGTTTCATTGATCAGATTGGACAATTTAAAACTTGTGTATTTTCTGGGAAATTATAATCCATATACTTGTTCCCACTTAGGGTTTTGTCCATGTTTTCTATTGGACATCATATAATGTCTTTTGTATAACATTCTGGGCGTACCGGAATCGTCCTAACATGAATTGTGTAACCGGATAATCTACCAACGGTCTCTGAAATTGTTTTCATGCGAATACAAACATCTAATAGGCAACTATCAAATTAAGTCTAGCGCACGTAATTATATAATTTAAACAGTGATTATACTGTACGGATATACCTACTAGTTTGTCGTATGTTACAACATTGGTGGGGATCAACGAAGTCAATTCAGCCGGGTTTTAGCTCAAAACCTACAACCATTGTGGAATTTGACATATCCTAAGTGATTTCTCCAATCGTGATCCTTCCACTTTTCATGCTAATCCTTTAGCTAATTTTGCCAATTTCATTCTAGTTCTGGAGATACACGTTCTGTTGTGGGTGGTACTTGGTTTCCCCATACTAGAGCAACAAATCATGTGACACCAGACTTATCCGATCTTGAAAATCTGGATGCATAATACGGTAATGCCATACATGTTGCTGATGGTAAGGGACTTCATATCGGTTCATTCAAGTTCTCTTCTCCCGCTAAAACTCTTTCCATATCTAAAATTCTTCATTTCCTGAAATCAATCAATCGTACCCAGTATAATCCCACCCATAGCCTAGCTATTGGTAGGGTCTGGGGAAGGTGGATGTAGGCAAGTTTTAGCTCTATCCTGAAGAGAGAGACTGCTTCCAGTGAGAACCCCAGCTCCAAAATCATATCAATACCAAATAGTCAAATTAAACATGTATAGACATATAACCATATAAGGTTAATGAGGATATTCTAACTAGAGCTAAAGATCACATACAAATAAACTTAACATACAAAACGTACAAACTGAAGGAAAAGACAAAAAGCGGGGTGGCATTTTCGTAACTATCAGTAACTATCAAAAATACCCTACAAATGATTCTGTAGAGTAATTTTGATTTTTTGTAGAGTAATTTTGTAAAATATTCTTGTAGAGTAATTTTTTAAAATTTCTTGTAGAGTAATTTTTTAAATTGTAGAGTAATTTTGTAAAATATTCTTGTAGAGTAATTTTGTAAAATGATCTTGTAGAGTAATTTTGTTAGCATTTAGTTATGGAGTTTAGCTTTATGGTTTAGTTTTTAGCTTTTAGTTTTGGGAGGGGGTAGGTTTTTTTTAGGTTTTTGGGGGGTGGGGGTTAGGTTATTTTTAGGTTTTTGGGGGGGTGGGGGTTAGGTTTTTTTAGGTTTTCTGGGGGTGGGGGTTAGGTTTTTTGGGGGTCTTTTTTGGTTAGGTATAGTTTTTTGATCAAAATTACTCTACAAGAACATTTTACAAAATTACTCTACAAGATCAAAATTACTCTACAAGAACATTTGTAGAGTAATTTTGATAATTACCCTACGACCAAATATTTACGAAAATGTCACCGTGTGCTTTTTGCTTTTTCCTTCGGTTTGTACGTTTTGTATGTTAACTTTATTTGTACAATAACTTTCCCCATTCTAACTAAGCTACCAAACATGAGAAATAGTCAAGACACATAATAGGATCGATAACACATGAAATAGACGCACATGCAATTTATAGTATTTGCAGACCACTGTAAAAAAAAGCTAGAGTCCTAAATCCATAACTAATACAAAACCATAACCTCCTCCTAGAAGTCCCTAACCTTAATCCTACTTCTTCATTTCCTGAAATACAAATATATTCTTTTAGTTCAACAATCTTGCATAGATAACAATGTCTTCCTTGAATTTCACTCTTCTTATTTTATTGTGAAGGACAAGTCTACACGTGCAACCCTTCTTCCGGTCTAAGTGAACAAGCGCTCTACTTTCTCCGTCGTCCTCAACTCAAATCCATTCCTAAGACTGCCTTTTCTGCTGCCCAGGCTTCCTCTACCGTTTGGCATAGAAGACTTGGTCATCCACATAAACAACTTTAATTTCATGCTTTCAAGTAAATGTTCCATCTATCTCTTTTACTGTATGCTATTTAGGGAAATCTTCTAAATAATCTTTACCTAATGCTACTTTCCAAAGTTCCAATTTACATGACTTAATTTACTGTGATGTATGGGGCCTTACGTCTGTTTTATCTTTTACTGAACATATATCATTATTGTATGCTATGTGTTGATCATTACTCACGTTATATGTTGGTTTTTCCTGCAGTACACAAATCTAATGTTTTGTCCCTCCTTTAAAAAACTATATCACCGTGGCTGAACGTAACTTAACACACAATTCAAACATGTCCATAGAGACTCGGGAGGAGAATTTCGTCCTTTAACATCTTTTTTCACATCTATTGGCATTATTCACAAGTTAGTGTGCCCTCATACAAGTGAATAAAATGGCATCATTGAACGTCCCCATCGTCATGGTTTCAAGCCTAGTCTTACACTAACGGCACTGCCCTCTATTCCTCAATGATTTTAGCGTTTAACCTTAAACATCGCTATTATCTGCCATCAGGCCTTTGGTTTGGTGGTCAGTGGGTTTTTCCTTAAGGCTTTCCTTCTGTTGAGAACCCAGGTTTAAGTCTTCACTAATATCGTTGCTTTGACCCGTCCACGGGTCGGATCTATGTAGCTCTTCAAGTCCGCTTCAACAACCAATTGTTTCCCTTTTCCACACCCACCAACGTTTCTCATTCTACTTCCATAACTAACACCTACACCTCTCAGACTTCACAACCTTCCCTTATGATAATCCTGAACCTTCATCTCCATAGTTTTCGACCAAACTCGACCTTCATCACCTTTCAACACTCCACCATAATTTCCTCCCATTTACATTTTGTCTTTTCATTCATCTACTTCTACCTCATCACAACTATTCCCACCTCCGCCTCCCCCTCCTCAAGTTCATCCTCTAAATCTTCTTCTTAATCCAAAACCTTGCACTCCTTATAGGTATTATGCCAATAACACATAAACTTCTTCTTGCTTTCACATTTGAGCCAACCTCCTCTACCATACCAAATTAACATCCCAAGTGGCGTGATCCATGGCCGAAGAATTTTTCTGGTTTGGTTAAGAACGTAACTTATTTCTTAGTTCCTCCACTCTTAATGCTAATGTTATTGATTCCAAGTAGCTGTACACGTTAAAGAAGAACAAAAATGGCGTGGTAACTCGCTAAAAGACTAGGTTTGTAGTAAAGAGCTTTCGAAAAAAAAGGGATTTGTTGATCCTAGACATCCAGATCATGTTTGTTTGTTACACAAATCTCTTTATGGTCTGAAATAATCTCCTCAAGCATGGTTCGGTCACCTATACCAAACTCTTCATTACTTAAGTTTTTAGGGATCCAAACTAGATCCTTCCCTATTTACACACAAATCAGGTTTAACTATTCTATACAAACTATTTTATGGGGATGGTATCAACGTTACTGGAAACAATGGCAAAGTGGTTGATACTCTAATCAAGCAACTTAGCCATGACTTTGCTCTCAAAGATCTAGGTCACCTTCAAAATATTCTAGGTGTTGAAATTGTTCGCAAAGGTCGTGACATTGTCTTGTCTCAACGTAAGTACATAATGAAATCATTCAAAGAGCATGGTTTTCGGACTCAAAACTAGTCGTGTCTCCCATGACCACATCACAAGTGCTATCTATTGGAGACAGCCCCTTATTTTCTTAAGCTACAAAATAATCTAGGTTTTCGGTGCTCTTCAATAAGTCACACTCTCCAGACCAGACAGACATTGCCTTTGTAGTAAAAAAAAACTTGACAATACATGCATGCTCCTTCAGACAATCACTGCCCCGTTATCAAACGCTATTCTCTGCTACTTAAAGGGAGCCCTAATATAGCTTGCACATAATTCTCTTGTTCCCGCCTTTTTCGATGCTGATTAGGTTAGGGTGCCCAAACTTTCCTCGGTACACGAGGGCTTTACGGTCGATTTAGGTTCTAACGTTATATCCCGGACCGCTCGCAAGATTAAACTATTTCTCGACGGTCATCCATAGAGTCGGTATACAAAGCTCCATCGAATATTGTTACTAAATTAACATGGCTAGAGGCTCTTCTACGAGAACTTGGGTTAAGTACAAAATCTACACCCAATCTACAGTGTGACAATCTCGACGCAACCTACCTTGCAGCAAACCCTGTCTTTTATGCATGCACAAAGCATGTTCAAATCAATTATCACTTCGTTCATGAATGATTTGCTCAAGACTCTAGGTGCAGTTCATATCAACAGATGGTCGGAATGCAAGCATATTTACAAAGCCACTGTTAACTCAAAGATTTACATTCTTATGTTCCAAGCTACAGGTCGCTCATTGCCCTTAGCTTGCGGAGACATAATCGTAATTTGTAATATTAGAGGGTGATTAATGTAAATATGAGTATTATATATACCCTTTCTTATAACCCTAATTAAATACAATACAATCAAAATTTCACACACAAGGTGTTTAACTCTCCTCGAGTATGTAACATTCCCTCCTTTGTCACACCCGACCCGCAACGAATATGATACAGGGCATGATGATTGTTCATAGCTTATGACACTAATATAAGCTTAAGTATCTAAAGGCACTGAATTTAATTTTTCACACATAATCATAGATTATATTCCACATAAAATTCATACAGTATTTCAAAGATCATGAACAAATCTTCCATTTATTACAAAGGGACATCCTAGTGTCTTCAACTTCAAAACCCTCTCAAAGTCATGTACTTGTACATGCGTAAAAAGATTTTGGGTCAACATAATGTTGGTAAGTAGATCTATATTTAAATAAAAAGCTTTGCCTTATTATTTGATTTATTTTACTTTGAAATCATTCTCGACCGTAAGGAACAAGTTGGGTGTCAACGGTCGGTTGATCCATAGGTGGAGTGTCTGGTTGGACACATGGTTAGATCATAACGTGGGTGTTTCGTTGGTCAAAAAGAGGTGTCACGTGTTGTGCATTGAATGGAGTCACACGCAGTTTTGCTTGAGGGTTATAGTATAAGAAAGTGTTGATTAAGTGATCATAAGTCCACAATAAGTGCAAATGTGACATGGGGAGTTGACTAGGTGGCGACGACGGCAACGAGAAGGCAACATCTGCGAGAGACAAACATGAGTAGGAAGTATGACCCATAACGAGAATAAATGAACAGATGGTTGGGGTTCACGGATTTTTGAATCAAGAAACTTAAGAGAATCCCATGATTCAAGGATACAAATCACATGAAAGTGTTATGTAGTATCAAAAGGTAGCAAAATTCGAACCCTAGTTCAAAATTTATATAGACAATAAACTAAGCATTACATAATTATACATTATTAATAAATATAACATTAGAACTCGATTTGTTTGACTTGTTAACATATTGATTGGTTTTGAGTTGGTTCATTTAATCCAAACACGACCCATATATATATCCGTGTCAATGGTATCCAAAACCAACTTGCGTACATGTATAATCGTGTAACCCGTACACGACCCTTCTAACTCTTTTATATATAGTATTAATTTGCATCTTGATTGTGCATTTAGGTATTATATGTTGTGCTTTTGGGTTTTTTTGTGTTCATTGTTGTTGTACGTTGGTTTGTGGTGTTGTACATTGATATGTTATTTAGAGCGTACGTTTCTCTCTCATTTCTGTTTTTGACCTCCATCGCTCCACCCATTGCTCCACCACTCTTCGATGTAGTCCTCTCTGGCACTGATTCTCACGGTGAGGTCATTGCTTTTTACTCTGGTTAACCCTTTAGGGTTCTCAGATTTGGCTCCGTCTTGGTTTCTAGTTGAATTTCTAGTACGACAGTGGTTAACCCTTCAGGGTTTTCTTATTAGTGATTTTTTTTGTCTCCAGTTTAATTTCTGTTGAGACGCCGGTTAACCCTTGAGATCAACGATTGTTTTGGGTATTGTCTATAGTTGAATGTTTATGGACAAACGGTTAACCCTTTAGTTTTTCTAAAACCCTTTAGGATGTGTGGCATGGTTCTTTTTTTGGGGTTTTCGCTTTAGTGGCTTCAGTGACGATGATAATAATCTCATATAAGAGCTACTTTGCATGTGTTGATATTTGATTTTCTATAATCCTTTAGTTTGATATGGTTTTTTATATGTTTGAAAGTTTGGGTTTTGGCTTTGATGACCATGATACTGTGACACTTTAGGGTCTTGATGAAGATGACTATGGGCTCATTCGAGAGATCTGCATGCACGATGAAGATGATTATGGGCTCATTTTAGCGTTTCTGGCTTTGATGAAGATGGTAGCGCGACACTTTAGGGTCTCGATGAAGATAACCTGTGGGACCATCCGAGATATTTGACAATGTATGTTTATGGCGGCTATGATGTTGCTTCGTCATTGGGTGTGACAATCTTTGGTGCAGCCATGGTGGAGATCTGAGCATTTTATCTTAGAATCGTATTGCGTTTTGGTTATTTTTAGGTGTTGACGACTATTAAGACATTCATTGATTGTTTAAATAAATTAGAATAACCTGTAATCTGGAACCTTATGGCCGCTATACTGACAAGGCTGTAATGATGAGTATTTTGAGCCTACGATTCACTCATGTGAAGTTCTAACAATGTTTTATACATTATTAATTTGCAACTTGGTTATGCATGTTGGTGTTGTGCTTCATGTGTAACGGTTTTTTGTGCCTATTGTTGTTGAACGTTGCTTTATGGTGTTGTACATTTCTTCGTTTATATAACCTGCATGTCTCCCACATTTATGTTTTCCACCGCCTATATGATTTCAATACATGTATATTGGTAATGATGTTGTGTTTTTTTTTTTTTTTTTTTTTTTGGTGTGGGAACTGAGGTGGCTTGAAACAAGCAACCTGTTGCAGCCAATTTTCTGAGCCTCTTAATTGAAATATGTTGTTGTCTTATGCATGTTTAAGTTGCAAATTAATACTATACAGATTGTGTATTGGCTGTTTTGTGGTTTCTGATTTAAATTCAGATATTTAAGCTCACTACAATGATGACGACTTTGGGAATCAATGTACAAATTTTATTGATTTTATAAAATCCAATTTTATCGTTTTCATCCATATCTCATATTAATTGCATGGATAAAGCAAGTACACATTTTTAAATCCGATTTAAAATTCTCGTCAATAATTCAATTATAATTCGTTCAAACAATCATCCATAACCATAGGGTGTTTCAGATTATATACCTTTTTGATGAAAAATCGCAGAAACACATGTTGGTACGACAAACGTCATGCTAGTTGACGCGTTCCACTCGAAGTTCCTAAATCAACTCTCGAAATGATGTCCTCAAATCCTGAAGCTGGACGACTTGCCACGAAAACCGACCGGAATAGGCGGCGGCTCGCAGTGGTAAGCCGGTCGGAAAATTGGGATGTTGAAATCCTGGTTCGGACCAAGGGGTGTCAGATGCGAACTAACCACTAACCAGTTCACGAGAAGCCAGTATGAACCAAGGCGGGCCGGTGCTGGGGCGGCAGTGCGGTTGTCGGGGCTAGTGGCCACCAGGTTGGAGGTCCGGCAAGAGGAGGAAGCCGGCGGTGGTGATTAGTTGTGTGCGTTTCTGGTTTTTGTCTCATAGTTTAGTGTTATCTCCCTTGATCTAAAACCCTTGTACTTATACTAGAGATATTTCTCAATTAAGTCCCTACCTAGTCATAGTCTAATACAGATACTTAACCTATTATATTTATCTTACAAATATAATATTATTATTTAACCTCTTAAATAATAACCACCATTATTTATTTACTATTTCACAAATAGTTAATAAATAAATAATTAAATAAATAATCATTTCACAAATAACTATTAATATTAAATATTCACCAAATAATTAATTCTTGCATTTCGCTAAAGTGAAATAGTATCTATTGCTTAAATAAAACTTGTTTGTCGTCCAAATGTAAGACCCTAATACGTTTTAACCAAAAGTCGCAGCGAAAAAATCTTTCTTTTTAAATATTCTAACATACTTGAAAACCATTTAAAGCAATTCTTTTAAGAGAATTACGTCATTCATATTTAATTAGTGAACCAAATATAACATGCGAAGACAAACTAAGTGATCACCCTTCTATATAATCCATGTTCTATAACTCGATCTTTGCCCCTTTATCCTTCGTGATAAATGGTAGTGATCCATGCAACATGCGGTCATCATAACAACCGACACATTAGTAAATGGTGACATTATACTTATATTATAAACATATAGCTAAATGACCATATTGCATTCGAACGACAAAAGATATCTTATTTGATCATCCTTCCAAACTCATCCACTAGTTCCCGGCATCAACTCACTTGGACACAAAGTTATCATACCTGCACATTTCATTTCATTCTAAACGATAACATGATTAGCAACATGTACTTTTAAACATATTGAAAACCCAAAACTTCACATAAACACATTCTATCAATCTACATTCATTAGATTACATCACATACGTACGCGTACATATATCCGAGCACATACTTATGTTTCCCATACACACGTATACACCTATAAGTTCGTACTACATACACTTACTATGAATTCTTATTTATATACACACATACAATCACATCCATTTAATTTCTTTCAAGCACCATACTTTGTTAGGCATACCATTTTCCGTATATAAACATACTTATGTACTAGTTCCGTCCATTCACACGTGTGTTATATCCTGTTAGAGGTGAGTCTCTAACCCACAGTTCGAGCGATTTAGCTGTCTCATAAGCGAGCTTAAGCTTGTTAACGTGGAATTTCCTAATTCGACTGTCAATATCGTTTCTTAAGATCGTTACCAGATAAGTGGGACACAATAGCTTTCGTGACACGAATATCTGTCGGGTTAAAGAAATGAATCTTACCCAACTTCATGGTCGACTCCTCACGTATGAGAGAGAGTTAAATCAGAAAAAGAAGTTTCAACAATCAGGCAAAGTTGCTGATGGTTATACTTTTGGTAACAAAACATTGTTAGGCCATGAAGAGGGATCTGGCAGTGGTAAGGATTGATCATTTTATTAACATAACTTCTGGAGGAAACTTTAACTCTTATTCTTACTCACCCAAATATGCATTTACTGCAAGTGAGGAAAGCTAAACCTCTGATAACCTCTCCTTTGAATTGAATGATCTTCAACACTTTGAACCAACTGATTTAGAAGAAATGGACATTTTGCACCAACTGGCTCTATTAAGTGTCAGAGCTAGTAAATTTTACAAAAACTAGTAGAAAATTCCCAGGGTTGCATGCGGGGTTGAAGGTTGGGCTGGATAAATCAAAAATCAAGTGTTATAAGTGTAACATGTTAGGACACTTTGCTTGGGAGTGTAGATCTCAAAATTCTGGACCCATTGTTACACACCCTAGTTCCAGACCTCAATACACACAAAGCACTGCTCCGTATTCCCAATATACCCATGCTCATCAAATGCAAAACACTACTCACTTTGCACACACTGCTGCCACTGTTCCTCTGCATTATGTTCAAACCACTGTTCCACAAATTCAGTATGTTCAAGCACCACCTCCTCAAGTGCATGTGCAACCTGCACCTCATGTCACTCAAACTACCCAAACCACTGCTCTGGCAGAGGTTAACCAACAGAGCTTTTTCACATAGTTTGCCTGAGGATACTGATGAAAACTTTGCTCCTATAGCCAAAACTAATTTGGAAAATGAATTTTGCTTAATGGCTTTAGAGAAAATAGTTGAAGGTGATGAATCTTTGGAATTGGTGTCTAAATCTGGTGAGTTTAAAGTTCATGATGAAAGAGTGGTTTCAAGAGATATTGTTGATGAAGAAAAGGACTCTCTATCTGATCCATGGGATACCAAGGTGTGTGAAGATGATTGTGATTGTGCTCTCATGGCTGCTTCTAAGGTATTACCTCAGATCCTCAAAGATCTATGTTCTGAAAAATGCATAATAGCTTTTGCAAACATAAAAAAGGTGAATGAAAATCTTAGAAACAAAACTTTAGAAGATGAACTAAATTTTGAGAAACTCACAGAAGAGTTAAAAACAAAATTAGTTAACAAAGATTCTGAAATCAGCAGTCTAAAGCATGAGGCAAGCATAAACAAAGATCAACTCCAAACTATGATAGAGAATTATCAAGTTTACAAAAAGGAGTTAGAATCTACCCAGATCACTTGTGAAAAATGGGTAGAATCTTGCAAAGGTTATGAAATCATGTTAGCAAATCATATCAAAAGTAACATAAAATTTGGCATTGGCTTCAAGAAAAATGACCAAGTTTGTGAAATTGTTGCTAAAAATGAATCTGAGATGGTTGAAATTGTCCCTAAAAATTTGGCCGGTGAAGAGATAAAAGTCACTGATAAAAATGGAAACAAAGTCATTTTGGAAAAACATGAGGGATCCTCCACATTTGAGGAAGTTGAAAAATATCAATTTAAACACACATGGTCAGATGAGTGTCACATTTTAGAAAATTTCAAGCCAATGGACTTCTCAACCATTGATGGTATCAAGGGACCAAAAGAAAGGATAATCCCTATAAAGGATCTTCCAGCAGATGTTACAACGTCTGCTGAAAGGAAGTCTGAAAAAGGGAAGAAGAAGAAGAAGAAGAAGAAGAAGAAGAAAGAAAAGGTCAAAAACTTGTTTTGTAACTTTGTGAGAAAAGAAATCATGTCACTGAAAACTTTTTTATGTTAAAAGCTTATGACATAAACAAAACTTGTGTGATCACAAATTCTTCAAAGTGTATCATCTGTGGTAGAACAAACCACATGACCCAAGAGTGTGTTTATCTTCAAACCTATGACACAAAGGCAAAAGAGATTAAATCAAAAGTTCTTGAGGGTCAAAGTTCAAGCTATGCTAGAAATAAATCTAAGCAGACCTTTAAACCTGTTGAAAATCTATTACAAAAGCACTAAAAAACCTCTGTTCCCAGAGAGGTACAAGTGACAGATACACCACCTGCAACAGGTATCCAAGAGGATATGGCCAACCAATTTATCAAAAGGTTCCTCTTAGTTATGAGGGTTACAAAAAACCCTCAAAGCCAAGAGTCAATAGGCATCCTCATGGTTACCAACATCTGATAGGAAATGGTTCACAACAGTGGTTACAAAGACCAAATCAAACCACTGTCCATACTCCTGAATTTGAGATTGGACAATCTATGACTCCATCCAAATCCATTTTGGCTTTGGAAACCCACCTAAACTAATTGTTTACTTATGTGTAGGGAGCTTCTACTTGCCTTGATAGTTTATGGTATGTAGATAGTGGAGGCTCCAGGCACATGACACGATGTAGAGCCATTCTCAAAGACTTCATGGCTCATGGAAAGGGTGATATATCTTTTGGTAACAATTCAAAAGAAAGGTGTTGGGGTCGGGGTCTGTTCAAGCTGGGAAACTCAAATTTGAGCATGTTAATCTCATTGACAATCTAAAATTTAACTTGCTAAGTGTCTCACAAATGACTGACAAAGGATATGTATCCTTCTTTACAAAGAAAACATGTCAAATTGTAGGACCAGAGGTTGTTAAAAAGATTGATCAAATCATTACTGAGAGCAAAGCACAACTTATTGCTCATAGGAGTGGCAATGTGTATGTGGTTGATATGCTGAAGGATAATCCAATGTCTAATGCATGTCTATTCTTAGTTGCTTCAAACAAAGAGACAGAGTTATGGCATAGAAGACTTAGACACACAAATCTGAAAACTATCACCACTCTCTCAAAACAAAGTCTTGTCAGAGGTTTACCTCCAAAACAATTTACTTGTAAAGAACATTGTGTTTCCTGTTTAAAAGGCAAATAACATAAAAGATCTTACAAGTCCACTAAAGAGTCCAAACCAACCCAGTGCTTACAATTGCTGCACATGGATCTGTTTGGCCCTGTAAAAATCATGAGTCTCACAAAGAAAAGATATTGTTTGGTCATTGTATATGATTTTTCAAGGTTTACATGGACATTTTTCATGTACTCTAAAGATGAAACTGCTGGCATTTTGCAAAATTTTGTCAAACAAGTTGAAAAGCAATTTGACCTTCCAATAAAAAATTTTAGAAGTGACAATGGGACAGAGTTTAGGAATTTGGAGTTGGATGCTTTCTGTGAGTCAAAATGGATTGTCAGACAGTATAGCATCCCAAGGATTCTAAAACAAAATGGGGTGGTTGAAAGGAAAAATAGAACTTTAATTAAATCAGCAAGAACTATGCTTGCAGACTCAGGTGTACCCTTGTCTTTTTAGGCAGAAGCTGTAAACAATGATTGCTATGTTCAGAACAGAGTTTTGATTAACCTCAGGCATCAAAAGACTGCCTACAAAATTCTTTACAAAATCAAACCTATGATCTCATATTTCAAAGTCTTTGGTTGCCTATGCTTCATTCTAAACTTAAAAGATTCAATTTCAAAATTTGCAGACAAAGTTGATTGTGGTTATTTTCTGGGATACTCAACCACTGCTAAATCCTATAGAGTTTTTAACTCTAGGACCAAGTGTGTTGAAGAAACTTTGAATGTTAAGTTCAATGAACTTTCTTCATTGAAAATCCTAGAAAATCCTGCTGAACTGTTTGATTTAGATAAATTTACATTTGAAGATGTGTATATCAAGATTATCATGTAGGTACATCACAATCTTCACATCAAGATCAAGGATATGACATGGTGCTTCCACAATTCAAAGTCAGTACTTCCATCAGAGGCGCAGATGTTAATAACATTTGTGAAAACTCTGCCACTACTGGCTCAACAATTGTTGATCCTCAAACCTTTGCCAGCTCACAAAATCAAACCACTGTTGATAAAAGTCCACACACTGTGAACAAAAGTTAACACAATCTCACATCCATTCCTCCTATACCTCAACCTCCATTCCAAACAGATGTTGAACTTCAAATTTGCCAGCAGATGTTAGCTCAGATGATTCCCATCACCTCAAAATGCCATTGTTCCATACCAAGGTGATTTGATTTTCCTTAAAAGCCATCCTTTGGATCAAGTTATTGGCAATATCAATGAGGGAGTGCTCACAAGGAGCCAATCCCAAAACATTTGTCTTTTTGTTGGCTTTCTATCACTCACACAACCTGTCAAGTACTAAGAGGCACTGAAAGACAATAGTTGGGTAGAATCTATGCAAGAAAAGCTCCTACAATTCAAAAGACAACAAGTTTGGGAACTTGTACCACTGCCTAAGGATGTATGTCCAATTAGCACAAAGTGGATCTTCAAAAACAAAACTGATGAAAGGGGTATTGTTGTCAAGAACAAAGCAAGGCTCGTGGTTCAAGGTTACAGACAAGAAGAAGGCATTGACTATGATGAAACCTTTGCTCCTGTAGCAAGTTTAGAAGCCATCAAATTGCTCTTAGCCTTTATTGCCAACCACAAAATCAAAGTGTTTCAAATGGACATCAAAAGTGCATTCTTGTATGGAAAGATCAAGGAAGATGTGTATGTGTGTCAACCTCCTGGATTTGAAGATGCATTTCATCCTGATATGTGTACAAGCTCAACAAAGCACTGTATGGTCTAAAACAAGCACCCAGGGCCTGGAATGAAACTATATCCACTTTTCTCTTATCCATTGGATTTTCAAGAGGTAAAATTGATAAAACCTTATTTCTGAAATGGAAAGGAAAAGATTTGATGCTTGTCCAAATTTATGTGGATGACATCATATTTGGGTCCACATGCACTGCCATGTGTGAAGAGTTTAGAAAACTCATGACAGCAGAGTTTGAAATGAGTGCAATGAGTGAGTTACAATGTTTTCTTGGTCTTCAAGTTAAACAAATGCACAATGGCACTTTCATTCATCAAAATAAGTATGTCAAAGAACTGCTTAACAAATTTGATATGAATGACTATAAACCTTGTAGCACACCCATGGCAACCTCAAAACTTGTCACTGTTGATGACAAAGATGACCTGGTTGATCAAACTCTCTACAGAAGTATGATTGGATCTTTATTGTACCTAACTGCTTCTAGGCCAGATATCATGTTTGAAACATGTGTTTGTGCCAGATCCCAGTCAGCACCTAGAAAGTCTAATTTAATTGCTGTGAAAAGGATATTCATATACATAAAAGGTGCTCCCACACTTGGTATCTAGTATCCTGCTAATGGAAACATTGAGCTTCTGGTTACTCAGACAGTGATTTTGCTGGTTGCCAAACAACAAGGAAGTCCACATCAGGAGGAGTTCAGTTCCTAGGTTCTTGCCTAGTGTCTTGGCAAAGTAAAAAGCAAGTTGCAGTATCCACATCCACTGCTGAGGCAGAATACATTGCTGCTGCAAGTTGCACTGCTCAACTCTTGTGGCTTCAGAACCAACTGCTGGATTTTGGTGTAACTGCCTTAAAGACTCCTCTCAAGATAGACAGTCAAGTAGCAGAAAACATCATTAAAAATCTAGTCTCTGACTCCACAACAAAGCATATTGACATTAGACATCACTTTGTGAGACATTGCTATGAAAAAAGTTTGATTTCCTTACAACATGTCCATACTAAAGATCAACTGGCAGATGTTCTAACCAAAGCATTAGATACATCGACCTTTGAAAGTCTGATCTCTAGGATTGGAATGTAAACATGGATTAAAAGCAAGATCTTGTGTTCCATGTGTAACTAGCAATAAAAGTTTTTCAGAAAATCAAAAATCCATCGTTAAAAATAGTTCAAAATTGAAGTTTTCAAGAAATCTCAAAAGTCTGTTCTATCCACTGCTTTCCTAAACCACTGATAGGCTTGAAAATCTATCCATTGTTAAAAGTGTATCCTCTGGTTGGTCAAACCACTGTGTTGACCTTATCCACTAATAAGCTATCCACTGATAGTGTAAAATCAAAGCACTATTTCCCATCCACTGTTGACACTCAACAGTGTTTCTCATAACACCTGTCTTCCATTCACTATCAGAGGATACACGGGGACAGATGATAGCCGTAGATCTTTGCCACGTCATCATCACTTTCTCACTTTATAAAACCCTGTTTTATCCCAATCAGAGGTTTTTACTCTGCTGTATCGAATTCAAAATTCCAAAAGCGTTTTTCTCTCAAATCTTTTTCTTCGCAACTGTTCTTTCTTCGACACAATCACCATGACTCTTATCATCAAAACACCAGACAATTACACAGCCATTTTTGAAAAAACTTACTCAAATAGGCAATATCATGCTATGATCAAAGCCTTAAAAGAGTCCAAATACAAAGGAATCATGGAAATCACTGCCCCAATCTATCAAGAGTCACTACGTTAGTTCTGGGCAAATGTTGAGGTTCATTACAAAAAGAAAAAACCTTATGGCATCGTTTCCACTGTGGGAAAAACACTTCTTGAAGTAACCCTACTTCCATTACAGAGATCTTTGGTTTAAATGACCTAAATCATGCTACTTCTTTTCTGATCCCTGATCTACAGAACGAATTCATTGAAAGAGGGTATGAAGGTCAACTTACAAGTAAAACCATCTATAAACCTAAGTTTCCTGCTGAAATGAAATTTTTCTTTCACACATTGTTGACATGTTTGTCGGCCAAGTCAACTGCTTTTAATGAGATACCTTTAAACATGCAATACTTAGGATATGCAATTTTGACAAAATCTGATTTTAACTTTTCCTAAGTATTGTTCAATGACTTGGTGACAAACATTGACAACATCAAAAAGGGTCGCTCTGGTTTTCTTATGCACCCTAGATTTTTAAGTGTTTATGCTCAAAAGAAAGTTGGTGATGCTGTTAAACAAGGTGTTGTGACTCCTCATGGTAGCCTAACACATGAAACATTTACTCGCCTTACCAACCAATCAAATGTTTCAAAAACACAAGTAGAGGGGGCTGAGCAAATTTTAGAACAAACAACACAAGCTCAACCCACTACTACTGAGCTCACTGCTCCTAGTGATCGAAGTACTACAACCATTGCTTTGAAACCCACACCAGCCATCTACAAAAAGAAACAAAAACAAAATCCAAAAAGCTCTCCAAACCAAAAACCAAAAAGGGTCCTCTAGAAGATGAGATCCCCAAGGTTAACCCAGTGACAACACAAAAGTCATCCGAAAACACTGCTGCTACTTCCTCACAGCAGATGTTAGAAAGATCTCAACCCACAAGCCAAACTCCTCTTGATTCCTCAGAAAAGGAACATGTTGTAAGCACAGGGACACCTATCTATGAATCTTTATATCCACTTGGCTCTATCTTCCGCAACCCCTCTCCCAAGGCAATGTCGCTTTTTGTACACCACAACCTTCACCAACAAATCTTCCACCAACTATTATACCTCTGTTGAAAGCAATAGATATGGATCAGACACAAATCATTTCTTCTCACCAACCTATCACTAAGAATATATTCCAACAAGTGACTGAGTCTAATGCCTCTATCTTTGCTATCCCAAAACAGCCGAGGAGGCTACATCCCTTGAAATACATGTAACCCTTGGGGATAATTCAAGTGATTCAATCACTACAATTGCAGAACTCACAAGTTCTCAGTTGGACAGTGGTTACATCTATAAGACTCTCTTGGAGGCAACCACTGTTGAGGCTACCAAGGTAACCCCTATTCAAGTAGGAAGTCCCCAGTTCCAAGAAAAAGGGGCATCTATGTCTGAAGCAATGAAGGTAACTTCTACTAATGATAACACAGATAAAACTACCACTGGTAGGAGTTCAGATGATCCTATTAAGTTAGGTGATGAGCTAAGACACAAAGAATTGACGGAGAAAGTATCAAGTATTGAATCATCTGTTGTTGATCTCAAAAATATGATGCAACAGACGTTACAAACTTCCAAAAGTCAATCCACTGCTACATCATCATCAACCACTGCTGAGCTATGGAACTCTTATATCCTCTGCGTCAACAACAAAGACAACATGCTGATCTACAACATGAGCAGCACATGCAACAATTTTGAAATATGGTTGACGCAAGATATCAAGATACTCTTGCAGACATTAAAGCATCAAAGCTCATTTGCTTCAAACTACTAGCACTTCTCCTCCTACAGTAATACTTGTTAACACAGCTGATGCTAAAAAGGGGGAGAAAAAAACGAAGGGATAAAGCTAAATGTCACACCCCAACCAATGGCGGAAACATCGGGATGAGACGAAAACGAGATTGCTCATTGCTCACAACGCTAATAAATGACAATATTTAATTAAATCCAAATTTCATTTCACAACATTGTCAAATACAACATGAAGCAATAAAATAAAGTTCAAAAAACATAACAAAATTTGGTACAACATTTATAAATCTAACGTCTAAAATATGTGTATCTAAGTCCTTGCTATTTTAATTTCATAGCATCATCTCCTTCAACCTGTAACATGTTTTAAAATAAAGTCAATGCAAAAGCAAAGGCGAGTACACAAGTTTAAGCATAGCATACATATACGAATAAAGTTTTAACAATCCTCATGGTAACCAAATCTTATACAAGAGCAATATCAAGGCATGCAATACTAATAATCAAACCCTTAACACAATTACAATGTTTTAACATGACCTCACGAATAACACGATGGAGGTGGATGCGTGAATTCCTATAGCGCTAAGCATGTCAAACGAAGACTAAAAATAGTTAATGACTAAAGATAGCATAAAGAATATCCCAGACAAGCAACAAGTATACGATTCAAGTAGTCATGTGTATAGGATTGTTTGTGCATTTCATAAAGTTTAAGTATTTGTGATTTTTGTATATGGAAACATGTTACACCCAAAAAGTGATATAAACAAAAGTGGGTCGAGTGTACTCACAAAATTGTTAAGTCGTCTTTGGTAATCCACGAGTTAATGAGTGGGAGAAAGGGGACACCAAGGTCACATTAAATGGCAAACGAATGTGTATGAGTAATCGAGATTAGACGAAGGATTTGAATTGAAGCTGGATGAACGTAGTATATATATATATATATATATATAGCATGGTTTGTACAACAAATTTAGTTTTTAAAAATTTACTGAAAGTATTATAGAAGTTTTGTCAAAATAATGATTAAATATATCTACCTTCATATTCATTTGTTGTAAAAATTATTCGAATTCGATATGTTATCTCTAGTTTTCGACTCTAAAGTATATATTTATATATATTTAACGAAAAGAATAATATATATAATATATATATATATATATATATATATATATTCTGACGGAAAAGTATAACAGTTATGTATATTTGTCGAAAGTATAATAGATATTTGTGTATTTTGGCAAAAAGGTATAATCGTTGAGCATATTTGGTCGAAAGGTTTAGTAAATAAATATACACTTTGTCGAAAGGATTAATTAATAAATAATATACTTTGTCGAAAGGTTTAATATATAAACATACACTTTGTCGAAAGGTTTAATAAATAAATATACACTTGTCGAAAGATTTATAAATAAATATTGGTATGTCTTGACGAAAAACGAGCAGAGTTTCCCCTATTTTAGGACGATCCCGACAATACCAACGTGTCGATTAAATGTTTTCAAAAACACAACGATAAACAATGCAATAGTCACGGAACAATATAAATATTTATTTACAAAGTCTAATTATGTTACAAGTTATAAAGTTGGTCGAGTGATTCAAACATTAAATAAATACGAAACAAAATAACATAACTCGTGCTATAAAGGTTATACCGTCTATCGCATTGACTGAGTTGACTTTAGTTGACTCGAGTCGACTCGGGTTTGACCGAAACAATCGTGCTTAGGTTGTCTCGAGAACCGAACCCGAACCATACTAATCTGGATTGGACGTGAGCTGAAATAAATCTGACTTTGACCAGGTCTGACCGTGTTTGACCCGAACCCGCTCAACCGGAGTTGAACCAAAACTGAGCCAAGATGATACCTTCTGAACCGAGAACCAAACTGGACTGGAGCAAGGCCTAACCAAACAACTCGGACCCTTACCGAAACCATGGCGTGTTGAATCGAACCGAGATTCACGACCTGAAGCATGACCCAAACTGACCAGGCCCAAACCAAAGTGCACCAGGCCCGAGGTGAACCAGAACGGCACCGGTATCACCCCAACCCGTCACCGTCGTCCGTCGTCCGCCACCGCTGCACACTTCAAGCTGGAAACGGCTTTCGCCGCTGTTGCTGTTGTTTTTATTGACCCGCGACGCACCAAGTGGTGGTGGCGGCGCCGCCACTGATGAAGCGGAATGAGAGAGAGAAGAGGTGAGAGGTGATTGCCGCTGTCGCGGCTTCGCTTCGGGTGCGCCGCCACCACCACGGTGGCCGACGGCCCCGTTGTAGAGAGCGAGGGAGGTGGCCGAGAGGTAGTTTAGGGTTGCGAGGGGGAGAGGGTAGGAAGGAGGGTGCCGGCTATGTGTGTCGAAGCAGGTGAGAGAGTCTCGCCGGTAAAGTGGTCGCCGGAGTCTCGCAAGAAAGGCGGCTCCGGTCGCCGGTCTTTTTGAGAGAAAGGGGGAGTAATGGGGGCTAGGGTTTTGTTGTTATGGGAAGATGGGTGTTAGCATGATTAAATAGAGTAGGGTTTTTGAGTGGCTTTGGGCCTAAAGTCTCCTTAGTGGCCCAAACGCTTCTGTGAACCCGTTCGTATAACCCAATCGACGTGAAACGTTTTATAATAATAATATTATTATTATTAATAGAAAATATAAACAAAATACAAGTCGTTACAGTCTCTCCTCCTTTAGGAAATTTCGTCCCGAAATTTATTTAAGAGGAAGACTTGAAAGGAAATGGCTACAGGATGGGGGTTTTACCATCAAGACTTGTAGTTCTGGATATGTGAGGGAAAGTATGGAGTTTAAAGCAACAAAAAAGAGGTTATTGAACTAAAATGATTTGAGGCATCAAACATAAGCAAAAACGTATAGGTGTGTGTGTGTGGCGAGTGGCTTAAACGAGTTTGACTAACTCAAGGATAAGTTAACCTAAGCAGGGAAGCTCTCGTATGAAACGGTACACAGCTTGATGGAAAGTGAGGTTGCTCCATAGGTTGTAAGAGAGTTCGATCGGTCTTGAAGAGCATTAATAAATCTCGGTTTTGTAGAGAGTTGCTTATTGATGGAAAACGAAGAGGCTGCGTATTTTAAAATAATCTCGTTATTGAGGTAGCGGCCGAGTAAGTGTGTTGTTGCACCTCAACAAGAATGGAAGATAACTTTAAGGTAAGAAGCATCTAGGGTTTGAATGTGTAACCCTATGGATTGTAAACGAGTTTTGCATAAAAGGCAAGGATAACGTGGAATAACAGAGGCATACGAATGAACGTTGGATCTAATGAACGAATACGAGCATAAGAATGGCATGAGTATTTAAATAAACGAAAACGTTGCGTTAGGGACGAAGACTCGCCGTGGATAATCGGGTATCGCGCGCTTAGCAATGTGTTTGTGAATTGTTAAAGTTTGCGTATTAGGTCTTATTATGGTCTGTAAAACACCGAATTTCTCATGGCACGTTTTACGAAAGTTTGGCAACATGGTGAAAACACTTATATATAGGAAGTACCAGCGGCGTATCCACCATGTTTTGGCCATGTCGCTACCGTTCCGTTATTCGATGCAATGTTGCGTTCCGTGTCTTACCATACACGGTAATACACTCTATGGTTCTCATGCGCTTATCGCTATAATCCCGTGTGCACCCGTGATTATACCGATCGTCATATGATCTGCATAGCTTGTATTAGCGGCGTATGGATTAAGGTGTTCATAAATTCTGAAAATGAGTTTGTGTGCGTGTAAGAATGTAATGTGTAAGCATGTTTGCATGTAATTAAGCACGTGGCCCACGTAAGCGAATCTCTCGGGTTTCGCTCGCGTACAGGTGCGAATGTATGAATATGAGTATGATTACAAGTATGAGTATAAGTATAAGCATGGATATAAGGCGTATATGCATGATGCGAATATAAGTATAAGTATAAATGATAGCACGTATGTTCATGAATGCGATTAGGGTATAATTATGAATATAAACAAGCGTAAAAGATGACGGTTGTGTGCATGACATGAATTAAGTACAACGAATTTCAATCATGTAAAATAATCGAGAAGTCTGAGTATGTAAAACGAATGATATAAGTGAAATTGTCGTGTGAGCTTTGGCTAAATCACGTACGAGGATATACATGTATAGTGGTTTGAGAAAAACGTTGAGATTATCGATTCAAAATAGGTTTAAATTTGACTTAAAATGTGGAATCTAGTCCATGAATGTGAAAAGAATATAAAGTACTTATTGGTTATGCGTGACGTATTTTGTAAAGGACGGGAGTTCTACCGTTGTTTTTAGAAGAATTTAAGTAAGTCAGGAAAATGGTTGGTCCTTATAAAGTTTTCTTGCCCACGTGTTTTGAAATTGAGGTGACATTTTGGGTGGTGTATGATAAGGTCTTAAATTTGTAAGTTCGTATCGTTTTCAAAGAATATTACATCAAGATAGGAAATTTGAAATTTAGTGGTTCTTGTGAAACATTGACCCTTGATCGCTGAAAAGTGTTTAGCAAAATGTTTTCTTAATCGCGATGAGAGTTTTAGAGGATGTTTGGCGTTTTGAAAATACATTATGCGTTCTGAATAATCAGAATCAGGTAATTAGCTGTAACAAAACGTGCCGCGGAAAGATAGTGTTTGGGTTTAATTATATTGTTTAACATCACAATAATCAGGTAATCAACTATTTGACTGTTTGGCCAATAGATATATATTTATATGTATGTATATATGAAGTTATAAATAGATAAGCTTTTATCTCTACAATACGTAAAACAAATCAGTTTTTTTTATTATTATTTACCAAACACAAAAATAGATTTTTATTTATTTATTTATTTAATATTTGCGCTTATAAAAATACTAGGCTGCAAAAGGAAATCCCAAACATTCCCTTAGCAAAACGATCTCATACTGTTTATAAGATATTGGTTTGATTTTTGTTTACAAATGAAAAATTCTTAACATAAAGTTATCGCGTGAGCGTGTTTTAGTGATTAAGTCAAACATAAGACTTGTGGGCAAGGTATTCATTAGGCCGATTAAGTTGGTAGGTAGCATTCCGTCAAGTTTTGAAAATCGAGAAACAGACGTCTCACGTGGTGACCGAGTAAACGTGTACGTGATTTATATCATATAGACTACAGGATAATAAACACGTTCGATAAAATAGTACGTTTTGAATTTTGCTTAATTAGGAATTCTGACAATACGATGAAAGATTTAGGTATGCAATTCAAACGTGTGGTTTGCATAATAAAGTCTCCAAGAAGGAGGGTTGGTAACGATCACCGAGGTATGGGAATCACCCCTAACCCGTTGGTGAGGTCGTTTTAAAGAAGGAAGAAACGGAGTTTGATCGTCAAAGTAAGGAAATGACACCTATCTCAGCGATGGGTCTCCATTTCGGGTTTTTCAAAAAATATAAGTACAGTTGATGACGTTTTGAAATCATGTATGCAAATAATGTATAAGTGTATAAAAAGGTTTAATATGAATTGCGTAAAAACCTTATAACAAATTGGAAATTTGAAAGGAATTGTAACAAGTATATAAAAAGTCCCGTATAAATTGAAATGGTATAAAAGAGAGTCTCAGAAAACATTAGACTGTTCCGGGTAGAGAAACGTCGAATATTCCAAAGTGAATCGAAGATCCTTTCGAATTATAGAAACGTGCTTTGGCCTATAGGTAAAATGCTCTCGTCGAGAAGTGATTAACGGAATTTTACCCTTCCAGTTACTACACGTCTCTAATCGATTGGAAATCGAAACTTTGGCGAGATTGGAAATCGAGGAATGGAACTTAATCGACAAGGTGCGGGTTTCACCCTTAACTCGACGATTTCGTACCCTAAGTGTGGTTGGTACTCGTCGGGTCAAACTACAGTTCAACACGTTGACAAGGATCCACTAGAGTTTGAATTGGAAATTCTCCGTCAAGGTGAGGATGTCACTCCTAACTTGAAGGCGGATTTCGTGTAAAAGAATAGGTGGATCGAGAGTCTTTCACCAAGTTGTGGATTTCACGCCTATGTTGGTTAAGTCGTCTCGTTTGTATATGAGTGTTTTCGCATTTAGTATAATCGAGTAAAATGCATTGGGAAAGCGTATGATTAAAATAATATAACAAGTATGAACACGTAAAGCATTTCATGAATTTAGCACATCAAGGACGTTTTAAGAAATTAGCATGTGAATCACGTATGGTCAAGTATGGTACTTAACTATAGACTAGGTCAAAAGCATAGCAATTTGCCTAATTCCCTATAGTTATGGCTCTGATACCAATCTGTCACACCCCAACTGATGGCGGAAACATCGGGATGAGACGAAAACGAGATTGCTCATTGCTCACAACGCTAATAAATGACAATATTTAATTAAATCCAAATTTCATTTCACAACATTGTCAAATACAACATGAAGCAATACAATAAGTTCATAAAACATAACAAAATTTGGTACAACATTTATAAATCTAACGTCTAAAATGTGTGTATCTAAGTCCTTGCTATTTTGATTTCATAGCATCATCTCCTTCAACCTGTAACATGTTTTAAAAAAAAGTCAAGAAAAGCAAAGGCGAGTACACAAGTTTAAGCATAGCATACGTATACGAATAAAGTTTTAACAATCCTCATGGCAACCAAATCTTATACAAGAGCAATATCAAGGCATGCAATACTAATAATCAAACCCTTAAAGCAATCACGATGTTTTAACATGACCTCACGAATAACACGATGGAGGTGGATGCGTGAATTCCTATAGCGCTAAGCATGTCAAACGAAGGCTAAAAATAGTTAATGACTAAAGCATAGCATAACGAATATCCCAGACAAGCAACAAGTATACGATTCAAGTAGTCATGTGTATAGGATTGTTTGTGCGTTTCATAAAGTTTAAGTGTTTGTGATTTTTGTATATGGAAACATGTTACACCCAAAAAGTGTATAAACAAAAGTGGGTCGAGTGTACTCACAAAATTGCTAAGTCTTCTTTGGTAATCCGCGATGAGTTGATGAGTGGGAGAAAGGGGACACCGAGGTCACCTTAAATGGCAAACGAATGTGTATGAGTAATCGAGACTAGACGAAGGATTTGAATTGAAGCCGGATGAACGTAGTATAATATATATATATACATATATATATAGCATGCTTTGTACAACAATTTTAGTTTTTAAAAATTTGCCGAAAGTATTATAGAAGTTTTGTCAAAATAATGATTAAATATATCTACCTTCATATTCATTTGTTGTAAAAATTATTCGAATTCGATATGTTATCTTTAGTTTTCGACTCTAAAGTTATATATTTATATATATTTCACGAAAAGAATAATATATATATATATATTGTCGAAAGGAATTATATATATGTATATATATTTGTTTTGACACAAATCACAAATAATATATATATATAATATATATATATTCTGACGGAAGAGTATAACAGTTATGTATATTTGTCGAAAGTATAATAGATATTTGTGTATTTTGGCGAAAAGGTATAATCGTTGAGCATATTTGGTCGAAAGGTTTAGTAAATAAATATACACTTTTTCGAAAGGATTAATTAATAAATATATACTTTGTCGAAAGGTTTAATAAATAAATATACACTTTGTCAAAAGGTTTAATAAATAAATATACACTTGTCGAAAGATTTAATAAATAAATATTGGTACGTTTTGATGAAAAACGGGCAGAGTTTCCCCTATTTTAGGACGATCCTGACAATACCAATGTGTCGATTAAATATTTTCAAAAACACAACGATAAACAACGCAATAGTCGACGGAACAATATAAATATTTATTTACAAAGTCTAATTATGTTTACAAGTTATAAAGTTGGTCGAGTGATTCAAACATTAAATAAATTCGAAACAAAATAACATAACTCGTGCTATAAAGGTTATACCGTCTATCGCGTTGACTGAGTTGACTTTAGTTGACTCGAGTCGACTCGGGTTTGACCGAAACAATCGTGCTTAGGTTGTCTCGAGAACCGAACCCGAACCATACTAATCTGGATTGAACGTGAGCCGTAATAAATCTGAATTTGACCAGGTCTAACCATGTTTGGCCCGAACCCGCTCAACCGGAGTTGAACCAAAACTGAGCCGAGATGATACCTGCTGAACCGAGAACCAAACTGGACTGGAGCAAGGCCTAACCAAACAACTCAGACCCTTACCGGAACCATGGCGTGTTGAATCGAACCGAGATTCACGACCCGAAGCATGACCCAAACTGACCAGGCCCAAACCAAAGTGCAACAGGCCTGAGGTGAACCAGAACGGCACCGGTATCACCCCAACCCGTCACCGTCGTCCGTCGTCCGCCACCGCTGCACAATTCAAGCTGGAAACGGCTTTCGCCGCTGTTGCTGTTGTTTTTATTGACCTGCGACGCCACCAAGTGGTGGTGGCGCCGCCACTGATGAAGCGGAGGGAGAGAGAGAAGAGGTGAGAGGTGATTGCCGCTGTCGCGGCTTTCGCTTCGGGTGCGACGCCACCACCACGGTGGCCGACGGCCCCGTTGTAGAGAGCGAGGGAGGTGGCCGAGAGGTAGTTTAGGGTTGCGAGGGGGAGAGGGTAGGAAGGAGGGTGCCGGCTATGTGTGTCGGAGCAGGTGAGAGAGTCTCGCCGGTAAAGTGGTCGCCGGAGTCTCGCCAGAAAGGCGGCTCCGGTCGCCGGTCTTTTTGAGAGAAAGGGGGAGTAATGGGGGCTAGGGTTTTGTTGTTATGGGGAAGATGGGTGTTAGGATGATTAAATAGAGTAGGGTTTTTGAGTGGCTTTGGGCCTAAAGTCTCCTTAGTGGCCCAAACGCTTCCGTGAACCCGTTCGTAGAACCCAATCGACGTGAAACGTTTTATAATAATATTATTATTATTATTAAAAGAAAATATAAATAAAATACGAGTCGTTACACTAAAGCCCGATCTTAAGGCTAAACCAGTTGTTGAAATCCCAAAGCCAGATGGGTCAAAGAAAATTGATGAGACCCTCAACTTCTTTGCTGAAGAAAAGCAAAAGAGAAAAGAGAGGTTGGAGACTAAAGTTACAGATAGATTTGAAAAAGATAAGATTGCTCAGATGGAAAAGGAAGAGTTTGGTACTTCAAAGCAAAGAAGAAAGTCAACCAAAAAGGTTAACCAACCAGCATCCACCCCTTTCAAAACCACTGGCAAGTCTAAAAGCACACACCAGCATCATCATTTCCACCAGCAGATGTTATAAAACCTGTTGTGTCAACCATTGTTGATACAACAGTGGTTACAACAGATGTTACACCATCCACTGCTCTAATCACTTTTCCAACCACCACTCATCAAATACCTACTCCCACAAGAATTCCAAACCAACCACCATCACCAAAACTCGTTCCAAGAGAAGGAAAACAACAAATGTTATAAATGATGAAAATATCATTCCTTCACCACTTCCATTATCCTCACAATCACTGACCACAACCTCTGCTACTCTTCAAAAATCAACATCATCTCAAATCACTGTGAAACCACCAACAATGCTTCCTCTTACCACTCAATTCCCACTGGATCTACCTGTTGTCAAAGAAGAGATCAAATCCTTCTATTCTGAAGAAGAAACAGAAAAGAGAAAAATTCCCATATTTGCAAGGTTATTCTAAACCTAGAAACATTGATGAATACCTTCAATTGAAGGCCAAACAAGTAGAGGATGTAACAAAAAGGGATACAAAGGGAAGAAGTGATAGAGAAGTTTAAAACTACATGCAATATCAACTCAGCAAGGTCAGAAGACTTGAAGACTTCTCCAAAGACCTGTGCAAGAGATTATCTGAGAAGGATGATGAAAGCCTGAGGAAAGACTACATTGATCACTTCATGGAAAAAAGCAATACAAGGCAACAAGGGTACAGTTCAAAGATTGGTCTGTGAGTGATTTAAAACAAGAGGTAGAAAGGATGCAAGAAATGCTGAAAGATCCTAACAAAAAGCCTACTCCTCTAGACTGGAACAAATTCAAGAAAAATGTGCCTGATAAAGCTTTAAAACTCAGGAGGATGAAAGAAGAGTTGATTGCTGCAAATTATGGCACAAAGAATCAGATTACAAGATGGTCAGAGGTTAAAGTTGTGGAAGCTTACAAAGGTTTCGAAGAACTGAGAAAGAAAGATCCAACAGTGCCAAAGAAGCCAAACTACTCAGCATCAGAGGTTATTGTTTATCAGACCTAACCTTCTCAAAAATCTTCAACAACGTCTACCCCATCCATCCTTGCCTTGAATCAAAGAAAAAATCAAAAGGGAGATGTCTGAGGAAGATAAGAAAATGTTTGAA
Source organism: Scalesia atractyloides (assembly GCA_947069175.1). Lineage (NCBI taxonomy): Eukaryota > Viridiplantae > Streptophyta > Magnoliopsida > Asterales > Asteraceae > Scalesia > Scalesia atractyloides. Next base: position 34,208,785 of record CAMTDV010000021.1, read on the forward strand.
CATACCTTTATTAAAGAGGGCATCATGAATCAAGCCCAATTCCAAACTAATGATGCAAGTGACATTCTAAGAGAGACTCTATCCAAAAATGCTCATCAAATTCAACCATCTTTCTCAACAATAAAGAACCATCCTAGAAAGCCATCTGATCCAAAAATTCTAAAGTGGAAGGTTGATAAAAACACCCACGAATTGACTATGCTCAAATCAAATGGTGATGCTACCAATATAAGAAAGGAGGATGCATATGGGTTAAGTGCAGAAGACCTCCAAGATCTGATGAATCTAGAGCTCGAAAAGAATGAAGATGATACTGAATCTCTTAACTTTGAACTTCAATTCAAATGCCAAATAAGAGAGTTCATGTTGAGAAATAAAGATCAACAATAAATATGGGTTTTGGCATCATCTGTTCCAGGGGGAGATTGTTGGGATTGAACCCTATCAAAGGAACAGATGATATAAAGCCAAAACTTCATCAGATGTTTGATCCAATTACAACAGAGTTTCAAAACTCTGATCCAATCCTCTGATGAAGCTAAAGTCTACTATACAAGTATTATTGAAGCTAAGGTCTGATAACACAAAGTTCTAATGAAGAATAAAGCTAAGGTCTGATGAAGACAAAAGAGTTTAGAGATATAAGTGTTTAGTGTTTTATCAGTGTTTTAATGTAACAGTATTTTGTAATAAGCATATGATAGGTTAATCAGTGGTTAGGGTTAGTTTTAGTTGTTAGAGTCACTATCAACCCGGACGTCATCAAAGATGCTCAGAGGTTTGAAATCTTGTATAAATAGAATAGTACATTGTATTGTTCCATCTATCTATTGAAAAGATCATTCACCAATCATCTTCTTTGCATTTCTGTACTATCAAACTTAGTTATAAAAGGCTGAGAGGGAGTTTGTGATTCACATGCAAAACTATAAGTTTAAAAGCATGATGATGAAAAAATCTTCCATTGATTGTAATACAAAGTTTTCTATTTCCGCTGCAGATTCACTTTGTTTTACTTTCTTTCATTTACCATCTTTAAAACAATTAAAATCAACTAAAACTCAGATCCTAACATATCCAAGTATAATCATTCCTACGAGAATCACTCACACACATAATGAAATCCACATTTACACACACCAACATTCATGCTACATATTCGCGCAAGCTCCCGTACGGGTTCCGTCCTAACTTGTACCCCGCAAAACTCTATCGTAGGCTTGGGGTACCTTTAGGAAGCTTAACGGGGCCTTGGAAACAAAGAAAAACGAGAAAAAACACGAAAAACTAGTTTCAGGCATCGGACCCGTGTAGACAACAACTTAAGGCGTCAGCTGAAAAAGGGCATGGCTTCGGCGACGGCTTGCAGAGGCGTCGGCGATGGCTTGTAGAGGCGTCAATGACGCGACCTGCATGTCCGACGCCGAATTTTGTTTCTTTGAGTGTTTCGATCCCCTTTTTGCATACCCCTAGGGTCCCGAAACATGAATTGACATTTTCCTAAGTCCCCAAATCATTCCTATTCTAATTCTCATTTCCCAACATCCAATTTTCACAACTTGGTTAATCACTTTCGTATTTGTGACCCGTTTGCTTATTCTATAAGATTTCAAACATAATTAACTACATATGATCAAATTCCGTCATTCTTACCTTCATACGACTACTACATTCTCATCCTTTTATGATTCCCAATAATAAGCATATTTAACTTCATTTAAATAAATTAATAAGTGAGTACGGTAATCACATACCTCAAGCGTCCGTATTCGTGTTTGTTTCCTTCCCTCTTATTGACCCGTAGCCTTCCGCGCTTGACTCCATGCTAATGTGATTCCTATCCTTTTATGCTATCATATGCACAACATAGTTAGCATGCATATTCATTCATAATACTTTCATATCAAATCTTTAGTTACATTGACGTTTATTAGTCAATCATTAATATGCATAAGGCATGAACCGATAATCACATTATTCAACATTAATGAATTCCAATACGTCATCATACATAAGACATAATCAGACTAACACATTTTGTATGATCCCCTAAATCTTACAATTGTGTTAAAATTCCTAACCATGCTATGTATACATTGTTGACTTTTAGAAAGTCAACTTCTTAGCATATGACTTCCAACTTATGAACACACACTCATATCGATATGGTAGACCATAATAACAACGTCATGCACTTTTCATATTCATGTTGTGTAGCACATATGACTACACGATCACCTAGTTATATGCACATATAAACACATAGTCGATTCTACACATACTACTACCTTCATGATCCTACAATCGACAACTACATTGAAAGTTATCCAGTTTAACATAAACTCTACCATCTTTACTTGCTAGTAAGTCCACACATTCATAATTAGTACTTGGTCATTTACTAATCATAATCAAGCAAATAATCCCACGTATGGTGTGCATCACACCTTCAAAGCATATAGTACAACTACTAATGCACATTTCTACACAATCATGAAATCTACAAGATTACCCACATGAGTTCAATAAATTACACCTTCCTCACATAAGTTTAATAACAATTATATCATTATCACATTTTATAGCTATTCACCAAGTTCATGCATACAAATTTATCTTCTAACTTCACTAAGACATTTCCTCATACACTTGATGTGCATATTATTCTCTAAGCACATTGTACAAGTATCTTTTGCCTACCTTCCTTGTTCATAATATCAAGCATTATTAACATTTCTCTAGTCATGGATTGCACATGCAATACCATTAGACCATCCATACAACACCCTCAACTTCCTTATTTTCATACAAGAATTTCGTTTTAAACAATTCAGTTTCAAAACTATAGTTCCAGACCTCTGATCGGAATTTCCTTTGGAGGTATTAAAGATCCATATTCTAGAAAGCTACAGTCAAAATTTCAGCTCAATCCAACGGTGGGGTCTTCGGGAAAATCAATTTTACTAGGCTGCATTTTAACTAAAACGGGAATACGAACAGCTTTGAAAATGAGTTCAAAGGTCGGGCTTAATCAGCTCTATTTCTCATTTCCATCGTTCAAAATGATCATCTAAGTGTTGTGAACATTATATAAAAAAAAGAAAGATGCTTCATCGGTTAGATTTCGCGGATCGTCCGATTCTTCGTAACTGGGTTATAGAATAACATTCTGGACAGATTTGGTTTGTACAATTTTAACAACTTTAAGCAGTGATTTAGGGAAATCGGAGCTTACCATTGCGTTCGTAGCATCGATAATTGGTTCCATATTGAATCTCACAACTCTGAACACCTCCGGCCACCGCGAATCACCGCCAAACGCCACCACCGGCCACCCCTTTCTCTAGTTCTCTCTCTTATTTCTCTCTCTAACTTGAGAGAGAATTTTGCCCAAAATGAGCCAAAAGGGGTTTTTTATACATTGGACTTTGGTTATTTACATAATACTCCCCTCATGTTTGATTTTTATAACAATGGCCCTTCAAGTTCGGGCGAGTCACAATATGAGATAGTCGTATTTCCTGGAACCGAACCCAATATATTACTAGAATACATTCCACTGCAATATGTTGCTACCCAAAAAGTTATTTTCCTTCATTAACAATTCCCAACAAATTATAAAATAATATTTTATAACTTCATCTGAAGTGGGATGTTATCCTATTATTTTTATTTAATGATATACTCGTATGGAAACGAGTTACTCGAATTTAAAATTCGAGTTTTGGGGGTGTATCTCTTTAGATCGTACCTCGTTAGTAACATTGATTAATTGATCATCAAACATCCTATATCAACAGATGAGTGAGTTGTTATTCTTGTTGTGGTGACCAAGGAATCTTGATATAAGCTTCTTGATCGAAACTCGATGATGAGTTTGCTTTATCTTACAAGATGTTTTTACAACTTGGTATTTATTTGAATTACATTCTTATTTAAGCTCATATGTTTACTTTCAGAATGTCTACTTCGAGTGAAAATCAACAAGTGTTTGAGAGGCTTCGAAAGATACCGGAAAATGTCGTCATGTCATGTCTAATCGTCGGGTCACGAAAAAAATTAATGAACTGTCAGAAAAGGTGGCTAGTATTCTTAAAACACAAGCGGAATTGCAAGTAGACATTGACGCACCTCGTACACGTTGTTAAGCTTTGAAGCATGTTAAAAAATAGAATAGAATTAAATGTATTATGCCATTAAAATGTTGATTGTAAATTTTGCATTATATTAACATGGTTGTAGAAGTTGCTAGGCGCTCCCAGGTCGGTCAACGGAGAGTTATGAGTACTCGGATATGTTAAATTATAAAGAAATTAGTTATCAAAAACTTATATATATGTCAAATATTATAAGTTTATTAACGTTTATAATACAATACGCGAGTATCAATATGAATAAAAAAATATTGTTCAAATAGTAAAATAATTCGAAAACTGGTATTCTTTCCTTAAATGATATTAATTCTTTAATATGATAGACACACGAATTATGTTTATTTTTTTTAAGTCAAACTCAGCCCGAGTTGACCCATTAGATCCGATTCTAACCGAAGTTGACCGCGTTTGATCGATTTCGAGTAATTAGGTGGGTTTGAAGAAAATCGTCTCGGTGGCTTACTTTGTGGTGATTACTCGGTGAGTTCTCGACTTTCAGGACCTTCTTTTACAACATTGTATATTAGTATACAATCAATGATGTGTCAGGCTCTAAAATGATTCATTGTAAGTTTTCACTATGTTAAATGTCAATAACTAGTTATTGCCTCGCCCGTGTTGCGGGGCACCAAGCCGAATATTTATCTCTCATATCATGTACGTCTTTGTTTTGGTTAATTGTACATATTACTTATAACACGATCTCAAAAAAAATTACATTGAGTCAACAAACTAAAACAAAACATTACCATACTTTTGCTATAAAAAACTAAAACGATGGAAAGACTAAACTTTAAACTGGGGCAAAACTGTAATTTTAAGGACAATGAGCGTCTGCAGGCAACCGCCTTATACCCTACTCGCGTTGCGGGGGGCTAAGCCGAATATTTCTTAATTTCATAACATGCACGCATGTATTTTGGTTACCGGTACATACTACTTATAACACGATCTCAATAAAAATATATCGAGTAAACCAATTAAACCAAAACACTACTATAGTTTTGCTAAAAAAAACTAAAACGGTCGCAAACCTGTAAATTTGAGCTGATGGCAAAATAGTAATTGTCAGGACCAATAAGCGAGTGGTACACAATTGGTTGACAAAAAAAAGCTGCATTGAGTCAACCAATTAAAATAAAACACTACTATAGTTTTACAAAAGAAAAAAAAATTAAAATGATGTCAAGACTACAATTTTTAACTGGTGGCAAAATCATAATTTTAAACTAAGGACAAATTCGTAATTTTAAGCTGTGGGCAAAACCATCATTTTTTTTGCACGGGGGGCCAAATCGTAATTTTGAACTGAGGGTAAAATCGTAATTTTGAGGTGGGGGAAAACATAAATTTATATTGAACTAGGGACAAAAACGTAATTTTGAATTAAGGGCAAAATCATAATTTTGAACTGAGTGCAAAATCGTAATTTTGAGCTAGGGGCAAAAGAATAATTTTATTTTGAACTGGAGTAAAAACGTAATTTTAAACTGAGGGTGAAATATAATTTTAAACTGGGAATAAAATCGCATATTACCTATAGCTACAAACTTGATTTGGGGAATAGTGGCAGGCAGCTAGCCTGGCACTACCCTATTGGACACACAGTTTATTCTTTTTTATACACTTTAAACTTACGTTTTTGCCCCCAGTTTGAGATGACTTTTTACCCCTGCTCAAAATAAAATTATGTTTTTCTCCTTAGCTCAAAATTATGATTTTGGGCCCTCGACCCAAAAATGATTTGGCCCTCAGCTAAAAATTACGTTTTCGCCCCCGCCTGGCACTACCCCATTGGACCAGACAGTTTATTATTTTTTTTTACACTTTAAACTTACGTTTTTGCCCCCAGTTTGAAATTACGTTTTTGCCCCCAGTTTCAAATTACGTTATGCTTTTGTCCCCAGTTCAAAATTATGATTTTGCCCTCGATTCAAAATTACGATTTGACTCTCAGCTCAAAATTACGTTTTTGCCCAATTTAAAAGAAAAACATGTTTTTCTCCCAGCTTAAAATTACGATTCTGCCCTCTCTTTAAAAATAGATTTTCTCCCGTTTAAAAAATTATGATTTCGCCCTCAGTTCAAAATTACGTTTTTGCCATGTTCAAAATAAAATTATGCTTTTTGCTCCAACTTAAAAATACGATTTTGCACTCGGTTGAAAATAAAATTATGATTTTGCCTCTAGCCTACTATTGTGCCTTTAGTTCAAATTTATATTACTGTGTTACCTCACCTTCAAAATTACGAATTTGCCCTATGCAAATTTACAATTTTGCCCCTATTCCAATTTACAGTACTGTCATCACTTTTGCTTTTGGCAAATTACAATTTTACCCCAGTTAAAAAGTAAAACGTTCTCTTAGTTAAAAATAGCAGTATTGCCATTGTTTTAGCAAAACTATAAAAATGTTTTGTTTTAATTGGTTGACTTCATTTAATTGTTTTTCGTGTCAAGAAGCTGCCTCACACTCGCTCATTATTTGGTCATCGTCCTACAACAAGGCTGGGCATCAACTAGTTGGTTAGACAAATAGGAAAGTGGCACTATTCCCCCAACTTTTAAATATATAATTAGGATAAGCGATGATATTATTATATATATATTTTTTTCAATTGCTTAGCTATTTTATTATATAAACTGAACAAGAACAAACTATAAGACAAGAACAAGAATAGTCGGTTCGTTTGGAGACCGCCAGAATACAAACTCAAAACAAAATAATAGGATAAAGAATGAGTAATTTGTTCTCTCTTAACGCCACAAGGAGTAATTTGTTCTCTCTTAACGCCACAGTAGAGCTTCAAAAGAACAAAATAATGTAGCCGATCACCATCATGGACTCCTAAGCCCTAGCCCAACTAGAGAGAATCCATCTAAAAAAATAAAAGCCCAAAGAGACAACATAAAAAGAGAATGATTGTTGGAATTTTAACATTCTATATATTATTCTATAAAGCTACAAGGACAAGTTGCGTCAACAGTGGCAACCTGCTCTATGGCAGGTTGTTATTGGTAAGTTTTTTTTTTATAAAATAAATTTTTGCTTATTTTAGTTTTTAATCCTTTAATATTTAGTATTTATATTTACAATCCTTAAGCTTTTTAAAATCTATATAATCAGTTTTTACGTGCTTATATTTATGTATGTGTCGGTATAAATTCATGTTTATTGCGGCTTTTTTTTGTCTTTTAGTATTTCTTTTTATTTTAGGCTTTACCCTTCAACATTTAGTATTGGCAGTTACAACCCTTAAACTTTCTAAAAACTTTATAGTTATTTTTTATGTTTTTATATTTACGTACGTGTCGGTATAAATTCAATTTGATTACAATTATTTGAAAATGGGTACGCTCAGTATAGTATGATTTCTTCACTTTTTTTACGTTTTTAGTTAATCTACGTTTTGGCATAAATTTAGTTTTAAAACATGTCAGGTCAAATATAATATCTTTTCATTAGAGTTTATAAATTCCACTTACTTTACGTTTCGGTCACACCGCAACGCACGGTAATATTTTTAGCTTAAAAAACATACTTTTTACTTAATTTTATGTACGTATCGGTATAAGATCAGGTTAGTGTTCGACATAAATTTCTTTCGCAAAAAAGTCGAGCCATGTATAATACGTTTCCGTGCTTATTTTTATGTACGTATTCAGTTTATCTATGTTTTGACGTAACTTTTATTTAGAAACGATTCAAGTCTTTACTACACAAATCCGAGTTACTTTACATTTGTACCCGCCACATCGTACGGGAATATTTACTAGTTAATATACATTCAATCGTGTAATTTCCGTTTCTAAAATTCCGTTTCTAAAATGATTGATTGTAACTTTTGCATTAGTTTATCCAGTGATGTCACTTTTTATCTTATATATATAAATTAGTATATTTATTTTTACAAAGTTTATATATAATTTTACAAACCTTCTACAAGTTTATATGTAAATATTTTTTTATAAACATAAATTAAATTTTACTACAAAATAAAGAAAAATAAAATAAATAAAAAAGAAATTATTGAAAGGGGTCCTCCTTTTGATTTTGGAAGGCTTTCCTTACAAATTTTAACAAAAATCACTTAGGGAGTGTTTGTTTTTTCTTTAAATATCTTTAAGGGAGCTGATGTTTGCAAGCGTACAGAGTTACCCTTGAAGATTATTTTTTTTTTTTTGAACAGATCTGAACTCAATTTTTTTTATTTTAAAAAATAAGCTATGAACCCCCTTCTTAACATACATCTTCTCAAAAACCCTAGTATACTCTTCCCTCATATACGCTTAATTATCAGCCCCTCCCAGACGTCGCCGCTCCTCCTCCTCCGACCAGTTTTCCGGCGACCTCCGGCTCCTCCTCCGACCAGTTTTCTGGCCACCTCCCGCTCCTCCTCCAATCAGTTTTCTGACGACCAATTTTTGATAGTTTTTGGACAGCAATATTGTGCAGTTTTTTACACAAATTGAAGCTGTTTTGCTGCAATTTTTGGCAGTTTTTTGACAGCAAATTGAAGTTGTTTTTGTGCAGTTTTTTGACATAAATTGAAGCTGTTTTGCTGCAATTTTTGGCAGTTTTTTGACAGCAAATTGAAGTTGTTTTGTGCAGATTTTTTATACAAATTGAAGTTGTTTTGCTGCAAATTTTTGACACAAATAGAAGCTGTTTTTGTGCAGTTTTTTGACAGTTATCGCTCCTCTAATGTTAAATGATAGTGAGATAAGTTTGACAGTTATATATTTTCAGTTTATGCAGACAATATCAACTTATAAAAACAAATAGTCTTATATGTTCAGCTTCCAAAGGTTCAGACCACATCTTCAGTTGCAGGCATGAAAACAGATGAAATTAGCTTGCAGATAGTTTATGTCTGCAAAAACAAACAGCACCTTAGGGACCTTTGCCACAAGGAGTTGTATGTGACCTCTCCGTGACGGTCAGAAGAGCCATTGACCTCCCATTGCAAATGGTCTAACTGTTTTTGCAAATAGGGTGAGAATCATAACTTAATCTTCTTTTTTTTCGTTATTTGAGCTTAACGATTATGTTTGACCGGTGGTGAGTCCAAGATTTTTTTTCTTCGGGGTCCCAATTTTTCGGATTTGGTATCTCTATAAAGAGGGATTTTAACTAGCTATGTCATGTCACAAAACTCTTTTTGTAAGTCGGGTTAATGAGATATTTTAGGCTTTTATATATGGATCTAGGGTTCTTAGTTTGGTTCGTAACTAAAATGTTGCAAAACCACATGCAACTGGTTGCTTCGTTTAAAGGAATGTTATATACTAACCAAATTTTCCGTTGTATTCATCGTTTAAGGTAGTGTTGTATGTTGGGTCGATTTGTTTTTTAAGGGACAAAGTTGGATGTTCCCAACCAAAATAAAGAATCAATCAAACATTCTGAATCACAAGAACATATGAATCTAGGAGAAAGTTAACTCGAAATTTCAAAATCTAAAGGGATTTATCCATCTTTGTCGCCAAAACTTCTAGACCTCTTCGTGTTGCTTGGATTCAGATAAATTAGAATGGTTGATATCCAACACCTGAACTTTAGAAGGCGAGTCGGTAACCGGTTGATCTATGGTTGGTGCCGACATAGCCTTTTAATTCACACTTATCTGCTCTACAAATACGATCTTACTTGAACTTGCACATTCTTTATTTGATCTAAAATTACAATTATTTAAATGATAAACAAAAAATAAGAAAATAAAAACATTGATAGACGAGTTGACTAATCCAAGAACATAGCATATTATTTATTTTAATTTATTAATTCTTAATATGAAATGCTTAAGTGCAAGGTTATTAAAACTCAACAAACATAAATGATTAATTTGTAAGCCTATATTAGTTAAAGGAGGTTAGAATTAAAATTGACACTAAATGTTTAAGACTTCCCACATTGGCACGAGTTCATTGGAATTTCCATAAACAAACTGGACATTAATACAACAAAGGGGCCTATAAAAAATCCTACAAAAATACACAAAAAGACTTGAACTTGGTAACATATGGTTGGAAACAAGGGGCCTTTCCACTAACTATAGTTATTTTTTGTATATGACTTCATCTCTAATTGTATTTATGGGTTCTCTTCAGATTTTTTATATTTATATTTTTAAAAACGTACAGGCCCTTCTACGTTTTTGGCCATGAGCCGACGCCCACCCTGCACATGCTCAGGGCCGGCCCTAAGTAAACCATAGGAAACAAATAAAGTAATGTAAACTCATCCTAAATATACAAATACCAGCCATTACTATATAATACCAATTTTCCCAAAAATAAAAAGTAACATTTAACAATTGTATGTAACTAGATTTTTCCCCGCATGCGTTGCGGGATGCTAAGCTGAATATTTCCTTCTCATAACATGTACATCTATGTTTCGGTTACTTGTACATACTACTTATAACTCAATCTCAAAAAAATATATTAAGTCAACCAATTAAAATACAACATTATCATACTTTTTCTTAAAAAAAACAAAAACGATGGAAAACATATAATTTTAAACTGGGATAAATTTGTAAATTTTCAGGACAAATGAGCATGTGCCAGGCAGCTGCCTGGCACGCATAAAATTACACCGAGTTAGCAAATTAAAACAAAACACTATCACAGTTTCAAAAAAAAACTAAAACGATGGCATGACTGTAATTTTATATTGGGGGCAAAATCGTAATTTCACTGGGAAAACAAACAAAACGATGGAAAATGTAAATTTAAATTGAGGGCAAAATTGTAATTTGGATGGGAGGAAATAAACAATACTAATGGCAAAGTTGTAAATTTAAACGGGGCAAAACCGTAATTTTGAACCGAATGGGCAAAATTGTAATTTTTGCTGGGGGCAAAAGTATAATTTTATTTTGAGCTGAGGGTAAAAACGCAATTTTAAACTAATGGCAAATTCGTTATTTTAAGGGTGGAAAAAATTGTAAACTAGTTGGACCAATAGGGGAGTGCCAGACAGCTGCCTGACACTATTCCCCTATCTTGGTTCCGACATCAATTTCGAAGTGAATTTATAGCTGGCTCGGCCGAACGGAATCACCGATCTAGATACTAGATAGAAGGGTCGTTAAATTTAAACGGGGCAAAACCGTAATTTTGAACCGAAGGCAAAATTGTAATTTTTGCTAGGGGCAAAAGTATAATTTATTTTGAGCTGGGGACAAAACGTGATTTTAAACTAATAGCAAATTGTTATTTAAAAGGGTGAAAAAAATTGTAAACTTATTGGACCAATAGAAGAGTGTCAGGCAGCTGGTGACACTATTCCCCGATCTTGATTTGTAGTGTATAGAAATTGTAACTTAGCCCTACAAAGAAATCTTGAGTTCAAGATATGATGCAGACAACCAACCTGCAATTAGCCATTAAAAAATTAGCATGAGTCCAAAAAATAATAATAATAATCACAGTAATAATAATATATGTAGAAGAGTTAAACGTCATTTTAGTCTTTTTGGTTTGGGCCATTTTGTCAGTTTAGTCAAAGGTTTTTTTTCCCCTGTGAGTCCAAAAAAGTTTCACCGTTGCCATTTTAGTCCACTGGGTTAACTTTATCCATGTTTATTGTTAACGAGAAGAGCAATTCGGGCATTTTATATGTAATTCTGATAACTAGAAGGACAACTGGGCCATATAAATGACTGAAATACCATTCTTGTTAACAGAAAAACGATAAAGTTAACCCAGTAGACTAAAATGGCAACGATGAAACCTTTTTAGACCTACATAATGAAACCTTTGGACTAAATTAGCAAAATAGCCTAAACACATAGACTAAAAAGGCATTTAACTCTATGTAGAATTAAATTTTAGCACCATGTTTCTTCAAATTAATAAACCTAAAGTGAATTTTTTGTGTTCTCTTTTAATCAAATTCAACACAAACAACAAAATAGGGTAATATTACAAGTCTTTTTTTTAATATCGTTTGAAACTAACTCCAATACCCGAATAAGCTTTCCTAAGACAAGGTGTTAACCAGCCATACTAATTAGGGATGAGCATTTGGTACCGAATGCCGGTACGGTACCGATTATTTTCGGTACCGGTACCCACTTTTCCTATTTTCGGTACAAGTATATTCGGTACCAGGTCGAGTACCGTGCTCATCCTTAATACTGACTTTGACGCTCCAGACCTAACTCACTAAAAAACACCATCAAGAAAGAACCACCACTATGAGAAGTTGAGTTAAGTTTCAAACTTGAGATCTCTAGAGATTCCAAGTTTTAACCATCACCCACGTCCATTAGACCGAGAAAGTTAAGTTTTAAACTTGAGATCTCTAGAGATTCCAAGTTTTAACATACACCCCCATTCCATTAGACCGAAAAGTTGAGTAAGTTTCAAACTTGAGAGATTGATATTCAAAGTTTTAATACTTTAGCCAGGATCTTGCAAATTCACAAGTTTTAAAAGAATTCAATTACAGTATAGTCCTTAGTTCCAAGTAAAAGTTTGTGATACTAAAGTTTCAAGCTTAAGATTGTAAAGATTCAAAAAAGTTTTAAACATACAGTATATCTTTCAGAGTAACTGGATAATTTATTAAACAAGTTGTATAACTTATTAAAAGAGTTTTAATACATAGATTTTGTTAGTATTCTATATAAAATATTAAAAGATAAAAAATTATGTAGTAATACATAATTCAACATTTATCTTAGTCATTGAGTATACCCTAACTTTTCAATGTTTTGTAACAAGTTTGAGTTATACATAACCTTATCATAACGTTACTCATCATTCCAATTAGTAAATAAACCTTATTAAATATAATTTGTATATAATGGGGATAGTTGTAAAACTTTATTTAAAAGATGATAAGAGGCGTGTAGTATCTCAATCAAATTAGTAAAATTCATGATAATATGAGAAATCGAACAAATTTAACTGTTTAGTGAATTCGTTGAACCAGGAATGTGACCAAGAACCCTGATTTCGAATTTTGGGGATGGTTTTACAGATAACTGTCTTTGACAGTTTTATTTCAAATTTTAATAAATTGCCTCATAACTGCCTTCATTTTTGTTATAAAAAATTAGTATGAATTCGTATGAACCAGGAATGCTGCCCCCGAACCCTGCCAAGGGGGCGTTGCCCCATTGGAACCCCCTTCGGGGCTCCGTCTGAATACTTGGAATTATAACAACTCGAACAAGCGTGCACTCCCGCACCTCTAACTTGTTCGATGTATATTATAATTCCCTTGATCACCAAGTTAATCCCCGATTCCACTAAAATATCTAACAAAACGCCACTATGAGTATGACGCCCATCAAAATCTTTTACCCCAAAACACCCCCGTAGTGGTGTTGGGGGAGCTATGGGGCGCTTTGGAGCCTCTCCCCCTTACAAGACGCCCCACTACATATGCCTTAGAATTCCTCTCAATCACACAATCACATGTTCATTTGCCACTATCAACGAAAATCAATATAAATTAACAAATGGATTCATCATCGATCAGAATGAATGAATCGATAGAAACTTAAAAGCAATATTCAAAAACAATAACATAGGTTGTTGTAATTTGAAAGCAATTATAATAAAAACTTAATGGATAAATTTTGGACAAATGGAAATGGAATGTCCAATATACAAAAAAGAAAGTTATTATATCTATTTCAAGTATCCTCATTTTTAGCATTCAAATTTATATTAACATGTTCCAGTGTCTAAACTTCTAAGAATTAATTCCAATACACAAATTCATAGATGATCCAGATTTAATCTTAGTGAAGAAGATGTGAGCATAATGAACAATTTGAAGATGTGAATTTAGTGATGGAAAGAGAAACTCAAAAATCAATTGAATCCAGATGCATTGAACTCATCCACAGATGTATATAGTGATAACATGTGGATTCCAACACCTTGGTTCACATCAGAGGCGGCGATAATAGGGTCTTTGAGCCGAGCCGCCACTTGGAGTAGAGGTTTGGGGTGAAGTGGGCGCAATAAGAGTAGAGGGATGGTGGTGGACGGTGGTTGAACGATGACAACCATCATTATCATCGGCTATAGGGAGAACGATTGTGACGAAGGTGCAAGTGTGCAAGAGATTGGGTTTTAAGTTTTATCCTAATAATTTGAGCATTTATACAAATGGCCCCTGTTATAAGTCATAAGTGGCCCTTTTAGTTAAAAAGGGTAATTTGGTCATTTTATATAAAACTAACAGAAAATTTAACACAGGTTAATTTAATACCCAAATACGTTATAAAATTAAAACTTAGTACTCAAACTTGCAACTTCAAACTCTTAGTACCCAACGTTGTTACCTTTAAGAAATCACAGGGACTAACCATGTAATCAATAGTAGTGTTTGTCAAAAGGAAAGCAACAGACCTCAGTCTTAGGGTTATTCAAAGCTTTATGTTGCATGATTTTTAGAATCCCTAAATTCATATAATTCGCATAAATAATGAGAACAACAAAAAACCCGATGAACTAACTTGATATTTGGAGTTTTGGGATTATCATAGTAATTTACTATTTAGCACCAAACTCCCCTTCTTAATGCATACGTAAGGTCAATTCATATATGAGACTTATCACTCACACACGTAAATATATGTAGATTAAAGATCAAATATAAATAAAATTAACATACAAAACGTACAAACTGAAAGAAAAGACAAACAAACGTGGTGGCATTTTCGTAAATATTTGGTATTCAAATTATTACTCTACAGGATCATTTGTAGAGTGATTTTGATCTTGTAGAGTAATTTTGTAAAATGTTATTGTAGAGTAATTTTGATCTTTTGTAGAGTAATTTTGTAAATTGTTCTTATAGAGTAATTTTGTTAGCATTAAGTTATGGGGTTTAGTTTTATGGTTTAGTTTTAACTTTTAGTTTTGGGAGGGGGTAGGTTTTTTATAGGTTTTTGGGGAGTGGGAGGGTTGATAAAAAAACTCTACAAAATATTTTACAAAATTACTCTATAAGATCAAATTTACTTAACAAGAATATTTTACAAAATTACTCACAAGATCAAAATCACTCTACAAATGATCCTGTAGAGTAATTTTGATAATTACCCTACGACCAGATATTTACGAAAATGTCACCGCGTTTTTTTGTCTTTTCCTTCAGTTTATACGTTTTGTATGTTAAGTTTATTTATACCGAACATATGTAATTAATTCTAGAAAAGATTGATGGATCACCAGGTTTTAAATTTAAATATATGTAATTAATTTCTAGAAAAGATTGATGGATCACCAGGTTTTCAATTAAGTTTACTATTGGATTTTAATAATTATTTAGCCCAGCTTTCTTGTGTTGATTCACCAAACTTTTCTAGAAAAGCTTGGATGATATTTGACAGCTAGCAAAGAGTTCGGTCCCAAGTATTATGATAAATGCTGGTCACTGTCTCAAAATATATAATACTCGGTTTAGGTGACTTTGACATATATAGTTTATTAAAATAAAATTATTAACACATTTAAATACCTAATAACAAGTGACATATAGTTTATTAAAATAAAATTATTAACACATTTAAATACCTAATAACAAGTACATGCCCAATTTATCAGTCATCCCATTATAACTAAAAAATATGAAATAGTCATATAAAATTTTAATGAATATTTTGCTTAAAAAAGCTTCAAAGTCTATTGAAATATAAGACCATGTGTAATGGTTAATGGATCTAAGTGGTATTTTTCACCACATCAACATTATAACGTCCCTTCAAAATAATGTGTAAAAATTAATGCCTCTTAGTGCCCATTTCATTCAATGCTTGCCGTTTTTTTTCCTCCTCTTTGGGTGTTATTATTGTAGAAATGTTCCTCCCTTTTCATGCCCCGATAACGTCCAAGGGAATGGTGTCGGAGCGTTATCAAACTCTTTCATGCCCCTATAATGCCTATTACGCATAGCCTAATTATTGGAAATTTGACATCCACATTGGCGTGATTTTAGACTTAAAATCACTGTTGGTGCGGTTTTGACTTCAACGATTGAAATTTGCTTGGTGGTTCAACCACATGTATACCTTTCAAAAAAACCTAAAAAAGAGAAATGACGCGATTTTGGACTAGAAAAGTGCAAATGAAGATATATTCCCTTCTTTGATTTTGTTCTGGGCGCCGAAACAAAAGCTTTAGGCGGTATTAGGAGGCATAAACACTGATGTCAGTCGGGAAGGAGTGACGAGGTGGGCGGTCCGCTACGAGGTGGAGGTTAGAGGCGGATATTTGAAAGTCCATTATAGGATTTGGTCTTAGCCGTTAAACTTCGTAGAACGCAAACACTCAACTTAAACACCCATTTAAAGTGCGGAACCCAACAAAGAGTGTGATTATGACAAGGGAAGAGTAAATAAATGTTTCTTCTATCCGTTGAAAATTTAGCAGAATGAGGCAATTACACGTTTACAATAAGATCCAAATGACCAAGTCCCTCTCCTATAGCGTGATAAAGTGTGATAATTAGAGCTTTAAAGACTGTTCATATTGGTTTAGATTATCTCAAGTGTCCACTTTTTTCACACCATATTGTGCTACAATATATTGGAGAAGAACCGATAAGATAGTTACTATACATGTAAATCAACCCAACGTTCTGCATGGTTCATTAACTGTTTGGCGGGAAGCTAATTTGTTTATGTTTTCTTTATTTAATAAACACATAAACATGAACATAATCATTTTACTAAACAAACGAACATAAACATATGTCACGTCGTTCATTTATTCTTTATGTTAATTTATTTACGTGCGTTTAGATGTGTTCATTTATGTTTGAGTATATCCATTTACATATTCATTTTAATTTATTTATTAGTTATTATTTTTTTGAACAACAAATTTCTTTTTAATTTATGTCGTTTGTGGAACTTGAACCCAAGACCTCCCCCTTCTTCTCCCTCATCTAGGTGTTAAAGGCTTTTGCATTTGCCAATGGACCACCACCCCATGGCTATTTATTAGTTATTAGTAAAGTAATACTAATTGGTCCATCAACCCAATAAAGTTTGGAACCAAGCCTAATGTAACTGACCAACAAACAAACAAGAATACATTCATTTTCTTCGTTATGTTTGTATGTTTTTCGTATAGAATATTAACGACCGACATAAACGAACATGAACACGTTTTTCTTAACAAACAAAGATGAACAACAAAATCTGTTTGTTTAAGTATCCATATTCATGCGTTCAGTTAAAATTAAATGAATGAACGTTGTTCGTGTTCATTTACAAGCATATACTTGGTTCGACCTAAAAAAGAAAATCAAACGTTGTTCCATACGACAATTATACGGTTTCGTTGATAACTTTTAACAAACTAGGATGACTTTTGCCTTTTTGGCGACTAACTTCACGTTGGTTGTTGGTCTACCTGATAAATTAGATAGTAAAACCAATATTTTAATAAAAAGTTAAAACAAGTACAGCGATACTAGAAAAGAGTGAATATGACAACAGGAGTCAAACCAACCAACCAACACACTTGAAAGACTATTATTTTATAAGAATGCACGCCAAGTTAACAATCTTTCTATCATTGTTCTTTATAGTAGTTGATCATATCTACTCTCCTTGAATCTCCCTCCGAAATGTCATTTTCCCATTTCATTTCTCCTTTGAAACTAACATTTTTCATACTCCATGTAATTCATTTAACCTTCATCTCCATTGCTCACACACAAAACCCTAAAGTTTCTGCTGTTTTGGTGTTTGGAGACTCCACTTCTGATCCTGGAAACAATAACTTCATTTTGACTCCTTTCAAGGGGAATTTTCCACCTTATGGGAGAGATTTTCCGAACAGAAACCGACCGGAAGGTTTACAAATGGAATGCTGGCTAGTGATATGATTGGTAAGTTGCCATAAATGATGATGGATTGGATTTACGTTTTGTGTTTTGTGTTTATAAGTTGTAACATGTTTAGAACGTATTAATGCTGTGGTTTTGGACATATGTGCAGCCAGGTATCTTGGTGTTAAGGATAATGTGCCTCCTTATTTGGACCCTTCACTTACTGTTCATGATTTAATGACTGGAGTTAGTTTTGCTTCAGCTGGATCCGGATTTGATCCTCTTACACCAACGATAAGCGTCTCTCTCTCTCTCTCTCTCTACACATACATATATGTGTATATACACATATATGTGTGTAATTATATACACACGTGTACGCATCTTTACCCTGTATTATTTATGCGTAAAGTTGTTTTCATGACTCAAACAGTGTCATGTGACCTGGTGGTCACGGGCTTGAGGAAACAGCTTCTTGTAGAAATACAGGGTAAGGATGCGTACATCAGGTCCTCCAGGTTGGCTTGACATCCCTAGGACCCCAAGCATGTGGGAGCCTTGTGTATTGCATGTGTTACTAAGGTGCGTTTCAATGATCGGTTTTTCAGAACGTCATTCCATTGCCACGACAACTAGAGTATTTCCGAAAGTACAAAACAAGGTTAGTCGCAAAGCTTGGGAAGACAAAGACAACAGAACTTGTTAACAATGCACTCTATATCGTGAGTGCGGGTACCAATGATTTCGTCGTAAATTATTTTACGTTGCCGATTAGAAGACAGAAATATACTCTTCCAGGCTACATGGACTTTGTGATGAACAAAGAGATGGATTTTATAGAGGTTTGTTTCTTCTATCTTTGATATTGTTATAGTTCATCTTTTGTAGTTTTGTTCAAGAATACCTGTCATCTTCAAAAATGACCAACAAAATTAGCCGACAAGCTTTTTATCTAAATCACTTGATTTTATCTTTGGTACTTTATACATGTAATAACTGTTGAGACAACTATTATAAAACTACTAAAAAGGGTATTCGTGAGGTACGGGATTTTATTGCTAATTTGTAGAATAGTGTAGCGTATCCGTTGCAAAATATCAACGAAACTTGCTAATTTTGCGATGAATCTTATCCATTGCAAATTTTTACTGTCGCAAGAAGATTAGCGTAATTTACCTTTTTGTAAACATGAATCTTTACCTTCAGACTTCAGAGTAGTCCATTTTGTTGTATTGATATGACACATCTCTTAAATTAGATTTTTGAAATACATTATAATCTATCATGTCTATTTTTTCCCTTTCAGTTCATCTGGCCGGGACTGAAAATTAATGAACTCTTGATTTTAAATTTTCAGATGTGATATATATACATAGGGTTGGGTTTAAAGGAGAATTTAAAAAAAATTGAGAACCAAAAAAATTATGTATTTAACATAGTAGATAAATCATAAAAATTTCAATCTATATGTCAAATATTAATTAAAAAATCAAGTTTTTGCATATAAATACATGTAGAAGCCTTTTTAATAATAAAAAAAGCAAAACCAAAAAAAAAGCTTAAAAGTGATTTTTTATTAGATTAGCTTCTACATGTCTTTATATGCAAAAACTACGGAAATGGTTTTGAAAAAAAATTATTATACATGTATTGAAACTTTTATGAATTATTTAACATGCTAAACCAGGATTGCCGGTTCACCGTTTTTTGAAGGTTCCCCATTCAACCTCACACTATATATATATGTGCGTATGTGTATGTATGTGTTTATATATAGGAGTGGGTTCATTTCAGAAGATTGTTTTATGTGAGAAGAGATGAACAAGATAAATAATTCCTTTTTTTTAATCTTAAAAAAGTTAAATATAAGAAAATAATTTTATAATAAATTAAAATAATTTTTTTGAATAAATTCAGTTTATTATACACCTACACATGTGCAAATTATGTGTAGTAATATTCAGCTACAGCCTAAAATACAGAAGGAAAAGCTTTAAACGTTAAATAAACATATGAACGAATTAACTTTATAACAAGTAAAAGCTAAAAACATATATGAATTATTATATAAAATTTTAATGATTTAAGTTTTTTTTTGTCTATTTTCTTACACTCTCTTCTGAAATAAACTTGACTCCATATTTATATATATTTATTGTATGCATGTGTAAGCATATTAACTTCTCATAAAAACAATAAAACTATGCTTAAAAACTTATATATATTGAATTTGATTTTACTTGTAAACAGACAATGCAACTTTTAGAATTTGACATAAAATGTTCAAAATTATTTTTTTACACCAAACTAACATACTTCTAAATAATTTAATGTTTCCATATCTTACTATTTAGGATAGACTGCAATTTAACAAACACTTTATTATCACTCCACTAACATACTTCTAAATAATTTAATGTGTTCATATCTTACTATTTAGGATAGAATGCATTTTAACAAACACTTTATTATCACTCCGCTAAGAGGACTTTGATGTTCAAAATTATTAACTGTGATTTTTTTATATATTTTCAAAAATGTAATATTGCTTTATGAATGAAAGTAAAAGACAAGCACAATGAACAGTCTGAGAGAATAAATGCAAGAACAATAAATGCTGATGTTAAATATTAGAAAACCCGCTTTTAAAACAAATAGTATCTTACAACAACCAAACTTTGCATCTTAGTTTTTTTACAAAGAAGCATTGTACTTCTTGTGAATGTAACAATTTTTTTTATGGTTTACACTCAATTCAGACATACGGTTTCAATTTAAACATAAAACATCATTCATTCCCTGGTTTATTAAATCAATCAAGTCCTTCTATATGTCCGTCCGTTAGTGAATCATTAGTATTTTAAATGTTTTTGTCTAGATTTTTCATTGTTGTTGTGTTAGATGTTAATTTAATTAATAGATTATTGTTTTGAATTAAACGGAAAAAGGGATCAGTAAAAGATTGACAAACTTGTTTTGATCACACAACGTGTTCTGGACCCGTTGTTTTGGTTGATTTTCGTAATCACATATGTTCATTTTTGTT
Source organism: Scalesia atractyloides (assembly GCA_947069175.1). Lineage (NCBI taxonomy): Eukaryota > Viridiplantae > Streptophyta > Magnoliopsida > Asterales > Asteraceae > Scalesia > Scalesia atractyloides. The sequence continues at coordinate 34,229,799 of CAMTDV010000021.1, forward strand.
TATGCACACACTTCTTGGAGATTTGGTCTGTTGTTAGTGTAATTAAAGTATTTTATCCTAGAATCTAAAAGTATTCGATTCTTTAGCTTCAGTTAAAATTGATTAAAATCTAAAATTTGTTCTTTATCAGATGATTTGATTGAATTCAACTTCATATGGTTATGGTATAGTTTGCAAGATGATCTTGATTCATTGATGAAAATGCCCTTAAAATTATATGGTAAAAGACTTCCATGCCCCGGTCAACTAACATTTGACTAACAACAAATGCTCTCAGGGACTTGACTGATTCCAATTAACAACCACATGGACTGTAATGGCCGTTTTTTTTTTCAAAATAAGGACTTTATGTGATAATGGGTGTAAACCACAGAGACGGAAATTATACCTTACTCTGTGTTTTTAAAGGCTTTGCCTTGCCACTAGACCACCAACTCCAAGGGTATAACCTGAAGAGTTTGAATAGCAAAATAAGCATTAACAATCATCTTTATATTCCTTATTAATAAAGTGCGATTACCAAAGGGGTGGTTATCCATTAGTAAAGATAAATCTTTTAAACATCTGGGTTAGGAAGAGGGGATGTCTTGGATTCGAGTCCCATATACCACAAGGATTATAAGAAAAACTCATTCAAAAAAAATGGAAGTGTGGTTAAATGTGTTTAAATTTATGGCTTTATATGTATTGGCTTTATAACAACCATCTTTATATCTATTGTTAATTTTAGAATTTTGCATACTTAGGTAAACAATTCTAGTTTTTTAATGATTAAACTGGCATACTATAGGGATTATAATCTCTTACTATCTTGAGCTTTATTTGACTTACCAATACTACTAATACTACTGGATTATTTCCAAGTGGATATTATTGAATCTAGTTGATTTTAATTTACAACTTTAGAACATCTTTTGATGTAAGGAACTTTAGAACTTATGGTATGATCATATATCAAACTTTACACACTATATGCCTTTTTGTATAAAAAGTAGGTTTTTTGAGTTTGATTAATTATATCAAAAGTTAAGATTTAAAATTATATCTATACCGATAGTACATTTAAAGCTTATTATATATTTATCACGTAACATTATATAAAAAATAGGTTTTTGCGTTTGATTATGTTAAAAGTTAAGATTTAAAATTATGTATATAGTGATAGTACGTTTAAACTTATTACATATGTGTCACGTAACATTATCATATAAATAAAATAAAACAAAACACTAAACTTACATATAAATTGTATCTGTTTTAACCAGTGATGGATCTAAAAATTATTTGTTACGGGTGCGGATGAGTGATTTAAACGTAATTTCAGGGTACCCCATTAGAAAAATTCATTTTGATCGTTGTCTCATCTCTACCTATCCATTTGGTACCACTCATATATATAAAAGCAATATCTTGTCTCTCTAAATCAATGAATAACAAATAATAGTTATAATTTTAGTAATATAAAATGATTGAACGGTGTACATCATAAATGTTAGATGGGAGAGTTTGATGTGGTCCTAGGCTTTGGGTTAACATCAATATCGTTGGGTACTCCGCTCTTGGGCCTTTTAGAAGATATGATTGATCCAGCCAGGAACCTAAATACAATCACATATGTCTATTTTTTCTTCATATCTTGGCCCCGTATTTATGATTTGAAGATATAATCACCAAACCTTTAAATTCATGTTGTGTATAGTTTAACAAATTATGTATACAGTGATAGATCTAGCTATAATTTGTTTACTGGTGTTGCTCTTCAAAGGTATTCAGCGAATTAGTGTCGCTCAACTATCAGATACGTAAATAGCACATATGGAATACAATATAACACATGAATTTTAGTTGGATCCACTGTTACATATTGTCGTTAACGGATTTTAATGATCATGTTTCTTAGATGGTTTATTCGTGAAGAGTTTTCATAGTAAAACTATTTGTGTGAAGTTTCTTTCGTCTATATAATAGTATATGTTAAATGTTAATAAATAATAAAGATTCGTTAACATTTTACATGTATCACTTAAATTTTTAATAGATAGTCAACTACTCGAGTTTTAATTTTGCTTCAATTTTATAAAAGTATATAGAAAATCAATTTTATGTTGGCATGTCATAATTTTAACACTATTTTGAACGATTATGTACATAATGTTCCTTTCTTTGCATTTGAACATCTACACACCGTCACTCATCCTCTCAAACACGCACTTCCACACCATCGTCTCCACGACGACTCTTCCTCTCATTCAAACTTCCATTTGTATCATATGAGTAGAAATTTTGGTTGTGCGGATTTCATTTATTTCAGTTTCCTCCTTTGGAATGCACTTTCAAATCATTATTTTGTTGTTTAGATCTTATACCCAAATTAATTGCCCCGTAACTACTAACTAGTCATAGAGGTGTCAAGTTGTGTGTTTTTAAGTCATAGACCCCACATCATTAATGTTTAATAATTATTAAAAGAGTAGATTTTCTCAAATTATATAACTTCTACTTATTATTCATAGTTTTATTACAAAATACAGTTTTTTTTGGTTAATAGTTATTATTGCGTAGACATTATTATTTTCAAACACGAAACAATTTATCAACTGATAGAATTAATTTATGATCTTATTTTATTCAAGTAGGGTTTGTGGAATGAAGGAGCTCGTAAAATTGGAGTTGTCGGGCTACCTCCTATGGGTTGCTTGCCGATTGTCATCACCCTTTTCTCCGATGATGCACTTTTTGATCGCGGTTGTATCGATTTCTACTCATCTGTAGGGAGGGCTTACAATTCCATGCTCCAAACTCGGTTAAATCTTATGCAAGTTAGCCATGTGCAAGAAGGCGCTCGAATCACCTATCTTGATGCTTATTCAACATTAGATGATGTAATTGTAGCACATAAGTATGGTAAGTTTGTTTCCTTTTGGTTAGCTTGTTTGGTTCAGATGCTTTTATGGATATTAACTTTATCTGATCTCTTTTGTGCCCTTATATACTAGGGTTTAAAGAAGTTAAGCGTGGTTGTTGTGGGACCGGCTTATTAGAAACGACAGTGTTATGCAATCCGAAGTCAGCTACATGCCCAAATGCATCGAAATATGTGTTTTGGGATTCTATACACCCAACTGAAACGGTGTATAGGATATTTTTTGAATCTAGTAAATCGACAATTGACTATATTGTCGAGGGCTAAACGACTAAACATTGAAATTACATGTCTAAATGGTCATGATACAAATTTTTTACCATTCAAGAACCCATAAATGTTATGAATCATCTATTTCCCTGTAATTTGGATCCGAAATATGGTAACCAAAAATGTGTATCATTTCACTATTCAACTATATGATATATATTTCATTATTCAACTTTATAATATATATATATATATATAATATATATATATATATATATATATATACATATATTTCAACTCAGTGGTTTTCAATTCATTCATTTCTATTTGGATAATATAGAACTGTAGTTCGTATTATTCATCACAAGTAGGGTGCTCGCGCGTTGTGCAAGATACAACACTAGGAATTTTCCATAACTGAGGGAAATCTAACTAACGACTCGAAGGTTTATTTAAATCATACACTGGCATTAGTCTTACACATGTCAATTATATAAAAATTCACTAAATCGTTGGTGATTGTTTCTGTCGTCTATTTTGCGTTGTATGGTTTTGGTGAAGTGAGAGAAGACATGGGCTTCCGACGAGAAAGTTTAGAATGTAATTTAAGATTATGTCACCATACGTTTCATTATTTAATTATGTTATATAGAATTATATCATTGTTGTTTATTCAATTGTTGTATGGAGAAATTGTTGAATATGTGTTACTATTTAACAGCTAATCAGAATTTTTGAAATGAGTCATCTTTTGTGTTTTCATCTGCTTATCGAATTAAACAGATTTCAGTATATAACTACGAATCAAAAGTTTTACCTTGTATAATAAGATTAACTAGTAGTTTACCCGTCCGTGTCCTGGTTTATATATGATTATAACATTCATAATCATGTTTTTTTAATATCACGATAACTTCTATCAATATATAGTACATCATAACTATGTCTATAATTTTATGATGAGATACTTTTTGATTACGATTATGATTAGTTACTACAACTTTCTTGAATTGTCAACATATTAACTTAAAATCTTATATTAATTTCCACAATTTAAAAATGAATTATTATTTGTAAATTGATTAAACCTGCATAGAATTTTTATGCATAACACCCAATTATAAGTGAGAGATAAATGAGTAACCTTTAATCAATTTACATTCTTATATCCAAAAGTATGATTAGGAAAAACCCATATCAGTTTACAATTGAAAACCGTTATAGATTATATTTATTGACGTAAAAAATTACACAACATTTCATAAATTGAATAAATCATAAAAATTATTTTGTTTAATCAACTATAACACAACATTTCATAAACTGAATAAATCATACAAATTATTTTATTTATTCTACTAAGTTTATACACTCAACACAACTAAAAACATATTCTAAGCATAATAGACCAATTAAAGTACCATATTAATTGCTAAACATTGAATCTCCATATATAAAAATACACCAACCACTAAAAACAACCACAAACATAAAGATATGTATATAACACAAAGATAACAATAAACAACTAAATACAAAACCATAACTAAACATGTGATGAAACTATAGTTTCAATATAGGTTGCACCTATGATGCCTTGCGTAAAGATGATAGGAAAAAACCCATGCATCTTCTTTTCCCTTACGTTTATCTTAGAAACCTCACCTATTCGTGTACTATAATTAACTTGTTAGTTCCATCAATATAGTGCACAGATGACCCTGTCATCAATGGCATAAACACACAGGGTACAAAAGACACCACTTTCGACCAAGTTTCGTTTTGCAGACGCCACAATCGAAAATCTACACTACACATTCCAATACTAACCAACATATGAACTTCATCTCGTATAATCACCTACTGTCCTATAAATTCCACACTTAGTGTCTCTGGGAATCCTACATTTTTAATTGCTTTCGACTCAACATCCAAACGAAGTACTGCTGTGTTACCCATACACCAGAATTTGGTCAATACAAAATACAAACTATTTGCATAAAACATCCCAATGGACCAACTATAGATATATCATGTGGATTGTAAAGAGTTAATTACTATTTTCATCCCTGTGGTTTGTCAAAAATCACTATTTCAATCCATTAGTTAAAAAATTGTGATTTCAGTCCCTGTGGTTTCACTTTCGTAACAATTTCAGTCCCTCTACGCAACCATTTCAGTCCCTGTACTTACAGAATAAATGGATTGAAGTGGTTACGAAAGTGAAACCACAGGGACTGAAATGGTTACGAAAGTGAAACCACAGGGACTGAAATCATAATTTTTAAACTAATAGACTAAAATAGTGATTTTTTACAAACCACAGGGACGAAAACAGTAATTAACTCGGATTGTAAATTAAGAACCTTGGAGTTGACCATGAACCTTCACTAAATGAATAAATGTTAACAATCAACCTGAAATGAGTGCGTTTAATGTGCACAATATTGTAATCGCCAGCAAAGTCAACACAAAACCCAAGACTATCAACATCCATATTGTAAAAGCCCTGAGAATCAGAATTTTTTAGCATCTTGAACACACGAGTTAGTGGATTCCAAACAACCAATTCACCAGTATTGCATAGGCAAACACATAACCATCCAAACTTGCTAGAAATATCACATTACATGGATGAGCGTCGAAGGGAATGTGAACATTAGTGCCTAAAACACATCTAGGAGATTCACCATACACATAATGAATCGCACACGATGATTTTTCAAGAGCAATTATTTTATGGTCATCTAATATTCGCAAGAAATGAAAATTATTCTTAGCAAACTCAGGCGTTGAAAGATAGGCTAACCAATCTTTACACACTGCCTTGCACCGTGTAACAGCTTTTGCCTGAAGTCTTGGAATAATCCTTATCAATATTAACAGAGACGGAAGATCCTTCATATTCACTTAGGATTATGCTTGAATTAGAATAGTTACGTCGATACATAGAGGAAGAAAACAAATATGCAAAGTAATTCCTTTGAAAAATGAAAACCTACATAAGAACTACCCCAACTAATAGCTAACACATGTGAGTAAAAAGTCCTAAAACTATGGGTATTGGGTAGTAATTGGTTTTTACATACTATGAGCGATAGGGGGTAAATAAAAGTAGATAACCATGTATACTGGCAGTTTACCCTATGATTAACACCATCCAAACTCACTGTATATTTTAGTGTCATGGCAACTTCTTATCCAGCTGTGATTAGTAAGTACAACAATTCTTGAATTGTCATACCTACTAACTTAAATTATCATATTTAATTCGCACAATTTAATATTTTAAGTAACTATTTATAAGTTGATTAATATAGGTGTTGTTAACACCCAATAACGTTCACGGGACGGTTGGGGGGGGGAGGCTATTGTATAAGAACGGCTAAGGTGGAAGTGGGTGGCGCCCCATACTGACTACCTAAGCATACATAAATTAAAACTTCAATAATAAAATCTAAATAATCATTCAAACCATAAAAATAAATTCTAATTGTTTATATTCTTAGGGTGCAAGTGGTGGTCACCTCTTGGGCAGAGGTAAACTCTCCACCCACCCAATGATTTCTTGCCATGTCAACTCCCCTCTACAACTCCCCTCTTGCCCTTTAAGCAAAAGGGGTGGAGTCCACTCAAGCATTATAGCCGTTATACTATTCAAAGTGTCAAAAACAAAAACTCACTCCCCCCATGCGGTAACTTGTTACCGATTTCATCACTCACCTTGCGGTAAGTAGGTGACGGCGGCGGTGTTACCGCACAATGTCCCAACTCACCGCCCCTACTTGCCGCTACCACCCTGTTCACCCTTACGGTGCAGTATACTTGATCGCCTCCCCTAAATAATAATTAAATTTAAACCAATTAACCAAGAATACTTGATTGTCTCCCCTCCATAATAATTAAATTTAAACCAATTAACCAAATGCATGTATCAGCTCCACCAACTCTTTAGTTTTCCTATGCATCACAATTTAATATTAAGCAAATAAAATTAGAATAAAACACATATATAAAACCTAATTGGATATGGGTGTGGTTCACAATAATCAAGATTTCTTGCTTGATAAATCAAGGACTCCAACTTAACTTTTCATGTGCCCGAGTCCATCGATCTCCATAAAACACCCGAATCCTATCCTTGAGTTCTCATGCCTATAACATACACCTTCCTTGTTTTTCTCTCTCAACGAAACCGTCTACTTTTTATTCACATTGCGAGATCATGAGAAACCACTGAAATTAGAAGAATATTATTCAAGTCTCCAACCTTGTAAAATGAAACCGATTAATGTTTTATTAATCATCATGCCATCCTTGTTTAATATTGATTCAAATTCAATTGTAAACCCTAATGTTTCCTTTTAATAATGTAAGCGTTAACTTCATGCTTTATAGTTTTTTCTCCTTTTCACACTCACAAATTAATAATATACTTTATAGTTTTTTTTTCCTTGTCATACTCCCAAATTGATCCATATTAATGTTTTTCTCTTCTTTTTTATGTTTTATTCTAATAATATGAAATAATTAACTTGGATTACCCGGTGAATACGCAAGTTTTTGAAAACAAATAGCTTGACCCGAAATCATGGGTCAGTATATCATAAACTTTACCCAATATCTAACCTAAGCTCTCTCACACCAATGTTACTCTCAATCTCACCTTTACCTCTCTAAGATTGCTCTCTAATCCGGAATCCTAACCAAAATTACCATTTAAAATATCATACAAAAGTTGGGTTATTACTATGGATTAGCATCTACATGATATATATCTTGGTTGTCTTTGTTCCTATATGCGATCCGGTAACCGATTAAGGTTTGTACAACTTTTTTGAGATTATTACCTTAAATATGCTTTTATTCTCGTTAAATACCCTTGTTTTTGTGATGATTTGGTGTTTTGTTATACATTATTGTTATATATCAGGGTGTATTTAAAGTAGATAAAGATTAGGGTTTGTAAAAGTTTAAAAAGATCTATTTTTTGTTTATTTCTCAAAGTTAATAGTTTTGATCTTTATTATTGTAAGCAAAAAACATGGTTACGAAGCCGGTAACAAATCTTGTACGCCTTTTGGTATTACTTTCAATAACTGGTATATTGCTTAAACATGGTTAACCTCCGGATTCTGCTTGGGGTCGTGGGCATTTATTTAAAATAAAAATGAAATAATATATGATAACTTACCCAATATTTTAATTTATTTAAAATAAAAATATTATCAATTTGATTAATTATTATCGTTAAAGGGATAATATACATTAAATTTAATTGTTAAAATTCAAGAAATAAAGGTACATGAATTGAAAGAATACTTGATGAATAAAATAACTGAAGTTAAAGTGAAAATGAGGTAAGCTGAAGGAACACGTAAGCAAGAAGTGAAAAATAGGACAAAATATAAAAAAGTACAAGGGCCAATCACTCATTATCTTCAACTTTAAGAAGTGAAAAATAGGACAAAATATAAAGAAGTGAACACATTCTTTCTTTTTCGCTTGAAATATGAAAAAATAAATATGAAGCATATATCCTACAAAGGGACAACCAACCCCATTAAATCCTTCTCTGCACCCACGCTGTGCCCAACCCCAACCCATGAACCATGCCCTAATTGCGCCATGGTGTGGTGTTGTTTGCTTATCTAGCACTCGAAAACGCTCTACTCTTTTGTCAACTTTTGTATCCATCAAGTTGTTGATTGGTTGTGATTCTTGATTGCCTGCACTCTAATAATATAATAACCTTTTTGGTGTGAGCATTATAGTTATATTTAAATGTTATACTTTTGCAAGACCCGGACTGGTTGGGTATTACTCTAATGTTTATTATGGTTCTTGCTTGTATGATTGTTTTGACAAACTGACAAATATAAGATAATAAGGTAATTAGAATAGTGTTTCTAGGTAAATGAAATGGCCAAGCACTTTACCTCACTAATTTCTCGCCCGTGTTGAAAGTTGTAAGAACCGAGTTGCCTTTAAAAACCAATAATCTCTACAGTTGCGTCACTTTCCTCCTGTAATTTAGAACAAAGAACTATTAGATTTGACAAAATACAGAAAAAAAACATAGAATACATAACTTTGCCTCTACGTTCGTGTCTACATTATGATTAAGTGGTTCCTTATCAATTTTAAACAAATAAAAGAAAATGTAGGTGTTAATCACACACTAAAAGAAAGTACCATTACATATAGTTAAATACATTAAAATTAAGATGGACTAATTGAATTTACATTTACCTTCCAGGGAACATTCTGAATTTTCATACTCTAGAAAATGTTAGATTTTTTATTTTTATTTTTGAAAATAAATAATATTATTTTAAATTCAGAAAACTTGCCAAGTTACATCAAAACAGAAGGTAGCCGGGCAACAAGCTGCGCCGCCAATCCTTTCTGAATTGCAAACCTAACCTTCTAAATACAAACCCTTGCCCCCTTGGGGTTGAACAATTGCTGTAGACGACTCGTTGAACCCTCGTCAAGAAGTGGATAGCTTCTGGCGTTAGGGAGCCAAAAGTATCAAAGGCAAAAGGGACAAAGACATGCTAGTTCTTTGCGCAAGCTTTAGCGTGCTTATCCACTTTCTTTGATTCTGCCTTTCTTGCCGGTTGTCCAGCTACAAACCCGTTTTCCCTTAAACCAACCAAAGGGGAAACCCCGTGAGGTCTACACAAGCATGTTTCTCCCAGCCCAGCCAAAGACGAGCAGATCCGCTGGTCGCAGAGTAGATCTTCCTTCCATAGGGTCCGTGAGGAAATTCACAGGGGCCTCTTTCTTAGCCGAAATCCCAGCTCTTCTTAAGATGTCCCACAAAGCATCACGCACCCAGTCGTGCCGATATTTGAACCCAGGGAGCTCTTTACAGTGAACTGCATGCTCCCCGTATTTATCCATACAAGCTTTACGACATATCGGGCAAGTTTCATCTTCCGGGTACATAGGGATCATCAACCGGTATATGAGAATGACTCTATATTCTACTGCAGACATACTGGCTCTATATTCTACTGTTAGATGAACCTGAAAAACTTATAACTCATGAATAAAAATTAAAATATGACCTTAGACCACTAAACGAAAACAAAATGGTAGAGGCAGTACTTGAATTTAGGCTTACTTTGTGTTTGTCATGGTTATCCGATTCTAATCCATCTTTCATGAGAAAAGAAAAAAGAAAAAGAAATGTTGATTACATTTATAAAGCTGATAAAGAGAAATTTATCGTTGTTGGTTGATCTTTTGTTTTCATAAGCTTTTACTCTTCTCCAGTTATCTTTAAATTGACATCTTCCTATAAAACATATAATATGACAATTAAGTAAAAAAAATAGAAATTAGGCCACATGAACTTTAACTTTACCTTTAGGAAACGTTTGCCATCTTGAATCAAAACTGATATTGTGCTTGATCCATACGAGGTTGTTGTTGAAATATTGGAGGTGTTGATCAGACAAAAAGTATGTCCCTGCCCCCCTTTATATAGCAATATAACCAACCCACTACCCACGGAACTGCATTTGTTTTTTTCTTCAAATTGCTTCCTTTTTTGTCAGAATTGTTTTAGGTGGAGAATGTGGGCAGAAAATCATGGGGGAACTAACCAATTAGCAGTTTTACAATTTTTTGTTAGATCGTGGAATGTTTATTAGGCTGATCAGGTCAAAGTGTCAACCTGAACTGTTTTTAGGAGATAATTGATTCAATTCATTAATAACTCTTAGGTATTCAAAAACACAATGCTAAAGTGTATGTATTTAATTATGTGTTACTAAATTACATAAATAACCGTCGTATTAAAAATACAATGTCTTCAAAAACATAATGTTAAATTGTACGTTTATTATGTGTAACTAAATTACATAAATATTCACCGATGACTTCTCTAACACAATTATTTATAATACTACAGCTTATAGTTCATGGGGTAACATTCGAACATATTTTAATGCATTAATAATGGTTAAACAATATTGATACATCCTGAGTTTTATTTGTTAAAAAGGTAATATCTATTAAGAGATCGAATTAATGGTTGTTTATTAATATATAATTTAAGTTTTCTTTCAGGTGCTGCATGGTCCAACTAAAATTGATCCTCTGTGTGCTGCAACTCAAATTCATCCGGACACAAATATTAATACACCTTTAAAATAAATATTATATATTACGTGTTACATTGTTTAATTAAAACTAATGGTTTTTAGAGGTAAATTAGTTTTACTTTTTTTATTGTTGCCAGATGATACATTGAAAAAGGAATAATTGGATTTAGTAACGTATTTTGTGTCGTCTATATTTTATTGCACAATTGTAATTAATTAAATGGGAGAGTGGAGAATGTGGAGAGTAATTTTAGGCAACTTCCTAACTGGCTCCCAAGTTTAAGAACATCGAAACTATATGTCCATTTCAGATCATGATGACTTCTTATTCAACTGGGATTAGTAGGTATAGCAGTGGTTTAATTGTTGTACGTGTTAACACAAATTTTGGTATATAGTTAACGCAATTTAACATATTTCTTCGTTATTTGTAAGTTGATTAATGTAGAAGTCGTTGTCACCAAAAAATTAACAAAAATAAAATATATACATATTACATGTCTATGATAATGGTAGACATATAGTATTTCGTCATAAATTTAATGTAAAACATAAATGATCATTATAACTTATATGAATTGCTAGCAATCATTTAAAGTCATGACATAAGTTATATTCTTAATAGAGTAAAATACCATTTTAGTCCAAGAGATTTGGGCCATTTTGTCACTTTAATCCAAAGGTTTCACTTATCACATGTGGGTCCAAAAAGGTTTTAATATTGTCATTTTAATCCAACTGACTTAACCCCATCCATTGACCTCTGTTAAGTCAGGGGCAATTTGTCTTTTTCAGTTTATTATAATAGTTCATTTATTAACCCTTTTTATATCTACCCATCACCATTAGACCTGTTCAAGCCCTAAATCAATGTCATCTTTTTCGTTGGTGTCTTGAATTTACTCACTCCAAGAAACTTACAAGTGAAATCAATTTCATACTTACAGTTTCTTAATTATTGAATCTACATCATTATTATGCAAAGAAGGAATGAGTAATTGAAATCATAGGTGATAGTATGAATCTATCTATTACTTTACAATATGCAGACTAATGTTATGGGTGAAGGAAGGAAGACAAGGTCAACTTTTTAACAAAAAAGTTAGTCGCACTACTATCATGCTATGATCAAGCATAACAAAAACAAAAAATATTTCAAACCCAATAAAACAAACATTGAACACAATGTTTATCATACCACAGGTTTCTAGGTTTCCGTATGACCCGTTAATCGACTGATTCTCTGTTAACCGGTTTCACCAAACACATTGTTTATCATGCTACCTACCGATTTCTAGGTTTCTGTTCGATCCAGTAACCGATTGATTCTTCGGTTCAGAGTCCTCATCACCGAAAACTACATGTTCAATGCCCTAAATCGGACCCAATCTCGGCGTTTATGTGCCCTAAATTGGAGTTTTTCGTTGAATCTTCATTGGTTTTCTGACTTTCTTCTGTTAATTTCTTCACTTCGTTTGGAGACACCTGATAACACGAAAAAATCACACCGAAAACTATCAAATATCTAACATATGTTACTTAACGACACTAAACGAATAGAAAAATCACACCGGAAACACTCAAGGGACATAAAATCACATCAGAAATCGTCATATTTGTTGATATGTTGCTTAACTGCGTTAACGGATGGAAAAATCTCATCAGAAACCGTCAAAAATTTTGCAGTACATGATCACCAGCGATTGCTTGTAGAAGTCGCAACGGCGGTGGTGGGTGTTCTCCGGCGGAGGTGAATTATAAATTATTTTGCTGATTTGGTTTGAAATTGAAGTGAAATTGGGTGAATTTACAAAACTACCCGTGTGTGGGTTTAATTAAAGCTTTAAATAACATGAAAAAATTACCCCTGACTAAAAGAGGTCATTGGATGGAGTTAAGTCTGTTGGACTAAAATGACAATGTTAAAGAAAATTGAACCCACATGCGTTAAATGAAACCTTTGGACTATAATGGCAAAACTGCTCAAACCTTAATGACTAAAATGACATTTTACTCTTCTTAATAATATATAAACAACAAAATAAACATTTTTTGTGGAGTTCTTACAGGTACATGTAATGGGGTAAAGGACCAAAAGTGTTTGTGTTGTTATGTCATGGTTTACTTAGTATTGTTTTATGTGTTTAGTATTTGATATATCAATAAATTGTTATGTATTATTTTAAGATCAAATTATATATTACTTTGTTGTTATTTACAATTAATATACAATAATCGAATATATAATATGTTTAGTGTGGTTAAGATATTCTACAAAGGTTAAAACAAATTATTAGAGTGAAAAGCCAAGGTTGCGCAAAATACAATGGACATAACGTAAAACATAATGAGTATTAAATTAAAACACAATGGAAAATAGACTAACAATAAAAATGATATCTATAAAAAACACAATGGACAGCAGACTAAAACACAAAGGACAACAGACTAAAAACACAATGAACAACAGACTGAAATACAATAGACATTAGATTAAATACAATGGACAGCTAAACAAAAAACACAATGGACGAACAAACGAAAACATAATGGATAATAGACTAAAATAATGACCAGAACCTATAACACAATGTATAGAAAACCCACATAGTTAAAAAAACCAATAATAAAAGCTAATAACACAATATATAGAAAACCCAATGCAACACCATCAACATTGTGTCATACTATAGGTTCTGATAATAAATATATAATGGGCAGAACCCAAAATAATATTATGTTATAAGTTTTGATAATAATACAATATGTAGAAACCCTAGTGGAAACGTAATGACCAAAACCCAGCTGAAGCACAATGGACGGAAAATTAAACACTATGTATAGAAACTCATCTTCATTGTGTCATACATTGTGTTATAGGTTATGATAATAAAAACACAATGGACATGGCCTAAAATATCATTGTGTTATAGGTTCTAGTAATAACTCAATGTATAGAAATCCTAGTAAAAAACGTAATGACCAAACCCCAGTTGAGAAACACAACGACCAGATGATTTACCACAATGCAAAGATAACTCATTTTCATTGTGTCATATATTGTGTTATAGGTTCCGAAAATAAAAACACAATGGAAAGAATCCAAAATACTATTTTGTTATAAGTTCTGATAGTAACACAATGTATAGAGTCCCTAGCAGTGTACCCGTCCACTAGAACGGATTCCTAAAATTTACAACATTCAAACTATGTCTACATTGATGATCCCGATAACCGTCTAATTCAACTGGGTTAGTAGGCGCAGAAATTAGTTCATTCTCATACATGTTAACTCAAATTTTGTTATTTAGTAGGCGTAAGATAACATCTTTGCATCGTTGTGTATAGCCCGATTTTTTTAATGCATCAACTAAGGCAATAATTGTGTTAAACAAATGCAAGGTACAATGCATCATAGAAAAATTACACGTTGATAGCAAAGAAAATCATTCAATGCACGCACAATGTTCTACAAAAACCAATGCTATAGTAGAGCACAATGTTATATATAAAACACAAACAACAACAAAAAACAATGTCATATACAAACACAATGGCAATAACACAATGTTATACATAAATACACAATGTTATTGAAAAACACAATGGCAAAAATACAATGTTATACCTTTCTAAAAAATTGGAGTTAGTTGGGGGGTGGAGGGAGGTTATTTGATTATTATAAGAAAAAAAGTCTTATTAACCAACGACACATCACTTGATGCTATAAGTTTTATAGGAGAACGTCGTCGACAATTACAGAAACAATTAAACTTGAATAATAAAGCTAATAAATTGTATGTTGTAAAAAAATACACATAAAAATAAATCATATCATATAATAACACAGTGTTCTACAAAAACACAATGTCTTTTCAAAAACACAATGTTTACACAATAACACAATGTTATAGTAGAGCATAATGTTATATATAAAACACAAACAAATACAACAAAAATGTGTCATATAAAAACTCAATGACAATAACTCAATCTTACACAAAACAGATAATGTTATTCAAAATCATAATGTCAATAACACAATGTTATACAAAAAAACAAATGCCTTTGTAAAAACACAATTCCTTATAAAAAACATAATATCATGTAGCTATCTCAATAGTGGCGCGTTGGGTTGTGTTCTTAGACACCATTCTCTAACCGTACTGGTATATGTATCTCCAATTGGACGTCGTAGCCCTACCACCTATTTTGGTGGCAGATCTGTATCCAAAACAAACCGTAGAGCCATCCAACTATTTAACGTTTGATTTAAACCGTGTATTCCGGTCTATTCCTATGATATTCAGCCTGAACTATATCTTTTCAAAAGCTATGCTTAGGTCTGACTCCCCGGGAATCCAATCTATACAACACAAAGAATTAAAAATCAATCTGTCTAAACAGTCTAAATATATATATTGAAGAGACCATGCAATTAAACTACTCATGTTTATATAATATATATATATATATATATATATATATATATATATATATATATTATATATATATATATATGGGAGGGTTAGATAGAAAACCCTAAATTTTTTAGAAAACACTAGAAAACCCAATCTCCTAGCAATTTTTTTGAAAAAAATAACACATGTAATATACATGTTTTTAAGAGTTTTGAGCAAAAAAAAAAACAAAAAAGCGCCGAGTGGATATTTAAAAAAATAAACAAAATTCAGCAACTTTTGTCTAACACATGTTAGTGATGAAGTTGCTGAAACTTGTTTATTTTTTTAAAAAAATATCCACTCGGCGCTTTTTTGATTTTTTTTGGCTCAAAACTCTTAAAAACATGTATGTTACATGTGTTATTTTTTTCAAAAAAAAATTATCGGGAGGTTGGGTTTTCTAGGGTTTTCTCAAATTTTTAGGGTTTTCTATCTAACCTTATACTATATATATTATATATATATTATATTTATAAATATATATATTTATATATATTATATTATTAATATTATTATTTATTATCTATATATATATATTCATTATAAAAAAAAAACTTGGATTTGAAATACTTCAAATATATTCATGCAGTAGTGTGGCCAAAATTTTGCTAATGGAAACAATGAAAACTATATATAAGATAAAATAATATTAGGGGTGTTTACAGTTTAGTTTTAAACCTTGAAACCGTTCGAATCGGTCATTGGTTAGGTTTCATGGTCGGTTTTTTTAATTAACTTGTGCTTGGTCAATTTCAAAATTTTCAAATTGTCATGAACGGTTTATACCAAAAACCAACAGTATATAAACCGGACTGGACCGCTAGAATTTATTAAATTATTTTTTTAAATATTTCATATTATTGTATACGTTATTAGGAGTAATTAAATCGGTGAAGATTGTGAGCAGGGTGAACGCCATGGCTACAAAATCACGGTTGCTTCAATGGTAGAAACATCAATTTCCGCCACGAGCCATCCTGATATACCCTGCCAAAAGCTCGATAATCATAGGTTCTGGAGAGAAATTGGGACGAGTGTGGTAGACGGTGAAGAAGAAACATGAGGATAGGTATTGGTGATGCGTTGATTGATTTTGGAGGTGGAAGGGGAGTTTATATCGATAATTTTAGGGGAACGGTTGAGGGAGCATACCCACGTTTTTGAACTCCTGATCATGATAATCAGGTAACTGGAAAACTGCTTGTCTGATGAAAAAAAAAAACTATCAAATTTTTGGGGGTTATTCCGGGTACATATGATTAACAACATCCAAACTCACTGTATATTTTAATATCATGATGACTTCTTATCCAACTGTAATTAATAAGTACAACAGTTCTTGAATGGTCATACATACTAACTTAAATTCTCATATTTAATTCGCAAATTTAATATATTTAATTACTTAAAATTAAGAACATCAAAACTATGTTTACATTTAAGATCATGATAACTTCTTATCCAACTGGGACTAGGAGGTGCAGTAGTGATTTAATTATCGTGCATGTTAACTCAAGTTTTATTATTTAGTTAACGCAATTTAACATCTTCGCTTCGTTATTTGTATGTTGATTAACGTAGGTGTTGCTATCACCATAAAATTAACAAACAAAAAAAGATATATACATATTACATGCCAATGATAACAGTGAACATATAGTATTTCATTGTACGTTTAATGTAATGCATTTCCTTTGTCCTTACGTTTATCTCAACAATCTCACCCCATTCTTGAACTATAATGAACTTGTTATATCCATTGATATAGTGCACATATGACCCAATCATCAATGGCATAGACACACCGGGCAGAAAAGAAATCACTTTCGACCAGTTTCATTTTTGCCTCATGTTGTCTCAGATAGGGTGAGTCTTCTCCAATCAGACCGATCATGCTTACTGGCAGTTTTGGTACATCTTTGTTGGGCTTCCAGGCTTGTGCTGCACACCAGAGTTTCATGATGGTAGACTTCCATAAATTTTCTGATGTAGGTAGCTCAACACCCCTTTCAGCAAATGTCTCAGCAATTATAATTGACCAGAACCTTGGGAAGGGCAGATGAGAACTGATTTTCCCATTCTTGGTTAGTACAGACCTCATCACCAGATAGAAGATCTTTGTACCGTAATCAATGTTGAGCCTAGTGATGAGCCCATACATGATTGTTAAAAGATAGATGTTAATCTGATCAGACCCCCCAATTTTTGATGTTAGGAACTTGGTAAGTGTTTCCATCATTACTTGCCAGAAGGCAAGTAACTCATTCCTCTTAAATTCTCCAATCAAGGTAATTTTTCTTGCATATCCCATCAGAACGTCCAACTGTCCCAACAGATCTTCCTTCCAGGTGCTTCTTTGTAATATTCATTGATGGGAAGTTCCAACCATTCCCTGATTCTTTGTGGGGTAATAGTAACAGTGATATTTCCCCAAAGATGGGTTGTTCAACTCATTCGCACAAGTTTTGCTAAGAGTATTGACAAGCTGCTGCATAATGTTATCTGGTACTTCGTTGGCTTTTGTCAAGGCTCGAGCAATAGGACATCTTAGCAGGAATTCGACTAAAATTTGACATTTTCGTTGTACTCCTTATGTTTGATGTTCATTAACAGGTTGTTATCTTTTATTGGTAGGTGTTAGGAAACTTTTATGTAAGTATTGAAGACAAATGTGATCTATCTGATCAATGGATGAAGATAAAGTCGTCAAAACAGCAAGAAGAAACAAGACTGGACAAAAAAAAAGAACAAATCTTCTACATTTATCAGAAATATATCAAGAACAAGAAAAGACAATCAGAAGAGACCATTCTAATGGATCTAATGATATTTCTGATGAATATCATCAGTTTCTGGTAAAGTCTGGTTATCAGAAATTCTGGTGACCTGTTCATCAGATTTTCTGATGAGATGGACCTCAAGACTTTTGAGGCTCCAACTTGTCTGAAAGATAAAGCTCTGCTATTTGTGTAGAAGTAAGTTGACTCCAGTGGATTCAATGAATATGCCAAGAACCAACTTTATGCAGAGCAAGTACATGAATAAACAAATGTTTATTCATGCTAAGAATTCTATATAAATAGAGAGTTATACCACCGAAAGGAATATGAGTTAAGCCAAACATTTAATACATACTACAAAAACTCCATTGCCCTTTCACCACAGAATTACACAAGTATTCGTTTGTACTAGTCAATAACCTCCCAATCACCTTGTAAACCATTTTGTTTTAAAGTGATATAAACTTGAAAATTCTATAGTTGGTGTTTCTTGAAAGTTCGATTTCTAATTCCGCACACTATTTTCATATTTGTTGAAATCACTTGCCATATTACGTTAAAAGAGTTTCTTTTTGTCCATCTAGGACCAACAATTGATATCAGAGCAGATTGAATAAATTATTTTCTAACGATCAACAACTCATCTTTTATCTAAATATGGAAAACTTTCAAACCTGGAACAATGCTTCAACATCGGGTCCATGTCAAAGACTCCGACTTTAGTCAAAGAGGAGTACCCCCAATGGAAAATCAGGATGATCAATGTCCTATATGGACATGATCGAGCTCTATTTCAATCCATTGTGAATGGCCCACATGTACCCATGGTTGAGATACCAGCTGTTCCAGCAACTGATGAATCACCCGAAATACTTGTCTCATGGGGTCCAAAAGCAGAAAAATTTTGGAACCAACAAGACAAGGAAAAGGTGGAAGCTGCTGAAAGGCCAAATCACTTTTAATTATGGCACTTTCAAATGACATATTCTCTCAAGTAGATGCTTGTGCTACTGCTAAAGAGATATGGGATCAGTTAGAAAATCTTTGTGAAGGAGGAGATAGAATGAAAAGAACAAAGTATGTTTCCTCATATGAGAGATTTAAAAGTTTACCAAATGAAAAACTTTGTGAAACTATAACCGATTTGCAAAACTTTTAAATGATCTAAAGAAATTTGGTATTGAGAAGTCAAACGATGAAAGGAATGTGAAACTCCTAGATGCTCTTCTAAAAGAATGGAGAAGCCTAACAATGACTTAGTTTCTATTCTAGAGCTAGGAAATATGAGTCTACATGACCTCTACAGCATTCTTGTTCCCAGAGAAGAAAAGATATTTGAAAACTCAAACCAAATGGGAGGATCCATAGCTCTCATTTCAAACTCACAAAGAATGCCTACTCATGATCCACAAACCTCTTATTGCCAAAGTATGGAGAATTCTGATCCCTCATCAAATTTTACTGATTTCGCTGCTCACTAAAACTTTTGAGCAAAGGTTGAAGGGTGGAAGCCATAAGTACCAGAAAAGTGACAAGGGGAGGATGGAAGGAAAGTTAAGAGACAAAAGTAAAGTAGAAGCTGTATGTTATAAGTGCAAGAAAAAGGGTCACTATGCATCTGAATGCAAAAATAAAAGACTAAAAGATGTTGCTTACTATGAGAAAACGCTAGAGGAAGCTAAAAAGCAACAACAAGTAAGTCTGATAGTTGGAACAGATACCTGCTAACTGATGACTCTTTAGATGAGGAGGAAGAGGAAATGACCAACTTTTGTCTTATGACAAAGCTTTCTGGTGCAGATTCCGAAGGATCAGAACAAAAGGTAAGCTCAAACAATCTTGATCTTGAAAAACAATTGAATAAACTTATGACAGATTTCATAAATTTATAAGCAAAACAGAGTTTAGAAAGAAAAAAATCTTATGATTTGCAAAGAACATTGGATAAAGTAATTCTTGAAAACCAGTTGGTAATTGAAGAGAGCTTGGATAAAAATGCCAAAATTGAATTTTATGAAAAGGAAAGACGAGATTTGCATAAAAAGATTCATGACAAAGAAATCAATGTAAAAGGTTTTGAGCAAACCAAAGAGTTTATAAACTTTATCGAGTCCACACCAAAGAATAAAGGAGAAGGACTGGGATACGTAAAAACTAAAATCAGAAATCCCACCACCTTTGTCAAAGCTTCAGATCAATATTCTGATAAAAATTTCATCAGTTGCTGATACTGACTCTTGCAAATCAATAAGTTCTGATCACTTTTTCTTGTCATCAGAAATTAATACCAAATGGAAGCGGAATCAAACAAAAGATGTTTTTTCAGAAAGTCCAAAAAGATTTCTTTCAAAATTCCAAAAATCTGCTAATCTTCCATCACAGACAAAAGAATCAGAAAAACCAATTAAAGAAAAATGTATGTGTGTTGAAATATTGAAGCTAGTTCAACATCATCTCCAAACAAAAGAATCTGTTAATGGCTCAGCATGTAACATAATTTCTGGTGAAAGTTCATTATCTAAAGAATAAAATTTAGTAAAAATTCATCAAAAAAAGTAACCTAGCAAGTAGGGTACCAAAAACTCTCTAACTCTTCCATTTCAGGACCATCATGTGCAACAGATATGGTACTGAGACTCAGGATGCTCCAAGCACATGACTGGGGATAGGAGCTTACTCAACAACTTTGTT
Organism: Scalesia atractyloides; assembly: GCA_947069175.1. Taxonomy (NCBI): domain Eukaryota; kingdom Viridiplantae; phylum Streptophyta; class Magnoliopsida; order Asterales; family Asteraceae; genus Scalesia; species Scalesia atractyloides. The sequence goes on from CAMTDV010000021.1 coordinate 34,250,983, forward strand.
ACAAAGCTGGGTAAATTATCTAATTTTGGAAATGGAGTAAAGGGAAAAAGTTGGGGTATGGATGTATAAAGTATGGTTCCATTGACCATTGAAAAGGTAGCTTATGTAGAAGCATTGAAATACAATCTACTAAGTTGTGGTCAATTTTGTGACAAGGGCTTCCAGGTAACTTTTCTACCAGAAAAGTGTTTGTTAATTGGCTTAGATGACAACAAAGTGTATTTACATGGAAAAAGAATTAGAAAATCTATCTATTACTTTAATTTCAAAGGAGAAACTGAGCATCCACAATTATGCTTATTTTCAAAAGACAACAAGGGTTATTGGTTATGGCATAAAAGGATTAGCCCACTTAAATTTCAAAAATCTAAACCAATTAGCAAGCAAGGGCCTGGTAAATGGTTTACCATTCATATCCTCCAAAAAGGATAAAATATGTGAAGCTTGTGAAATGGGAAAATAAAAAAGAAGCTCACATAAGGCAATTTATGAATCATCAATATCTCAAAACTTAGAACTTCTGCATATGGACCTATGTTACACACTGCAAGTTTTTCTGGTAAGAAATACATCTTAGTCATTGTAGATGACTATTCCAGATATACTTAGGTGGAATTTATGAGAAAGAAAAGTGAAACTCCAGATCTGATCATAAATTTTATCAGAAAAATTGAAAATCTTTTAAAACTATGTGTAAGAAGTATCAGAACTGACAATGGAACAGAATTTAAAAACTCAAAACTTGAGACCTTCCTTATAAGTAAAGGAATCTCTCATTATTTTTCTACTCCAAGAACTCCACAACAGAATGGGGTTGTGGAAAGAAGAAATAGAACCTTGGTTGAGGTAGCCAGAACCATGCTTGCTTATGCCAAACTGCCAACCTACTTCTGGGCAGAAGCAATTGCAAATGCTTGTTTTACACAAAACAAATCCTTAATTAACAAAAGACAACAGAAAACACCCTACAACCTCATAAATGGAAGAATTCCGAACATAAAATTTTTGCACACTTTTGGTTGTCGGTGCTTTGTTTTCAATGATTTTGAAAGTCTTGAGAAATTTGACAGAAAAGCATAAAAAGGCATTTTTTAGGTATTCATTATCCTCAAAAGCAACATAGTGTTTATCTTGAATACTAGAGCAATTAGAGAAAGTTTATATGTGTTGTTTGATGACTCATCAGAAACAGAAATATCTGGTGAATATTTGATAAATATAAACATCTTGGAACAACAGGAAAATCCTAACCAAATTCTTAACACATTAACTGAAGAACTTCTAGGATATGATTGTATGAACATAGAAAAATCAAAAACACAATCGTATACTAACCCTGCAGGACAAGTGGAGGATCTGTCAGAAATTCTGACACAAAATCAAAATTCTGTAAATGCATCAGAAAATTCACCAGAACATCGGAATTCTGATCCTTTCACTACAAATGAAGTAGTTGATCAGGGGGAAGCTTCTCATCCATCAGAACAAACATCTCATAATAATCTCAGATAGGGTAAAGGCACATTCTCAATTTGACATTATTGGGGATCCAGATGAAGGTGTTAAGACAAGATCTGCTACAAGCATATGAGTGTCTATATGCTAGTTTTCTAAGCATGATAGAACCAAAAATGTCAAAGAAGCACTCAATGATTCAGATTGGATACAAGCAATGCAGGAAGAGGTTGACCAATTTGAGAAAAGTCAAGTATGAAATCTGGTACTTAGACCAAATGATAAATCTATCATTGGTTCAAAATGGGTATTTAGAAATAAATCTGATGAACTTGGAATAATAACAAGGAATAAAGCAAGGCTAGTGGTAAAGGATTATAGTCAACAAGAAGGTATAAGATTATGATGAAACCTTTGCACAAGTGGCCAGGTTAGAAGCAGTCAGAATATTTCTTTCTTATGCTGCATCAAAAGATTTCAAAGTTTATTAGATGGATGTGAAATCAACATTCTTGAATGGAAACATTGAAGAAGAAGTGTATGTGCATAAACCAGAAGGATTTGTTGATCCCAAATTTCCAAAACATGTTTGCAAATTAAACAAGGCCTTGTATGGTTTGAAGCAAGCTCCTAGAGCATGGTATGAAACTCTTTTAAACTTCTTACTCAACTCTGGCTTCATAAAAGGTACAATTGACACAACTCTCTTTCTCAAAACATACAAGGGCCACACTTTGTTGGTCCAAACTTACGTTGATGACATCATCTTTGGATCAACAAATAAAAAATACTGTAAAAAGTTTGAAAGTTAATGACCAGCCATTTTGAGATGAGCATGATGAGTGAATTAACATTGTTCTTAGGTTTACAAATTAAACAAAGAAATGATGGTATATTTTTAAGTCAATCTAAGTATGTTAGAACAGTTTTGAATAAATATTCACTTGAAAACTGCTCAACCTCAAAAACTCCCATGGCAACAGGCAATAAACTAGATTCTGATTCTCATAGAAAAAGTGTTGATAAAAAAACTTATAGAGGAATGATAGGGTCACTGTTGTACTTAACAGCAGGCAAACCAGATATTATGTTTGCAACATGTTTTCTGGCAAGATACCCGTGTAATCTCAAAGAGACTCATCTAAAAGCTGTAAAAAAGGGGTTTTTAAATATCTAAAAGGCACAACAGATCTTTATCTCTGGTATCCTAAAGATACAAATTTGGAACTAATAACATATACAGATGTAGATTATGCAGGATGCAACATTGACAAGAAAAGTACATCTGGTGCTTGTCAGATGCAGGGACATAAGTTGGGCAAGCAAGAAACAAAATTGTGTTTCCACATCAACAACTGAATCAGAATATGTGGCAGCAGCAAGTTGCTGTTCACAAGTGCTATGGATGCAAACACAGCTGAGAGATTATGGAGTAAATGTGACAAGGATATCCATCCTATGTGATTCAAAGAGTGCAATTGCAATAACAAAAAATCCAGTTCATCATTCAAGAACAAAGCGCATGGATGTCAGGAATCACTTCATCAAAGATCATGTGAAAAAAGGTAACATTGAAATGTATTTTGTATCAATAGAAAACCAAATTGCTGACATCTTTACAAAACCTCTGAAGAGACACAAGTTTTCTGGTGTTACGATCTGAGTTTGAATTAGCTGTGATTGTTCGATAAATGATTGATGAAAGAAGATAAAAAACAGAGTGAATTGCAGCGGAAATAAAACTTTGTATCACAAGTAATGGAAGATTGCTTTGATCATCATGCTTTCTAACTTATAAGTTTTGCATGTGAATCACAACTCCCCCCAGCCCAATGATAGTTTGTTAGTACAGAATGTAAGAAAGATGATTGGAAGGAAATGCGAAATGATCTTTTGATAGATAATAGAACCGTACATAAGCATTGTCTATTTATACTACATGTCTAACCTCTGAGCATCTTTGCTGATGTCAGGGTTGATAGTGACAGCTAACAATATTATAACTAACTTCTAAACACTGATATACTAACCACTGCTAATACTAAAACACTACTACATTGAATATAATAAGATAAACTAAACTCTGATGCAATCCACTTTTGGTCTTCAGCAGAGCTTTGGAAATCTTGTCGTTTAGCTTCAACAGACGCTTAATAGCAGGGCTTTGTCATTACCAGATGTTATTCATCAGAGCTTGTAAACTCTGATGTGCAGAATCAAATGAACTAGCATGTTTTGGCTTTCTATCATATGTTACTTTGAAAAGGGGTCAATCCCAACAATCTCCCCTGGAACAGATGATGCTAAAACTTCCTTTATTTTTTATCTTTATTCCTCATCAAAAGTTCTCTGATTTGACCTTTGAATTGAAGTTCAAAGTCCAGAGCAACTAAGTCTTCAAAATCCCTTTCAAGTTCGAGATTCGCAGATCTTGAAGGTACTTAGCTCGAAGACCTTATGCTACCTCCATTTAAATTCTTCAAACTTTGCCATCAAACCTGACCAAGGTCAATTCATGTTTTTCTTTATCGGCACTCCATTTTTGAATTTTAAGGTCTGTTGGCTTTCTTGGGCGAAGTTTTATTTCTGATGAGTTTGGTGATGATGGCCTGCTGACAAGTTTGGATAGTTCGTCACTTGCAGGGTCTGTGTGGAATTTCAATTGGTTCATGATGCCCTATTTTATCAAATTATCTTCAAACATCTTCTCACCAGCTTCAGACATCTGCTTTTGCCTTTTTCTTTGTCCCAAGGCAATGGTGGATAAACCAGATGTTGCAGCTTGATTTTTAGAAGATTTGGTCTGTGTTGAAGTGATGGCAGTGATAGCAGTGGTTGTAACAGGGTAGACTGGTTTCTTTGGCACCCTTGGATCTTTTAATCTCAGTTTTTCCAAACTCTTGTAGGTATCCAACACTTTTGACTCTGACCATCTTACTATTTGTTAGCTGTACCATACTGAGCTATAACCAATTCTTCTTTCATTCTCTTGATTTTCACAACTTGATCTTGATCTACAAACTTAGCTCTTTTCCAGTTTGGTGGAGTTGCTTTCATTTCAGGATTTTTGAGCAGTATTTGTATTCTTTCAATTTTCTCTTGTAGATCATCTGCTGACAAGTTCTTGAATTGGGCCCTTACTGCTATGTATGGTTTATGTGTCATGATGTATTCTAGAAGGTATGGTCTTAGATCAGGGTCAACCTTTGTGACTTTCTCAGATTCTGTTTTGCAGAGATCCCTTGCATAGTCTTCAATGTGCCTGACCTTTTCCAGTTGCAGTTGCATAGCATTTTGTAGAGTTCTATCATCTTTGCCTGCATTTTCCTTCTTTCCTATTGTCTCTGCTTGTCTGACCTTTAATTGTAGATATTCATCAAGATTTTGGTTTTCGATACCCACAAAGAGAGGGAAATTCTCTTTTAGCTAGATCCTCAATCCTGTAGAATGACTCTATCTCTCCTTTCACAGCATGAAGTTCAAGAGGGTATAGAGCAGCCAGTGGAAACTTTGAAGTTGAGAGATGAGGATATTGAAGATTTGTGGTTTGAGGTGGTAATGAAGATGGTGTTGGTGGTAATGAAATGGGTGTTGGATTTGATAGGGGCAGTGGTTGTGAAGATATGGGTATGGGTGATCGTATTTCTTCTTCCTCATCATCATCACCTATCACAAATGTTTTTCTTTTCCTTTTGAATTTTATCTTGGGTGATGATAGAGGTTGAGGGATTCTTGGTGGTGTACCCACTGAGTGGTGTTAAGAGTGGAAAAGTGATAAGAGTAGTGGTTTGAGAAATGTCTGTTGAAACCACTGCTGTATCAACAACTGTTGACACAACAGGAGTTATAACATCTGTTGAGGCAATTGAGGTAGTTGGTGGTGATTGAGATTTTGTGGGTTATGATTGGGTGGCACCAGCAGCGGTTTTGGAAGGGGTGGATGTTGGTTGTCTAACTTTTCTAGTAGCTCTCTTCTTTTGAGAAGTACCAATCACTTCCTTTTCCTTTTGCTGTGCTAACTTTTGCTCAACCAAAGCCTTGCCCTCATCTCTAACCTTTTCTTGCCTTTTCTGCTTTTCCTTAGCCAGCTTTCTGTTTCCCTATTTAGTGATTCTTTAATGTCTTTACCAGGGATAACATCTGTTGCTGTAGCAGTGGTTTCAGGCTTTTTTGGTTTTGCTGTAGAATCAGGCTAAAGTTTTCTCATTGAATTTTTCTCCCCCTTTTTGGCATCATCAATGGTTTGGTCTTCTGGAAAGACTGGTGTAGGGGCAAAGCCTGTGGTTCTTAGCAGGTGATCTTTGATGGCCTTTATCTCAGCTTGGGTTCCTTGTAACGGGCTTCAACCATTTCCCTAACAAGTTTCATCTTGGAATCATGCTGGATGCATGCCAGTTCTCTTTGTGCTAGAATGATATGGGACACAATGCTCCATAGTTCATTAGCAGTGGTTGGAGTAGGAGGACGTGCATGACAACTTTGAACCATTTGTTTCATCATGTATTTGATTTCATCAATTGATGATTCCATGTGGCACACTCTCCCGTCAATTCTTTATATCTTAGCTCATCACCTAATTTAATAGGATCATTTGAACTCCTACTAGTGGTAGTTTTATCTGTGTTAGCATTAACAGAAGTTTTCTTCATTGCTTCAGACACAGATGCCCCTTTGTCTTGGTACTGGGGACTTCCAATTGGAGCAGAGGTTACCTTAGTAGCCTCAATGGTTGTTGCCTTCATGGGAGTCTTAATGATGGAACCACTGTCCAATTGAGAAACATGAAGTTCTGCAATTGTAGTGATTGCTCCACTTGAAAAATCACCAAGGGTTACTTGTAACCCAAGGGATGTAGCCTCCTCAGCTGTTGATGGGATAGCAAAGACATGAGTATCAGACTTAGTCACATGTAGAGAAAAACTCTCAGTGATGTGTGAGTGAGAGAAATTGATATTTGTCTGATCCATGTCTATTGCATTCAACAGAGGTAAAATTGTAGGTGGAATATTTGTTGGTGAGGTTGTGGTGTAGAAAGAGACATTGCCCTGGGAGAGGGGTTGTGGAAGATAGACCCAAGTGGATCTAGAGCTTCATAATTTGGTGTCCCTGTGCTTACAACTTGATCCTTTTGTGAGGATACAAGAGGATGTAGGCTTATAGGTTGAAATCTTTCTACCATCAGTTGTGAGGAAGTAGCAGCAATGGTTTCAAGTGACTTTGGTGTTGTCATGGGTTAACCTCTGGGATCTCATCTTCTAGATAACCCTTTTTAGATTTGGTTTTGGTGAGCTTTTGGATTTTGTATGTTTCTTTTTTGTAATTGCTGGTGTGGGTTTTAAAGCACTGGTTGTAGTACTTTGATCACCAGGAGCAGTGGACTCAGTAGCAGTGGGTTGAGCCTGTGATGTTTGTGCATCTAAAATTTGCCCAGCCCCCTCTACTTGTGTTTCTAAAACTTTTGATTGGTTGGTGATGCGTGTAAAAGTTTCATGTGTAAGGCTGCCATGAGAAACCACAACACATTGTTTAGCATCAGCTTCACCAACTTTGTTTTGTACGTAAACACTTAAAAACCTTGGGTGCATTAGAAAAGCTTTGCCGTTTTAATATTGTTGATGTTTGTCACCAAGTCATTGAAAAATACTTTGGAAAAGTTGAATCAGATTTAGTCAAAATTTCATATCCCAAGTATTGCATGTTCAAAGGTATTTCATTAAATGCAGTTGTCTTGGCAGATAAACATGTCAACAACGTATGGAAAAATAATTTCATTTCAGCAGGAAATTTAGGTTTATAGATGGTTTTACCTGTCAGTTGACCTTTATATCCTCTTTCAATGAATTCATTATGCAAGTCAGGAAGTGGAAAGGAGGCAGGATGATCTAGGTCATTTAAACCAAAAACCTCTGAAATGGAAGATGTGCTTATTTGAAAAAGAGTTTTGCCCATTGTGGAAATAATAGCATAAGGTTTCTTCTTTGAATGGACCTCAACATTTGCCCAGAACTGTCGTAATGTATCAAGAAAAATTGGGGCTTTGATTTCCATGATGTTTCTTGTATTTGGACTCTTTTAAGACTTTGATCATAGCATGATACTGTCTATTTGAGTCAGTTTCTTCAAGAACCGGAGTGTAATTGTGGGGTGTTTTAATGATGAGCTTCATGGTGAAAGATTTTGGTAAGTAAAAGTTGCGAAGAAGAAGAAGATTTGAAGAGAAAAACCGCTTTTAGAATTTTGAATTCGATAGGCAGAGTGAAAAACTTTGTTTGGAATAAAACAAGGTTTTATAAAGTTAAAAAGTGAGTGATGACGTGGCAAAGATCTGACGGCTAACATATGTCCGCGTGTATCCTCTGATAACAAATGGAAGACAGGTGTTATGGAGAACCACTGTTGTGTATCAACACTGGATGGTAACAGTGTTTTCATTACTACTACGGACTAGGAAAATCTGTTTGATTGGTTGTGAAAATTATCTAAATTAACGAATTAAAATGAGGTTTGAGTCAATAAGAGAGAAGATGGTTCCTCCAGATTTCTGGTTTTGCAGTTAGACCTCAACTATGTGTTTAATTGTAACACCTACATAGACATAAGTGTTAAACTTGATTAACTAATTGTGATAATCAACGACTAAGTACTCCGGTCAACACATAACAGGAGGTTATCGAATGATTATCAATTGTAATTACCAACCCTAACCACATAACAAATATATCCCAATTACTAGAATTCTCGGGAATTGAATGCTTAGAAATCAAGTTTTAAATAAAATGCAATTGTTTATAATCAATAAATCAAATCAAAGGTGAAAAGCATTGAATGCTTAGATCACCAAGTCAAAACGATTATAGCAAACACATAATATCATCTAACTTACAAAAACCCTCCATCCGGAGGAAACCATAAAAGTTTAGCCGCTCATCTCACTCACAAAGTCAACAAAAGCTTGGAATGATGACGAATTCATGATCAGATGATTGATTCGGTGAATGATCTTTGTGAAACGGGTGAAAAAGCCTTGATCTTGGAGCCTCAGAAGTGCCTTGGATCGTTCTTGGGATAAGAGATAATGAATAGAAGCTTTTGAAACCCTAATATACGTTTAACACCAAACTCTCGCGTTTTCTCGCTAACCGAACTGTAACTGACGGCCAGGGACCGTCGGTTACGGTTCCAATTCTCTGTTACTTTAAACTGACCAAACCGTAACCGACGTTCCCTCCCGTCAGTTATGGTTGCTGAATTTTGTTAACTTTCAAACAAGACACCCGCCAACCATAACCGACGGTTGGCTGGCCATACCCGGTGGTCGAGCTTGCTCACCATTATCTCTTCAGCATCAACTTTGAGCTAATGACATTTAGGACCCTAAACTGCATCTCTTCCAATTCCTTGCATAAATGAACACCAAACAACTTTCAATTAAGTACCAACTGGTCCTGGACTTCACTCTTTCTTTCTTGACTCTTGCTCTCTCAAATATCTTTATGAACCGAACAAGCTCCAAAGTCGTATCACGAGCTGCAAATTCCATCTCTTAGCATTCCACTTCATCTTTTACCATCATAACTTCTCCAAATTACGTGCTTTACCTGCAAAACAACTATTTCTCGTAGTTAACTCATTCAAAGAAAGTAAACACATCAAACGCGTATAACATTCCCAAATTAAACACTTTAAGGCTCGGGTTTCACCCTCTCCATCATTTGACCAACCAAAGGATACATTTTTAATAGTCGATAGATTTTCCAAGCCAATCAGTGGTTTAAGGAAAGCAGTGGTTATGAACAGACTTTTGAGATTAATGAAAACTTCAATTTAAAACTACTTTTAAGGATGGATTTTGATTTTCTAAAAACATTTTAATGCTATTTACACATGGATCACCAAAAATGTTGTTTTTAATCCATGTTTAGCATACCAATCCTAGAGATCAGACTTTCAAAGGTGGATGTATCTAATGCTTTTGTTAGAAAATCTGCCAGTTGATCTTTAGTTGGAACATGATGTAGAGAGATCAAACCTTTATCATAGCAGTCTCTCACAAAGTGATGTCTGATGTCAATGTGCTTTGTTGTTGAATGAGAAACCTGGATTTTTGATGATGTTTTCAGTTGCTTGACTATCTAACTTGAGAGGAGTCTTTAAAGCGGTTACACCAAAATCCAGCAGTTGGTTTTGTAGCCATAGGAGTTGAGCAGTGCAACTTGCAGCAGCATTGTATTCAGCCTCAGCAGTGGATGTGGATATTGAAACTTGCTTTTTTGCTTTGCCAGGACACTAGGCAATCGCCTAGGAACTGAACTCCCCTGATGTGGACTTCCTTGTGGTGTGGCAACCAGCAAAATCACTCTCTGAGTAACCAGGATCTTGGTGCTTGCTTCAGGCCATACAAAGCTTTGTTGAGCTTGTAGACATGATCAGGATAAAATGCATCTTCAAATCCAGGAGGTTGACAAACATATACCTCTTCTTTGATCTTAACATACAAGAATGCACTTTTGATATCCATTTGAAACACCTTGATGTTGTGGTTGGCAGCAAAGGCTAAGAACAATCTGATGGCTTCTAATCTTGCAACAGGAGCAAAGGTTTCATCAGAGTCAATGCCTTCTTCTTGTCTATAGCCTTGAACCACAAGCCTTGCTTTGTTCTTGACAACAATACCCCATTCATCAGTTTTGTTCTTAAAGACCCACTTTGTGCCAATTGGACATACATCCTTAGGCAATGGTACAAGTTCCCATACTTGTTGTCTTTTGAATTGAAGTAGCTCTTCTTGCATAGCTTATACCCAACTATTGTCTTTCAGTGCCTCTTGGTACATTGACAGGTTGTGTCAGTGATAGAAAACTAGCAAAAAGACAAATGTTTTAGGATTGGCTTCTTGTGAGCACTCCCTCATTGATGTTGCCAATGATTTGATATGATGACTTCTAAGGAAGATAATATCTCCCTTATATGGAATGATGGCATTTTGAGTTGAATGGTGCAAATGGGAATCATCTATCTAACATCTGTTGGCAATTTTGAAGTGCCAACATCTGTTTAGAATGGAGGTGGAGTATAGGAGGGATAGATGAGTAAACTTTTTGATTTTTGTTCATAAAGAATGGACTTTTATCAACAGTGGTTTGATTTTGTGAGCTGGCAGAGTTTGTGGATCAACAACTGTTGAGCCAGCAGTGGCAGAGTTTTCACAGGTGTTATTAACATCTGCTCCTTTGATGGATGGGTTGACTTTGAATTGTGGAAGCACACTGTCATATCCATGATCTTGATGAAAAGATTGTGATGTACCTGCAGAGTTAGTCTTGATAGACACATCTTCAAATGTAATTTTTTCTAAATCAAAAAGTTCAGCAGGATTTGCTGGGATTTTCAATGAAGAAAGTTCATTGAACTTTACATCAAGGTTTCTTCAACACACTTGGTCCTAGAGTTAAAAACTCTGTAGACTTTAGCAGTGGTTGAGTATCCAAGAAACTAACCACAATCTACTTTGCCTGCAAACTTTGAAATTGAATCTTTTAAGTTTAAAATGAAGCATGGGCAGCCAAATACTTTGAAATATGAGATCAGAGGTTTGATTTAATAAAGAATTTCATAGGCAATCTTTTGATGCCCAGGATTGATCAAAACTCTGTTCCGTACATAGCAATCAGTGTTTACAGCCTCTGCTCAAAAAGACAAGGGTAAACCTGAGTCTGCAAGCATTGTTTTTGCATATTCAATTAATGTCCTGTTTTTCCTTTCAACCACCCTATTTTGTTCTGGAGTCCTTAGGATGCTATATTGTCTAACAATCCCTTTTGACTCACTGAATGCATCCAACTCCTTATTCCTAAACTCTGTCCCATTGTCATTTCTAAAAATTTTGACTGGAATGTAAAATTGCTTTTCAACTTGTTTAACAAAATTTTGTAAAATGCCAGTAGTTTCATCTTTAGAGTGCATGAAAAATGTCATGTGAACCTTGAAATATCATCTACAATGACAAGACAGTATCTTTCTTTTTGAGACTCGTGATTTTTACAGGGCCAAACTAATCCATGTGCAGTAGTTGCAAACATTGGCTTGTTTTGGACTTTTCGATTGACTTGTAAGAACTTTTATCTTGTTTGCCTTTTAAACAGGAAACACAATGTTCTTCACAAGTGAATTGTTTTGATGGTAAACCTCTGACAAGATTTTGTTTTGAGAGTGTGGTGATAGTTTTCAGATTTGTGTGTCCAAGTCTTCTATGCCGTAACTCTGTCTCTTTGGTTGAAGCAACTAAGAACATGCATGCATTGGACATTGGATTATCCTTTAACATATCCACCACATACACATTGCCACTCCTATGAGCAACAAGTTGTGCTTTACTCTCAGCAATGATTTGATCAATCTTTTTAACAACTTCTGGTCCTACAATTTGACATGTTTTCTTTGTAAAGAAGGATCCATATCCTTTGTCACTCATTTGTGAAACACTCAGCAAGTTGAATTTTAGATTATCAATGAGATTAACATGTTCAAATTTGAGTTTCCCAGCCTGAACAATCCCTGACCACAACACCTTCCCTTTTGAATTGTTACCAAAGGATATATCACTCCCTCCATGTGCCATGAAATCTTTGAGTAGGGCTCTACATCCTGTCATGTGCCTGGAGCCTCCACTATCTACATATCATAAACTGTCAAGGCAAGTAGAAGCTCCCGACACATTAGTAAACAATTAGTTTAGGTGGGTCTCCAAAGCTAAAATGACTTTGGATGGGGTCACAGATTGTCCAATCTTAAATTCAGGAGAATGGACAGTGGTTAGATCAGGTTTTTGTAACCACTGTTGTGAGCCATTTCCTGTCAGATGTTGGTAACCATGAGGATGCCTGTTAACTCTTGGCTTTGAGGGTCTTTTGTAACCCTCATAACTAAGAGGAACCTTTTGGTATATAGGTTAGCCATACCCTCTTGGATACTTGTTTGCATGTGGTGCATCTGTCACTTGTACCTCTCTGGGAACAGAGGTTTCGTTTAGTGCTTCGGTAACAGATGTTTCAATAGATTCAAAGATCTGCTTAGATTTATTTCTAACAGAGCTTGAATTTTGATTCTCATGAGTTTTTGATTTAATCTCTTTTACCTTGATGTCAAAGGTTTGAAGATAAATAGACTCTTGGGTTATGTTGTTTGTTTTACCACAGATGATGCATTTTGAAGAATTTGGGATCACACAAGTTTTGTTAATATCATAAGCTTTCAAAAGAAAACAGTTTTGAGTGACATGATTTCTTTTCTCACAAAAATCGCAAAACAAGTTTTTGACCATTTCTTTCTTCTTCCCTTTCTCAGACTTCTTTTCAGCAGACATTGTAACATCTACTGGAAGATCCTTGATAGGAATTACTCTTGCCTTAGGTGCTTTGACACCATCAATGGTTTAAAAGTCCATTTGCTTGAACTTTTCGAGAATGTCACACTCATCAGACCATATGGGTTTAAATTGATATTTCTCAACTTCCTCAAAAGTTGAGGATCCCTCATGTTTTTTCTAAAATGATTTTGTTTCCATTTTTATGAGCGACTTTGATCTCTTCACCAGCCAGATTTGTTGGGACAATTTCGACCACCCCAGATTCATTTACAGTAACATTTTCATAAACTTGGGCATTTTTCCTGAAACATATACCAAATTTTATGTTACTTTTGATCTGGTTTTCAAGCATGACCTCATAACCTTTACAAGATTCTACACACTTCTCACAAGTGATCTAGGTAGATTCCAACTCCTTTTTGCAAACTTGATATTTCTCTATCATAGTTTGGAGTTGATCCTTGGTTATGCTTGCCTCATGTTTTTGACTGCTGATTTCAGAATCTTTGTTAACCAATTTTGTTTTCAACTCTTTTGTGAGCTTTTCAAAATGTAGTTCATCATCTAAAATTTTGTTTCTGAGATTTTCATTCACCTTTTTATGTTAGCAAAAACAATTATGCATTTCTCTGAACATAGATCTTTAAGGATCTGAGGTGATACATTAGCATCAACCATCATGGCACAGTCACAATAACCTTCACACACACTTGTATCCCATGGATCAGACAGAGATTTCACATCTTCATCAACATTCTCTTTTGTAACCACTGTTTCATCATGAACTTTAGACACATCAGATTTAGACACTTCTTCCACAGATTCATCACCTTCAACTATTGTGTCTAAAGCCATAAAGCTAAAATCGTTTTCTAAATCACTTTTGGCTACTAGAGCAAAGTTTCATCAGTTAATTCCTCAGGCAAGCTACTCCAATCAACAATGCCTTGTGTGAAAAAGCTTTGTTGGTTAACCTCTGCCGGAGCAGTGGTTTGAGTAACTTGAGTGACATGAGGTGCAGGTTGCACATGCACTTGAGGAGGTGGTGCTTGAACATACTGAATCTGTGGAACAGTGGTTTGAACATAGTGCACATGAACAGTGGCAGCAAAGTGTGCAAAATGAGCAGTGCTTTGCATTTGAGGAGCAGGGGTATATTGGGAATAATGAGCAGTGCTTTGTGTCTGTTGAGGTCTAGGGCCAGGATGTGTCACAATAGGTCCAGATGTTTGAGATCTGCATTCCCTAGCAAAATGTCCTAGTCTATTACACTTATAGCACTTGATTTTTTTATTTATCCAGCCCAACCTTTAACCCCCCATGCAACCCTGGGAATTTTCTACCAGTTCTCTTATAAAAATTACTAGCTTTAACACTTAATAGAGCCAGTTGATGCAAAATGTCCATTTCTTCTAAATCAGATGGTTCAAAGTGTTGAAGGTCATTCAACTCAAAGGATAAGTTGTCAGAGGTTTGGCTTTCCCCACTAGCATCAAAGCATAATTGGGTGAGTAAGAATCAGAGTTGAAGTTTCCTCGATAAGTTATATCAATAAAATGATCATAACTCTGATCCTTACCACTACCAGATCCCTCTTCTTGGCCTAAAAGAGTTGTGCTACCAAAAGCATAGTCATCAGCCATTTTTCCAGATTCTTGTAGCTTCTTTTTCTGGTTTAACTCTCTCTTATATGTGAGAAGTCTACCATGAAGCTGTGTAAGATTCATTTCTTTAAAACAATAGATGTTCGAGTCATGAAAGCTATGGTGTCCCACTTTTCTGGTAACGATCTGAGGAAACGACTATTGACAGTCGAATTGGGAAATTCAACATTTACCAGCTTAAGTTCATTTATGAGACAACTGAATCGCTCGAACTGTTGGGTTAGAGACTCTCCTTTGACATGACAAAAAGCTTCATATTGTTGATTTAAGACTTCTCTGTTGTTTTCAATTACTTCCACAGTCCCATCGACTTGCTCTTTTAAGGCATCCCATAACTCCTTTGAACTGTTGTAGTGGCAACAGGCCAGCATAGATTTCGTTAGGCAACGCTGAAACAACAATGCTAAAAGCCTTAGCATCTAACTCAATTTTTTGGAAATCTAAAATTAATTTTCAGGACTTTTAGGCACTTGTTTTGTTGGGTCCTCTACACTTGGAACCATAGGAACATGTGGTCCAAATACAAATGACCTCCAGCAATCAGTGTTTTACTGAGCAAGAATTTGACCCATCTGTCGTTGCCATATGTAATATTCATTTATGACAAGCATCAGAGGTTTAAACATGGATCCAGTGTTGTTGGAATCCTGTGTGTTTTGTGACATTCTGATTATTTTAAACAGATTTTGTTTTAAAAACTTTGAATGTGATTAAACTCAGTTTTCCTATGAAAACAAACAAACAGATTAGCAGGGAGAGCTGATCTTTCAAATGAAATTGATTGTTAAATCAAATTTTGATTGACCAAGCTCTAATACCAAGTGTTAGGATCTGAGTTTGAATTAGTTTTGATTGTTTGATAAATGATTGATGAAAGAAGATAAAAAAACATAGTGAATTGCAGCGGAAATAAAAATTTGTATCACAACTAATGGAAGATTGCTTTGATCATCATGCTTTCTAACTTAGAAGTTCTGCATGTGAATCACAACTCCCCCTCAGCCCAATGATAGTTTGTTAGTACATAATGTAAGAAAGATGATTGGAAGGAAATGCGAAATGATCTTTTGATAGATAATAGAACAGTACATAAGCACTTGTCTATTTAGAGTACATGTCTAACCTCTGAGCATCTTTGTTGATGTTAGGGTTGATAGTGACAGCTAACAATATTATAACTAACTTCTAAACATTGATATACTAACCACTGCTAATACTAAAACACTGTTACATTGAATATAATAAGATAAACTAAACTCTGATGCAATCCACCATTGGTCTTCAGCAGAGCTTTGGATATCTTGTCGTTTAGCTTCAACAGACGCTTGATAGCAGGGCTTTGGCATTACCAGATGTTATTCATCAGATCTTGTAAACTCTAATGTGCAGAATCAAATGAACTAGCATGTTTTGGCTTTCTATCATCTGTTCATTTGAAAAGGGGTCAATCCCAACATCTGGTCAGTAAACTGAGCATGGTCAACATGAAATATGATGAAGAAAATGTAGAAAATGTTTTGTCACAAAATGACAATAAAAATTGTGAACCATCAGAATCTACATAAATTCACCAGAATTTCTGGTAATTTATCAGAATTCTCTAAATTATCCGAAAACCAAATATGGTTCACAACTCAAACCTCTCTTTCAAAATTGCTTCATACACATACGTCTACAACATAATGTTTGCTATATTTCTCTTAAATTTTCATCTCGTAGCTTTGCGTTTATTTGTGTTAATTTCTTTTCTTTTAAAAAAAAACCGGATGAATAATCAAGGGGGAAACTCCCATTTCTGATAACTTTCTGGTGAAAGTAATGAAGGATGTCTTAAATTTCTGCTCACCAGAAATCAACGTAAACTTCTGATGATGTCATCAGATTGAATTTTGCTTTCAAAAGGGGGAAGAAATGTCATATTCCAGAAGAGAATATTACTGGACCTTTTCTCAGAAAAGGGTCCACAAGAGGAAAAAGGTGCAACTTGGCCTTTAGTATTCACCAATCAAAATTCGAACTTCAATTTATCTTAAAGATAATTGGAGATATATCAAAATTTGGGGATATATCAAAAGCTTTTTCTAAAAACGGTTTGGATAAAGTTAAAACATCATTAACTTGTCATTAACCAACTTAAATACCAACCACCCACGATCTCTGTCCTTCAACCTCCAAACTTACAAACCTTAAAACACCCTGCAACTCTTTTTGAAAAGCAAAATTCTGCTCACCATCACAATGGCCGCTCAAAACCTTGTCAACCTCAACATCCCAGCCGTTGAACACTCCGTTCAATTCATCATGAATGAAGACTTCATACCCATGAAAGACAACAACCTGTTAATGAACATTAAGCATAACGAGTATGATGAAAAATGTCAAGTTTTGGTCGAATTCCTGCTAAGATGTCCTATTGCTCAAGCCCTGACCAAAAGCAGAGAAGTATCGGAGAACATTATGCACAACTAGTCAATACGGTTAGAGAATCGGGTACAAATAAAGTCACAACCCATCTATGGGGAAACATCACCGTCACCGTCATTCCACAAAGAATCAGAGAGTGGTTGGAACTGCCAATCATTGAAAATTATGTCGAAGCACCTAGCAAGGAGGATATGTTGGGACAATTGATGATCTGATGGGTTATAGAAGGAAGATTTCACTGATTGGGAATTCAAGAGGAATGAGTTACCTGCCTTCTGGCAAGTAATGGTGGAAACACTTACAAAGTGTCTAACTTCAAAATTGGGGGGACTGACCAGATTAACATCCCTGCTTTAACAATAATGTATGGGTTAATCACTAGGCTCAACATTGATTACGGAATAGAAATTTTCAATCTGATGAAGAGATCAGTGCTGACAAAGTCTGGAAGAATCTATTTTCATATGCCCTTCCCAAGGTGTCAATTGTAATTGCAGAGACATTTGCTGAGAGGGGAGTTAAGCTTCCTGCATCAGAAAACATGTGGAATCTGCTACCATGAAACTATGGTGTGCAGCACAAGCCTGGAAGTCCCACAAAGATATACCGGGACTACCATTAAGCATGACCAGGCTGATTGAAGAAAAATCACCCTATCTGATACAACACATGGCAATTCAAAACAGAGAAGGAACAGAACAAAAGGTTTATGACAGTAGTTCCTCACTAGATCTTGTTGATGAAGCATCTGTTACACCACAAACTGATGAAGTGAAAGAAGATCAAGAACACAACATCAGATTTTCATCAGAAGCCATGGATGTTGATCAACAGATGGAGCATAACAAGGAAGCAGAACACCATTGTGCTGAACTTGACACATGGTTGAATCAGGTGCTCAAATTAATCTTGATACTTTTACTGTTGCAAATTCCATAGATTCTGATAAATCTATTCAAGGAGATTATGTTATTCAACATAGAACAAAAACAGTGAGTGAAAATGTTAGTGGTTCCATTGGTCTATTCTCCAAATCAGTTAACGGGGAGGAGAATGAGCCGGCAACGGGTAGAGATCAACATGCTGATCAAGGAAACCTGGGCAAGAAAAGTAAGAGTTTCTCAACAATTCATGAAGAATAATTCCCCGAAATGATTCAATGAAGTGAAGAAATCCAGAATGTGAATAACTTTCACTGTTCTGGTAAAGATGTGCAGGCTTGGACTTTTGACCAACCTCATGCCTTTACAACAACAGGAAGTGTGTTTTCTACTGGTGTGAGAGAAGGAACATCTGTTGTTCTTCCATTATCCACTGAACCGGATATATCAAAAGAACGACTTCATCAAGTGTTGGATAGTGTGGTCAAAGTCTGTGCAGAGAAGTCACCCGTTGAAAAAATTAGATGTTCTGATACATGAAATTAGAAGTCAAAAGTCTGACATGAAAGTTCTGTCAGAATCAGTAGAAATCATCAGAAAACAATCAGTAGAAATTACTGAAGCTCTGAAAAACTTGCAGCAGAAACAGAAGACATCAAACAATTTAACATCAGACTTTGAGAATGGTTCAAGAGATGAAAGACATCAAGTCAAGGGTGACTAAAGCTGTAGAAACAAGAGACACCACAAGCACTGGAAAGATTTTGGAAGAAAATCATAACTTAAGAGCTAGCAACAACAGCCTTACAGATGCACTTAATAAGTTGGTGTGGGAATGGGCCACACATCAAAGTCAAAATGCAGAGGAGTTCAAGAAGGTACATGATGTAGAAAGAATAAATGCACAAATGCTAGGAGATGTGCAAGCACTTGTAAAAAGGCTACAACTGAATGTTACTAGACTGGCAAACATTGATGTCTATGAACTCAGAACCCCAATTCCTAAAGAAACATCCCACCAGAAAGAACAAGAAGCCACAAAGCACTCAAACAAAGCAAACAACACCACTCAGTCCATCTAGGCCTGCACCAATGGGGCCTCCTCCTACTATGTCAAAGACAAAACTGTTGAAAAGACTTGAAGCCACTCCCATGATATTCTCAAAACTAAGCAGTACTTCTTCAAGAGGTACACAACAAGAACACCCAAAGATAACCTCATCTGGGGAAACTGCATTCTATGAATAGTTAAACTAGGCTGAGAAAAGGAAATGGGAAGACTCTGCTACTTTCTCAAAGAGACCAAGAGTTGAAATCGGAAAAGATCTACAAGGAAATGATAAAGAAGTTCCGGTATAACAAATTGATCAAGATAGCATGATGTTCCCTGAATATCATCTGAGAAGCTACTATTAGAACAATGAAGAAGATAAGCTTGATAGACCTCTCAGCCCAATGAGCACAAGAATAAAAGAAGAAAATCTGAATAGAGGATAAAATAGTCTTCACCCAACTCTTACAAATCCTATGGTAAAGGTGCACAAGGTGTACACTGAGTCCACTGGAGACAAGGCAATGGGAACTCATGAGCAAAACAAGTATGGTCTGATCAGAAAAGAAGATGCTGATCTTGGAGAAGAACTTCATCCCTTGGACTTAACAAAACTGAAGCAGCTCTTTGATCAAGAAAAGGGAGATGCAAAAATCAACAGAAAGGCTATCCACCACTTAACAGAATCTGGACAGAAAATGTACTCAAGGGTGGCTCTGACTTATTTT
The DNA here is from genome assembly GCA_947069175.1 of Scalesia atractyloides. NCBI lineage: Eukaryota > Viridiplantae > Streptophyta > Magnoliopsida > Asterales > Asteraceae > Scalesia > Scalesia atractyloides. The sequence goes on from CAMTDV010000021.1 coordinate 34,270,551, forward strand.
GATCTTTGCATTTCTTTCGACTACAGCAAGAAAGTGCAGACACCACCTCCTGACACGTCCATTCCAGCTGAACTTGAACCTGAAGCCAGAACATGAGTCATATTTGAAAAACCTGAACTGTCTGTTGTTTTCAGGGAGTTTAAAGAGAAAAAGGCTCTGTTCAGAGTAAATGAAATATGTAGATACTCAAACCAAACACTTAACTACATCAAAGACTACATGAATAAGAAACATGAGCAACTCAAGGCTAAAGGGAGAAACAAGGAAAAGCTGAGAAAATAAATAGAAGATATCATAAATGAATGGATCACAGCTAGAGGATGGTACAAAGACATGTACAATGCAGCACACAAGCTGATTGAACATAAGAAGCAGCTAAAGAAAGGAGATCTCTACAAGAGTTGATTGAAGATTGTCTAAGAACACTTATTTTGCTTTATTCTATTTTGAACAATGTTTGTGTCTACAAGAGTTGATATTTCTTTGAGAATGTTCTTTAGTTTGAGATGTTATTTTTCTTATAATACTTAGGGGGAAACTGTTAGGAAACTTTTATGTAAGTATTGAAGAAAAAAGTGATCTATCTGATCAATGAATGAAGATAAAGTCATGGAGGTCAAAACAGTAAGAAGAAATGAGACTGGACAAGAGAAAAGAACAAATCTTCTACATTTATCAGAAACATAGCAAGAACAAGAAAAGACAATCAGAAGAGACCATTCTGATGGATCTGATGATATTTCTGATGAATATCATCAATTTCTGGTAAAATCTGGTTATCAGAAATTCTGATGATCTGTTCATTAGATTTTCTGATGAGATGGACCTCAAGACTTTTGAGGCTCCAACTTGTCTAAAAGATAAAGCTCTACTATTTGTGTAGAAGCAAGTTGACCCTAGTGGATTCAATGAATATGCCAAGAACCAACTTTATGCAGAGCAAGTACATGAATAAACAAATGTTTATTCATGCTAAGAACACTCTATAAATAGAGAGTTATAACACCGAAAGGAAAATGAGTTAAGCCAAACATTTAATACATACTACAAAAACTCCATTGCCCTTTCACCACAGAATTACATGAGTATTCATTTGTACTCACAATGACTTGTAAACCATTTTGTTTCAAAGTGATATAAACTTGAAAATTTTGTAGTTGTTGTTTCTTGAAAGTTCGATTTCTAATTCCGCATACTATTTTCATATTTGTTGAAATCACTTGCCATATTACGTTAAACGAGTTTGTTTTTGTCCATCTGGGACCAACAGTAGGAAGTCTTCATCCCTGATAAATGGGACGGAGTGTTCAACGGCTGGGATAGTCATCTACAATGAATAAGATGTATTTCTTACCCATAAAACTTGCAGTGCTTACAGGTCCACATAGGTTCATATGCAGAAGTTCTAAGTTTTGAGAAATTGATGATTCGGAAATTGCCTTATGTGAGCTTCTTTTTTAGTTTTCCCATTTCACAAGCTTCACATATTTTATCCTTTTTGGAGGATATGAATGGTAAACCTTTTACCAGGCCCTTGCTTGCTAATTGGTTTAGATTTTTGAAATTTAAGTGGGCTAATCGTTTATGCCATAACCAACTATTACCCTTGTTGTCTTTTGAAAATAAGCATAATTGTGGATGCTCAGTTTCTCCTTTGAAATCAAAGTAATAGATAGATTTTCTAATTCTTTTTCCATGTAAATATATTTTGTTGTCATCTAAGCCAATTAACAAAAACTTTTCTGGGAGAAAAGTTACCTGGAAGCCCTTGTCACAAAATTGACCACAACTTAGTAGATTGTATTTCAATGCTTCTACATAAGCTACTCTTTCAATGGTTAAAGATCCATACTTAATACATCCATACCCCAACGTTCTTCCCTTTACTCTATTTCCAAAATTAACTAATTTGCCCAGCTTTGGAACAAAATTGCTGAGTAGGCTCCTATCCCCAGTCATGTGCTTGGAGCTTCCTGAGTCGCAGTACTAGATCTACTGCACATGATGGTCCTGAAATGGGAAAAATTAGGGAGTTTTTGGTACCCAAACTTGCTTGGGTACTTTTTCTGGTGAATTTTTTATTAAATTTTCTTCTTCAGATGATGAATTTTCATCAGAAATTCTGTTACATGCTGAGCCATTAACATATTCTTTTGCTTGGAGATGATGTTGAACTAGCTTCAGTATTTCAACACATACAGTTTTCTTTATTGATTTTTTCTGATTCTTTTGTATGTGATGGAAGATTTGCAGATTTTTGGAATTTTGAATGAAGTCTTTTTGGATTTTCTGAAAAAAATTGTTTTGTTTCATTCTTCTTCCATTTGGTGTTAATCTCTGATGACAAGAAAAAGCTATCATTGATTTGCAAGATTCAGTATCAGATTCTGATGAAATTTTATCAGAATATTGATTTGAAGCTTTGACAAAGGTGGTGGGATTTCTAATTTTAGTTTTTACATATCCCAGTCCTTCTCCTTTGTTCTTTGGTGTGGATTCAATAAAGTTTATGAACTCTTTGGCTTACTGAAAAACCTTTTACATTGATTTCTTTGTCATGAATTTTTTATGTAAATCTCTTCTTTCCATTTCATAAAATTCAATTTTTGCATTTTTGTCCAAGCTTTCTTCAATCAATAACTAGTTTTCAAGAATTACTTTATTCAATGATCTTTGCAAATCATCAAAATTTTTATTTTCTAAATTTTGTTTTGCTTGTAAATTTTGAAAATCTTTCATAAGCTTATTCAATTGTTGTTCAAGATCAAGATTTTTTGAGCTTACCTTTTGTTCTGATCATTCAGATTCTACATCAGAAAGCTTTGCCATGAGGCAGAAGTTGGCCTTTCCTCTTCTTCCTCATCAGAAGAGTCATCAGTTAGCCAAGCATCTGTTCCTGCAATCAAGCTTACTTGTTGTTGCTTTTTGGCTTCTTCTAACTTTTTCTCATAGTAGGCAACATCTTTCAGTTTCTTGTTTTTGTATTCTGATGCATAGTGTCCTTTTTGCTTGCACTTATAACACACAACCTCTGCTTTTGTTTTGTCTTTTGACTTGCCTTCCATCCTCCCTCTGTCACTTTTCTGGTACTTGTGGTTTCCACCTCACAGCCTTTTCTCAAAGGTTTTGTGAGCAAAGCAATTGCCTCAGCAAATGCAGAGAAATCTGATGTGGGATCAGAATTCTCCATGCTTTGACAATAAGAGGTTTGTGGATCAGGATTGGATATTCTTTGAGAATTTGAGATGAGAGCTATGGATCCTGCTCCGTGGTTTGAGTTTTCATATATCTCTTCTTCTCTGGGAACAAGAATGTTGTAGAGGTCATGGAGACTTATATTTCCTAGCTCTAGAGTAGAAGCTAACGTCATTGTTAGGCTTCTCCATTCTTTTGGAAGAGCATCTAGGAATTTCACATTCCTTCAATCATTTGACTTCTCAATACCAAATTTCTTTAGATCATTTAAAAGTATTGCAAATCGGTTATAGGTTTCACAAAGTTTTTCATTTGGTAAACTTTTAAATCTCTCATATGAGGAGACATAGTTTGTTCGTTTGTTTCTTTTCATTATATCTCCTCATTCACAAAGATTTTCTAACTGATACCAATCTCCTTAGCAGTAGCACTTGCATCTACTTGAGATAATATGTCATTTGGAAGTGACATAATCAAAAGTGATTTGCCCTTTCAGCAGCTTTCACATTTTCCTTGTCTTGTTGGTTCCAAAAGTTTTCTGCTTTTGGAGCCCACGAGACAGGTATTTATAAAAAGAGTTTTGTAGTATGTAAGAAATGTTTGGCTTAACTCATTATCCTTTGGTGGATAACTCTCTATTTATGGAGAGTTTTGGGCATGAGTAAACATTTGTTTATTCATGCACTTGCCCTGCATAAAGTGGCTTTTTGACATATTCATTGAATCTTCTAGAGTCAACTTGCTACTTCAAAGATGACAGATCTTCGTTTTTCAGACAAGTTGGCTTATCAGAAATCTTGATAGCCAGCTCATCAGAAATTCCGATGAACATATCATCAGAAATTATGATGATCAGACTTTACCAGAATCTGATGATAATTATCAGAATTATCATCAGATCCATCAAAATGGTCTTCCAGATCGTCTCTTCTTACATTTGATCTTTTTCTGATGAATGTTGAAGATGTTTTCTCTTTCTTCTAACCAGATTGCCTTGTTTCTTTTTTCTATTTGGCCTTCGTGACTTTATCTTCAGCAGTTAATCAGATGGATCATATTTTTCTTCAATACTTACAAAAATTTTCCTAACAGGTCTTCATTCAGTTCTTCAACTTCATCATCATTTTCTTCTTCAGATTCAGCCTCGTAAATTTCTTCATTTTCATTGTCGGGTTCAGATGGATAAACATAATATTCAATCTTCTCATCTTTCTTTTTTTTTTGTTTTTTCTTTACCACGTTTTTATCTTTTTTCTTTGTTTCTTTTACAAGTATCCTCCCCTCATTTTCAGCTGCAATTTCCAATTCATCTTCAAATCTTGTAAAGTTGTAGATTCAATTTTATCCAGAGAGAATTCTTCAGTTTGTTCGCTATCTCAAATCCTTGTTTTTTGTAAGCATATAAAATCTATATAAATTATTGTGTTTTATAATATTAAAGGTACAAAATAAAACAATGGGTAATTATTACATTTTATGAAGTAAAGATAAAAATGAATATATGTTGTGTTTTATGATATAAAGCATTGAGCATTGAGTAAAGATATCATTAAGCTAGCGTATTTAACCAAAGATAACAATGAATATATATTGCGTTTTATGATATTAAGCATTCAACATTTAGATAATATATAATACAGCTAGTATATATTAAACAAAAGCATATAAACAATCATTCAACATTTAGATAAGATAGCAAAAGCAAGCATATAAACAAGTAAGCATAATTGTGTTTTATAATATTTAAGGTACAAAAGAAAACAATGGGTAATTATTACGTTTTATGAAGTAAAGATAACAATGAATATATGTTGCGTTTTATGATACAAAGCTTTGAGCATTGAGTAAAGATATCAATAAACTAGCATATTTAACCAAATATAAAAATGAGTATATATTGCGTTTTATGATATAAAACATTCAGCATGTAGATAAGATATAATATAGCTAGCATATCTTATACAAAACATATAAACAAGCATAATTGCGTTTTATAAAAATCAGATTTCATACCGCTATCATTCCAATAGGTCCATTGAAGGTCTTGTTAGCACCATGCCATTGTTTTCTTGTACGCCTTAAAAAAGTCAGCATATATTCACACCAACTAAAATCTTGGATGTTTATGTTACTTTTCATTGATGGCAAAAACCTTTGGCTAACATTACTACTTTACATTGCCTCTGCCATGACGGTAAAAAATATAACCAAGAAGTTTAGTTTGAACATTCTTCCAAGTTCATTTATTTTCTCTAAATCTCTAATCAGATTGACAATATACATTTTCTTCAAAAGTTCTTTACTGAATTGCCTCCGCTAGAATTTAATTATAAGATCTGTATATTTGGGCCTCAATTTTTCCTCAATCTTTATTTTGCCATTTGGTATTTGAAATACCTTTTGAATCAAATCATCTATGATCTTAATCTTTTCATCTTCAGTATTTATCATATCATTTTCAGCATCAAAGTTATTTACTAGCCAATATTCGAATTTGCGTGGAACGGAATGCAAGTTGATTGATAGTGTGCTACCAAATCATATTTCTCTCACAACTTTCTTTTGATCTTTTGACAAATTTTTAAGATACTTTGGGAGATTTATTGATTGCACATCTTATGTTGATTTTTACTTCCATCGTATTTATAATATGGTTGTTGGTCTTGTGATTTATTATTTCTCAAAGATCTCTGTCTTTGCTTTTACATTTTCTGACTTTTCTTTCTTTTTCTTTGATTGATTTTTTTCACTCGCTGAAATAAAGATATTTTTTCTTTTTCACTATTGGTGGTGGATCAACAAAATCATCAATATATAGAAGTAGTGAATTAGAAACAAATATTTGTTCATAAAATTATGTTTTCTGTGATTTAAGTTACCTGAATTTATTTGTTGTTGTTCAGAACTATGCAGAATTATAAGTCTCTCAGTATTTCCTCATGTGAAACAGAATCTTCATCTTCTGAAGTTTCAATCACCAATTTCTTTCTTCTCCTTTTCATTTTTTCTTGTTGTGTTTTATCTTAAAGAGAATAATGAAACAAAGTCAGTTTAAAAGGTAATAATGTATAGGTCAGGATATAATAGATTTTTAGGACAAAACACAATAGTTAACACTTTAAGATAAAAAGCAGTATTCACAGTTTTAAGATAAAACGCAATTGTTAACAACATATCTAACTAAGCAAATACAAAGATAATATAAAATGCAATGTGTAAAATTACCATTACCATTATCATAAATCTCTTTTTGTTTTCTACTTTTTTTTTTCAAGATAAAACGCATTAATTCACAAGGATTCACAATATTAAGATAAAAAGCAGTAGGTCAGAGTTATAATATAAAACGCAATCGTTAACAGCTAAACTAAGCATATAGAATGATAAGTTAAACTCATTAACAATTTATACTCAATATTAGGTACTATTCAACTTCATAAAACGTAATTTGAATACGTTTAAAGTTTAAAAAGCAAAAATATATACCATTAACAAAAATCTCTTTTCGTTTCCTATTAGTTTGTTCTTTCATTGTTGATTTTTCGCTAATTTTCCTTGTTGATCGATGATTTCTTCATCTGATGTTGTTTGTTGCTTCTTTTTTAGTAACTCGAAGGTAAACCTTCAAATTATCTCTCGATGATGCCATGAACTTCAATGGAGTTTGATTATCTCTAATTTCAATTTGTGTGTGTTCTCTCAATCGAAATATAAAACGTAAAGAACTTTTTTGTTAAGCTTTCCATGTATATTCAAGAGCGGTTGTTATTGGAATTTGACGATAATACCTTTGAAAGCCCGAACAGCGTGTTTAAATGAGAGTTTTTTATTTGGTTTTAATCTTGACCATTGATAGTTGAATTAAACGTACCAGATTACTTTCTATCCTGGCTACTAATATAAACTTCCAGTATATACACGAAATAAACATACCAGATTACTTTCTATCCTGGCTACTAATATAAACTTCCGGTATATACGAAAAGTGGAGTTTACTCACTCAAATATATACATATGTATTTACAAACTTACCCCGTCAGCGTCTCCGTCCGACTACATTTTGGAGGGAAAAAAAACCCTAGTTTTTCCATTTTCCAAAATTTTGCAACAAATTGTAGTGAAAGAGAGATCAAAACTTTATCGTTAGGTGCTTGAAATAACCAGAATACATCACATAACTCTGATTTCAAATAATTGCGGCTAAACAAAATGTAATCAATCGACGAAAATGGGCACTAAACGAAGAAGGGGTGATGGAGGAATGGAAGAGAACACGATGGCAATTCTTGATACTTATTGTTTCAGTAAATCTACTGAACATATAGCTGATGACAGTAAGTAACGTCATTGTGTTGTTCTAATTTTGATTATTTCTTGTGGGTTTTCTGAATATTGTTTTGTTTGTAGGGCTATCTTTTCTTGAAGCTGTTCGTTCTGGTTTTCTTGTTACTGAGAATGCTTCTGCACCCACCAAGTAAAACCCGTTTTTCTCTACTTTTTAAGTTTGCAAAATTAATGCCCACCAAGTGTTCGATGAAATTACTGTTAGAGATATAGAGTTGGCATTTGACTTTGTTGGTCAAAACTAGCAATTTTACCTAATCTTAGGGCTGTAAACAAACCGAACGGAGCCTTTGTTCATGTTCGTTTGTTGAGTTTTAAACTTGTTCACGAACACATATCTGACGAAAGTTCTTGTTCATGTTCGCTCATACTGACGAAGGTTCTTGTTCACAGGGGCCAAGTATTGGGGGGGGGGGGGGGGCAGACCTTCTGAACTTTTCGCTCAGTAGTGTTATATATGTAGTTTTCGTATAGAAATTTTTGGGTATATACGTTTTCGACCCCCCGTCCACCCATCCAAGCTTCGCCACTGCTTGTTCATGTTCGTTCATTACGGAATTGAACTTGTCATGATCACATACGAGAACATATACCATTTTTAAAGAATAAATAAAACAACATTTTTTATCCCGAACATTAGGCATAATCACCTTGTTAAGCACTTGATATAATAATCATAAACATAGTTAACTCATAACAAAGGCACAAGTTAGACAAAATAAGCTTAAACATAATTATCTCAAAGCAGTGTTTCTCAAATCGAAGTTTCTAATGACTGACCATAAACAAAACAAAATCAACAATCATGAACGCACGTAAACGGAAATATTACCGAACGTTCCCAAATTGAACGAACGTGACCTTTGTTCGTGTTCGTTTAATTAATTAAACGAACAAAATCCCTTGTTCATGTTTGTTCATTTATTAAACAAACGAACATAAACGAACCTCCAGCCAAACGGTTCGCTCATCATTCGGTTCGTTTACAGCCCTACCTATTCTTGATGATGTTTTGCATGACCATTGATGGCTGATATATGATGTTATAGCAAAATGTACAAGGCAATATTCAAGATACTGAGAGTTGAGAATTCACTGGATTTGATAATGTCAAGCTATCAACTCCTACTTGAGTTAGATAAGGTATTACATTATGTACTTAAGACTTTTCATTACTAATAATATCTGTAATATTTTGTTATTAATTATATAATGTTGCCTTGTTACAGCGGTTCCCTCAGGTATATCTGTCGGTGACTGAAAGATCAGAATCGTCTTCACCTTTCTCTCTCCTGTGAATTAGTTCTTGATATATGCAACAAATTTGATATATTTTGTAGCTATACTATAGTTTATAAACTAATGTTGGTATCAATCATTTGGAAACTTCTTGCAATGCAGGCATGGTCTGCGTTTTCATTTGGTACGGATGCCACATATAGTGAGAAACATGATGATCATAGTAAAATTAGTGGATCAATTGATGCTATTGTGAGTTATAGTTATCAATTCAAACATAATAATAGATCATTGATGTTTATATATATTATATATGTATATGTATATGTATGTTTTTGTTTATGGTTCAGGAATTTCATCATCTAATAGAAGAAGTTTCTAAAGTACCAGATCAAGCTAATACTGAAATACTAACTACAGAGGTTCTCTCTCAACTTTTACATGAATCACCATCTTGTAATGTTTTTATATTGGAAATATATAAAAAGACACCATGCGATATGCAATGCATATGATCATTATTTTAATATCTTGCTCAGTAGTTGTACGTTGAGGTGTTTTTAAAGAGGATATAGAAAGATAGATATCATAAAATTTCCTCATGTGACTTTATTGCAGCCTTTGAGGAATATGCTACTATTTCAGTATCTTGTTAAACTGCTTGAAGGGGACCTTGTACCCCGTAATTTGGCATTTACAGGTTAGCATTATCTTTTTGCCCAAATGTTTTGTATTTTTGTAAATAGTTAGCTTGTCAAATATGATTACAAAAACCATATTGTTTCTGTAGTGATCTAATTTCTTTGAATAAACTGATTACGAGATTAATAATATTAATATACCGTGTGTGCTTTTTGACCCATTTCTTTTCGAGCTCAACCAGAAAACTAATTCTTCGGTTAAACGTGTTTCTTGATGCAGAAAAATCGGATTGGGTCACTTTGAGGGAGTCATTGCTCAATATGATTCTGGTGGGTGATAGATAATAATTTTCATAAATTTTTTTAGAGTAAAATGCCATTTTCGTCCCTGAGGTTTGCCAGTTTTGCGACTTTCGTCCAAAAGTTTGTTTTTCCGCATCTGGATCCAAAAGTTTTGAAATCTTGCCATTTTCATCTGGCTCGTTAGCTCCATCCATCTTTCTCCAAAAGTTTTGAAATCTTGCCGAATTGCCCTTTAAGTTAACAAAAATGACGAAAATACCCCTGACTTAACGGAGAAAAATGTATGGAGTTAACGAGCTGGATGAAAATGGCAAGATTTCAAACCTTTTGGATCCAGATGTGGAAAGACAAACCTTTGGACGAAATTCACAAAACTGACCACACCTTAGGGGCTAAAATGGCATTTTACTCTTTATTTTTATTTTAACATAACCCGAAGTTTGTGTGCACAACTTGGAAGATATATATGAAATGATTATCAAAATTGACATTTTTATTTTCTTGTCTTTGAATCATCTCAGGTATCACGGAAGATAACCTACAAAGGACTAGTTAAAGATTGTTTATCCACAATGTGTGAATTATCGCAATTTTCAACGAAATGTATCCATGATATGAGACCTGAACAAACTGGATCAACAGAAATAACTGAAAAATGTCATACAGCTCTTGCACTGGCGTTGCCTGAAGTAGTAAAGCGCACATGTGCTGCTGTTCAGAAACTTTTAGTAATGGTAAATTATAGGCTGCCGACAGTTGTATGTGTGCGTGTATGTTTCCTTTTTCAAAAGGGGAAATTACATATTAATTGTGGCACTTTTTGAAATTAATAGATCATTGAGCTGGATTTGTCGAAGAAGGCCGCAGATCTTGAGGGCTGGACCACCAGAGCTGACGGTACAAGGTAATTTAATTGTTATTAAATTCTTACTAATAGTGGCAATTTTTTTACTACTTTACTTATGAGGTAGTTGATTTATGTTACTTTACATCACAAACGGGTCAAAAGGGGAATGGGTCAATTAGGTTGAACCGGTTAAGACTCCTAAATCTTCTTATTTAAAGATTATGTTATTATTGTTGAAATATTATGGACAAAGAAGTGTTTGTAGGTCAGAAGTCCCTTCTTTCTCATAATAAAAAGAGTAAAGTACACGGATGGTCCCTGCAGTTTACCAAAATTTTGGATTTGGTCCTTTGCTTTCCAAAAGTACATGGATGGTCCCTGTGGTTTGCACTTTGTGACGCATGTAGTCCTCAGCCAACAAATTTAAAGGTTTTAGCAGGTCCAAGTTAGGGACTAAATGCGTTACAAAGTGCAAACCACATGGACCATTCGTGTACTTTTGGAAAGCTAGGGACCAAATCCAAAATTTTAGTAAACCATAGGGACCATCGTGTCCCTTGCTTGAATAAAAGTGAGCAGTTTTGAGAATTGAGCCATATTATCGAACATCCGCCACCCCTGACTATTTGCCATTTCTAATTTAATCCAAATTTTGAATTGTCTCTTGTACCTTTTTTAAAATGAGTTTACCTAAAACGTGTGCATATTATGAGATACGTCAACTTTTTCAGGACCCCTGCCACAGAGATCATCCTGGATGAACTTACTTACGATAAAAATATATTGTTCCCATTTTCTCAGGTATTTATGTAAACAATAATGCTTTATGCTCTATTTCTTTTGGTCCTTTAATATTTATATTTTGTCCGGGCTCCGTTTATATAAGTTGTGACTAAATGGGACTACTCTGACAACTTGGGGATTTTGTTTTAGGCTTTGGATAAACCGAAACTGAAATTGGATATGATTGTTCAGTTTCTCAAAAAGTATATTCCCAAGGTAATTATCATTTTCAATTGTGTGTATAAATAGATTAAGGTTTAAGCATTTCACCAGATAGAGATTTTTGTTTATTTATTTTTTTAATTTATCAAAATGCAGACATCTGTTCGCACCAGGAGATCAAACGGGTCGGCAAATGTTTCAACATTTGGTGGAGTTTTAAACTGCTTTTCAAATGAAAGCAGCACAAAAGGCATCGTAAAAAAGATTAGTTCAGAAGTAGCTCAATTGCTATTAGCACATGCTTTTCAGGTGAATTTCTGTAGCATATCTTAACAACATTTGAAGAAATTATTTTTTAATAAATTAAAATTGAATTTCTTGATTCTTTCTCTTTATCAGGCATATATTTCGCTACCATCTGAACGTTCAACTGAATCCAAAGAAGACACTGCTGACAACTCTCTTCCGAATATCTGCAATAATATGATCTCAGCCTTCACATGTCTTAAAAAAGCCGACAAGTAGGCTTCTCATCTATTAATTACATGAATTGGATTCAATTCACCTTTTAATTAATTTACATCTAGTTACGATGATTTTTTATTATTATTGATAGGTTGTATTTAATTTTATGTTCATCAAATGCTAATTACAATTAGATGTTAATGCACAAATTTATTTGTTTACTTATAATACATTGTCATAACTCATTACCAACACGCCTTTGGCCTTGCGATATCAAGTTAGCCTAACAACTAAGAGGTTGTGTGTTCAAATGGACATGAATATATTAAAGGGTGTGTCTTTGTGGTTAAAAAATGAATAAAAAAATTATGTTGGTTTCTAATTTTTGCAAATTATTTTTTGATGGTTCAGGAACTCAGGGATTCTGCCATTTGGGAAAGAAGCTCTTTTCACAGCTGCAATTATGCTCTCAAGAAATTCATAGGAGTTTGATTTAACTGTGATTAGGATTGTATTATAAGTGGTGTTTTATTTAAATCTAATGACTTTCCTGTTATGTTGTGGATGTTATTAGTTATAGATCTAATGACTTTTTTGAAACATACAATTTTATCCAGTGGCTTTATGGGTGTTTGTGTGGCTAGTTTTCAGTGGCAGACCTACATACAAGAGTGGGGGGTGGCTCCCCTAAAAAAACTTAGTGTATTTTTTAGACAAAAATTTCTGATCGCTCTCCTTACATTCGCAAGGATTTAAATCCACACTATTTTTATGGGGGCAAACACTGTACCCTTTAAATCTAATTCTTAGTTATTTAAGCAAAGTAATCTGGTACCTTTATTTGGGCATGCACTAGGCTTGTGGCCCACTTTGTTTAGGCCCGTGGGGTTATACTAATAGAAGTTGACCCTGTTTAAGAGAAACATCATGCAACTATCTTAATCTCACTCTTTTTCTTATGTTACAAGACACATTGGTTCTAGACAATAAAAATTACGCACATCACATTGTATTCGCAAAATAATGTTGTTTGTACATTCCAACTTGATCGTCAAGGAGTGTTTTTAAGAGTACCAACTATAGTGACCTAACAGTTTCTTTACACGTAGCTCTGATCAACTATCTTAATCTCACTCTTTTTCTTAGTTACATCTTACACACATCGGTTCTAGACAATAAAAATTACACACATCTCATTATATTCGCAAAATAATGTTGCTTTGTACATTCCAACTTGATCGTCAAGGAGTGTTTTTTGGAGTACCAGCCGCTAGTGACCTAACAATTTCTTTACATGTAGCTCTGATCAGGGTCGAGAACTTTGGGCACAACCTAACCTAACAAAGAGACATTATCTGTTGGATCGATGGTTAACTTGTTCAACATATTTAACTTGGTAACCTAAGGAAACAACGTCTAAGCGTGTATACATATTAATTTCATGATTTAAGAAACAAGTCAATCTAGACCTCATAGAAAAAATAAATACAAACTATAAATAGTTGGGATTCACTGCGTAAATAAAATTTATTTATTGTAATAATTTTTAATATAATTTTGATATATGAGTTGATCAGCTTTCCTTTGTAATTTGTCTGATGTTCATATAAGCATCATAATACACATATTTAAGGAATTTAATAATTCTATATAGTATTTAATCCCATGGGATTTTGAATTTCGTCTTCTTTCTCTTCCTGTACTTCTCAACCGCTACCACCACTAGATTTTGGTTGGTCGTTGGCCCTCTTCCCCCAACATGCCCCTTGTGTGATACGTTCCTCTCTTGTGACACACTATACATATATTCAGATTAGAGTTTGTTTGTTTTTCTCTTATCGTTGTCAGAAAAGTGTTCTTTTTAGTTTTCTTCAGGCTCTTTATATTCAGAAGTTCTAACATTAAACAAGCATACGATTATAAGAAACAACGAAAAGTTTGTCATCAACAACGAAAAGTTTGTCATCAACTATCAAGTAATGTGACGACGTGCGACTCTTTATTCCATATATGATCGAGTCAAATAAAAATACATTAGATTTGTGCACCATCAAGGTCTAATTTATCGCTGTTAACACAAGAGCATTAATTCTTGGTATTGTTACAAAAGAAAGAAGTAATAGACATTTACCCGTACACTCATCATCTCTTACAAGATGAGCGTTAAGACACCATAATCGCTTTTAGTACTACAAAATCTTTGATTCACACACTGGCATCGGTTTGGGACATCCAATATTAGTTATTTATAGTAAGTAAGTTGAAAAGAAAGAGTTATTTATCGTAGGTAAGCCGAAAAGAAAGAGAAGCAGGGGCGGAGTTAGTGTATTAGCAGGGGTAGCACGGGCTACCCCTCAACCCTGTCTCCGTAGTGTAAATACACCCCTTAACTTCGTCTCCGTAGTGTAAAAAATACCCCTCAACTTTGTCTCTGTTATACAAAGGATATCCCTCATCCCAAAATCATTTTTTATGATGCTCCGAAATTTTTGGGCTAGCTCCGTCACTGCTCAGTGGTGTGTTGTTGAGAGGAACCAGGATTGCACATGTCAGGGTTTTCAATTGCATCAAGCAATGATTGTAGGGTTGGTGGTATTGTTGTAGTGGGTGGTGGAGTGAAAAGAGAAGTAGCATTGGGAGAGGGGCTTGAGAAGAAATGTTCAAGTGAATCATCTCCCTCTTGATTAGGTTCTCTGTGCTTACAACACTATTTTTTGTGATGATAAGTGAGGAGTATGGCTATGTGACGTTGTTTGCATCTGTTGTGAGGAAGTAACAACATATTTGTGGTACAACAAGTTTCTCAGGCATCTCATCCTCTAGAGTTACCCTTTTTATGGTTTTCTCTTGGATTTGGGCTTTCGGATATAAGTGGTCTTTGTAGAAATTGCTGGTGTGTTCCATAGTGATGGGTTGTGCACTGTCGTCACCAGAAGCAGTAGGCTCAGCAACAGATGTTGATTTCCTAAAACATTTTCTTCAACCGCATTTTCTTGACCTTTGGTCATCATGCGGGTGAATGTTTAATTTGAAAGACTTTTTAATTGCAGGGTTTCACCTGTACAAAAATATTTTGTGCTAAGACCCTTTGTAAAATGTAAACCAAAAGTCTAGGATACAAGATGAAAGCTTTAGGTTTGCTCTCTCTCTTGGCTTTTACATTTGCAACCATATCAAGAAACGAAATTTTGGATAGCCTATAATTTGCATTTGTTAAAATGTCATATCCTAAATACTGTGTTTTTAATGGAGTTTCATTGCTGAAAGACATATGTGTAGGGTATGGAAGAAAAATTTCATTGCAGGTGGGAAGTTAGGTTTGAAAATTGTTCCTCCCGTCACCCTTGATTTCCAAGTAATAATCAACCCGTTTTCATGCAAACAACAACGTTTTACAACGATTTTGCACAAGGTATTACCTTCGATTTCATCAAAACCCTTCTGTTTACGAAAATCTTCATCTTTTTCTACAAAACTTCTCTTTTTCACTTAGATCTAAGTAAAACCTTTTAAACATCGATTTTTACACAAAAATACGGACTAATGACGTATGTTTCGTTCACTATGAATGGAACGAGGCGTTGTCAAGCAAGATCTCAGATCCGGAAGCACAGGGACGATGTCGTCACTTGGCACAAACTGGACTAACCCGTACGAACCATCAAGTTCGCCCGGATTAGTCCGAGTTTCTGTAAAATGGCTAAAACTCGCTCCAAAAGACCTCTCCAGCCTAGGTTTTGCTCAGTAGCTTAAGGTTGGAGGGATGGACACTCGATTTCCTCAGCAAACGACGCGAAAACGCACGATTTGGTGACCAAAAAGATCAAGTTCGCTCCAAATTGATCAAGTTCGCTCGAAGTTGTCACATATTTGTGACCAACCTTGGCCGAACTTGTCAAATTCCCAAGAAATTCAACCAAGTCCGCTTGAGCTTGTATCAACCTCAGCAAAATAAGGCAAGTTCGCCCGAACTTGTCCCGTTCTCAAGAAACCAGACAAGTTTGCCCGAACTTGTACTTCCAGTAAGACAAAACAGTCAAGTTCGCCCGAACTTGTCATGCGGTGTATGCTAAATGCTTTTATATCTATTATGTATGCAAACCTGTATGTTCACCTTTACTTAATTGTATTGACGTTTTATTTTAACATATGTGGCAGGTTGATGATATCGCTGAATGGATTAGGAGTATCTTTTAGAAACTCATGTATTAAAATCTAGGGAAGATCGAATTTGATGTGTTTTAAGAGATATTATGTTTTGTAAGGATTAATGTGAAATATTGGTTGATTGTATGGGAAGTCGACTATTTTAAATATTGTCATATTAGTTGTTATGGAATTTCTCTTGAGACAATCTGATTCGCCTAGTGCCGCACCCCGATGTTTCCGCCATCGGTTGGGTGTGATAGATTGATATCAGAGCCATAACTGTAGGGAAAATTAGGTAGAACTGCCATGTTTGACCTAGTCTATAGTTAGGACACCAAACCAGACTGTTACGCATCGATTAAACGCCCAAAACTTATACGAACTGACAACGTCACCCGAAGTTGGGGCAAGTTCGCTCGAAATTGATCAAGTTCGCCGGAACTTGACCAAGTTCGCCCGAAGTTAGCCAATCCCCTCTCAAACACATAACAAGTTCGCTCGAAGGTCAGTTCGCTCGAAGTTGGTCAACTTCGCCCGAACTTGATCATACGTCTTCGAAATGGACTTTTAAACTACATATGTTTTTCCTAAAGCTACCAGAATACACGTGAAGAACGCTCATATCACACAAAACGAGTGATCAAGTCGAGATTTGGTGTGAAAACCAAGAACTCTTGATAAGATCATTCACTCCACGCATCCTCTCGCACGAGATACCTTCGTTGAGTTAGGAGTGATATCAGAACCTCACGGAAATATCCATTTCTATCTAGTGGAACTCCCGATTTGATCGGTTAGCATAACCACAACTAGGAATGGAGTTGTTAAGTTAGGGGTGAAACCCGCATCTTAATAACTAGTTCCCACTCCTCGATTTTCAATCTCACCAAAGTCTCGATTATTTCAATGACTCGGAACACGACGTAACTGGAAGGATAAATGCCGTTAACCATTGTACGGCGAGAGCATTTGTCTATTAGGCCAAATCGTGTGCCCGAACTCGTAGAATTCTCGAATCACTTCGGGCAAGTCGCTGTCTCAAAACCCATGACACTCCAAATTGATTTAAGCCTGCAATCGCCGATTTTATGCATCATCGAGTTTTATTATTATTTATGTGTTCAAATTTATGGATTTTACGCTTATTTGATTTCTCGCTTTATCGATTTCTCGATTTATCGCGTTTACGCTCTACCGATATATGCACTACCGCACAGCTCTCGAAATCTAAAACGCTAACTAATCACCAACCAAACTGAAACGCTCAACTCTCCTACGCGAATGCCCTCATACGCAACCTTACTTGCTTATTTCGCTTATATCGCGCCTATATCTCGCATCTCGTACGCGCTATGCCTGTTTAGATTGAAGATGAATACATGCAAAATATGTGCTTACATGCTTATGTGCCTATGTGATTATGTGCTTACGTGCTATGTGCTTATGTGCTTACGTGTTTACTTGCCTACGTGCTATATACTTTTGTGCCTTATCTATATAATAATAATACTGAAACTTTTGAACATAAACCTATTATAATCGAATCTCATCCAATCAAATCCTTCATGTAGATGTCTTCCATGGGATCTCACACTAGGAGGAACATCCAGCGCAACAACGCTGACAAGTGTATCGCCTCGCTAGTAGCCAAGCAGATGGCTAAGGTCATTCCCCAGATCATTAGCGAAATTCAGGCTGCCAGCAGCAACACGTCACTGGATTCAAAGGCCGACGCACCCAAGTCCTCGTTCAGCTTCAAAAAATTCAAAGCGTGCGGACCTCTCGCTTTCATCGGCACGGAAGGACCAAGTGCTATGTTCCATTGGTTCGATTAGCGGATACCCCGAAGCTCTGCGCACCATCAACGCTACCGGCATGTTCCAATCGAGGGCACTTGATTGGTGGACTGCGAAGCGCAACAAGCACGGAAACGATGAAGCTTACGGCTCACTTGGGAGGAACTCAAGGAAATCATGGTGAATGAGTTCTGTCCTCCCCATGAAGTTCAAAAACTAGAGAACGAATTTTGGGATATTAAGCAAGATGGACCCGACAACGCAGGTCTCACTGCCCGATTCAAGCAGCTAAGTATCATCTGTCCCAGTCAGGTGGACAACACTGAAAAACCAATCAAGAAATATCTCCGTGCTCTACCTGACTGCGTTGCGGATTTTGTCGAAACAGCACGTCCTACTACCATTAAGGAGACTTATCAGCTTGTCGCCGAAATCAATGACAAGCGTGTCCAGGCTGGTTACTTCAAAAGCCACAGCAAAGTCGCAAATCAAGCTATCACCGAGCCGAGTGCTACTACCGATCCGTCTCGAGAATCAAAGTCCAGTCGCCGAGGTCGCAAGAGAGAGAACCCAAGCAAGAACTGTGCAGCTGTTGCACCATTGAACTCTCAGCCGTTTCAAGCTGCTACACCAAACGCACAGCCCGCAAAGCGTACGTACACTGGTCCTCACCCGTTATGCTCCAAGTGTACCTATCATCACCCAGTTGGAGGCAATTGCCGTTTCTGTACCAACTGCAATATCTACAGCCATTTTACTGTCAGCTGCCATTCTGGTCCTCGCCAGCCAGCTCCTCGAGCACCTGCAGCACTACCAGCTCCACCTCGTACTCTTCAAGCCAACCAGCAGCAAGCACCAATCCCAAAAGCACGTGCTTGCTACACTTGAGGTGATCCAAACCACTTTAGCAATGTCTGCCCAAACAAAGCCGTGAAGCCAGAGGCGCAGCAGCAGCAACCTCAGCCACAGCCACCACAACCTCAGCAGCAGCAACCACAGGCTATGCGTGGAAGAGCCTTCAATCTCAATCATCGCCAGGCTCAGAACGACAACAATGTTGTCAACAGTACGTTCCTTGTTAATGGTATTTATGCTTCCTGTCTATTTGATACTGGTGTCGATAAATGTTTTGTATCATTAGAATTCGAAAAGCTTTAAAATGTAAACGCGCTAAACTCCCAAAGACTTTCGATGTTGAAGTCGCCACTGGAAGAACTGTTACCGTTAACTCCATCTTACGTGGTTGTACTCTCGAACTCAACAACCACATCTTCCCAATCCATCTCATACCTATGCAATTAGGTAGCTTCGATATCATAGTGGGCATGGATTTTCTTCGTGAAAATCGTGCTAAAGTTGTTTGTTTTGATAAAATGATTGTTTTCCTCTCCCAAACGATGATCAACTACATGTCTATGGCGAGACACCCTCAAAGAAGTTGATGCTTCTGTCATGTACCCAAGCGAGCAAGTGTTTGCGAAAGCAATGCGTCGCTTTCCTAGCCCACATCATGAACCCGGAGAAAGAAAAAAACCTGGAAAGATGTACCCGTTGTTTGTGAATTTCCTAAGGTTTTTCCTGACGATTTACCTAGTTTACCCCCTACTCGCGATGTCAAATTCCGTATTGATCTAATTCCCAGAGCTACTCCCGTTGCTAAAGCTCCTTATCGCCTTGCACCATCTGAAATGCGCGAGCTATCTAGCCAACTTCAGGAGTTACTTGATAAAGATTTCATACGCCCGAGCACTTCGCCATGGGGCGCACCCGTTCTTTTTGTGAAAAAGAAAGATGGGACGTTCTGAATGTGCATCGATTATCGTGAACTTAACAAACTCACGATAAGGAACCGCTACCCTCTTCCTCAAATCGATGATTTGTTTGATCAACTTCAAGGTGCTACTTGTTTTTTCTAAGATCGATCTACGTTCCATCATCAATTACGTGTGCTAGAAGAAGATATTCCGAAAACCGCCTTTCGTACTCGTTATGGCCATTTCGAATTCGTGGTCATGCCTTTCGGTCTCATAAATGCACCCGTGGTCTTCATGGATTTGATGAACCGTGTGTATAAAGCCTTCTTGGATCGTTTCGTCATTATGTTTATCGATGACATCCTTATTTACTCGAAGTCGAGAGCCGAACATGCGCGACATCTTCGTTTAGTTCTCGAACTTCTTCAAGGAAATCGCCTTTATACCAAGTTCTCTAAATGTGAATTCTGGCTCAAGGAAGTCCAATTCCTTGGTCACATTGTTAACAGTCAAGGAATTCACGTCGACCTTGCAAAGATAGAAGCTGTAGAGAGTTGGATTACGCCGAAGAATGCATCTGAAATCCGTTCTTTTCTTGGATTGGCAGGTTACTACCGTCGATTCATCGCCGACTTTTCTAAATTCACGTACCTCTTACTGCTCTAACTCATAAGGACAAACCTTCGTTTGGGATTCCAAACAAGAGGAAGCCTTTCAAACTCTCAAGCGTATGCTATGCAACCTCCGGTACTCGCTCTACCCGACGGAAACGACGATTTCTTTGTTTACTGCGATGCCTCTAACCTAGGTCTTGGTTGTGTTCCTATGCAACGAGACAAGGTTATCGGGTATGCATCTCGACAACTCAAGATCCACAAGAAGAACTACACGACCCATGATCTCGAACTCGGTGTAGTTGTTTTTGCATTAAAGATATGGCGACACTACCTTTACGGTACCAAGTGTAAGCTCTTCATCGACCATAAGAGCTTACAACATATCTTTAATCAAAAATAACTGAACATGCGTCAATGCAGATGGGTTGAACTTCTCAACGATTATGATTGTGAGATACGCTACCCTCCTGGCAAAGCAAATGTTTTAGCCGATGCTCTCAGTCGACGAAGCTATTTGTATAATGTTCATGACTCTCAAGCTTTGAATAATCTCGAAATTATGATTCACGTCGCGCAGTTTGCCTGTTTTAATGAGAACACCATGCAAAAAGAAATGAAACGTGGTGCCAAAACCCAACTCGTAGTTAAACCAAATGGCATTTATTATTATCTCGATCGTATTTGGATTCCTAGCCGTGATAATCTTCGAGAATTGCTAATGACCGGAAGCTCATAAATCGTGATACTCCATTCATCCCGGATTCGACAAGATGTACCAGGACCTTCGTCCTAAGTATTGGTGGCCGGACATGAAAAAGGATATCGCCGTCTCAAAGTGCTTAATCTGCTCGAAGGTTAAAGCCGAGCATCAAAGGCCCTCTGGTTTGCTCGAACAACCCGAAATCCCAATGTGGAAGTGGGAGAGCATAGCCATGGACTTCGTTACGAAACTCCCTCGCACCTCCTCTAGTCACGATAGCATTTGGGTTATCGTTGATCGTCTTACTAAATCCGCTCACTTTATTGCCATACGAGAAGACTACAAGGTGGAACGATTAGCACGAATCTATACCGACGAAGTCATATGTCGACACGGGATGCCTTATGACATCATCTCTGACCGCAATGGTCGGTTTACCTCACATCTCTAGGAGACTTTTTGTAACAACCCGCTTCCTCGCAAGCTCGTCACTCTCGTTACGCCTAGCACCAGAGATTCAGATCATAGTGTAACCTAAATCGATTATTTCACTATATCGTATATTTTCGCATCACATCACACATCACAACGCTTACACTCATATCGCACTCGCTAAACACTACAAACATTGCGTGAAGTTCCAAGGCTATCTGCTCGCTTAAAATGCAACGTGACTCTCGCAAGACTTGGGAACAAAGCCGCATGCTACCTCGTTTATCTTATCGAATCTTAACTTAATCTAATCGATTAATACGCTTAACGCTTTGCTAATACACTTAATATATCTATATAATACGAACCGAATCGCCAAACAAACCCTTAACCGGAAATGATCGAACAAAATTTGGCCAATAGGTCAAGTTCGGCCGAACTTGACATCACAAGTCCGCCCGAACTTGTCTTTAAAAACCATGGGAAACCAACAAGTTCGCTCGAACTTGTAACAAGTTCGCCCGAACTTGATACAAGTTCGCCCGAACTTGATGTCTCCAACCTATCTTTCATCCTTCACCTATAAATACTCGCTTTATTCTTCATCTGCACTTGATGCAAGTTCGTCCGGAGCTCCCCAAAACCGAAACCTTTTGTTTTCTAAGTAAGATTCAACCCGTTTTCAAGCTACAACAACGTTTACAACATTTTGCACAAGGTTTCTACCTTCGATTTCATCAAAACTTATGAAAATCTTCATCTTTTTATGCAAAACTTCTGTTTTTCACTTAGATCTATGCTTAGATCTAAGTAAAAGCTTTCAAACATCGATTTTTACACAATATTCGGACTAAATGACGTATGTTTCGTTCACTTTGAAGTGGAACGAGGCGTTGTCAAGCTAGATGTCAGATCCGGAAGCACAAGAACGAAATCGTCACTTTGCACAAACTGGACTAAACCATTCGAACCTTCAAGTTCACCTGGATTAGTCCGAGTTTTTGTAAAATGGCTGAAACTTGCTCCAAAAGACCACTTCAGCCTTGGTTTTGCTCAGTAGCCTAAGGTTGGAGGGACGGACACTCGATTTCCTCAGCAAACGACGCGAAAACACATGATTTGAATGCCAAAACAGTCAAGTTCGCTCGGAAAGCATCAAGTTCGCTCGAACTTATCACAAGATTGGTGACCAAGTTCGCCCGAACTTGATCAAAACTTCATCAAATTCACTCAAGTTCGCCCGAACTTGTCCAATTCTCAAGAGAATTAGACAAGTTCGTCCGAACTTGTATCACCCTTCATCAAAAGGACAAGTTCGCCCGAACTTGTCTAGTTTCTTAGGAAACATGACAAGTTCGCCCGAACTTGTACCCCAAGGTACAAGATCGCCCGAACTTGTCTACTGTTTTCTCAACCGTTAACCGTTTCAGCAATTCGGAAGACTGATGCACTTCTGTTCGCTTACAGGCTGATCCGGCGCTCTCATCAACTCATCCCAGATCTCTCATCTCTCCCAAAACGCACCGACTGTGAGTATACTTGACCCATTTTTGCTTTAATGCACTTTTGGGTGTAACATATGTTTATAACAAAACACACGAAACACCTAAACTGATTTATCACACGCGAATATCTATTTTACATATTTATATGTGATGCTAGGAACATGTAAACTAGGACACATTTTTGTTGACTCCACCCTAGCTAGTATGGTACTATAGTTTGGCTAACACCCGACGGGGTCTAGTTAGAAGTCCACATCGCGCATCGCAGCCTTGTCAAGAGCTTAACATGTGAAATTTGTCTTGTGAGTTTATATGTTATGTGTATCATGTTTATGTATGTGAAAATTCGCGACACCGTTTTATCTATTATGCTATTATATCAAAACCTGTATGCTCGCCAATACATTTTCATATTGACAATTATTTTAATGTATGTTGCAGGTTATTGAGTTCTACTTGCTACAAACTGGACGTAGGATTTATCTTTAGAAACGCATGTAATAGAATCTAGGGAAGACCGAATTATGTTTGTTTGAGAGATGTTTGGATATTTGTATTAATTGTTTATGTATTATATTGTTTGTTAGTATGGGATAACGAATGTTTAAATATTGTCGTGTAAATAATTGTTATGGATTCTCTCGAGCAATCTGATTCGCCTAGTGCCGCGCCTCGATGATTCCGCCATTGGTTGGGGTGTGACAGATTGGTATCAGAGCCATAAATGTAGGGAATTAGGTAGAATTGCCATGTTCGACCTAGTCTATAGTTAGGACACCAAATCAGACCATTACGCATCGATTAAACGCCGAAGCCAAAACGAACAGACAAGTTCGCCCGAATTTGGGGGCAAGTTCGCTTGAATTGATCAAGTTCGCCCGAACTTGATCAAGTTCTCCCGGACTTGACCAAGTTCGCCCGAACTTGTCAGTCCCCTACAACATCAACAAGTTCGCTTGGGACTTAGCAAGTTCGCTCGAACTTGACATCAGATTGATGCCAAGTTCGCCTGAACTTGACCAAAACCCTTTGAAATGAACTTTTAAACATACGCTTTTCCTAAAACTGCCACAATACACGTAAAGAACGCTCGTATCACACAAACGATTCGATTTGGTGGGATTAGGTGTGAAAACCGCGAACTCTCGACGAATCACTCACTCCGCGTATTCTCATCTGCACGAAATTGTCTGTTAAGTTAGGACTGATATCCATATCTTAACGGAAATTTCCCAGTCTATCCGGTGGAAGCCTCCTGATGGGTCCGGGAGGTGAAACCACAATCAGGGATTCGAAGTTATCAAGTCAGGGGTGAAACCCAAACCTTGAAAACTCGTCCCACTCCACGATTTTCAATCTCACCAAAGTCTCGATTGTTTCCAATGCTTTGGGATCCGTAGTAACCGGAAGGGTGATGTCGTTAGCCGCGAGGCGGTGAGAGAATTTACCTATTAGGCCAAAGCGTGTGCCCGAACTTGGCGGAATGATCGAATCACTTTGGGTAGTTGCTGTCTCAAAACCCAGGACGCTCCATTGATTTTAAGCCGCAATCGTTGATTTTTACGCATCATCGATTTTCATGTGCTTCGCGCACGTTTTAACGAATTTTAAACTTTTATGTTTTCGATTTGTCGCTTTACGCTTACAGCTTTATCATCCTACTATGTTAATGCACAACTCGCACAGCCATCGCAATCCAAAACAAGAGCTAATTCTCGCAACATAACTAAATCTTAACAACCCTCTTAACCGCGTCCTCGCGTTATACCGCAATTATACATATACGTATCTAAATATATATATACATAGTATATGATTACACATGCTTATGTAATACATGAGAATTTAGGAAATATGTGTTTTCCTATGTGGCTCCTATGTGAATCCTAGAAATACATGTTACTATAACAAGTTTTTAACGAGCTAAATCGCATCGCAATTACAAATCATTAAGATCGAATCTCATTCCAAATCTCTTTGTTCAGATGTCTTCTAACGCTTCCAACTCTCGACGTCAAGCACGAAGGAACTTCGACAAGAGGATTGCTTCGCTTGTGGCCAAGGAAATGGCCAAGGTCATTCCTCGAATCATCACTCAGGTTCAAGCCCTCAACAACTCTCAAACCTACGAAGACTCCAAGTCCAGCGCACCAAAGTCTACTTTCTCCTACAAGCAATTCAAGGCTGTGACCGATGGTCTTCACGTGAAGGAAGTGTATCTCAAATGCTCCAATGGTTTGATGCCATCGAGGTTACCCTTTGTCAGAGTGGGTGCCCTGAACATTATCAAACCACCTGTGCTACCGGAGTATTTCATCCCGAGCCCTGGAGTGGTGGACAGCCGAGCGCATCAAGCGTGGGAACGATGTAGCTTACGCACTATCGTGGGAGGAACTGAAAGAGCTTATGAAGAGAGAGTACGGCCCTCCCCACGAAGTCCAAAAGCTCGAGAACGAATTCTAGAAAATCAAGCAAGTCAAAGTAGACAACGCCGGCTTCACAGTGAGGTTCAAACAGCTTAGCATTATTTGCCCTAGCCAAGTCGACACTCCTGAAAGGCAATCAAAAAGTACATACGTGCTTTGCCGGAGTGCGTGGGCGATTTTGTCGAAGCTGCAAGACCGGCTACCATCGAAGAAACCTATCAGTTGGCCGCGGAAATCAATGACAAACGAGTCTTGGCTGGGTTCTTCTCCAAGGATTCCACCAAGAAGCTGAACCAAGAGACTGTTGAACTGTCTGAGGACAACATGACGACGACGACACATCACCGCAAGCTGCCGCCGAGCCAAGCCGCAAGAGAAAGAGCTCGAGTTTCAACTACTCCGCAACTGAGCCGATCAACCCGGAACCTCTTCAGACAGTTGCACCTCTACTGAGGCGTGCCTACACTGGACCTTTTCCCCAGTGTAGGATGTGTACTTATCACCACCCAGCCGAAACTAGTTGCCGCTACTGCATCAACTGCGAGCCTTATGGCCACTTCACCAGCAACTGCCGCATAGGACCACGACAACCCGAGATGCTAGCACTTCCCACACCAGAGGCACAGCAGCCGCAGCCCCAGCAGAAGAAGACGTCGACATCAACACCGACCAGGCACAGGACGACGTCCTCAACGGTATGAATTTTGACGTTGTTACTTATGCTTTATAATTATTCTACTATTTGATGTCGCTTCAATATACGACGACATCTTTCTATCTGAGTCCTCGCACTTAGTCTAAGCGCACACACTAACTATTATTACTAATGTATATAGTATATCACGATATAATGCATTTTCTACCCCTACTACGCGCCTTTAAAACAAGTTACAATAGACATGCAAACACCAAACTAATCACGGGTGCACACGGGATTATCTTGGGGTCTGCACGGGGATCGTAAAGTTCTAATGGTACCCTCAAACGTTAAAAGCGTGGTTAAAACATGGTGGATACGCCGATGGTACTTCCTATACATAAGCGTTCTAACCATGTCGACAAAGCGCGACACCTATCCACCGGACAGAGGAGGTGTGGTTAAAGCATGGTGGATACGCCGCTGGTATTTCCTATATATAAGTGCTTTGCCATGCTAACAAACTTCCGTGGAGACGTGCACCGTGTAGTTGAACGTTATTAGACCTCCTATATTATGATGATTATTTTCACACACAAAACTCCTCCGCAAGGGCTGTAACATCTCATCGCTTTCTCGATCGTGCAAACGCTAGATACCCCGCGAGTCTACATCAACGCAATGCACTATCAAAGGGATCTACCTCGCATCGCTTATCGCTTATTGCTTGTGCTTACGCTTATTCGCGCTTATCGCTTCCTCTTCTCGACGCTCGAACGCTATCGCTTCACGTATCGTCTTTGTTTCATGTCATTTTAACGCTTACCGCATCTCTCGTTCTTACCGCTTCGATATTCCAATCGTAAATCTATCCATATCATGTCGGCACACATGACATCACTCCACGGGACGGAGGCAATATGGGTAAAACATGGTGGATACGCCGCTGGTACTTCCTATATATAAGTGTTTTAGCCGTATTTACGAACTTCCATGAAAGGATGCCATGTGGGGTTCGACGTTATTCAAGCCTCATAATTTCTTGGTTTCCCCCTTCACCACGTGGACCAAGGATACCGAAATCTATTTATATCTGTCAACACGCCTGACATCGCTCCACGAAACGGAGGCGATACGGCTAAAACATAGTGGATACGCCGCTAGTACTTCCTATACATAAGTGTTTTAGCCATATTACAAACCTTCGTGGAAAGGTGCCATACGGGGTTTGACACTATATAAACTATTTGATACCTTTAAAATTAATTTTACCATTATGTTTTGTAATTATATGGAAAAAATTTCTAAATATTTTGAATTTTTACAAAAATCTTTTAGGCAAATAAAACCCTTCTCACAATGGGGAATCGACCGCCTAGCACCACGTTGTGAGAACATTTTCATAAATCGAATTTCTTTAAAAAGCCTTTATGGTGGTTAACAATTTTTCAAAAAAACTTAAAAACATTTTCTTGATCGCCAGCTCGTGAATTATCAACCACGAGTCAATTAATTCGTTTTACTCATCGACCCTTTACACTTTCGAGGCGCTCTCACTCGCCAGTCCTCGATCGACCGCTTGTTCATCCTCGGCTTACGCTAAACACCCTACCGCTACCTACCGTTATCTATTCGCGTCAGTTCTCAAGTCTCCCTTTCGAATAAAATTTCGATACGGAATTTCCTAAAGTAGGGAGACTGTAACAACCCGCTTCCTTGCAAGCTCGTCACTCTCGTTACGCCTAGCACCGGAGATTCATATCATAATGTAACCTAAATCTCTTATATCGCATATTTTTCGCATCACATCACACATCACAACGCTTACACTCATATCGCACTCGCTAAACACTACAAACATTGTGTGAAGTTCCAAGGCTATCTACTCGCTTAAAATGCAACGCGACTCTCAAAAGACTTAGGAACAAAGCCGCATGCTACCTCGCTTATCTTATCAATCTTAACTTAATCTAATTGATTAATACGCTTAACGCTTGGCTAATACGCTTAATATATCTATATAATACGAACCGAATCTCCAAACAAACTCTTAACGCGAAATAATCGAACAAAACTTGGCCAATAGGTCAAGTTCGGCCGAACTTGTACATCAAAGTTCGCCCGAACTTGTCCAGGCTTCCTTAAATCCTCAAAAACCACAAGTCCGCCCGAACTTGTCTTAAAACCGTGGAAACCAACAAGTTTCGCTAACACGAACTTGATGTCTCCAGCCTATCTTTCATCCTTCACCTATAAATACTCAGCTCCATTCTTCATTTTCACTTGCTGCAAGTTCGCCCGGAGCTCCCCAAAACTGAAACCCTTTGTTTTCTAAGTAAGATTCAACCCGTTTTCAAGCTACAACAACATTTACAACGATTTTGCACAAGGTTTCTAACTTTGATTTCATCAAAACTCTTCTGTTTATGAAATTCTTCATCTTTTATGCAAAACTTCTGTTTTTCACTTAGATCTATGCTTAGATCTTAGTAAAAGCTTTCAAACATTGATTTTTACACAATATTCAGACTAAATGATGTATGTTTCGTTCACTTTGAATTGGAACAAGGCGTTGTCAAGCTAGATCTCAGATCCGGAAGCACAAGGACGAAATCGTCACTTTGCACAAACTGGACTAAACCGTTTGAACCTTCAAGTTCGCCCGGATTAGTCCAAGTTTCTGTAAAATGACTAAAACTCGCTCCAAAAGACCTCTTCAGCCTTGGTTTTGCTCAGTAGTCTAAGGTTGGAGGGATGGACACTCGATTTCCTCACAAACGATGCGAAAACGCACGATTTGGATGTCAAAACAGTCAAGTTCGCTCGGAAAGCATAAAGTTCGCCCGAACTTGTCACCAGATTGGTAACCAAGTTCGCCCGAACTTGATCAAAACTTCATCAAATTCACACAAGTTCGCCCGAACTTGTATCACCCTTCATCAACAGGACAAGTTGCCCGAACTTGTCTAGTTTCTCAGGAAACATGACAAGTTCGCCCGAACTTGTACCTGCAGTAAGTATAATTATGTCAAGTTCGCCCGAACTTGTTTACTGTTCTCTCAACCGTTAACCATTTCAACAATTCAGAAGACTGATGCACTTTTGTTCGCTTACAGGCTGATCCGGCGCTCTCCTCAACTCATTCCAGATCTCTCATCTCTCCTGAAACGCACCGACTGTGAGTATACTTGACCCATTTTCGCTTTAATGCACTTTTTGGGTGTAACATACGTTTATAGCAAAACACTACGAAACACGCTAAACTGATTTATCCCACGCGAATATCTGTTTTACATATTTATACGTGATGCTGAACCAGTAAACTAGGAACATTTTCGTTGACTCCACCCTAGCTAGTATGGTACTATAGTTTAGCTAACACCCGACGGGGTCTAGTTAGAAGTCCACATCGCACGTCGCAGCCTTGTCGAGAGCTTAACATGTGAAATTTGTCTTGTGAGTTTATATGTTATGTGTTTCATGTTTATGTATGTGGAAATTCGTGACACCGTTTTATCTATTATGCTATTATATCAAAACCTGTATGCTCGCCAATACATTTTCGTATTGACAATTATTTTAACGTATGTTGCAGGTTATTGAGTTCTACTTGCTGCAAACTGGACGTAGGATTTATCTTTAGAAACGCATGTAATAGAATCTAGGGAAGACCGAATTATGTTTGTTTGTGAGATGTTTGGATATTTGTATTAATTGTTTATGGATTATATGTTGGTTAGTATGGGATAACGAATGTTTAAATATTGTCGCGTAAATAATTGTTATGGATTCTCTCGAGCAATCTGATTCGCCTAGTGTCGCGCCCCGATGATTCTGCCATCAATTGGGGTGTGACACTTTTCAATCCGCTCTCGGTACTATGCTTAATCTTAGTACCGCTTTTCATCCTCAAACCGACGGCCAGACTGAGCGCATGATCCGCACCCTCGAAGACATGCTTCTTGCGTGCATCATAGATTTTGGTGTAATTAGGATGCGCATTTACCTTTAATAGAATTCTCGTACAATATTAGTTATCATACTAGTATTCAAATGGCTCCTTTTGAGGCACTGTATGGAAGAAAATGTCGATCGCCTATCGCATGGCACGAGATCGGAGAAGCACAAATTACCGGTCCCGAGTTAATTCAAGAAACGACAGACAAAATCCTCCAAATCAGAGACAATCTCTTTTAAGCTCGGAGTCGCCAAAAGAGTTATGCTGTTAAACGGGGCAAGCCTGTACAATTCGAAGTGGGAGATCACGTTCTCTTAAAGGTTGCACCTTGGAAAGGAGTGATCCGTTTCGGGAAGAAAGGGAAACTAGCGCCACGATACGTGGGTCCCTTTAAGATTCTGGAAAGAATTGGCAAAGTGGCCTATCGACTCGAACTACCGGTAGAACTTAACAACGGACATCCGACTTTCCACGTCTCAAACCTCAAGAAATGCCTAACCGAAGAAAATCTTCATGTTCCACTCAAAGATTTGCAAATAAACGAGACTCTTCACTTCGTGGAAAAGCCAGTAGAAATCATGGACCGAGAGACCAAGAAACTTTGACGCTCTCGCATTCCTATTGTGAAAGTCCGATGGGAAGGCAAACGCGGTGCCGAGTTCACTTGGGAACTGGAAAGTGATATGAAAGCTAAATATCCACATCTCTTTGTTACGGCCACTATTAAATTTCGGGACAAAATTTCCTAAAGTAAGGGAGACTGTAACAACTCGTAAATTCGTGTTATCTTTTTTCCGTCAATTTCTTTTGTACTCTTTATTGTAATCCGAGATTTGATTAATGGAACGGTTTATGTTTGTTAATTACTTTTTGTCACAACTATATCGCATCTAAACGCTTACTAAACCCAACTCAACGCAATCACGAGTAACTATGTTACTTTAAGAGCCGAGTTGTTATTAATTAATAAACACTTGTGCCATCGACATCGCTTATCACATCACATCGCAACGCAGTTGATTATGTTACTTTATGTTATTATGTGTGAGGTGTGTTTTTATGATTTATGTTATACTCGTTATCGCAACGCTCTCACTCGAACGAATCGCTCAATCGCATTATCTTATCATTTAAAACGCTTAATATAACTATCTAATACGAACCGAATCGCCAAACGAACGTTTAACGCGAAAAATAACGAACAAAACCTATCCAATAGGCCAAGTTCAGCCAAACTTGGGCAACCCAAGTTCGCCCGAACTTGCTCAGGCTATCAAATCACCAAAATAGACCTAAGTTCGCTCGAACTTACACCTTTCAAGCAGAACTGGCCAAGTTCGCCCGACTTGTGCCAAGTTCGCTTGAAATGGTGTCAAATTCGGTCGAACTTGATCTTATTCAGCCCATTCTCTCTTCACCTATAAATACCCAGCACCTCCATTCGGGCACTCCTTCCTGCAAGTTCGCTCGAAACCTCCTGAAACTGAAAATCCTTGATTTCCAAGTAAGAATCAACCTGTTTTCATGCAAACAACAACGTTTTACAACGATTTTGCACAAGGTTTTACCTTCGATTTCATCAAAACCATTCTGTTTACGAAAATCTTCATCTTTTTCTACAAAACTTCTCTTTTTCACTTAGATCTAAGTAAAACCTTTTTAACATATATTTTTACACAAAAATACGGACAAATGACGTATCTTTCGTTCACTATGAAGTGGAATGAGGCTTTGTCAAGCAAGATCTCAGATCCAGAAGCACAGGGACGATGTCGTCACAGCACAAACTGGACTAACCCGTACGAACCATCAAGTTCGTCCGGATTAGTCCGAGTTTCTGTAAAATGGCTAAAACTCGCTCCAAAAGACCTCTCCAGCCTAGGTTTTGCTCAGTAGCTTAAGGTTGGAGGGATGGACACTCGATTTCCTCATCAAATGATGCGAAAACGCACGATTTGGTGACCAAAAAGATCAAGTTCGCTCCAAATTGATCAAGTTCGCTCGAAGTTGTCACATATTTGTGACCAACTTCGGCCGAACTTGTCAAATTCCAAGAAATTCAACCAAGTCCGCTCGAACTTGCATGGTTTCCAAGGAAACCAAACAAGTTCACCCAAACTTGTATCAACCTCAGTAAAATAAGGCAAGTTCGCCCGAACTTGTACTTCCGGTAAGACAAAACAGTCAAGTTCGCCCGAACTTGTACCAAATCCAAGAGATTTGGTACAACTTCGCCCGAACTTGTCCTCTGCTCCTTAACGTTTCGACCGTTTCAGCAATTCGGAAGACTGATGCACTTCTATTCGCTTACAGGCTGATCCGACGCTCCCTCAATCAACATCAGATCCCGTCTCTCTCTCTAAATGCACCAACTGTGAGTATACTTGAACCCTTTTACGCTTAAACGCACTTTTGGGTGTCACATATGTTCGTATATCAAAACACATCACACAACTCAACGGTTACTCGCAACCCGCTGATATATGACTATACGTGAAATCTGCTGAATTGTATGTGTTACTTGATTGCTAGTACGCCACCCTTAACATGAAAGCTTGCTAGAGGTTGACCCGCCACCCGGAGGCCTGGGATTGTTAAGGACGTGGACACTTGTTCGCGTGCCTCGCACTCGCGGTTTGCTGGTTTACTTGAATCTAAGTAGTTACATAGTTCACATCTCTTACGTATGTCATGCAGTGTATGCTAAACGCTTTTATATCTATTATGTACGCAAACCAATATGCTCACCTTTACTTAATTGTATTGACGTTTTATTTTAACATATGTGGCAGGTTGATGATATCGCTGAATGGATTAGGACTATCTTTTAGAAACTCATGTATTAAAATCTAGGGATGATCGGATTTGATGTGTTTTAAGAGATATTATGTTTTGTAAGGATTAATGTGAAATATTGGTTGATTGTATGGGAAGTTGACTATTTTAAATATTGTCATATTAGTTGTTATGGAATTTCTCTTGAGACAATCTGATTCGCCTAGTGTCGCACCCGATGTTTCCGCCATCGGTTGGGGTGTGATAGTTTCAAGTTTAGAGCCATTTTGAAAATGAAACCCTTTTAATGAATCCTATGAACGGATAAATCTTTTAGATTTGTGAGAAAGTGGAAATCTTTAAGAAAATATGTGAATAGATGCTCTTTTTTTGTTGTTTGCAAAGAGTGAAGTTTGTGATTTCTGATTTCATCGCACTGGTAAGTGTAAACTCTATTTGGCAAGGGTTTTTATATGGGTTTCATAACAATCGTGATTACTTGGCCAACGATTACTTTTTGAGTGACGTGGAAATCGTTTATTTGTTGAGGCAAAGCTCTGTTTAATATGGGTTAGATCCCACTAAGGAAACCCTTTGATGAAGAAATGAAAGGTTTGTTTTGAGGCCTCTATTGATCACAAACAGATGTTTGGATCTATAAAACAGCGGTTGGTACATTTGTTTGACTTTTGGTCAACAAATGAATGAAAACCCAATTTTGAAACCTCTGTTAGGTTAAAAACATAATTTTGAAAAGAAATAGTGACTGGTTTTGAAAAACAAGGGCTATGTTTGACTTTTGTAGTCAAACAGTGGGTAGTGAATCAGTGGTTCTTTGTTGCAAACAGTGGTTAACAAAAGTTAAACAAAGTTTTATACCACTGAAACAAATGTTTTACTCCTTTGAACAAAGTTTTTGTTTTTGATGATTTTTAACAATCTTTTCATGATTTTAAACTTAACTCTTTTGATTTTTCAAAACAACATTTTTAATGTTTTTATTTAAGAAGACTGAAATTTTCTTTTAGTTTCAATTTAGCACCCCAATCCTGAAGATCAAATTTTCAGGGAACACGATGTGTCTAGTGCTTTTGTGAAATTTTCTTTTAATGTTTTTATTTAAGTAGATGTGTCTAGTGCTTTTGTGAACACATCTGCTAATTGATCTTCAATGGGAACACGATGAAGTGAGATAAGTCCCTTTTCGTAACAATCTCTTACAAAGTGATGACGAATGTCAATGTGTTTTATTTTTTAATGTGACACTGGGTTCTTGATAATGTTTGGAGCTGTTTGACTGTCCAGTTTTAGTGGTGTCTTTAGAGCAGTTATACCAAAATCAAGCAATTGATTTTGAAGTCATAGGAGTTGTATAGTGCAACTTGCAGCAACTATGTACTTTGCTTATGTTGTGGAATTAGATACTGTTGTTTTCTTTTTGCTTTGCCATGAGACCAAGGCATTACCTAGGAACTGGCAACCTCCTGATGTGGACTTCCTTGTTGTGTGGAAACCAGCAAAATCACTATCTAAATAACCTGAAAGCTCAGTATTTCCATTATATGGATACAAGTACCAAGTGTAAGAGCACCTTTGAGGTATATGCATATCCTTTCAACTGCTACTAAATTTGACTTGCTAGGGGATGCTTGATATCTTGCATAGAGATAAGTTGCAAACATGATATCAGACCTTGATGCAGTTAAGTACATCAAGGACCCAATCATACATCTGTAAAGTGTCTGATCTATCAAATCATCTTTCTCATCAGATATGTATGGTTTGCTTGTACTCATGGGAGTGCCACATGGTTTACAGTCATTCATATCAATTTTTAAGAGTGTTTTAAAATATTGGTTGTTTTAACATATTAGTTTTGATGAATATGAGTTTCATTTTCAAGTTGTTTTACTTGAAGGCTAAGAAAACATTGTAACGCTCCCATGGCACTCATTTCAAATTGAGCTGTCACTAATTTTCTGAATTCTTCACAAATTTATCACATGTGGAACTAAAAATGATATCATCCACATAGATTTGTACCGTTAACAAACCTTTCCCTTTCCTTTTTAGAAATAGAGTTTTATCAATTTTACCTCTTTGAATTCATTGGATAAGAGAAAAGTGGATAAATTATCATACGAGCTTCTTGGTGCTTGTTTTAGTCCATACAAAGATTTGTTTAGCTTGTAGAAAAAATCATGATGGAATTTATCTTCAAATCCTGGTGGTTGACACACATAGACCTCTTCTTGGATTTTTCCATAGAGAAAAGCACACTTTATATCCATCTGATACACCTTTATGTTATGGTTGACAACAAAGTCCAAGAAAAGTCTTATTGCCTCCAACCTTGCTACAGGAGCAAAGGTTTTATCATAATCTATTCCTTCTTCTTGTCTGTAACCTTGAGCCACAAGCTTGGCTTTGTTTTTTTTTATAACAATGCCCCTTTCATCACTTTTGTTTTTAAAGACACATTTTGTACCAGTTGGACATGTATCTTTAGGTAATGGAACAAGTTCCCACACTTGTTGTCTTTTAAACTGAAGGAGTTCTTCCTGCATGGCCTCTACCAGCTATTGTCTTTTAATGCTTCTTGGTATTTGACAGGTTGGATTAGTGATAAAAAGCGAGCAAATAGACAAGCATTTGAGGTTTGGCTTCTTGTGAGAAATCATGCATTGATATCTCCTAGAACTTGTTCTGGTGGATGAGATCTGAGGTACAAAGTGTTCCCGGTGTATAGAATAATGGAATTTTGTGGTGAGGGGCATAATTGGGAATTTTCTGGTGAAACCTCCGTTGCCATTGTGTTATGGTCAACAATGGTTTGGAATGGTGGTGGTGGAACTGGTCCAAGTGAGAATTTTTTGTGGAGGATAGATCAGTGGTTTGACCACATGCATAATCAGTGGTTTGGGGTTGACTTTGGTCAACAATTAGTGGTTTGGAGTTGACTTTGACCACATGCAGATGAACTTTGTGGATCAGAGATGACTTCGTATTGAGCTGGCATCTCAATGTCAGATCTGTAATCCTGTTGTGCTGCATTTGTTTTACCAGCATCAACAACCACTTTTGCGGTAACTTCTTCAAATTTGAATTTATCAAGATCAAAAAAGATCTGCTGGATTTTTAGGGATTCTGAAAGAAGAAAGTTCATTAAACTTTACATTCAAAATTTTTTCTATAGTCATGGTCCTTGTGTTAAACACTTTGTAGGCCTTGGTTGTAGAAAAATATACCATTAAATATCCACAAATCAGCTTTGGCTACAAATTTTGAGATTGAATCTTTGAGATTCAAAATGAAGCATTGACAACCAAAGGTTCCGAAAATGAGATTAGTGGTATGATTTTGAACAAAATTTCATATGCAGTTTTTTTATGCCTAGGATTAACTAAACTCTATTTTCGACATAGCATGCAGTATTCACAGCCACTGCCGAAACGACAATGGCAGGCCAGAATCTGCAAGCATAGTTATAACTGACTCATTAGGGTTCTGTTGTTTTTTCAACAACCCCATTTTGTGCAGGTGTTCTTGGAATATTGAATTGTA
This sequence comes from Scalesia atractyloides, assembly GCA_947069175.1. Lineage (NCBI taxonomy): Eukaryota > Viridiplantae > Streptophyta > Magnoliopsida > Asterales > Asteraceae > Scalesia > Scalesia atractyloides. The sequence goes on from CAMTDV010000021.1 coordinate 34,306,843, forward strand.
TCATTATTCCTTTTGATATGCATTTTTCATCAATCTCTTGGTTTTTGAATTTTGTCTCATTTTCACTCCTGAGAATCTTCACAGGCAAATCATATTGTTTTTCAACTTTTATGATAAATTCTTTTAGAATACATGCAGTCTCATCTTTGGAGTGTAAAAAGTAGGTCCATGTAAACCTAAAAAAGCATCAATTATTACCAAACAATATCTCTTTTTCTTAATCTCATGATTTTTACTGGGCCAAACAAATCCATATGCAACATTTGTAAGCATTGGGTTGTTTTGGACTCTTCAATAGATTTATATGATGCTTTGTATTGTTTACCTTTTAGGCAAGAAACACAAAGTTCATCACACTTGAATTGTTTGATTGCTAGACCTCTGAGAAGATTTTCTTTTGTCAGAGTGTTAATTAGTTTCAAATTAATATGTCCCAACCTTCTATGCCATAACTCTGTTTCTTTGTTGAGGCAAAGAGAATAGGCATGTGTTTGCTTTGGGGTTATCTTTTAACATGTTCACTACATAAACATTGCCACTTCTGTGAGCAACAAGTTGTGTAGCGCTTTCAGCTATAATTTTATCAATCTTTATAACTACGTCAGGTCCAACAATTCTACAGGGTTTCTTAGTAAAAAAATGAGCCATAGCCTTTGTCACTAATTTGTGAGACACTGAGTAGATTGAATTTTAAATTGTCAAATTTTAGCCTACCAGCCTAGACAATTCCTGACCCCAATACCTTCCCTTTTGAATTATTTCAAAGGATATATCACCTCATCCATGTGCATGGAAGTTTCATAGTAGAGCTTTGCATCCAATCATGTGCCTAGATCCTCCACTATCTACATACCATAAATTATCTAGGTGGAAGCACATGTGTGTGACCTTGAAAGGTTCTCATTGCATCCGATAAAGTAACATTCTATATAATATAAAATAAACCACAATGTCATTGTCATATATTGTTTCAAATCACGACACAAGAGTTAAAAGTATTGTTACAAACATGTCCAAATGTAATGAGTTTACAAAATGAATTTTTAACAAAATAGAGTTTGAATATCAAGGCTTTGGCACCTATATATCTGAACGAAGGCGGTATATAGAAGGCAAACCCTCCAAAATGTGGCATCGTTCTCGGTTCCTTGGTTCTTGTTTTTCGACCTTGCAAAGCTTACTTTCCTGAAATATATGTTAAGTAAAAAGTCAACAATAATGTTGGTGAATTCATGTGTTTTGTTATTGTAGCAAATGACTCTTGAAAACATTTGTTAAGCCTTGTCTTGAAAACCGGTATGCATAACGTCTATGAAATTCGTTGATCAATCAATGTGTAGCAGATACATTAATATATGTGCCGACATAAGTAAGCAACCAAACCTAGACAATGGCAGTCCTTCCGGCCACTAAGTCCATAGTGTGTCACGGCTATTGGGACCACAAAAGCACTCCATCAGAGTCTCACGAACCAGGAGTGGAGCTCGCCAAGACTCAATAGTTCTACACCTTTTATCCCTCGGTCTGTATGTGTTTTAGTTGGCTACTCTTGTGTTTTTCTACTTATGTGCACATGATCTCTGATGATTTCATTCCCTAGCTTTCATACCATTTTGTAACATGTATCTCCCCTAATTTTGGAAACAAAATATATTTAAAAGATGGGACCTGAACTCACATGGGACCTGAACTCACATGGGACCTGAACTCACAGTTTGCATCCGCGCATGCTAGCAATCACTTTTGTATCCCCATTTGTATCCGACCTACAATTGTCCTAATTTCATTAAGGCACTTCGGTCTAATTGTTTGATCATGTACAAATGCTTCGTCATGAACCTTGTTAAGACTTGACCTTGTTTTGTTTGTTTGAAACCCTTGTTTGTTTAGAATCATTGGTAGTAGATTGTCCATATGTTTATTGTATAATGTATCTACACACATTTGTGTTCTTTGTTCGTGTATGAATAGGGCCTAGCCCCTTGTATGTCTTCGTGGATTGTTTCGTTGATGTGTGTGTATATGTATATTATCTCTTAGGATATATATATATATATATATATATATATATATATATTCTTGTTTCATGTATTCTTTGATTATGTTTAAGTGTGCGTGCGTGTGTATATAATAGTGTTCTAGAGTGAATACTAGTGTATTTGTGAACTGAATGAACAATCTTGACCATTGATTTACACTTGTGTACTGATAATCAAGGGCTAGGATTAGTTCACTAGTGTTCACAATCAAAGAGGATATTGACAAATGAACATAACAAATAATTATATAAATAATAAAGTATTAAATTTAATCAAGTAATAGATAAATTAAGTAAGATGCAATAAATGTAGTCAAATAATCTATAACATCAAGTGAAACTAAAAGCACAAAACTAATCACAATTATTGAACCAAAATAATATAAGGTAAATTAGCATTAAAAAAAACTCAAAAAAAAAAAATCAAAATATCAAGTCTAATCTCCTACTTGTGCATTGAACTAATAGAGTACCGTCTTGTCTTATCCTTTTTACTGTAGGAAGGAAAAGAAACATCAATTGAAATATTAGTATTAGTATTTTAATAATTTAACCTGAATAAATTTACTGTAGAAAGGAAAAGAAATAAATATCAATTGAAATATTAGTATTTCAATAATTTAATCTGAATAAAATAAAGCAGTAACATAAAAATAAGTGGGCCATCTAATTTTATTCTCATCTTCTTTTTCACATCTCACACTAGTTGCAGCAGATCTTCGTTTGCCGTTCAGAAAAAAACTCATATGGTAAGTTTGAAGCTTGAAATGAAGTCGAATATTTAACGGTGCCCGAGCAGACTCTGGCTTGGGGCATAGATACGCCCCTGCCCCTGCTTACCTCTATCCTGAGGGATAGAAAGACTGCTTCCCGTGAGACCCCCGGATCTAAAGAACAAAATATATGAGTCATAAAAGCATACATATATAGCAGAAAAAACATTGAGTTTAAAATAGCAACTATCGTATTTTTGTCTAAACAGATAGACTCATATGCATTACATCTACTATAAGTAGAAAAATAATCAAAAGAATGAGGTCAGATAAATCAAACAGATAATACAATGAACTAAATAGCATATCCTGCTACACTTAATATGTCATCAAATAATCTCTAAAACTCACAATTATCACAATGGAATAACAAATCCGAAACTAAATTATAAAACACGAGTATGAAGACTACCAATGTTTAAAACGTCTATTTCTCATTTGTTTCCTCGGCTAAACTGAACTTTGTTTGGGTACACCTATACTCAAGAAAGCCTGAGAAACTACCATACCAGATGAGATAATTAAATGTCCATTTAGCGACTGATCTTGAATGGTTTCGCGAAAAAAAAGGTTAATGATACCCCCTTCCTCTCCCACGTCCACGTCTCCCCCACCCCCTACCTTGGCCGCCGCCGCGACCTCTGCCGCCATGTGAAATACCCTCAAATGCCCTATGCACTAGCTGATTGCCGCCTCCACCACGCCCTCGTTTGTTCGCATAGTTGCCTGAACCATTTGTAGTGCTACCTGCCCGTTTCACTCTGTTTTGAAAAAGAAAAAAAAAATATTTGTGATGAGCTGATGATAATGGCAAAAAGGTAATTTTAGTAATAAGAACTTCCGACAAAGGAAATCATACCCGGTGGCATTAACTAACGGGGCTACGGTCTTGACAGCTTCTTTCCAGGATAAATTAACATTTTTATCTCCAATAAATGAAGGTGACTTCAAATGTAGCGGCTGGGTTGATAAAAAAATAATGTAAAATAATAAAAAATACAATAAATAATATGCAAATACGGGTTAGAATTCGACTTTACCTGTGTCATTGCCAAAATGTTATTGCATGTTCTCAAACCCGTCGTGGCATTCTGCTTTTGGGTTTTCTGCAAATAAAGGCAATAATTAAAAATATATATAATAATAAAAAAGTGATAATATATGAGTTTGAGTATGAATTTACAATAGTAGCCTTTTCCTCATCAGATATTGCAGTTGCCATTGTTTTATTCTTCTGAGCCATTCCCTGAGTTAATTTCTTCATGGTAGCTTTAGCTAGTTCTTCAACACACTTCAACCTGCATGATTATCGTCACAAAGAAATCAACTGACAGTTGAGTATTTTGACTATTACCATCACATCCCGTGAAATATTGGAAAAAAAATATTACCTTTCATTGAAATCTTTGTAGAATTCTGTAAAGTCCTCACCGAGCCTGTCTGACGGCTGGCCCGTCACTATCTTATAACCACATAAGCTATTTGTGGCATTTGGAGCCTGTCACGTAAGATTGTTGATTGAAAAAATAAATAAATGGAACTAAATGGTGAAACTGTAATAATAAAAATCTTTCACTCACCTTGTGAGCTAAATGGTGAAATGTGTACAGTAGGCATTCAACATATGTGAAGTTCATCTCTTCTCCGGTTTTCCTTGCAGGCATGTACTTCTGATTGGTTAAGAACAAATATAAATCAACCGAAACAAATAAAGAGCCCAAAAGGCACATGTTTGCAGAAGTCTAAAAGTCCCAAAATTGATAGTTAAACTGATACATGACGTTATTGATAGTTTGATACAAAAACAAATTGCCTAAAAAGACGATCATAGGTTTCATCAAATTACTATTTAAGGTATCATAGTATTTTCCAACATTTAAAAAGGACCATACTTTCAAATAACTTTAATCTGCAGGGTATTCGAACAACAGAAGAACCTTAAATGATATATTAATGTGAATCTTTTATAAGAGAATGAGTAAGATGTCATTTCGTCCCTGAGGTTTGGCCACGTTTACGACTTTCGTCCAAAGGTTTGTTTTTCCGCATTTGGATCCAAAAGGTTTGAAATCTTGCCATTTAATCCAACTCGTTAACTCCCTCCATTTTTCTGCGTAAAGTCACGGGTATTTTCGTTCTTTTAGACATTTTTTTGTGATGATTAAAGGGTTTGAGTGCGAAGAAAGTCAACAAATGTGGATCTTTATATCTTGTAGTGTTTTTTGTTTTAATAAAGATCTCTAAAAAGACGAAAATGCCGGACTTAACGGAGAAAAATGGATGGAGTTGGATGAAAATGGCAAGATTTCAAATCTTTTGGGTCCAGATGCGGAAAAATAAACCTTTGGACGAAAGTCGTAAAAGTGGCCAAACCTCAGGGACGAAAATGGCATTTTACTCTAATAGAATATATATATATACCTTCAGCAGTTGAACAACAGAAGGAAGAATATTGCGTGAATCCTGTGGTGTTGCGTAAGGAGAACATTCAGCAAGGTTTTTAAGCAGGTCAACTTTCCGTTCTTCAGGAAGCTACATATGAATTAATTAAAGGGAGCCACATATTATACACGAGTTGTTATTTGTTAACTGTAATTCCTCTGTATTATAATATTTCAGTTTTGCTACAAGGTTGCTATTATTTCATTAAATGGTATACTGTACCTTATCAAAAATAGGAATGATGTTCTTGTTTAGATAGTTAATGAACTTGCTACTTGAAGCACCCCTCTGCATATAATTTAAAGCTACAGTTATAAGAAAGTAACTTCGCTGGTATGACAGAAAAAATGCATAGGAATAACAAAAAGACATACTAAGAAAAACGGAAGAGCCATGTAGAGGCACGATATCAATCTATCGATATTGTCCCCATCTGAAACCTGCAACGTGAAGGTCATATAATCAGCAAACTATATAATCAACACTATTACAAAATAGACTAAAAGTATAGTTTGCTGATTATGTTAGTATCCTCACATCAAGTGGTGCATCTAGATCTGCTTGGCTTTCAATAATTTCAATAAGCTCCTGAACACGTTCAGAAGGAGCTTTATCTCCGAATATGTTCAAACTTTTTAAGAAATCCATAAACATTTTGAACTCTGCTCCAGTAACATCTTGCAAGCTCTGCAAAAAAATGGAATTAAGTACCCTTGCATGGTGATATAATCAACTAAAGACGTGCATTAACGTGACTTTAGGAGCATACTTTTTTTATTAAATCGGTGATATGCCTTTCCATTTGTTCTTGAGGCTTCAAAAGCTCAGACTTTATAGGAAACACCTGCAGTTTCATTTGAAAGCACGTCGTCTTAATTTATACAAATGATCAAAATTGTATTTATTACTTAAAAGATTGTTTTCTCACCTTGTCCCTGATAAAGATCAGGGTCCTCTCACGATTATCATCTGCAATTGGTTTATCATCTGCAATTGGTTCATCGACACTTTCAATGTGCTTGAATAAAGCTGTCAAGGAGGCTGCACGTGTATTTTAATTTATTAATATACAGTTATAGCGATAAATGAAGATAAAACTATGATGCTCAGATTATATAATTAATTAGTTAAGTATCATTAAAATACCTTTAACATCCTGTCTCAACAATGACAGAAGCGCTTTATGCACTGCATCACGTTCCACATTTTCTTCTGTAGATGTTAAAGTACTTAATGTCATATATAAAGAAAGAATAACATAAAAAGGATTCTTAGAAGCTAAGTCTTCTTGTTTGATCCCACTCCATAGAAATAAACATATATGTGTGTACGCGTGCGTGTCATATATCAGCTATTGAAAAGCAAACTTTAAAACAAAAAATATATATTTACCAGCTATGAGAAGTTGAGCAAGAATGTCAACAATCTTAGGAATATGTTCTGGTGTATCCTTGCAGAAAAGAGGAAGTCCGCGAATTGCTTGCACCCGTATCTTCATAAAAACGAATAGTCAAAAGTAGAAGAAACAATATGAACTTCAGCAGATATAGATTCAAATAGCAGCAGTTTGCCAGTTCCAATAACAATTCAACACAAGAACATTAAAGAGCTTCAAAAAATAAACAGAATACTTTATCAAATGCCTTTGCCACTTCTCTCATCTCTAATGAAGTAATAGTACAGTACTAATTCAATATTCTAAACAAAGAATTAAATATTCACATACTGTCAAAATGTCTACTCTACTATCAGGACACGCAATTAACAACATAAATCCTTTTCATAACCCTAACTGAGCACAGAGAATAAATCCATATGCAATCATACTTAGGGCTGTAAACGAACCAAACCAAACGGAGCCTTGTTCATGTCCATTCGTTTAGCATTAAACTTGTTCACGGACACATATCGAACGAAAATTCTTGTTCGTGTTGGTGCATTAAGATATTGAACTTGTCCACAAACACATACCATTTTAAAAAATGAAAAACAACATTCTTAATCCCAAACATTAGACATAATCACCTTTTTAAATGTTAAGCACTTGAAAGAATCATCATAAACATCATTATCCCAAAATAATGTTTCAAAGATCTAAGCTTCTAATGACCGAACATAAACAAAACAAATGACCATGAACCAACGTAAACGAGCATATTACCAAATGTTCACTAACACAGTTGAACCTAACGCAACCTTTGTCCGTGCTCGTTCATTTAAGTAATCAAACGTAATTCCTTGTTCAAGTTCGTTCATTTATTAAACAAACAAACGTAAACGAACTTCCCAGTTCCAGCCAAATGGTTCGCTGAACGTTCAGTTCATTTACAGCATACATAAATTAATGTAATGAACCTATAAATAAAAAATACTAACCCCTAGTTCTTCAGCTTAACACAAATACCCGATGAGCATCACGTTTTGTTTGTTCATTTATGTTCGTGAACGTTCGTTTATGTTTTTTTGTTAAATTGTGATGTATTAGACTTGTTCCTTTATGCTCGGTCATCTAAGTTCATTTGTGTTTATCATTATGTCCGTTTAAGTTTGTTTATGTTCGTGAACTATTCGTTTAGGTATAAAACGAACGAACACGGACATGTCCATTTTCTTAATGCACGAACGTATACGTTTGTATTCGGTTAAACTTAAACGAACGAACACGAACTGAGAGTACCAGAACACAAAATTAATAACAAGCATAAATCGTTTTTCAAACCCTAACATATCACTTAGAGTAAATCCAAACACATTCATTTAACTGCACAACTTAAATAGTAAAATTCATACAATAACAAACCTACAAATCAAAACACTAACCCCAAGCTCTTCAGCTTCACACAAATCAATATGAGCATCAACCGCAGTCCCCGATAATCCCGGAAAAAACTTGAAAAACCTAGGAATCAGCTGCGCAGCTAACTGTCTAGCTTTTATGTTCATACTGGTAGCCGATGCAATAATATTCTTGTAATCATCCTCGTTCTGCAAAAAAGTTAAAAACAATAACCTAATTTCACATATTTGACGCTAAGAGTCAAAGTAAACCCTAGAAAAAATGAAGAAGTGGTGACCTGAGATTTGTCTTTAGCTTCGTTGAGGCGTTCTCCGTACTCGTAGAGCTTTTCGATGTTTTTGGCGTCGCCGGAAGCGTCGGCCATTGGTTGTTGTGGTGGTAGTAGCCGGTGGTGATCGGAGTGTGGGAAGAAGAGATGAGTGTGTTTGGGAGAGCGGCTTGAGGTTGGAAGTTAGAATATGAAAAGAGAGTGAATATAAAGGGTTGTGTCTGCATTAATGGAAGTTGGAGGGGCGGATGTGTAACATGGGTCGAAACATATGGGGCATGATTTTTTACTTTTTTTTATTTAGAATCGCTGCAACGGCGGTTGCGTTACAGACGTTCTGTTTATTTTTTAAGAGGTAAAATGTCTGCAATCTGTGGACCACATCTGTAGAAAAAGAGGTTGACCAAATCTTTGCAGTCTACAAGAAAATGATTGTTTGTTTTTTTTAACGTGTGTAGACTTTTAAAATAAACTGTTGGTGGTGTACGGACGGTGGTGGCGGTATTGGACGGTGGTGGTGGGGGTGGGTGGTAGACGTGGACGGTGGACGGTGGTGGTAGTGGTAGACAGTGGTGGGTGGTGGTCGGTGGTGGTGATGGTGATGGTGATGGACAGTGGTGGGTGGTAGATAGTCCATGGGGGTGGACGGTGATGGTGTTTAACCCTCTACAAAACTTAGAAGATCTTAGAAGTGGCTGGGGCCAAATCTGCACCAGGAAGAACTCGCGCAGACGTTTTTTTAATAAAATGTCTTAAAAAAACAAACAGCCTGGAGATGACAATGTCTGCACGGTGCAGACAGAAGAGCCTGCGTAGATCTTTTTTTTTTAACAAACACCACCGTAGTGAACGCATAACATTTAAAACTTAAGCGTATTGTTAAGGATGGTTACATACTATTACTTTCGAATACATAAGACTTTGATACAAAAATTTTCAACCTAAAAGAAAAGCCGATTACAGCCATAAGGACAACACTTTTACAATAATAAGTAAGCCAGCCAATTTTTTTAGTAATACAAAAGGATAACACTTTTACAATTATAAGCAAACCAACCGAATTTTTTTTGTAACACAAAAATGTTTCTTTCGAATACATAACAATTTGATAACTAGCTCTGAAACATCTTCTAACATTTCATAAAAAAATTCAACCTAAAAGAAAAGCCAATTACAACATAAGGACTATATTTTTACAAAAATAAGCAAACCGACCGAATTTTCATGTAATACAAAAATATTACTTCCGAATACAACATACTTTGATAGCTCTGAAATGTCTTTCTTCGACTTCCACTTAAAGTTGGAAAATGTGAATCTTGTCTTGGGTTAATGATGTTATCGTACTTTCACATGACTCTACATTGTGGGTCAGTGATGCTATCGCATTTTCTTGCATCTATACATATTGGCCTGTATTACTGGCAGTTATGTAATCTGCGCCGATTCCAATATATCATCCATCACATGTTTGTGAGATGAATCGTATACTAAGTTTCATACAACTTTAAAAGCAAACGTAAAACAACAACCTCGACACAATTTAAGCAGCCACATTAAAAAAAAGGAATAAGAAGAAGATTAACCTTATGAACCATTAGGGAGTCTTTCCAAGCCTTAGTAGATCAGAAGCATTGATCATCGAAATTATGGTATCGGGTTGTTCAGCTACAACGCGAACATTAGAATTCTCATAAGCCTTTTTTTGTGCGTGATGAAATATCTTTGAAACCACATATTCACCGGCCTTTTCATCCATATTGGTTCCTAAATGATACTGATGCATTCATTTTGAAAATTTTGATAACCCAACTGTAATTTCATAAAAAAAACCAGCCTCATATCTGAAGGTTGTCTTAGAATTGTGTGTGTCTATTGACCAACAAAGATAATAATGATTTAACCGTTAAAGTAACTAACGACACGTAACGAATAAAACGATAAGAAGTACGCTTACTATAATGTGATCAACTCTGGCACATGCATCCACGATGGACGTTTGAATCTGAAATATGCACTCAAGTTGGCAAGCAATAACGATATAGGGTGTAACACCTTATTGTGTAAAAGGCAAAAAAAAGTATAGGTTACACATCCATATAAGTCCAACAAAAGCAATAGGCTTATCAACCATTTAAAGTAAAGAGCGTAACTAAGAATGCAGAATATTAAACAGGACGACAAAATTAAACACACAAAACACATAAACTAATGCTATGAAACATATTACAACTATATGTAGCAGCACGTTGGCAATGCCTCTTGAAGTACTTGGCAATGTATCTATCCATTGTGTTAGCGTCAAATTTAGCATTGAATATCCTGTAAAAAAAATTTAACTAAGAAAATGCATGTTTAAAGCATTAATCTAACATAAGCCCTCACAAACCCAAGTGATCGAAACCAACATAGAAATCAAGTAGATAGTAAAGCAAGGTAAACCCAAAAACATAACAGAAAGACACTAACGTTTATTGAAAGAATAGACAAAGTACGTAAGCCACTTAACTTAACAAAACCCTGAAGCCTACAATAATGCTAACATAACAAATAAGGTAAATGTCTAATATGAGGTTGTAATTACCATCATCGACCAAAAAAACAAAATTACTTATTTGTTATGTTAGCAAAAAAAAGTACTTACAAACATCCACTTACAATACCAAACCAAGTAGTCTCGTACAACAACTATACGACCGTTATGGCAACAACCGTAAAACATAAACTAACCAAACCAAAAGAAACGAATATGTAAAACCGATACAGCAACTATACGAAACAACAAAGGATGCCAAACAACACACAAAACTCACCCACCGAATAACCAACAACTCACGGATTCTAAGCAGCCATCGTTTCAGCAAATCATCACATACCCAATGAAAAGAAGGTAAATTGTCTCGAAAAACTAAAAAGCGACCCTCACCGATCGAATACACTTCAATACACATCCTTACAAAAACAATCTCATAAGTATACCACCATATACCTACACGCAAACTTAAAACGGATTCGAACAACGAAATAGTCATCCGCATAGACCGATTACACATTAACACAAAAAGACCCAACAAAATACGCCTGAACAAAGCGTCATAGAACCAACCGAACAATCTTAACAGTCTCTGCAAACTAAACACTAATCATCAACATCAAAACAACATAAAAAACACAAAATCCAACAGATTTTGAACACATGCAACTATGTGATCGCACGTTAAAACACATTAAACCCAAGAAAACATCACCAAAGGCAACATCAGAGGCGAACTGTCAAAAGCAATTGATAAGCATCATAGAACTAATCGAATAATCTAAATAGTATCTATAAACTAAACAGTAGTCATCATTGTCAAAGCAACATCAATTATTTTATCGCATGTTAAAACATATAAAACCCAACAAAACATCACCAAACTCAACATCAGACACAAAGCGTCAAAGGCACTTGATAAACCCAAAACATCAACCGACTGTATAAAAACCTAAAATACATCTACCTTACAGACAAAGTTAACACTAACCATACCCTCACACAAAGCCTGTAGTAACATCAGTAAAAAAACAAACCCAACAAACCAAAAGTCATAAAGACTTGAACCCAAAATCACAGACATCAAACAACATACGTCAACGCAGGAAGCAAACACTCAGCGGCGTTGGCTGGAAAATGCAAGTAAGTAACACAAAAGGCCAGAAAAAACCGTATAAACAGTAACAACCAAACAGAAAGGCGGTGGAACAACACACGTAAACAGACAAAGAAAGTGCTTACCTAAAGTAGCCAAAAAGTCATAGGAGAAACAAACAAAGAGTCGTTTAGAGAGAGACAGAGAGAGAAAGCGTAAAGGAGAAGACACAGTGAGGGGTAAGCCTTTTAAACCCCCCATCGACCCAAATGTACAAACCCAAAAGCAAAAAAAAACAAACAACCCAAAGCAAGTAAACCAACAAAGCACAATGTATAACCCACAATGCATGGAAGTCTTGTAAATTAACATTATATAATTGTAACCGCGTATTTTGAGTGTGTCGTTGTGAGATAAAAGTGGTACGTGAGATGTAGTTATTTATAATTAATTAATTGAATCTTTGTGTTGTATCATCTTATATACTAACATTGAATGGTATTACTCTCGTTTGTATTGTTTAACAGGGATACTCTGTTAACATACATAAGGAATTTCTTATTCTAAGTTAAATCAATAAAGCGTGTTCTATTTTAGCAACCATGGCCTCTACGATGAATCTCATAGTTATCTAATGGTGTGTGATTTTGTAGTTTGAGTTTTTCATTTCTATAAGAATTTAATCTATAAACTTATGTGTGTTCAAATCAGTTGAATATTAAAAAAGCGTATTATAATCTGAACCTGTCAACAACAAATTCCATGTGTTGCAAAATTATTTTCGTCTCGAAAATTATATAAAACACAAAAAAATATGATTAAAAAAACAAAATTGTAAAATAAAAAAAACAAATGGTTAACACTGTTAACCTACAAACCTGTCAGGTTGACTCAAATGAAACGCTTTGATTAAACATGTCCACATCTCGAAAGTTAGGCACCCTACCGAAACAAGCGATGTAGCGTTGGAAAAAAATGTATTTTTCTAAAAAAAAGTTCTTTAAGGTCCCATGCTATTGAGTCACACAGGCTCTCTTATTGGATCACAATCCCATAAGTAAGCCTCATTTTTTGAATCACTGACCCATGATTATGCCCCTAGGCGGCTAGACTTGTGTTTATTTCACAAAGCGGCAAAAAAGTATCATGATTCACATTCATGTGGCGCCTAAAATTGTGATAACCCGTACTTTCAAGGTTATCATCATCTAATCTCGTGACCTTTAACTTCGTATCATTTCTCTTCACGTTCCACTATACGTTGTAATTGGGTGTATGTTACGTTAAACTTAAAAAACGTGATAGATTATACTTGATTGTTTATAATTGAATGTTTGTGAGTTGTTGAATATTAAGTGTTTAAGTTATTTAAGTTCAACCACACACTAGTGCCTAAGCCGCACACCTCTACTACTCTGCTAGTTGTTCTTAGCCCAAACCCCCAGGCCCAACCTAAGCCCAAACTTGTCTTAATTGGGTAGCACACATGCACGTATATGTGCGTGCGGTTCCCATTTAGTTGCAACACACAAAAGTACCAAAACCCTAGCACTCTTTCTCTCCTTGGTGATTGGCTAGTTCTTCCTCTTCAAAGTTCCCTCTCTCGTTCTAAGCACCTTCATTTGCTCTACATCTTCCGGTTTAGTGTGTTACTATGGTTTGATTTGAGTTTCTTTTATTAAACTCAGTTGTGTTTATGTATTGGTTGATTAACAGTGTTATACATGAGATTTCTTATAATCTAGGGATTGCTTGAAATCATGTTTTGATATTGCTTGTTCAAATGAAAGATGATCTGATGACTAGCTTTGTATGATGATAAGAATTGGTGATTTTCTTGTGATAATCAACTGTTGGATTTGATCTGGAAGTATGCTTGAGGTTAATCGATGATCTAGGGTTATATGTATGTTAAAAATTTTGATGATTACCAATGATAATCAAGTATGATCAGTGTTGGTAATGTTTAATTGATGATTTCTTATGATGATGAATTAATATGTCTGTTTGTGGATGATTGAGTATGATAGATAATACTAGGGTTCATGTGAAATCAATGTAAAGTTTGTGAATTTTGAATATGTTGGTATGGATAGAACACATGAGAATTAGGGTTGTGATCGTGTAAACATGGGTGTTTACTGGATTGACCAGAAGGACTACATCGTAGACTACGGGTGAGCACCGTAGCTTATGGCAGGGTCTAACTGACCCCGCACACCCATATGTCGCACACTCCACACCGCACACCTTATATTTATGTCGCATATCCATCATTGGCACACCTCTGTATCATACACCCATAATGTCACACCCCGACCCGCAGCGGAAAAGGTGATCGGGGCATGATTGGGTTTTCATCAAAGCTCATGACATTTATTATAACGTTTCATATTTATTATCACAATTTTAAAGAAGATCATACAATCATATCATACAAGTTCAACATGTCCTATACAACTTTCTAGGCTTCATTATTTTTCTTCTAAGGCACTTTCCTATGTGTTCCTTGCTTCATCCTGTCCACTTGTATCATATGTAAAAATGGTTTTTGGATCAACAAAAAGTTGGCGAGTGAATCCTATGAAAAACATTTAAACAAGTTTATTGAATTGATTATAAAATAAAGTGCATAACCACATATGAGTAAATGTAGATGTAAATTTATTCAAAAAACACTTAATATTAAATAATGCACACACATACAATAATAGATTGTTTTGAGGCACGCGTTGTTCAACTCGTCTCCCACGAGGAACTGATGGGCCTAATGAATGAGTTTTGAGGCACGCGTTGTTCTACGAACTGATGGGCCTAATGAATGAGTTTTAAGGCACGCGTTGTTCAACTCGTCTCCCACGAGGAACTGATGGGCCTAACAAATAATTTGCATACAACTTGACAATATGTAATACATAACTACAAATAATATTTACATTCTAAGTTTAGATCATAATATGGTATAGCACGAGTTTGAATAAACGAATTAGTTTAAGCGACACATGATACACCCCAAAACGTGTAATAAAAAGGGGAGTTGTAAGATTCACTCACAGTGGATGCGTTTCTTGGATTGATGATAAATGCGCACGAATTCAGATTTAATCGGCAAGGGAACTAACCTAAATAACATAACGGTTCGGTAGAATAAGCGGATTTTATTAATCAATTTAGTAGGATTTTTGGATATATTTTTGTGAGTTTAAGGCTATTTTCTAACTTTAAAAACGTTATTTTTAAGTATTTTTAATTTATTTTTAAATTAAATAAATAAATAAAAATAATAAAAATGTTGACTTTTGACCGTTGACCACGACTGTTGACCGTTGACCGTGACCGGTTCGATTGTGAATATTATGCACTGAGTGAGACTCGAACCCGTGACCTCCCGTACGCGTGCACGCAGCTCTACCAACTGAGCTACGTGTCTAACCCGAAATATTTCTGTTTTTAATTATATTTATACACTATTTAAGTTAATCGAAAATCATTTATTTTAAAAAGGATTTAATTGTATCGAATCGGTCCTCTCCACAGGTCTCGAACCCGGGACCTGTGGTTTAGTTTGGCACACAGTCCACCGCTGGATTGTGTGTCTGGTAAATATTCTGGTTTTTATTATACTTAACATCTTAATGCGTATGGATCCGGTTCAGTTTAAAAAAGAACATTTTTATTACAGCGAATGTGCGTGTGTCAAGGATCGAACTCGGGACGTATGCGTATTGTTTGCACACAGTCCACCGCTGGACTGTGTGTCTAACCCGTTTATAATACCGATTTTAATTAATCTTATAATCATAATAGACTTCATCTTCTTCGTTCAAAACACAGACAACGGTTAAACCAATTGTTTCTTGTTTAATTCGGTTAACGAATATTATGAGCAATTGAAAGGTATTGAACAGAAAGGGTTTGGGGAAGAATGTACCGGAACAGGTCGTCTTTTGCAGAACTCCGGCAAGGATCGCCGGCTTGTTTTGTGTATTTCGTCTGTTCGGATCAATTAGCAACTTTGATTGATTAAATGTGAAATTGAATTACTGAGTAACGATTATCAGGAGGTTTAGATGATCATACCGATTCACAGCGAGATTCTGGAAATTCCAGCGATTTTCCGGCGAGAACAGGATATCCGGCAACGTCGTCTGGAATTGATTCTGGGTGATGGAGTGATGTTAGAATTGGTCTCACAATGGAATGAAATAGAAGGAGTCGAGGTATTTACTGTGTTGATGAAAGTCTCGGTTTTCCGGGGACTTGCAGAGATTTTCCGGCGAGTGAAATTGATTCAAGAATCGGTGCGATTTTGAGCGAAAAGTTTACCAGAGGCTAGGGTGTGCATTTATAGGGAAGAATCAAGTTGAATTGGGTCTGTTTCTAGTCTCGATTCATTGGTCAGCCGTTCTCCGGCGGTTACGACGGATGTCGCGGAACTGGACATCGGTTATAACGATGGCGTCGTTAATACGCACGTTAAGTCAAAGGTAACCGACGATAATTGGCGAAATCGTCGGATTTTCCGGCATCTGCGGATTTGGGCGCGCTGTTGACTGGGTTTGATTTCCAGATTTATTTTATGTATTATTTGTTTCAATAAATTAACAAGAAACACAAGTGGCGGAGTGGTTGGATGTTGGTGTGTTAAGTCTTTGTGATACTCTCGGCTGACCCGGGTTCGAAACCCGGCATCAGCATAATATTTTTATTTCCTTATTTTTAATAAATTTTCAATTATAAATTTTTATATTCTAATATAATATTAATTATGTATCGTTTAAAATTAATTTGAGCATTAAATACGTAACCAAAATTTTAACTGGATGTTCGGTTAATAAACGAAGCGGGTTTGGTTAACCCGGTTTTTGACGGATGTTACAGTATCCCCTACTTTTAGAAATTTCGTCCCGAAATTTAAGTAGTGGCATGTTTGTCTCAAAAGGATGGTGTTTTAATTGACAGTTACATACTTAGAAGGGAGTAAGAGTTTAAATTTTGTTTGAGTCGGTAACGTTCCTTGTAAGGGTTGAGTACCCTGCTACAGGAATCGCTTTTTGATGCCTAAGATAATGCATATTGATAAACAGAGTTGATTGACTAAATATGATTTCATGCGCAAGAGTTTTGATATGTTTGGAAAGATAAGGTTATATCCTAAAACAAAACTTCTACTACTAAAACTTACATGGAACTTCTCATAACCGCCTGACAATGCCTCTGATCCTTTGGCAAGAATACTTATATATAGGAAGTACCAGCGGCGTATCCACTATATTCTTGTCAAATTTTCATTGGTTTTATCAGTAAGTTATGATTGGTTCTATGATGTGACTCTAGAACATAAATAAACACAACAACCAATGCCTGAGTCCTAATTCTGATAGTATACATGTTTGAATGGTGACAGTACCTCTCTCGTTTGTTATGATGGAGAGGTTAGTCTATGTAGAAATAGAACACAATCCAATTTCTTTAAATGATGAGATGATATGAATGCTAAATCAGTGAGTATAAAACAAACTTCAACCAAGACATTACTAAATCCTACATGGAACTTCTATAACCGCCTGACAATGCCTCTGATCCTTTGGCAAGAATACTTATATATAGGAAGTACCAGCGGCGTATCCACCATATTCTTGTCAAATTTTCATTGTTTTATCAGTAAGTTATGATTAGTCCTATGTGACTCTAAAACATAACAAACACAACAATCAAACTTGAGTCTTAATTCTGATAGTATACATGTTTGAATGATGGCGGTACCTCTCTCGTTTGTTATGATGGAGAGGTTAGTCCATGTAGAAGTGAGACACAGCTCAAATTCTTTAAATGATGAGACTGAGATACGTTGAGATGTATGATGATATGAATGTTAAATCAATGAGTATAAAACAAACTGAAATAGTAATTCGCATTAAAATTCTTGGATAAATTTCCAATTTGTAATTGAGATACATGAAAATTGAGATAACATAAAGAAAAACATAAAAACTAAGCGGTTGGAGTTGAATCTTGATTTTTGGTGAAGGAGACTAGTTGGGTGATTTGTTTGGGCCGTCATTATCTTCAACAGGATTGGCGTTGATGTTGAAAACTCTTCCTCTTGCTGGTGGCCTAGTGGTTGGGTTTTCTTGATTTGCTTGGTTAACTGGGTTTGCTTGAGCTTGGGCGTTTATGATGTTAACCAATCGAGGGCACGTGTTTCTATAATGGGTAGGGTCGCCACAATTAAAACAAGCTCGAACATAAGGTAACATGGGGTATTGGGGTTGTTGATATGTTTGGATCATGTTTTGAGTAGGGGGTGAGGTTTGGTTTTGAGGGGTGCGGCAAACCTTGCTCAAATGACCATAGCGTCCACAATTCGCACATAGTCGACAAGGTAAGGTAGATGGATGGTGATAAAACAGGTGTTACATTGAGGGTGAGGTCCAAGGTAAGGTTTCTTATTTGGGTAAGTTGAGTTGGGTGCTACTTGAGTGATTAGGATAGCTTGGAGGGGTACGGCTTGTGAGGCTGGTTGATTGCGTTGGGTGACAACGAAAAGTTGCCCATCTCGTTTTCTCTTAGAAATGGGTTGAGAAGGGGATTCGGTTTGGGTGGAGTTTGAGGTTTCAGTTGATGCTTCATCCTTCTTCTTCTCCTCCTTGAAGTCTTTGTTCCGTATGCGGTTCTCGGTGAGCTCTGTAGCTAACTCCATTGCTGCTTCCAAGGTTGCAGGTGTGGTACTTATTACAGAGTCTTGAATTTTTTAAGGAAGACCTCGAATGTAGTGCTCGATCAAACGGTAGAGGGGAGTGAACAAGTTGGGAACCATTTGATTTAACTCGAGGAATCTCTTGTTGTATGTAGTGTGGTCGCCTTCCTTTTGTTTCAACGAATAGAACTCATCCTCTAATTTCTTAATTTCGCTCCTTGGGCAAAACCGTCTTGTCATGATTTCCTTCAACTCTTCCCAAGTCAAAGTCATAACATCTTCAACACCTCGTTTGGCCTTCTCTGTATTCCACCAAGTAAGTGCTATTCCAAGTAAACGACCAGTAGCATATCGCACTTTGCGATCATCGGGGCAGTCGCAATTTAGAAAAGTGTTTTCCATTTCTTCAAACCAATGGAGGAGAGCGGTGACACCTTCTGTGTCACACCCGACCCGCAGCGGAAATAAGAGTCGGGGCATAATTGGGTATCACCAAAGCACATGACATTTACTATTATGTTTCATAATTAAATGACGTCAAAGTTACATTTTTCAAACCTCCAAACATGTTCATTCAATACAAGGGAAAATAACCAAACATAACAATTCCAAAAACTAAATCGTTTTATTCTTCTAATCCAGGTCCTATGTGTTCCTAGCTGCTGCTGGTTCACCTATATCATGTGTAAAATGGGAGGTTTTGGGTCAACATAAGTTGGCGAGTGAACCTTATTAGATAAACATTTGATAATGATTTTATGGTTTGTTTATCAATAAAATATTGTGCATAATCATAAAAGAGCAAATGTAAGTAATCAAACATTGGCATATAGCAGTTACAATTATAACATACAATAACACATGGTAGCATACATGAATATACCAATATCATACGATAACTAACATAAATGAACTGTGCGATCAAGGCTCAGTCAAACGGAGCCGATCGTATTGCATGAACTGGAAATGTAAATTGAACTGTGCGCTCAAGGCTCAATCAAACGGAGCCGAACATATTGCATGAACTGGAAATGTAAATTGAACTGTGCACTCAAGGCTCAATCAAACGGAGCCGAGCGTATTGCATGTATTGAAATGTAAAATGAAATGACCGATCAAGGCTCAATCAAACGGAGCCGATCGTGCGGGCACGCCAAGATCAACCGCATAATAAAATGGGGATCAAACTCAACCTCGATGGATGGGGAGCTGCGGCCTTGGCAATTGCATGTACTGAAATAATAATTTGCATCCAATAATAACTACTTAACAGCAACAAACTAATACACATGTCATGATATGATGTATGCACAATAGTTTCGTTATAACATGTAAATAAACAAAAACACATGATACACCCCAAAAACGTGATTAAAACGGGGAATTTGAAAGGTTCACTCACATTAGGTGCGATGAATTGAAGATGGTGAGATGCGCACGAGTTAGATGAGCGGATCGACGAGGAATACTAACCTAGATAATAAGGGGAAAAAAATATTAAATGGATGGATTTTATTAAGGATTTTAATGGGATTTTTAGATATATTTTTGTGAGTTTATGGCTATTTTCTATCTTTAAAAATGTTATTTTTAAGTATTTTTAATTGATTTTTAAATTAAAATAAACAAATAAATATATAAAAAATATTATTTTTTTACTGTTGACCGTTGACCGGTTCGGTCAGCGGTAAATGCTGCGCCAAGCGGGATTCGAACCGTTGACCTTCCGTTCACGTGCACGTAGCTCTACTAACTGAGCTACGTGACTAACCCGTTAGAAACTCAGTTTTAATTATATTTATATACTTATTCGAATTAACCGAAAATTCCTTTATTTTATAAAAACGTTTTAATTCCATGGACCGGTGCTTGTGACGGGATTCGAACGCGCGAGGCGAAGTTTAATTTGCACACAGTCCACCGCTGGACTGTGTGTCTAACCCGGTTATATTCTTGATTTATATTATACTTAACAACTACCTGTTTTAACCCGGGTTAGTTCATGATTAAAAAGGAATGTTATTACACAAACGTGCGCGTAGCAAGTATCGAACTGGGACGTGAATATGAATTTTGCACACAGTCCACCGCTGGACTGTGTGTCTAACCCGTTTATAATCCGGATTTTAATTACTCTTATATTTTGAAATAGCTTCATCTTCTTCGTCGGATTACACGGTCAGCATAATTCGACTGGTTAAGTTCGATTTTGTGATTTACAAAGTTTTTAGACACTAACAGTAATTCAAGAGTAAGGAATGGAGAGAGTTTAAAGAACAAAATTTACCGATTGAAGATAATCACCGAAATCCGGCGAAGGTTCGTCGGTACTGGAAATGAACTCCGACTGTTGAACCAATTAACAGTGTGGATCGATTATTCATAAAGTTAAATCACCTAAACAAGGTTTAAAAGGAGTGCAGGATATCTTACTAGTTCACAATGGGATTCCGGCAATCTCAGGAACTTTCCGGCGAAGGTAAGATTTCCGTTAAACGTTGGCTAAGATTGATTCTGATGATGGAGTTGTGTTTGAGATTGACTAATCACATGTTTTAAACAAAAAGAGCCGAAGGAATTAACGTGATAATGTGAGT
Source organism: Scalesia atractyloides (assembly GCA_947069175.1). Classification (NCBI taxonomy): domain Eukaryota; kingdom Viridiplantae; phylum Streptophyta; class Magnoliopsida; order Asterales; family Asteraceae; genus Scalesia; species Scalesia atractyloides. The sequence goes on from CAMTDV010000021.1 coordinate 34,328,087, forward strand.
CCTGGTTTTCCGGTGATTTGCAGAAAAATTCCGGCGATCTGATTCAGAGAATCTTACGGTTCAGAAACTTGACGAAAATGAAATTGAGTGTTGTTGTGATAGTTATGAATCGTGCAAATGATCAGAACTTGAATTAAATCAGAGTTTGATAAATTTTCGGTTTCAAATACCGGAAATGATGAAGCTTTATGTTCATTCAATTCGGACTTAATTAGAAACCGAAATACATCGGTTATAAGCTGGCCAGACGAATTCGAAATGGTTTGGCGATCGGTTTGCCGATTTCCGTTATTCAGATGGCATTAACGGTTAAATCGAGTTTGTGTATAAGATCCTTTTGCTTTCCTAGTGATAACAGAAAATACATTGTGGCGGAGTGGTTTAGTGAGAGATGGTTAAGTTGTTTTGAAGGCTTGGCTGACCCGGGTTCGAGTCCCGGCAGCTACAAATGTTTTTTATTTATTTTATTTTAACTTTTTATCAAATATAATTTTTATAGTTTAGTTTATTTATTAATTATGTAACGTTTAAACTCAAAATAATCATAATTAATTAACGAATCCTTTATAACATGGTACAAGATTACAAAACGGAGCGGGTTTTGGAGACCCGATTTTTTACAAATGTTACATTCTGTCCCTTCGTATTTTGGAGGGTCGCAGGATTTGAAATGCTTGTAGGTGCATTTAGTGGTTTTTGGGGGAGGGTTGATAACATTTTGATCTTCTTGGTTGACGGGATTAGCGTAAGGGCTTGTTGAACTTGAACTACAATGTTGGGTATTACGGCAGCCATTTGTTGAGCGATTTGGGCAGCCATGCGCTCGCGGGCTTTTCCTGATCTCATCTTCCTACGAGCGGAATTAGAAGACATCTACAAGGAATACATATCAAGAGTATGAGTTGGATGTTTTAGGGATCATGTGTCGTATTTAGGAATGAACATTCATAAAATAAATATAGAATAATAAATTTACTACATCCATAGGATGTCTTGGGATTTGCTCGTAATTGGGCCTTGCATGCCGCCATACTTCACCTTCATAATCATGTGGGCCCCCATGATTACCGGGTTTTTCATATGGTTCGCATGTGTTAGCCTGGTTACGTACACTAAAACCCGGAGAAAATCGAGAAATATGTATGTAACGTATGATATTCGGAATGTATCCAGGTGTGGACACGGTGACACCTGAAAGTGGGGTTAGTTCGAATGACGTTTGATGTGGCATGCTTTGGCCTAATAGGTCCTTCGTACTCTCATCGTTAGTCCTCAGGTAGGCAAACTGGTCCGTTATATTGGATTTATACGAATGCCAACCTAGACAGGACGTTCCGACTACCGGTACTTGTACCCTTACAGTTACTACATGCCCGTCGCAGAACTCACTTCGATGAGATTTTAAAAATGAAAAATGCGACAAAATCTTGAATAACGGAAGTATGAAGATAATTTGAATATGTGAGCATTGAAATATGTATGATGAATGTGTATGTAATTATGTATGTTTGACTGTAAGTATAATTCACTATGTATCACAAAATGTAATATTGGAAGTGTTTGCATGCATTTGTGTATGTAATAAATATGAAGGAAATAAACATCATGAGTTTGCATATAACCACATAAACAATTAAAATCTAATCAACTATAGTATAGGCTCTAAGGGTCTAATAACCTATCCTATATCCCTATAGTCAAAAGCTCTGATACCAATCTGTCACACCCCGACCCGCAGCGGAAAAGGTGATCGGGGCATGATTGGGTTTTCATCAAAGCTCATGACATTTATTATAACGTTTCATATTTATTATCACAATTTTAAAGAAGATCATACAATCATATCATACAAGTTCAACATGTCCTATACAACTTTCTAGGCTTCATTATTTTTCTTCTAAGGCACTTTCCTATGTGTTCCTTGCTTCATCCTGTCCACCTGTATCATATGTAAAAATGGTTTTTGGATCAACAAAAAGTTGGCGAGTGAATCCTATGAAAAACATTTAAACAAGTTTATTGAATTGATTATAAAATAAAGTGCATAACCACATATGAGTAAATGTAGATGTAAATTTATTCAAAAAACACTTAATATTAAATAATGCACACACATACAATAATAGATTGTTTTGAGTCACGCGTTGTTCAACTCGTCTCCCACGAGGAACTGATGGGCCTAATGAATGAGTTTTGAGGCACGCGTTGTTCTACGAACTGATGGGCCTAATGAATGAGTTTAAGGCACGCGTTGTTCAACTCGTCTCCCACGAGGAACTGATGGGCCTAACAAATAATTTGCATACAACTTGACAATATGTAATACATAACTACAAACAATATTTACATTCTAAGTTTAGATCATAATATGGTATAGCACGAGTTTGAATAAACGAATTAGTTTAAGCGACACATGATACACCCCAAAACGTGTAATAAAAAGGGGAGTTGTAAGATTCACTCACAGTGGATGCGTTTCTTGGATTGATGATAAATGCGCACGAATTCAGATTTAATCGGCAAGGGAACTAACCTAAATAACATAACGGTTCGGTAAATAAGCGGATTTTATTAATCAATTTTAGTAGGATTTTTGGATATATTTTTGTGAGTTTAAGGCTATTTTCTAACTTTAAAAACGTTATTTTTAAGTATTTTTAATTGATTTTTAAATTAAATAAATAAATAAAAATAATAAAAAATGTTGACTTTTGACCGTTGACCACGACTGTTGACCGTTGACCGTTGACCGGTTCGATTGTGAATATTATGCACTGAGTGAGACTCGAACCCGTGACCTCCCGTACGCGTGCACGCAGCTCTACCAACTGAGCTACGTGTCTAACCCGAAATATTTCTGTTTTTAATTATATTTATACACTATTAAAGTTAATCCGAAAATCATTTATTTTACAAAGGATTTAATTGTATCGAATCGGTGCTCTCCACAGGTCTCGAACCCGGGACCTGTGGTTTAGTTTGGCACACAGTCCACCGCTGGACTGTGTGTCTAACTTGGTAAATATTCTGGTTTTTATTATACTTAACATCGTACTGCGTATGGATCCGGTTCAGTTTAAAAAAGAACATTTTTATTACAGCGAATGTGCGTGTGTCAAGGATCGAACTCGGGACGTATGCGTATTGTTTGCACACAGTCCACCGCTGGACTGTGTGTCTAACCCATTTATAATACCGATTTTAATTAATCTTATAATCATAAAAGACTTCATCTTCTTCGTTCAAAACACAGACAATGGTTAAACCAACTGTTTCTTGTTTAATTCGGTTAACGAATATTATGAGCAATTGAAAGGTATTGAACAGAAAGGGTTTGGGGAAGAATGTACCGGAACAGGTCGTCTTTTTCAGAACTCCGGCAAGGATCGCCGGCTCTGTTTTGTGTATTTCGTCTGTTCGGATCAATTAGCAACTTTGATTGATTAAATGTGAAATTGAATTACTGAGTAACGATTATCAGGAGGTTTAGATGATCATACCGATTCACAGCGAGATTCTGGAAATTCCAGCGATTTTCCGGCGAGAACAGGATATCGGCAACGTCGTCTGGAATTGATTCTGGGTGATGGAGTGATGTTAGAATTGGTCTCACAATGGAATGAAATAGAAGGAGTCGAGGTATTTACCATGTTGATGAAAGTCTCGGTTTTCCGGCGACTTGCAGAGATTTTCCGGCGAGTGAAATTGATTCAAGAATCGGTGCGATTTTGAGCAAAAGTTTACCAGAGGCTAGGGTGTGCATTTATAGGGAAGAATCAAGTTGAATTGGGTCTGTTTCTAGTCTCGATTCATTGGTCAGCCGTTCTCCGGCGGTTACGACGGATGTCGCGGAATGGACATCGGTTATAACCGATGGCGTCGTTAATACGTACGTTAAGTCAAAGGTAACAGACGATAATTGGCGAAATCGTCGGATTTTCCGGCGTCTGCGGATTTGGGCGCGCTGTTGACTGGGTTTGATTTCCAGATTTATTTTATGTATTATTTGTTTCAATAAATTAACAAGAAACACAAGTGGCGGAGTGGTTGGATGTTGGTGTGTTAAGTCTTTGTGATACTCTTGGTTGACCCAGGTTCGAAACCCGGCATCAGCATAATATTTTTATTTCCTTATTTTTAATAAATTTTCAATTATAAATTTTATATTCTAATATAATTATTAATTATGTATCGTTTAAAATTAATTTGAGCATTAAATACACAACAAAAATTTTAACTGGATGTTCGGTTAATAAACGAAGCGGGTTTGGTTAACCCGGTTTTTGACGGATGTTACATATAAGCTGCACATCGTATAACCGTATAATGCATAACCGCACACTCATATGAGGTCGCACACTTATGTCATTATGTGTACTGCACACTCTTATGTATCTGCACACCTATGATGAAGCCGCGCACCTGTATTTCACAGAAAACTTGCAGTATTTGTTACATGGATAAGAACCTTACCTTTTTGTTTTGAACTCATGTGTGACTTCACATGCTTTATGAGCAACGTGATAGCTTTACTTGTATGCTACTGGATAGATATGTGTAGAATTTACGTGATATATTCGTACGCAAACCTAATAATATTGGTAACCATAATAGGACTTGGTTGACCATACTAGCTCGAGTACTTTAATCTGTCGAGCTAAGCAAAGGTAAGTTCACTACTCTTTCATAATGTTGTAGTTTAACTTTGCTGTCAGTTAATAAACTCAAACTCTATCATGTAAGTCCTTACTTATTACCAAGCTAGTTTCCTGGGAGGCAACGAGGTATTAGTTAGTAGCGCTATTAGGTTTGACAAAGCTCACACCATGCTGGGAGCCGGGCGTGAACTAAGGACCTTAGACACTTTTGATCAATGTTGATAGACATTGATGAGGGCATAACAAACATAACAATCATATCGGTACTGGGTTTATTATTTCTTGACATGTCTTTACAGCTAAACATTTACATGATTTACGTTGAACAAAACGGTGAACTCACCAATTTTATGTTGACACACTTATCTGCATGCTTGCAGGTCGTTAGATGCATCAATGGATTGGAACTTGCAGTCTAGGAGCTAGAGATGTCATGGGTCGTGCTACTTGATGAAACATTGAATATTATGCTTATGTTTTTCCAAACAAATAATTTAGATGGATTGAACAATTACTTATGGTTCTGCTGAACACATACTTTGTTTTGGAAATGTTTAATTTGAAATACACCGTTTAAGTTGGACATGCCTTTTGTGTTAATATTTTATTATTAGTTCAACGTGATTAGTGGCTAGATCCTGGTACGTCACACACCCCGCGGTAAACCCCCATAGGTGGTAATTTGGAGGTGTGACAGTTTGGTATCAGAGCAACTGGTTATAGTGAACTAGGTTTTAAAAGGTTTTTGTAAAACAAGACTATAACCAATTCAGTTCCGAAAGCGGCCCAGACACTAGGCTCCGGATTGCAAGGATCGTCTTTGGTTATCGTATACATTATACATCTAGCATATACATATGCATTGAATTACATAAGTTACACAACACAACATTATAGTACGATTACGTGTGTTATCTATTTATGCTATGGCGGATCATTAGTATGACATTATCTCTAGACCTTTTGTGATCTTTATCGCCTTGACAACACCCAATTTTGACACTCGAATCTGAGGATCTTTTGACACAAGTTAGGAGGAACTAGGGTAAACATGCAAATCGAATTATCATTACGGGTGCACACGTAATAATAATTTGGGGTACATATGAGTCCCAATGAAACCTAGCGCGTGTAAAGGATTCTGACCCTATATTCGACATAATTGGGGACTCAACTATCCATAGGAGCCATAGCGATGATGGACTCCTACTCGATCTTGATCTTTACTCTTTCCATTTTTCTTGTCTACTTGTACCGAATATGGAAATAATATGCGCTACATATTTTTTTTCTCATGTTGGTATCTTGTGGATGTAGAATCATGAGTGGACGTGGTGGACGCGGCGGTGGACGTGACGGTGGACGTGGTAACATAGTCATGACTCAGGCAGAGTTGACAAATCTTATTAACACACGAATGGCTGAGGCTTTAGCTGGTCAATACCCGAACCAAAACAATTAGCTCGTATGCACCTTCAAGATATTTATAGATTGTAAGCCGCAATCCTTCAGTGGGACTGAAGGAGCGGTGTGACTCCTTCGTTGGTTTGAGAAAGCTTGAATCAGCATTTGCATTGTGTAACTGCCCGACCGGGGACAGACTGAAGTTTGCTTCAGGCACATTGGAGGATGGTACCTTAACTTGGTGGAATGCCTAAGTTCAAATGCTTAGGATCGACATGGCAAATGCCACATCATGGAATGAATTCAAGGAGCTGATGTGGGAGGAGTACTACCCCGCGATCAAATTCAAAAGCTCGAGAATGGGTATTATAATCTGAAGATGGTGGGATCGGAGATAGAAGCCTACACGAAGCGTTCTTTAGAGCTGGCAGAGATGTGCCCCAATCTGGCAGATACACCACACAAACGAATCGAGTTGTATCTCAACGGGTTAGCGCCCTATATCAAGGGTATGGTTACCTCTACTAATCTCGACAACTTACCACAGATCATTCATTTGGCTCACAAGATCACCGACCAAGAAGTTGAACGTGGTACACTACCGGAGCGTGGTGCTGTGATTGCTCCTTTAGCCGACAACAAACGCAAATGCAATGACTCAGAAAAAGCCTCTAACTCCAGCCAGAAAAAAAAGGGCCGACAACAACAACAACCTTAACTTCAACCGTCTTCTTCTACTATCAGAACCAGGCTTGTACGCTGGCAGACAACCGAAGTGTAACAAGTGTAACTACCATCACCATGGGCAGTGCACTAGAACATGTCAGAGATGCGAGAAGGTAGGCCACATGGTGAAAGATTGCAGAGCTCCGTTCCCAAAGCAATAACAGCAACAACAACCGCAACAACAACAACAACAAAAGAGGCAATAGCCACAACAACTACAAGGTAATTGAAAGGGTTGCTTTCAGTGTGGAAGTGAGGGTCACTTCAAAAAGGATTGCCCTCAAGCTAAACCAGAACGCCAACAATAATGGTAACAACAACAACAACAACAACAACGGTGGAAATGGGCCTCGCAGGAGAGCCTTCACGATTGGCGCGGGTGACGCCAGGAATGATAACAATGTAGTGACCGGTTCGTTTTCTATGAACAACCTTTTCGCTTCTTTTTTATTTAATTCTGGTTCCCATTGGAATTGCGTGTCCTTGAAGTTCAATAGACTGTTAGTAACGACCCCAACCCCTCTTCAAGCCAAGCACATCGTGGAATTAGCAGATGGTCCACCGATTGAAGCATTCCATGTTCATGTTGGGTGCAAACTCGACCTTTTAGGTTAAGTGTTTGACATTGACCTCCTTTCTATTACTCTTGGTAGCTTTATGTAGTCATCGGTTTAAACTGGTTGACCAAACACCGAGCTGAAATTCTTCGCAAAGAGAAAATCGTTCGTATCCCTCTCCCTGTGGAGATTTTTTGTCTGTTTGAGGTCACCAGAGTGGTGCTCTGGTTGGCATCATTTCAGCTATGAAAGCCCAGAAGTGCATATAAAAGGGCCATCTGGCTATTCTAGCTCTCGTTACCGACAATCAACTTAAGAAGAAGAAGATCGACAAGATTCCAGTCGTTTGTGACTTTTATGATGTTTTTCCCGAGGACTTCCAGGACTACCACCACCTTGAAAAGTGGAGTTCCAAATTGAACTTACACCTGGAGCGGCTCCGATTGCTCATGCTCCATACCATCTTGCACTGAGAGAGTTGCAAGAAGTGTGCAATCAACTTCAAGTACTGTTGGATAGAGGTTTTATCCGACCTAGTTCTTTGCATGGGGAGCCCCAGTCAGAAAGACGGGTCTTTCCGCATGTGTATTGACTATCATGCACTCAATAAGGTGACAGTCAAGAATCTTTATCCTCTTCCTCGTAATGGCGGCCTATTTGACCAAAAAAATTATTATTAGTTCAACGTGATTAGTGGCTAGATCCTGGTACGTCAGATGCACTGCGGTTAAAACCCCGCAGGTGGTAATTTGGGGGTGTAACAAAAATTCACATATAGTTATTAAACTTTGCAAAGGGATTCTGTATTAAAAAAAAAACAAATTTCTATTAATCATTGTCGTCCATGTAATTGAACCCAAGACCTCCCTCTCCCAATCCCATGAGTTTAAAGGTTTTACCTTCGCCAACGGACCACCACCTCATTGGTAAGTGGGTTCTATAATTCGATTACTCAAAGCAGCAAAAGGTTTATAGGAAATCCTTAACTCGTCCTCATGTTCGTGCCATTCGAGCACTTTAGCATGTTAGTGAAAGAAATTATTGATGTTCCATTTTTCTTTCTTTTTTATGTTCTTAAGTTAAATTGTTGATTGAATCAGTGATAGTATGTTTGTGGTTTGGTAATGTAAAATTAAAATAAAAATAAAACTTTGTTATGAACTTATAACAAATATAAGAAGCAAAATATATAGATTGGAAAATGAAGAAGTTTTTACCTGAAAGAATTGGAATGAACTTGTGAACTTGTTTAACGGGTTATATATCTTAGACGAGTCATAGTTATAAACTTACAACGAATCCATGAATATTGTTATTTGGCTCATATTGTTGGATCATGCACCAATAATTTAACGCATTAATTAATTAGATGATAGATTAAACCATAATTTAGTAAATAAAGTTTAAAAATTGTGATGTGACTCGGGTTTAGACTTTGGAATTGTAAAGGGAGATTTGTTTAATAATGTGTCTTGTTGTCTTTAGAAATTGAATATTAGGTAATGTTAAGACTTATAGTATATTCATTTGTGTTAGTTGAAAGTATTTTTTTTTGGGTTAAAATGAATTGCTGAACTGTGAATGAGTAGCATTATAACAACTGATGCATTTTATATATTTGTGTCACACCCCAACTGTCACACCTCAACTGATGGCGGAACATTGAGGCGGGACGAAAGATATTGCTCATTGCTCATAAATACTAATTGCGACAATATTTAATTAAACCGGATTTCATTTCATAGCATAAATTGTCATACAATACAAGGAATTTCAAATACAACATTAGCAAAGGACAAAATTTGATACAACATTTGTAAACCTAAACATCTAAATGTGTATCTGGTCGTCATCACTGCTTCAATTTCATGGCAACATCTTTATCAACATGTTACATGTCAAAAATACAAGTTCAATGCAAAAGGAAGGGCGAGTACACAAGTTTGGTGATACATAGCTTAAGTATAAAAAGTATAACTCGAATCCACATGGTAATTGTAAGCAAAGACTATACTAATCATGCAATACTAGATCAAACCCCGAGTTTCCACAAAAGTTTTACGAGATCGAGCTTCCCTTGTCACAAAAGCAACAAGACTAAAATGAGTATGATAATCTTAACATAACCCCGACAGGTGGTGTGCTACTCCTATAGCGCTATATATGATAAGTTTGGGCTAGCTAAGTTGATGATCAAGCTTGTATAATCTAGCATGTATCTAAGCATAACAAGTATTCATGTATAAGGATTGAGCATGTAAAAGCATAAGTTTGTGATAGTGTATTTTGATACGGAAACATGTTATAACCCAAAAAGTGATAAAAGGTAAATGGGTCAGGTGTATTCACGATTTTGCTAAGTGTTCCACTTAAAGTAATCCCGAGAGTTTTGTTGTGATCTTTAGAGTTTGGCACCTTGTCCTTCTACAAGAAGAACATAGGTATTAGTTAGGAGTGTAACGGAAGATTCAGATTATTCGAGCAAGATTACGGAAATAGACTAAAGTATTATGTATGAAAATAATCACTAAGACATAGCACTTGTTCTTGACACTATGATAACCCGAATGGGTTTCGATATGGTTTCATAGGTCCGAGACCTATTAGAATCGTGACAAGGTACTACATACTTTAGTGACAAAACTTAATAACTCGATAGATGATTATTTAGTCATTATCAAGGTTTGGTTTTTAGGATTATATTATAGTCCATAAATATTCATATAGTTATAATCATGTTAGAAGGTGGGAGGATGAACCATCCATTTGGTACCTCTTAGTATCATATAAGTCAAGTATGAGGTGGGATGATTAACCATCCACTTTGGACCTCGTATGATGTTCACCACTACACAAGTTACCATAGGTAACAAGGAGGGTTCTAGAACAATACTATGAACAAGAATGTAAAGTGACAAGAATGTAAGGTGTGCCACAATGATTCCAAGTGAAATACAAACCGGTGAGCACACTTTGACACACGTCAAAGGATAGACGGGTTGTGACACTTTCAATCTAGCAAACTACTTGGGATAATGATGAAAATCATCAAGTGATGTGTAATCTCAAAGTTTGGATAGCCCAAGCTAACCATGGTGGATACACATGAACAAGTCTATGAACTTGCATCACTTGTGAGCTTAAAGCTCTATGAAAATAGAATATTTGTGAGGATAAATCCTCTACTTTGAACGTCTCAACCTTGTTTTTAAGCCTAACCAACCACAAGAAGTGTTGTAAGCATTAGGACATAGGTTTGAGATGAGTTAGACTCAAGTTTGATAAGTTTAAACAAGATTCGAAAGAGTTAAAGTCATAACAGAAAGTTTAGGACACTTTAGGTGTATTTTCAGGTCTGGATTCTCCATGGAGAACCCTAGGATTCAAACCCAAAGTTTGTCCAAGTAAATAGAAGAAAGAATCAAGTGATTTCATGGAGAAATGAGCAAGTTATGCTCAATTTTGTGAAGGTGGTACAATCTGCCCGAAAATTCTGATTATGAGTGTTCCTGAGAGTGTTTGAGAGTGATTTTGGAGAGGTTAGAAGGTTGTGAAAGTGTGAAATGGTTTGGAGAAGTGTTGTATTTATAGGGGAGAAGGTTGTGTTAGTTGGGAGGTGTTTAAAGAGGGTTTAAGGTGATTGGGGAGGAGATTAGAGGTGGGATCCGTGCCTAAATCGCGAGCCAAAACACAATATGCCCGCCTAGAGGGTCTTACGGACCGTAAGGGTATACCCTTGCAGTCCGTAAGGACCTTAGCCGGGTTAAGAATTTGGATTTTGTTATTTTGATCAAGGGTGACGGGTTTAAGTGTTAATCTAATGTATTTTATGAACATTTAAAGTATTATAAGTATAAGTGTTGTGTCACAATGCATATGTATGAATAAAATGTTCGAGATCAAGTATAAACATCAAGTATATTGTATGTATTAAGTATAAATGTCATGTATTGCATGTTTGTCACGTTTTCGAGTATGAGTATCATGTTTATGTATGTAAGGATATGTATGACAAGTATTGTGGTAAAAAGTATATTCCCATTATGTTTCAAGTCTCGATTAAAACGTTTACAACGAAATGAAGAATACGAATACAATGATTTCCAAAAATAGAATTACAACACGAGCTTGCTATAAATAGAAAGTTTGGAAAACGCGAGGAGTTACAGTCTCCCCTCCTTTAGGAAATTTCGTCCCGAAATTTAGGAAGATGCAACGAAGAGATGCGGATACTTAGTCTTCATATCACTCTCGAGTTCCCAAGTATACTCGACACCACGTTTCCCTTCCCATCGAACCTTGACGATAGGGATCCGACTGCGACTTAGCTGCTTGACTCCTTGGTCCATGATTTCGACCGGTTTTTCCACAAAATGCAATGTCTCGTTGATTTGAAGATCTTCGAGCGAAATTTGAAGTCCTTCTTCAGCTAGACATTTTTTTTGATTTGAAACATGAAAAACTGGATGACGTTGTTGAGCGTTTGAGGTAGGTCCAGTCGATATGCTACCTTTCCAATCCTCTCGAGAATCTTGAAAGGACCTACGTAGCGAGGAGCGAGTTTGCCTTTCTTACCAAAACGGACAACGCCTTTCCAAGGTGATACCTTGAGAAGTACATGATCACCTATATTAAATCCTAAAGCCTTGCGTCTTTTGTCAGTGTAGCTCTTTTGTCGGCTTCGTGCTTTGAGAGATTATCATGTATTTGTAAGATCTTGTCCGTTGTCTTTTGTGTTAGCTCGGGACCGGGGATTTGTGCATCTCCAATCTCGTGCCAACAAATAGGCGAACGACACTTACGACCATACAATGCTTCAAATGGAGCCATCTGAATACTAGCGTGATAACTATTGTTGTAAAAGAATTCAACCAAGGGTAAGTGCGAATCCCAATTGCCGCCAAAATTGATCACTTATGACCGAAGCATATCCTCCAAGGTTTGGATAGTACGCTCGACTTGACCATCAGAATGAGGCTGAAAAGCCATGCTAAGATTAAGTTGAGTGCAAAGGGCGGATTGGAAAGTTTGCCAAAGGAGAGAGGTGAAACGAGCATCGCGATCAGAGATAATATTAAGGGAGTACCATGACGACTAATGATTTCACTCGTGTAGATACGAGCCAATTTCTCGACTTTTTCATGAATGGCGAGGAAGTGCGCGGATTTGGTCAAACGATCGATGATAACCCAAATGCTGTCATGACCAGAGGGAGTACGAGGTAATTTCGTGATGAAATCCATGGCTATGCTTTCCCATTTCCAGACAGGAATTTCTGGTTGTTCGAGCAAACCAGAGGGACGTTGATGTTCTGCCTTGACCTTGGAACACGTAAGACATTTGGACACGTAAAGAGCGATATCACGTTTCATTCCAGGCCACCAATAGGATGCACGCAAATCATGGTACATCTTATCAGCTCCAGGATGAACGGAGTATCGGGATTGGTGGGCTTCATCCATCAAGGTAGTTCCGAAGATTGAGACGATCGGAATCCAAATACGACTATGGTAGTAAAGAATACCATCAGGTTTAGCTTCGAGTGGGTTTTCGACTCCACAATTCAATTCGCTATCGAGGTTACCCTCGTTAATGACGGTAAAATGTGCTTGTCGAATCAACTTGTTGAGTCTTCCTACGATTTGGTAGTAACGAACACTCTTAACATGAGTCTTACGACTAAGTGCATCGACCATGACATTCGCTTTTCCAGGGTGGTAGCGAATTTCACAGTCGTAGTCGTTTAACAATTCTACCCAACGACGTTGACGCATGTTGAGTTCCTTTGATCAAAGATATGTTGGAGGCTCTTATGGTCGGTGAAGACCGTACACTTTGTACCATAAAGGTAGTGTCGCCAAATCTTTAATGCAAAAACAACTGCACCAAGTTCAAGGTCGTGAGTAGTATAGTTTTTCTCATGTATATTGAGTTGTCTCGACGCGTAAGCGATTACTTTGTCTCGTTGCATGAGTACGCAACCAAGACCCTGGTTAGAGGCATTGCAATACACGATGAAATCGTCGTTCCCATCAGGGAGAGTAAGGATAGGAGCATTATAAAGCATGTCCTTAAGCGTTTGGAAAGATACCTCTTATTCGGGACCCCAAACAAAAGGTTTATCTTTTTGAGTCAACGAAGTCAAAGGAACGACAATCTTTGAGAAGTTCGAGATGAAAAATGACGATAGTACCCAGCTAGGCCAAGAAACAAATGAATTTCAGAGGGCGACTTAGGTGCAATCCAATTCTTCACAGCTTCTATCTTTGCAGGGTCAACATGAATACCGAGTTCATTGACGGTATGACCTAAGAATTGAACCTCTTTTAGGCAAAATTCACACTTGGAGAATTTGGCATAAAGACATTTGGTTTGCGATAACTAAAGAATGAGACGCAAATGTCGTCCATGCTCTTCTTTCGTCTTGGAGTATATTAGGATATCGTCGATGAATACAATGACGAAATAATCGAGAAAAGGCTTACAAACGCGGTTCATGAGATCCATAAACACTGCAGGTGCGTTGGTCAAACCAAAAGGCATGACCACGAACTCGTAGTGTCCATAACGTGTGCGAAAAGCAGTTTTGGGTACATCTTCCTCGGAAACCCGAAGTTGATGGTAGACAGAACGGAGGTCAATCTTGAAAAGCACTTCGTGCCTTGCAATTAATTGAAGAGGTCGTCAATACGAGGAAGTGGGTATCGGTTCTTGACTGTAAGTTTATTGAGTTCGCGATAGTCAATGCACATCCAAAAAGACCCATCTTTCTTCTTGACGAACAAAACGGGAGCGCCCCAAGGGGAAGTGCTAGGGCGTATAAAGCCTTATCAAGAAGCTCTTGAAGTTGGCTAGATAGCTCTTGCATCTCCGAGGGTGCTAGACGATAGGGAGCTTTCGCAACAGGAGTTGCGCCAGGAATAAGATCAATACGAAAAATCGACAGCTCGAGGAGGCGGAGGACCAGGAAGATCCTCGGGGAAAACAGAAGGAAATTCACAGACGACAGGAACATCACTTATGCTTGGACCTTTGTCTTTCTTTTCCACAACATGGGCGAGAAAGGCGAAGTACTCCTTACGCAAGTACTTGTTCGCTTTGATGCACGACATAAGCTTGAGACCTTTAGAAGGTTTCTTGCCATAGATGTGTAGATAAGCACCTTGAGGAAGAGGAAGGCAGATGAATTTTTTCGGAATAAACAACTTCGGCACGAACTCGCATAAGCCAATCCATGCCTACTATATGTCGAAACTACCCATTTGCATGGGAGTGGGATCGATGGAGAACGAATGATCGTTAAGAATCAAAGAGCAACCAGAAAGAACGGAGATGGTCTTGCCATTAGCGACTTCGACAGCGAAAAGGATTAGGCATTTTAGATCGTTCGCACTTAAGCAAGGGTGCAAATTCTAAAGATACAAAGCTTTTATCGGCACCAGTATCAAATAGGCATGTAGCATAAATATGGTTCACAAGGAACGTACCAGTGATGACGTCGTTAGAGCTTTGGGCTTGAGCGGAGGTAAGCTTGAAAGCTCGTCCTTTTGCAGGCTCAGGCTGCTGCTGATGCTGTTGGTTGAGGAGAGGACAAACATTGGCGAGATGAGTGAGATCTCCACACTTGTAGCATGCTCGCACAGGAGCATTTTGTCGCTGCGGTTGAGTTTGGTTCGGCTTAGTGTTAGGGATAATGTCTTGGTTGCTTTGGGGTTGGGACAATGGCTAGAAAGATGCCCTATCCTGTTACAGTTGACGCACTTTCGACACGGGGTGGAAGGGAGATGGTGGTAGGTGCAACGATCACACCTAGGCCAAGTGTCGGTGTAGTTTCGTTTGATGGATCGTGATTCGGTAGTGGTGGTGGTATTGACAGGAGGCGATTCGGTAGTGGTGGTGGTATTGACGGTGGCTTGGTGCGCATGCTTCATAGGAACCTTGTCGTAGGCCCCTTGAAGGATGCAATTGTGGTTAAGCTCTATGATGGTGCTATAGGCTTCTTCAATGGTTTTGGGGCGTGCGGCTACATGGTTCATAATCACAGGCGAAAGCGAACGAATGAGCTTAGATATTGCCTTGGGGACCTTATCCACCTGTCCAGGATAGATGATACTTAATTCTTTGAAGCGAGCGATCAGTCCCTCAGGGTTGCTCCCTTGTTGCGTGAGATTCCAGAATTCGTTCTCGAGCTTCTGGGTCTCGTGGGGAGGACAGAACTGATCCCTCATAAGCTGCTTAAGCTCGTCCCAAGTTAGAGCGTGGGCTGCTTCGTTGCCGCGCTTGTTGCGTTCCGTAGTCCACCACTCGAGGGCTCTCTGGTGAAAGACCCCGGTAGCATTGAGGGTTCTGTCACACCCCTAATTTCCAAGTATAACCCGGTGGGCCCGGTTGGGGAATATCGTGACGTAAGTTGATATCAATATTACCAAGCAATACAATAATACACAACGGAAGTCTGGATAATTACTATTACAAACGTTTGAATGTTCAAAGTTCAAAATAATAAATACAACGCTTGTAACTAGATCCACAGGCAGATCGAAATGTGAATACAAAAGGAAACTTGACAGACTAAGGCCTTCCAAGCAAAGGGTTGCAATTCCTCTTAAGCTTCGCCGAGCACTTCCAGCCTAATTACGTATACTTGTCACCTGCGCTTAGTCTTTTGAAAATACGTCAGTTTTCACTGATAAATACATTTAATCGACTCATTTTGAAAACATTATGAAAACATTTTGAGTACACAATGGTACTTTGTTTTATAAATAACTTGGGATAAATAATTTTCATGTTATCAGTTTTACATGCTAATAATACATTTAGAGCCCGAAAACTATGCCGGGATCATGATTAATCGACACACCACTTTGACACCTTTAATAGGTGCACCCTTAAGGGTCATACTTTAAATTAGGATCTGACGGGTGTATGCCTACACCCTGTGCTTAGGTCGTGGCCATTTGCAATTAAATGAGCCGTGGACATCCAGGGCACGGTCGTTTTAACCCCCAAATGTTTAATATTAAGCAATACGAATTAAAATGGATTATTTGAATTCCCGACTCATTGGTCTTCGATCCCATATCCAACCATGCGGTATTAGTATACCGTATCCCAAGCCCGTATAAGGGAAAATAAGTTAAAGTATTTATCTGGTTTGCAAAATCTTCTAAATAATAAGAAAATATGTAAAGCACAACCGTAATCAAAATAACTAGCTTGGCGACAATCTACCGGAAGTCTCTAGTCTGGAATGGATGGTATTATTAACCGATTAGTTAGTTAGCGGGTCTTTATTTAGTCATTGACTTAGACCGGCTAACTTAAAATAAGGATGACGGTACGAAATGCTAGATTAAGCGATGACCGGAAAAGAATGTATTTTGGACCCGACAAGTTCTAGGACTTGTATAATATGGGTTACCATTCTACATTCTGGAATTTGAGAATATTTTGAATAGGTTAGACCCGTTTCGGTTAATCTTGCGTAAACTAGTCGTGTAGGCTTAACCGCGCACATATAAGCGAATCTGGGTAACCGGGTGAGTCCTATACAAGTTCCATATGCCATTTGGTTTAAAATATGTTATTATAATATTAGGTTATTGATATGGCGGCCCATTATAGTTTTAAAATTAAATTATGCCTTAAAAGGGCAATTTCGTCATTTAAAATATAATAAAACGAGTTTATACGTAAAATGATGTTATTAACATAAACATTCTGTAGAAATACTTATTTTATGATGTTATATCCATAGGACATCAACGATATGCGTGGTTTATAGTTTAAGACCAAACTATGTCCCGAAAGGGTAATTTGGTCATTTCACATATAAATGATAACATATTTGGGAATCTGAGTTTGGGACATGTACCCACTATTAATAGGTTGAAAATATGTTTTGAAATCAGTAGGTATCAAGTCTTTATACTCTAATATGATTTTAAACCATATTATGCGCCAAGGTGGCGATTAAGTCGCTAAATGACGATATAAACGGTATTTAAGTAAAACTGTTGTTGTGACCAGATTTGAATGACCAAAATATGTTAGATATATATTACATCAGTAGGTACAAGGTTTTGGTTCATTTGAATGTCTAAAACTTATTTTGAGTGTCGAAAGGGTAACATCGTCATTTAAGGACATAATGTGCAAACTATAGCTTAAACTCAGTTTGCAACCTGAATGAATTATCCAAAATAGTCCTAATAATGATATTACATCAGTAGGCATTGAGTTTTAATGTCAAAATTTTGTTTAAACTATTTTATATGTTAAAAGGGCGTTTTAGGCATATTTAACGGATACTTGCATAATGACTCGGATTTCTACATGATCATGTCCCATAACTCCAGAGGGTTATAGTACATTATAACATGGTCATAATGCAACTTAGAGACATAAGCTAAGGTTGCTAAATCGGGTCAGAACTGAAAGTCAAAGCAAAAGTCAACCTTCACGACTTTCGATTGCGAACCGACCTTAGACCTGGAATTGACGAGCCGGACCTGTTCTCACATGTTCTTATGATTATTACCAAGTTATTAGAATGTCAAAACAGGTTTTATAACACCTACATTACTAGTTATGATTTTATTTCAAATCTGACCCGTTTGACTTTTTTATTTACATGACTTTGACCCGTCAATTGACCAAGCAAAAGTGGTAATCAGGAGGTGTCCTCTTGAGGGATTAACACCTACCTTATTACGATCACGTCGCCACGTTCGCTCCGAACATTGGCTGGACCATAATGGTCTTAGCACAAAGTCAAAGCGTTTTTACGTCAACGCTATGACATTGGCTTGAAACTTAATGAAACTGAAGGAAGAGGGTTGGAACACTTACTAGTGGACCAAAGAAAGACTTAGAACTCACGGGAAATCTCCAAGATAAGAAGGAGCTTTCCAAGTGAGCAAGAGAGGAAGAGAATGATGAATGAGCAAAGGATTTGCAAGTTAGGCTTGGTATTTATAGCCAAGGGGAAAGAGTGGAAGCAAGATAAGTGTCTAGGACAGGTGTGAGGGGTCTCCAGGTGGTTTTGGACGTGTCACAACCAGCCAAGAGGGTGGCATTCGCGAGTTAAGTGGCAGGGCAGGAAGCTGCCATGCAAGCTGTCATTGGCAGTCCCTTACGGACCGTAAGGGTTATGCCTTGCGGTCCGTAAGGACCTCTGGCACCCACAGGATTTGAATGGTTACGGACCGTAACCAATAAGGCTTGCGGTCCGTAACCGCCTTACTGAAAACCATATTTGCTTAAGCTTACGGTCCGCAACCAGGAGTGGTTACGGTCCGTAAGGACCTTCAGAAATTTGAAGTTTGGTATTTTCACCACTTTGGTCCCCGACTTTCCTCGATGCTCGTTCAGAGGTTAGTAAAATTACATGACAGCGTCGTTGGTCACTCTCGGCTACACGTGGCACCAAGAATTTTCGGGACACGTGTTGGAATTTTATCGGATGAAATTTTCGAGGTGTCACATCTTCACCCCCTTAATAAAAATCTCGACCTCGAGATTTATTTAAATAGATAAGGGTACTTTTGTCGCATATTGGATTCGACCTCCCAAGTATATTCGGGTCCCCGACGGGCATCCCATTTGACTTTCACAATAGGTATGTGCTTCCTACGAAGCTTTTTAACTTGCCGATCCTCGATCGCAATTGGTTTTTCTATGAAACACAAGTTTTCATCAATCTGAATTTCTTCGTGAGGCATTGCTAATGACTCGTCCACGAGGCATTTCTTTAAATTGCTGACATGGAAAACATCATGGATTCCTGAGCTTTTCCGGTAGCCTAAGCTGATAAGCTACGGGTCCGACACATTCGATTATTTCGAATGGTCCAATGTATCTCGGGCTTAACTTGCCCTTTTTCCCAAAACGCATTACACCTTTCCAAGGTGACACCTTTAGCATAACCTTGTCGCCAACTTGGAACTGTAAAGGTTTACGCCTTTTGTCGGCATAGCTCTTTTGTCTATCTCGAGCTGCCTTAAGTCGATCACGGATTTGTACAATCTTTTCCGTGGTCTCAAGAACGATTTCGGGTCCAGATAGTTGGGCTTCTCCAACTTTGGCCCAACACACAGGCGTCCTACATTTTCTTCCATATAGGGCTTCAAAAGGAGCGGCCTTAATGCTCGTGTGGTAACTATTGTTATAAGAAAACTCGATTAGGGGTAAGTGGTCATCCCAACTCCCGCCTAAATCGATCACACAAGCTCGAAGCATGTCTTCCAAGGTTTGAATGATACGCTCACTTTGTCCGTCCGTCTGCGGATGGTAAGCCGTACTGAAGTTTAATCTCGTGCCTAGAGATTGTTGGAAGCTTTTCCAAAAGTGAGATGTGTTTCTTGTATCTCTATCAGATACAATGGATATCGGCACACCGTGCAAGGATACAATCTCATCGACATAAAGCTTAGCCAGCTTATCGGAATCGTATGTTTCCTTGATAGGTAAGAAATGAGCGGATTTGGTTAATCTATCCACGATAACCCAAATCGTGTCATTGCCACGCTTGGTCTTAGGTAACTTGGTGATGAAGTCCATAGTTACCATTTCCCATTTCCAAACTGGGATTTCAAGTTGTTGTATAAGTCCTGACGGTTTCTGGTGTTCTGCTTTAATTTGAGAACATGTCAAGCACTTTGCTACATGATTGGCTATGTCTTTCTTCATACACATCCACCAATAGTTGGGTTTAAGATCTTGATACATCTTGTCACTTCCTGGGTGAACCGAATATTTAGAATTATGTGCTTCTTGGAGGATTACATCTCTAAGTCCTCCAAAGTTCGGAACCCAGATCCGATTGTTAAGCCTTAACATTCCGTCCTTTCTAGGTGCTAACTGATCGATAGTTGCACCTAATCCTTCTTTGGCAATGTTGTCCTCAGACATGGCTAGCCTTTGTACATTTAGCAGCTTTTCACTCAAGTTGTTCTTCAGTTCAATGCTCTTGGCATTGATCCTTAAAGGTTTGACTCTTTCCTTGCGACTAAGCGCATCAGCGACTACATTTGCCTTCCCTGGATGATATCGAATCTCAAAATCGTAGTCGTTGAGTGTTTCCATCTATCGATATTGCCTCATGTTCAAATCTTTCTGATTGAAGAAATGTTGAAGGCTTTTATGGTCAGTGTAAATGATACACTTTGTTCCATATAGGTAGTGCCTCCAAAGTTTAAGTGCGAAAACTACCGCACCCAATTCTAAATCATGGGTGGTGTAGTTTCTCTCGTGCACTTTTAGTTGTCTTGATACATAAGCAATCACTTTGCCTTTCTGCATAAGCACACATCCCATACCTGTGTGTGAAACATCACAGTAAACCACAAATTCTTCAATACCTTCAGGCAGAGTTAACACCGGGCATTGCTTAACTTATGCTTTAATGTCTCAAAGGATTCTTGTTGCTTTGGACCCCAGTTGAATTTAGCATCCTTACGCGTTAAGATTGTCAAAGGAGCAGCTATTCGTGAGAAGTTCTCAATGAACCTTCAATAATAACCAGCCAGTCCTAAGAAACTACGTATCTCGGAAGGTGTCTTTGGCGCTTCCCATTCATTATTGCTTCTATCTTCGCTGGATCTACTTGGATACCATGTTCAGTTACTATGTGACCAAGGAACTGAACCTCACGTAGCCATAATTCACACTTAGAAAATTTTGCGTACAACTTTTCCTGTCGTAGTATATCGAGGATGCATCTTAAATGTTTCTCGTGATCAGATTGATTACGGGAGTAGATAAGTATGTCGTCAATGAAGACAATGACAAACTTATCTAAGTATGGCTTGCAGACTCTATTCATGAGATCCATGAATGCTGCGGGTGCATTGGTGAGCCCGAAAGGCATCACCAAGAACTCGTAGTGTCCATATCTCGTTCTGAAAGCAGTTTTCAGAACATCTTCATTTCTAACTTAGTTGGTGATATCCTGACCTTAAATCAATCTTCGAGAAGTAACTTGCACCTTGCAATTGGTCAAACAAGTCATCGATCCTGGGCAGAGGATAACGATTCTTGATCGTTATCTTATTAAGCTCATGGTAATCAATGCACATCCGCATTGATCCGTCTTTCTTTTTGACAAAAAGGATAGGTGCTCCCCAAGGCGATGAGCTAGGTTGAATAAAACCTTTCTCTAAAAGTTCGTCCAATTGGGTTCTCAATTCTTTCATCTCAATTGGCACTAAATAGTATGGAGCTTTAGCTATGGGAGCTGCTCCGGGTATGATATCAATTCGAAACTCTATCTGCCTATCAGGAGGTAGGCCAGGTAGTTCTTCAGGGAACACGTCTGGGTATTCAGAAATGATGGGTATATCCTCAATTTTCGGCTTGGGTTCATCAATGGTGACTTGTGCCATGTAGATGACACATCCTTTCATCATACACCTGGATGCCTTAAGCAAAACTGCCTTATCCGGCAATCCAAAGTGTTTGTCTCCATGAATGGTGAAGATTTTACCAGACGGGGATTTGATTTCAATGAGTTTCTTATCACAGGCAATGCAAGCTTGGTTATCGATAACCAATCCATTCCTAAGACTCCATCGAATCCCGCTAGTTTCATAGGTAAAAGAGAGACATGGATAGAATGATTCTTGATGGATACGAAGCATCCGTCAAGAATGGATGAAGCGGTTTCTATAGTTCCATCAGCAAGCTCTATTTCATAGGTTATGTCTAGAGTTCTTATGGGCAAGTTTAATAGTTCACTAAACTTATGATCTACAAACGACTTATCGGCGCCCGAATCGAAAAGAACTCTAGCAAAAGTGTCGTTGATAAGGAACGTACCCGTTATGACATTGTTATCCTTCACTGCTTCCCTAGCATTCATTTGAAAGGCTCTAGCAGTGGCTTTCTTTGCCTCTGAGGTTTTGGGTTTCCCTCGGTATTTGCCTTTTGGAAACTTGTTTTGATGTGGCCCTTCTCACTACATCCAAAACAAGTAGCATCCTTAATATTACGACAATCATGTGACCGATACCCAGTCTTCATGCAGATATTGCACTGCTTTGGTTTTTGTTCTAAGCGACACTGTCCATAGTGTTGCTTCCCACACGTTTTGCACGTGGGTTTGTCGCCCGACTTCTGATTACCTTTGCTAAACTCATACTTACCTTTCTTGTTAAGTTTCTGGGAGTTTCCGTCCTCACGTTTCCTTTTTCCATCATTGTCAGTCTTAACTGACACTTGCCTCACATAGTCCTGTGTGAGGGAGAGAGATAGCTCTACCGCATATTTATAGGTGCCATGCTGCACCGCTTTAACCATACTCCTGATTTCAGGAGCTAGCCCGTTGATAAAACGTGCAATACGTTTGGGCTCCGGAGTAACTAAATAGGGCACTAGCCTGGAGAGAGAGTTGTAGTCGGTTACGAACTTCCGACAGTCCATGTTCTTCATTGTCAGATTTAAGAAATCTGACTCAATTTTCTCCACCTCATGAGGTGGGCAGTAGGTATCCTTCACAAGCTCTACAAACTTGGACCAACTCAAGTTGTAGAGATGAACCTTGCCCGTAGACTGGACTAAGGCTTTCCACCAGATCAGGGCATCGCCCTTGAATGATTTAGATACATATTTAACAACATTCTTATCAGCGCATCCGCTGATATCCACCACCGTTTCCATCTTGTCCAACCATCTCAAACATTCCACTGCTCCTTTCTCCCCATTAAAGTCTCGGGGTCTATAAGATAAAAAGTATTTGTAGGAGCATCCATCGCCATCAACACTCGGTTTCTTAGGTTGCGGATCGCTCTTCACATTTGAAGAGTGTGCCTCACTCTTCTTTGACTTTGAGTAGCTGGGCTGAGATTTGGGTTTAGAAACAGGCTTAGAGCGAGAAACACTCGACTCCAATTGTCGTTCGGACTTATCCTTAAAAGCTTTGCCAATTTCCGCGGCAATAAGTACTCTTAAGTCATTCTTACTAATAAGAATGTTCTCATTGGCATCATTATCATTGCGTTTTCTGTTTACTTCAATGTATCGAGATGGATTCAGTTAGTTGCTATGGTGTACCCTTATTCACGACATGGTTCTATGACCATATAGGATTTAAATATTAAATGTAGTATATTCAGGCATAACCTAGGTCTTGAAAGACCATCATAGGCATTTATAGATTGGACATAGTCCAGAATTTATCAGCTAGTGCGTCATGCGTCACTACCGTATTATTGCTCATTGGCTTTACACTACTATTGAGTGTTTGAATATTTTAGCCAGGATCTAACTTGATCACTTAGGCGATAGGGTTTGAACATTGTCATTTACCCAAATTGATTGGTGTGACAATATTTGCCACATGTAATTAAGGTAACTCCACATTGAGAGTTACTTATAGAGAAATGATAAGTTTGGAAGTCGAACATTGTTCACCTTTGCTAGATAGAAGGTTACTTCCGAAATTTTCATTTGCCAATTTCTAATTGATCATAGTCATTGACTAATAGATCTTGGGATATATAGCAGATCAATAAAACTTGAATAGAATTGGGATGACTGATTAAATAAAATTCAGAAATAAAGAAATTTTACTAGATAGAACGTTACAAAATTGCCTAATATATAGGACTTGGAAATAACAAAGGTAGTTCGCGCAGGAACTTAACAGAAATAACAATGTCCACGCAGGGACTTTTAAAGAAAACAACAATGTCCACGCAGGGACTTTTGGAATTTAAATTACATATATGAAAATACAATACTAGTCATCCTTCCTTCCCTTCACAGCTTTGTAAAGTTTCTTGATAAACTTAGTCATTTTCTTCTCCGACTTCTTGACTTGTTGTCGCATTTCTCGGACCTGATCCAAGGCTTCGTTAATAGCCTCAAGTGGTGCTTGTGGTTGAGGTTGAGGTGGAGGTGGTTGCGACTGAGGCGCAACTGGATACGATACCCGTAAGGCGGATATCCAGTAGTAGCATAAGGAGGTGGGTAACTAGGGTAAGAAGAATGGTAGAGGTTATTATGAATAACTGCATCATAATAAGGGTCCTGTTCCATTCCATGGTGGATGTAGTTATATAGACTAGGAGGGTCGACAGTGTTAAACCCAGATGGCTCCGTATAAGTGGGTATTGGATTAGAAAAATCCTGTGGTGGTAGTGATTGTTGAGGTTGAGGCTCAACTGCTGGTTGCGGCGGGGGTTCCACCACTGGCGAGGTGTTTGAGGGCCCACCCATTTGCGGGTCCTCGGGATAGCTGGGTATGAAGGTGGTAAAGGTGGTAGCGAACCCGACCTTTGACCAACACGTACTGACATACGTGCTCCACGCCTCCGGCGTGATTGTGATGATGATTCGGGTAGTGGCTGGGGTTGATCCACCTGTTGCATATCAACACCCTCTTGGTGAGGATGGGGTGATGGGTTTGGATGCTAGGGAGTGTTATGGTACGAGGGTGTGTTGACGAACACATATTGTGCCCATCTTTGGTCAAATTCATCGGGACCACTAAACGGAGATCCCGCCATGGAGTTCGAGCCGACAGCTCAATAGGATGACCATACGATCTGGTTTGCAGGAGTTCCTCCGGGTTGGAATCTTCGTCCACATGTGTCGGTTTCGGGTGAGGGTTGGTTGACGGGGTTGTCAAAGTTAAGGTTGAAGTATTCTTGGTGGGAATGAGAGTGTGAATGGTGCGATTGATGCGAATGGTGAGAATGGTAAGAATGTTGGGAATGCGATTGAGGCGGGGGGTATTCATGTGAAATCGAATGTCTGTAAGGTTCAAAGGGTGATGAAGAATCTCCGGATCCTTCATAAGGGTTGTATTCAAGTAAGTTGGCTGCTCCAGCTAAGGAGGGTCGGTATGGTGGTCTAAAGGATGGTCCAGTGAAGGATGGTCCAGTCATTGAGTGTCCACCCCTCATGGGTCCTTTGCCTTTTCCTCCTCGTCTGAACTTAGGCGGCATTATTCCTGTTTTTAAAAACAAGTTAAATAAAATACAAAGCTAGAACAATAAGATGGAAATGATTAAGCCTAGGTCAAAGTCTAGACTCGAAAGTCTGAGAGATGTGTGTTATAATGTATTCTCGAGATTAAACACAAAAGGCTAGTTTAATTCACTCGAGAGTTGGCTCTGATACCAACCTGTCACACCCCTAATTTCCACGTATAACCCGGTGGGCCCAGTTGGGGAATATCGTGACGTAAGTTGATATCAATATTACCAAGCAATACAATAATACTCAACGGAAGTCTGGATAATTACTATTACAAACGTTTGAATGTTCAAAGTTCAAAATAATAAATACAACGCTTGTAACTAGATCCACAGGCGGATCAAAATGTGAATACAAAAGGAAACTTGACAGACTAAGGCCTTCCAAGCAAAGGGTTGCAATTCCTCTTAAGCTTCGCCGAGCATTTCCAGCGTAATTACGTATACTTGTCACCTGCGCTTAGTCTTTTGAAAATACGTCAGTTTTCACTGGTAGATACATTTAACCGACTCATTTTGAAAACATTATGAAAACATTTTGAGTACACAATGGTACTTTGTTTTATAAATAACTTGGGATAAATAATTTTCATGTTATCAGTTTTACATGCTAATAATACATTTAGAGCCCGAAAACTATGCCGGGATCATGATTAATCGACACACCACTTTGACACCTTTAATAGGTGCACCCTTAATGGGTAATACTTTAAATTAGGATCTGACGGGTGCATGCCTACACCCTGTGCTTAGGTCGTGGCCATTTGCAATTAAATGAGCCGTGGATATCCAGGACACGGTCGTTTTAACCCCAAATGTTTAATATTAAGCAATACGAATTAAAATGGATTATTTGAATTCCCGACTCATTGGTCTTCGATCCCATATCCAACCATGCGGTATTAGTATACCGTATCCCAAGCCCGTATAAGGGAAAATAAGTTAAAGTATTTATCTGGTTTGCAAAATCTTCTAAATAATAAGAAAATAAGCAAAGCACAACCGTAATCAAAATAACTAGCTTGGCGACAATCTACCGGAAGTCTCTTGTCTGGAATGGATGGTATTATTAACCGATTAGTTAGTTAGCGGGTCTTTATTTAGTCATTGACTTAGACCGGCTAACTTAAAATAAGGATGACGGTACGAAATGCTAGATTAAGCGATGACCGGAAAAGAATGTATTTTGGACCCGACAAGTTCTAGGACTTGTATAATATGGGTTACCATTCTACATTCTGGAATTTGAGAATATTTTGAATAGGTTAGACCCGTTTCGGTTAATAATGCGTAAACTAGTCGCGTAGGCTTAACTGCGCGCATATAAGCGAATCTGGATAACCGGGTGAGTCCTATACAAGTTCCATATGCCATCTGGTTTAAAATATGTTATTATAGCAGTAGGTTATTGATATGGCGGCCCGTTATAGTTTTAAAAGTAAATTATGCCTTAAAAGGGCATATTCATCATTTAAAATATAATAAAACGAGTTTATACATAAACTGATGTTATTAACATAAACACTCTGTAGAAATACTTATTTTATAATGTTATATCCATAGGACATCAATTATATGCGTGGTTTATAGTTTAAGACCAAACTATGTCCCGAAAGGGTAATTTGGTCATTTCACATATAAATGATAACTTATTTAGGAATCTGAGTTTGGGACATGTACCCACTGTTAATAGGTTGAAAATATGTTTTGAAATCAGTAGGTATCAAGTCTTTATACTCTAATATGATTTTAAACCATATTATGCGCCAAGGTGGCGATTAAGTCGCTAAATGACGATATAAACGGTATTTAAGTAAAACTGTTGTGGTGACCAGATTTGAATGACCAACATATGTTAAGATACTACATCAGTAGGTACAAGGTTTTGGTTCATTTGAATGTCTAAAACTTATTTTGAGTGTCGAAAGGGTAACATCGTCATTTAAGGACATAATGTGCAAACTGTAGCTTAAACTCAGTTTGCAACCTAAATGAATTATCCCAAATAGTCCTAATAATGATAATACATCAGTAGGTATTGAGTTTTGATGTCAAAATTATGTTTAAACTATTTTATATTAGCTCTGGATCCTCCCTGCTTGCAGAAATGAATGGATCAGAAGGGGGCTAGATTCTCTATTTCCGAGCCGGGAGGGAGGTGAAGGCCATAAGAGAAGATTGCCCACCCGCTAAGGAAGAGGGAAAAAAGGCGCTGTCATCTATCTCGACCAGTTTCCCGAGGCGTTGGAAATCCAGACCGGCTCAGAGAATCACTGGTGCTGTTTAGCCCTTTGTTTCGACAACGAAGAAGTCATCTTTGACGATTTCCCATTCCTTCCCTGCCGAGCCGCCTCCCTTCGCCCTCCGCCTTCCCTTTCTATAACATAGCCAAGTGCCCTCCTTTACAATCACTAAAGGGCGTTTTAGGCATATTTAACGAATACTTGCATAATGACTCGGATTTCTACATGACCATGTCCCATAACTCCAGAGGGTTATAGCACATTATAACATGGTCATAATGCAACTTAGAGACATAATCTAAGGTTGCTAAATCGGGTCAGAACTGAAAGTCAAAGCAAAAGTCAACTTTCACGACTTTCGGTTGCGAACTGTCCTTAGACCTGGAATTGACGAGCCGGACCTGTTCTCACATGTTCTTATGATTATTACCAAGTTATTAGAATGTCAAAACAGGTTTTATAACACCTACATTGCTAGTTATGATTTTATTTCAAATCTGACCCGTTTGACTTTTTTATTAACATGACTTTGACCCGTCAATTGACCAAGCAAAAGTGGTAATCAGGAGGTGTCCTCTTAAGGGATTAACACCTACCTTATTACGATCACGTCGCCACGTTCGCTCCGAACATTGGCTGGACTATAATGGTCTTAGCACAAAGTCAAAGCGTTTTTACGTCAACGCTATGACATTGGCTTGAAACTTAATGAAACTGAAGGAAGAGGGTTGGAACACTTACTAGTGGACCAAAGAAAGACTTAGAACTCAGGGGAAATCTCCAAGATAAGCAGGAGCTTTCCAAGTGAGCAAGAGAGGAAGAGAATGATGAATGAGCAAAGGATTTGCAAGTTAGGCTTGGTATTTATAGCCAAAGGGAAAGAGTGGAAGCAAGACAAGTGTCTAGGACAGGTGTGAGGGGTCTCCAGGTGGTTTTGGACGTGTCATGTAACATTTGTATAAATCGGGTCTCCAAAACCCGCTTCGTTTTGTAATCAAATATCAAGTTACGAAATTTCATTAAGTGTTTATGAGTATTTTGAGTTTAAACGTTACATAATTAATATATAAGCTAAACTATAAAGGTTATATTTGATAAAAAGTTAAAATAAAATAAATAAAAAATGTTTGGAGCTGACCGGACTCGAACCCGGGTCAACTGCTCCAATGACTTAACTTTCTGGCTCCAAACCACTCCGCCACCAATGGTTTTCTGTTAGTATTATGAAACAATTAAATTTTATACGCAAACTCGGATTAACGGTTACTGATATCTGTATAACGGAAATCAGTGAGCCAAATCGCCAAATCAGTTTCCGTTCGTTTAATTAACGCATAACCGACGCATATCGGTTTCTAATTAAAGTTCAGATTGAATGAACTTCAAGTTTTGGGTTTTGAAACCGAAAAACATTCAAGCTTCAAATAATTCTGATTCCAATCATTTATACGATTCATAACTGTTTCAAATACACTCCAAACCCTTTTCGTCGCGTTTTCAAGTCTTTTGAGCTCAAGAAAATTGTCGCCGGAATTCTCTGCAACTCTCGCCGGAAAACCGTGTCCAACTCAAACCAGTAAGATTCTACTCTCTTGCTGTTTCAATCTATTGTTAGGACACTACTAACATTATTCCGTCACTCAAAGTCAGTCACAGAAGACTTTGCTGGATTTCTGGTTTCGCCGGAGAAATTCTGGAATTCGCCGGAACCACGCTAGTTGACGGTAAACACATTCAATCGTGTAAATAATCCATGTACTCTGGTTCAATTTCAAATCTAATTCTTTAATTCTGTTGATTAGCCCCTCTCAGCCGGAGTTTCAATAACAGAGTTGTCTGTTCTCGCCGGACTTCCTGAAGAAGACGACCTGTCCGGTATTCCTTTCCCCAAACTGTTCGGTTTGTTCATTCAAACTAGTAATCATGTTATTTAAGTAGTAGAACCCTGAACCAGTGATCTGTGTAAAACCGGTGAAGAAGACGAGCATAACAACGGGTTAAGAATAAATAAAATTCGGATAGTTAACGGGTTAGACACACAGTCCAGCGGTGGACTGTGTGCAAAGTTTATATACGAGACCCGAGTTCGATCCTTGCTTCACACACGCTGCGTAATAACATTCCTTTTTTATTCATAAAACTAACCGGGTTAGATTGAGTAGTTGTTAAGTATAATATAATTCAAGAATATACACGGGTTAGACACACAGTCCAGCGGTGGACTGTGTGCAACACAAACTGCACGTCACGCGATCGAGTCTCGACACCAACACCGGTTCAATGAGAATAAAACGTTTTGTAAAATAAAGGAATTTTCGGTAAATTCGAATAAGTGTATTAATATAATTAAAACTAGTTTTCTAACGGGTTAGTCACGTAGCTCAGTTGGTAGAGCTACGTGCGCGTGAACGGAAGGTCACAGGTTCGAATCCCGCTCGGCGCAAGAATTACCGCTGACCGAACCGGTCAACGGTCAACGGTCAACGGTCAAACAGTAAAAAAATATTATTTTTTTTAAATAATTATTTGTTTTATTTAAATTAAAAATCAATTAAAAATACTTAAAAATAACATTTTTAAGGATGGAAAATAGCCATAAACTCACAAATATATATCCAAAAATTCCATTAAAAATCTTTAATAAAATCCATCCATTTAATATATTTTTCCTATTATTATTTAGGTCAGTGATTCCTCGTTAACTCGTTTCATCTAAATCGTGCGCATCTCACCAATTCAAATCCAACGCACCCAAGGTGAGTGAACCCTTCAAATTCCCCGTTTTAATCACATTTTTGGGTGTGTATCATGTGTCTTATTCATTTACTTATTATAACTAAGTTATTGTGCATATATCATATCATGACATGTGTGTTAGTTGTTGCTGTTCAGTAGTTAGAATTGTTTGCAAGCTATTATTTCAGTACATGCAATTGCTGAGGCCGTAGCTCCCCATCCCTCGAGGTTGAGTTTGATCCCCATTTTATTATGCGGTTGATCAGGGCGTGCCCGCACGATCGGCTCCGTTTGATTGAGCCTTGATCGGTTATTTACATTTCAAGTTCATGCAATACGCTCGGCTCCGTTTGATTGAGCCTTGAGTGCACAGTTCAATTTACATTTCAAGTTCATGCAATACGCTCGGCTCCGTTTGATTGAGCCTTGAGCACACAGTTCAATTTACATTTTCAGTTCATGCAATACGATCGGCTCCGTTTGATTGAGCCTTGATCTCACAGTTCATTTATGTTAATTATCATATGATGTTGGTATGATCATGTATGTTATCAATTGATAATGTATGCTATAATTGTAACCAATGTTGCCATTGCTTGATTTCATACATATGCTCTTTTATGATTATGCACAATATTTTATTGATAAACTAACCAGAAAATCATTATTAAATGTTTATCTATAAGGTTCACTCGCCAACTTATGTTGACCCAAAAACCTCCATTTTTACACATGATACAGGTGAACCAGCAGCAGCTAGGAACACGTAGGGCCTGGATTAGAAGAAATAAAACGATTTAGTGTTTGGATTATTATATTTGGTTATTTTCCTTTGTAATGAATGAACATGTTTGAAGGTTTGAGAAATGTAACTTTGACTTCATTTAATTATGAAACATAATAGTAAATGTCATGTGCTTTGGTGATAACCCAATTATGCCCCGACTCTTATTTCCGCTGCGGGTCGGGGTGTGACAGATTGGTATCAGAGCCATGACTATAGGGATATAGGATAGGTTATTAGACCCTTAGAGCCTATACTATAGTCGATTAGAAACTTATAGGAATTTTGTGTGTTATATGCCAAATTTCATGATGTTTATATGTTTATGTTAAAAAGTTACATTTGATATTGTTCAAGCATGTTCATAAGTATGTATTATCAAATAATGCTCATCATGAAATCGTATGATCATAACATATCACATCCATGCAAGCACACACCACATCATGATTGATTTTACAACGATTTTCGTGTTTTCAAATCTCATCAAAGTGAGTTCTCATGACGGGCATGTAGTAACTGGAAGGGTACTAGTACCGGTAGTCGGAACGTCCTGTCTAGGCTGGCATTCGTATAAATCCAAAATAAAGGACCAGTTTGCCTACCTGGGGACCAACGATGAGAGTACGAAATACCTATTAGGCCAAAGCATGCTATACCAAACGTCGTGAGAGCTAATCCCACTTTGAGTTGTCATTGTGTCTACACCGGGACACGTTCCGACCAAACATCTCATGAACATATTTTGTGGTTAGCATTCGGGGGATGCGAGTGTTAAATTGCCAATACTAATGTGAATCCAACCAAACCAATAGCCATGGGGGCCCACATGACTATATAGGTGAAGGTATGGGGGACATTTGAGGCCCAACATGAGCGAACCCAAGACATCCTTCGGATGTAGTTGCATTATTGATATTTATGTTATTTTCATTTTTTTTTTTTTTTTTTTTTTTAGACACATGACACCTAAAAGATACCATAAACTCACAATCTTCTCATTTTATGATCCTGTAGATGTCGTATAGATCGCATCGAAGGAGTAGGAAATCGGAAAAGTCGCAGGAACGATTGGCCACCCATATCGCCAACCAAATGGCCACGATTTTACCTGACATTGTAGTACAAGTACAACAAGCTCTTGCTGCAAATCCTACTAACCCTCCTCAACAACAGGACCAGATCATCAACGACTCTCCTACCGGCAAATGCACCTACAAACATTTTAAGTCTTGCGATCCCCCAAAATTCGAAGGGACTGAGGGAGTCACTGCTCTCCAGCGTTGGTTCGAGGAGATGGAAAACGTTTTCTTAAACTGCGATTGTCCTGAGGATCGCAAAGTTCGTTATGCCACCGGGAGACTACTTGGGGTAGCTCTCACTTGGTGGAATACTGAGAAGGGAAAGAGGGGAATGGAAGATGCGATGTCCTTAACTTGGGAGGAGTTAAGGGAAATCATGACTAGGCGATTCTGTCCTAGGAGTGAGATTAAGAAATTGGAAGATGAATTTCATGCCCTGAAACAAAAAGATGGTGATCACTCTACTTACAACAAACGGTTCTTGGAGTTGAACCAGATGGTACCAAACTTATTCACTCCAACCTACCGTCTGATCGAACATTACATTCGAGGACTTCCCTCGAAAATCCAGGATTCGGTCCTCAGCGTTTCACCAGTAACACTCGAAGCTGCCATGGTGTTGGCAACAGAACTGACCGAAAACCGAATTCGCAATGGGAAGTTCAAGGAGGAAAAGAAGAAAACCCCTGCTGAGGGACAAACCTTAAACCACCACACTCCTTCCTCCAAATTTGCTAACAAGAGGAAGCGTAACAACAGGAACTTTGCAGTCACCCACACCAACACCCCTGTTCCTGCTGCACCCATCACTCAAGCCACTCCTCCACCCGCGCCATACAAAAGACCATACACAGGACCACTACCAAAATGTAACCGTTGTCAGTATCACCACTTCCCTGACTATCCTTGCCAGTACTGTACCAGCTGCGGTCGCGCTGGACACCTTGTACAACAATGCCGCGCATCTCAACGAACAAATCGCCACCAACCTATAACCCAAACCCACCAACAATTTATGGGTCAGGCCCAACAACAACAACCATTTCCACCCACTCAACATTTAGCCCAAACATACTATCAACCCAACTACCCTATGGGCCAACCAATGCGGGCATGTTTCAATTGTGGAGATCCAAGTCATTTCAGGAACTCATGTCCAAGGCTGGTCAATATTATTCATGCTCAGGCCCAAGCCAACCCGGTGAACCAAGCAAACCAAGCTCCTCCACCTGCTAGAGGAAGGGCTTTCAATATTAACGCAAACCAGGCCAGAGCTGACGGCAATGTGGTCAACGGTACGTTTCTTATAAATGGTAGATATGCCTCTATGTTATTTGATACTGGTGCGGATAGAAGTTTCGTGTCATTAGAGTTTGAACCTATCTTAAGTAAAAATCGAGATAAGCTCGCGGAATCCATAACAGTGGAAGTTGCAGATGGAAAACCAGTTTCGTTAGATTCTATTTTACGCAACTGTACGCTCACCCTAAACGATCACGATTTCTCAGTCGATCTTATTCCTATGAAGCTGGGAAGTTTCGACATCATAGTCGGAATGGATTGGCTTAGTCAGCATAATGCGGAAGTTGTATGTCGTGAGAAATTTATTCGTATTCCACTTTCAAACGGTCAGACTCTTCGAATTATTGGAGAAACCTCGGCGAAAGGACTCAACTTAATGTCTTGCCTTCAAGCTCAGAAATACCTTCGCAAGAATTATGTCGCGTTTTTAGCCCATATCATCAAGAAGGGGACCGCAGAAAAGAAACTTGAAGATATTCCTGTTGTAAAAGATTTTCCACAAGTTTTTCCTGACGACATTTCAGGACTTCCTCCAATCAGAGATGTCGAGTTTCGTATCGATCTTATACCTGGTGCTACACCAGTGGCAAAATCTCCATATAGGTTAGCCCCCTCTGAAATGCAAGAGCTAGCCAGTCAATTGCAAGAGTTGACTGACAAGGGATTTATACGCCCCAGCTCATCGCCTTGGGGTGCACCTGTACTTTTCGTAAAGAAGAAGGATGGATCTTTTCGCATGTGCATCGATTACAGAGAGCTCAACAAGTTAACTATCAAAAATCGATATCCTTTACCTCGTATAGATGACCTTCTTGACCAGCTACAAGGTGCCAGTTGCTTTTCGAAAATCGACCTTCGATCGGGCTATCATCAGCTTAGGGTGCATGAAGAAGACGTCCCTAAAACTGCTTTTCGAACTCGTTATGGTCACTATGAATTCATGGTTATGCCGTTTGGATTAACCAACGCACCAGCTGTTTTCATGGACCTAATGAATAGAGTCTGCAAACCTTACCTTTATCGATTTGTTATTGTGTTCATTGACGATATTCTTATCTATTCAAAATCTAAAGCTGATCATGAGCGTCATCTGCGACTTGTTCTTGCACTTCTAGAAAAGGAACAGCTTTATGCCAAGTTCTCTAAATGTGAATTCTGGTTAAAAGAGGTGCAATTTCTTGGGCATGTAGTCAATGACAAAGGAATACATGTGGACCCATCAAAGATCAAAGCAGTTCAAGAATGGCAAGCTCCACGTACGCCAACTGAAGTAAGGTCTTTTCTTGGACTTGCTGGTTACTATCGTCGATTCATTTCAAACTTCTCTCGCATTGCGGTGCCACTCACGGCTTTAACCCATAAAGGGAAACCATTTGTATGGGGGCCCAAGCAAGAAGAAGCTTTTCAAACCCTCAAGCAAAGACTTTGTGATGCACCAATCCTCACTCTTCCTGAAGGTTGTGATGATTTTGTAGTCTATTGCGACGCGTCAGGGCAAGGATTGGGATGCGTTCTCATGCAAAGAGGAAAAGTCATAGCTTATGCCTCAAGGCAACTCAAGATTCACGAAAAGAACTACACCACTCATGACCTTGAACTTGGAGCCGTTGTATTCGCTCTTAAGATATGGAGACATTATCTTTATGGCACGAAGTGTGAAATATACACTGACCATAAGAGTCTTCAACACATCTTCAATCAGAAAGAGTTAAATATGAGGCAACGGAGATGGGTCGAACTTCTAAATGATTACGACTGTGAAATCAAATACCACCCTGGTAAAGCAAATGTGGTGGCTGATGCACTTAGTCGAAAGGGGTATGCGAACTCCATTCATATTCTATGTTCGCAAATTATAACCAATATTAAGGATCAAATTCGAGAAGCTCAACACGTTTCAATAACAGAGGAAGATGTACAAAAGGAGATGTCCTGTGGAGCCGAGCTAAAGCTGGAAACTAAATCTGATGGTATCTTGTATTACCTAGATCGTATATGGATTCCTAACCATATCAATCTTCGTGAAACACTCATGCATGAAGCCCATAAGTCGCGATATTCTATACACCCAGGAGCCGATAAGATGTATCAAGACCTACGGTACACCTATTGGTGGCCTGGAATGAAGAAAGATATTGCCGTTTTTGTCTCCAAGTGTCTCACTTGTTCTAAAGTAAAGGCTGAACACCAAAGACCCTCAGGACTTCTGGTCCAACCAGAAATACCTGTCTGGAAGTGGGAAAATATAACCATGGATTTCATTACCGGGTTACCTCGCACTTCTAGTGGGTATGACACTATATGGGTGATTATAGACCGACTCACAAAATCAGCTCACTTTATTCCTATTCGAGAAGATTTTAAGAACGAAAAGCTTGCTCGTATTTATATCAGCGAAATCGTCAGCCGTCATGGAGTTCCATTAAGTATTATTTCTGATCGTGATGGTCGTTTCACCTCACGGACATGGCAGGCAGTACAATCCGCAATGGGCACTCGACTAGATCTCAGTACCGCTTACCATCCCCAAACTGATGGACAGTCTGAGCGCACCATTCAAACTCTTGAGGATATGCTTAGAGCATGTGTCATAGACTTCAAGGGAAATTGGGACGCCCACCTACCGTTAGTCGAATTTTCGTACAACAACAGTTATCATTCTAGTATCGGCATGGCACCTTTTGAAGCTTTATATGGTCGAAAGTGTCGATCTCCTGTTTGTTGGCACGAAATTGGGGAAGCTCAAATTACTGGTCCGGAATTGATCCAAGAAACAACAGATAAAATTCATCAAATCAGAAACAATCTTCTAGCGGCTCAAAGTCGTCAAAAGAGTTACGCAGATAAACGACGGAAGCCCTTGGAGTTTAGCGTTGGTGATCATGTGCTTTTAAAAGTGTCACCATGGAAGGGAGTAGTTCGTTTTGGGCAAAAGGGAAAGCTAGCACCACGTTACGTAGGACCTTTCAAAATACTCGAAAGAGTAGGTCCTGTAGCTTACAAGCTTGACCTACCGGAAGAACTCGACAGAATTCATCCCACTTTCCACGTGTCAAACTTGAAGAAGTGCCTCGCTGATGAGAATCTTCATATTCCACTAGAGGATATTCAGATTGATGAATCCATGCATTTTATTGAAAGACCAGTAGAGATTATGGACTATGGAGAAAAGCGTCTACGTCGAAGTCGCATTCCTGTTGTTAGGGTACGCTGGGAGTCGAAACGGGGACCTGAGTTTACTTGGGAACGTGAAGACTCAATGCGTGAAAAATACCCTCATCTTTTCCCTACTACATCAACTGTTTGAATTTCGGGACGAAATTCCTAAAAGTAGGGGATACTGTAACATTTGTATAAATCGGGTCTCCAAAACCCGCTTCGTTTTGTAATCAAATATCAAGTTACGAAATTTCATTAAGTGTTTATGAGTATTTTGAGTTTAAACGTTACATAATTAATATATAAGCTAAACTATAAAGGTTATATTTGATAAAAAGTTAAAATAAAATAAATAAAAAATGTTTGGAGCTGACCGGACTCGAACCCGGGTCAACTGCTCCAATGACTTAACTTTCTGGCTCCAAACCACTCCGCCACCAATGGTTTTCTGTTAGTATTATGAAACAATTAAATTTTATACGCAAACTCGGATTAACGGTTACTGATATCTGTATAACGGAAATCGGTGAGCCAAATCGCCAAATCAGTTTCCGTTCGTTTAATTAACGCATAACCGACGCATATCGGTTTCTAATTAAAGTTCAGATTGAATGAACTTCAAGTTTTGGGTTTTGAAACCGAAAAACATTCAAGCTTCAAATAATTCTGATTCCAATCATTTATACGATTCATAACTGTTTCAAATACACTCCAAACCCTTTTCGTCGCGTTTTCAAGTCTTTTGAGCTCAAGAAAATTGTCGCCGGAATTCTCTGCAACTCTCGCCGGAAAACCGTGTCCAACTCAAACCAGTAAGATTCTACTCTCTTGCTGTTTCAATCTATTGTTAGGACACTACTAACATTATTCCGTCACTCAAAGTCAGTCACAGAAGACTTTGCTGGATTTCTGGTTTCGCCGGAGAAATTCTGGAATTCGCCGGAACCACGCTAGTTGACGGTAAACACATTCAATCGTGTAAATAATCCATGTACTCTGGTTCAATTTCAAATCTAATTCTTTAATTCTGTTGATTAGCCCCTCTCAGCCGGAGTTTCAATAACAGAGTTGTCTGTTCTCGCCGGACTTCCTGAAGAAGACGACCTGTCCGGTATTCCTTTCCCCAAACTGTTCGGTTTGTTCATTCAAACTAGTAATCATGTTATTTAAGTAGTAGAACCCTGAACCAGTGATCTGTGTAAAACCGGTGAAGAAGACGAGCATAACAACGGGTTAAGAATAAATAAAATTCGGATAGTTAACGGGTTAGACACACAGTCCAGCGGTGGACTGTGTGCAAAGTTTATATACGAGACCCGAGTTCGATCCTTGCTTCACACACGCTGCGTAATAACATTCCTTTTTTATTCATAAAACTAACCGGGTTAGATTGAGTAGTTGTTAAGTATAATATAATTCAAGAATATACACGGGTTAGACACACAGTCCAGCGGTGGACTGTGTGCAACACAAACTGCACGTCACGCGATCGAGTCTCGACACCAACACCGGTTCAATGAGAATAAAACGTTTTGTAAAATAAAGGAATTTTCGGTAAATTCGAATAAGTGTATTAATATAATTAAAACTAGTTTTCTAACGGGTTAGTCACGTAGCTCAGTTGGTAGAGCTACGTGCGCGTGAACGGAAGGTCACAGGTTCGAATCCCGCTCGGCGCAAGAATTACCGCTGACCGAACCGGTCAACGGTCAACGGTCAACGGTCAAACAGTAAAAAAATATTATTTTTTTTAAATAATTATTTGTTTTATTTAAATTAAAAATCAATTAAAAATACTTAAAAATAACATTTTTAAGGATGGAAAATAGCCATAAACTCACAAATATATATCCAAAAATTCCATTAAAAATCTTTAATAAAATCCATCCATTTAATATATTTTTCCTATTATTATTTAGGTCAGTGATTCCTCGTTAACTCGTTTCATCTAAATCGTGCGCATCTCACCAATTCAAATCCAACGCACCCAAGGTGAGTGAACCCTTCAAATTCCCCGTTTTAATCACATTTTTGGGGTGTATCATGTGTCTTATTCATTTACTTATTATAACTAAGTTATTGTGCATATATCATATCATGACATGTGTGTTAGTTGTTGCTGTTCAGTAGTTAGAATTGTTTGCAAGCTATTATTTCAGTACATGCAATTGCTGAGGCCGTAGCTCCCCATCCCTCGAGGTTGAGTTTGATCCCCATTTTATTATGCGGTTGATCAGGGCGTGCCCGCACGATCGGCTCCGTTTGATTGAGCCTTGATCGGTTATTTACATTTCAAGTTCATGCAATACGCTCGGCTCCGTTTGATTGAGCCTTGAGTGCACAGTTCAATTTACATTTCAAGTTCATGCAATACGCTCGGCTCCGTTTGATTGAGCCTTGAGCACACAGTTCAATTTACATTTTCAGTTCATGCAATACGATCGGCTCCGTTTGATTGAGCCTTGATCTCACAGTTCATTTATGTTAATTATCATATGATGTTGGTATGATCATGTATGTTATCAATTGATAATGTATGCTATAATTGTAACCAATGTTGCCATTGCTTGATTTCATACATATGCTCTTTTATGATTATGCACAATATTTTATTGATAAACTAACCAGAAAATCATTATTAAATGTTTATCTATAAGGTTCACTCGCCAACTTATGTTGACCCAAAAACCTCCATTTTTACACATGATACAGGTGAACCAGCAGCAGCTAGGAACACGTAGGGCCTGGATTAGAAGAAATAAAACGATTTAGTGTTTGGATTATTATATTTGGTTATTTTCCTTTGTAATGAATGAACATGTTTGAAGGTTTGAGAAATGTAACTTTGACTTCATTTAATTATGAAA
Organism: Scalesia atractyloides; assembly: GCA_947069175.1. Taxonomy (NCBI): domain Eukaryota; kingdom Viridiplantae; phylum Streptophyta; class Magnoliopsida; order Asterales; family Asteraceae; genus Scalesia; species Scalesia atractyloides. Next base: position 34,367,586 of record CAMTDV010000021.1, read on the forward strand.
CATAATAGTAAATGTCATGTGCTTTGGTGATAACCCAATTATGCCCCGACTCTTATTTCCGCTGCGGGTCGGGGTGTGACATGTCACAACCAGCCAAGAGGGTGGCATTCGCGAGTTAAGTGGCAGGGCAGGATGTAACATTTGTAAAAATCGGGTCTCCAAAACCCGCTCCGTTTTGTAATCTTGTACCAAGTTATAAAAGTTGCGTTAATTATTTATGATTATTTTGAGTTAAAACGTTACATAATTAATAAATAAACTAAACTATAAAAATTATATTTGATAAAAAGTTAAAATAAAACAAATAAAAAAATATTTGAAGCTGCCGGGACTCGAACCCGGGTCAGCCAAGTCTTTAAACAACTTAACCTTCATTCCCTAAACCACTCCGCCACAATGTGTTTTCTGTTAACACTAGGAAAACAAATGGAACTTATACACAAACTCAGATTAACCAATGGTGTCACCTGAAAAACGGTAATCGGCAAACCAATCGTCAAATCGATTGTTTACCTGACACAATCGGTTATAACCGATGCTCGACGGTTTCTAATCAATCGGAAATTGATTGAAATTAAAGACTCATCATTTTTTATTTTTAAAACCGAAAAAGAACTTCAAGTTCTGATTAACTCAAACACCAGACACTCTCGCGATTCAGAGATATCATACCAACACTTCAATTCCTTTTCGTCGCATTTTCAGACCATCTGAGGACCTAAAACAGTTCGCCGGAATTCTCTGCAAAAGTCGCCGGAAAACCATATTCAACACAAACCGGTAAAATACTTCTCCTTTACGATTTCAATCTATTGTTAGAACTTTACTAACATTAACCCATCACTCAAAATCCACCACAGACGACATTGCTGGACTTTCTGTGTTCGCCGGAAAATTTCTGGAATTGCCGAAAACTCGTTAGTTATCGGTATGCACATTCCAACGTACTGATAATCAATACTCACTAGTTCATTTTCATATCTAATCCCTTAAATCTATTGATAGATCCTCTCAGCCAAAGGTTCAAAATCAGAGCCGACAAGTTTTCGCCGGACTCTCTGAAGAAGACAACCTGTTCGGTATCTTCATTCCCCAAACTGTTCGGTTTAATGCATTCAAACTAGTCATCATGTTTATTAACTAAATTAATCACGAATCGGATTGTTGATTGATATCTGCGTTTCGTAATGAAGAAGACGAGTTCAGTAACGAGTTAAGATTTATTAAAATCGGAAGTTTAAACAGGTTAGACACACAGTCCAGCGGTGGACTGTGTGCAAATTTCATACACACGTCCCGAGTTCGATCCTTGCTACACGCACGCCTTGTGTAATAACCTGCCTTTTTGATCAAGAACTAAACCGGGTTAAAACAGATAGTTGTTAAGTATAATAAAAACCAAGAATATAACCGGGTTAGACACACAGTCCAGCGGTGGACTGTGTGCAACATGAACTTCACGTCGCGCGTTCGAATCTTGTCATGAGCACCGGTCCAATTGAAATAAAACGTTTTTGCAAATAAAGGAATTTTCTGTAAATTCAAATAAGTGTATAAATATAATTAAAACCGAGTTTATAACGGGTTAGACACGTAGCTCAGTTGGTAGAGCTACGTGCACGCGAACGGAAGGTCGCCGGTTTGAATCCCACCCGGCGCAGAATTAACCGCTGACCGAACCGATCAACGGTCAACGGTCAACGGTCAACACTAAAAAAATAATATTTTTTTTATTTTTATTTATTTAATTTAATTTAAAAATCAATTAAAAATACTTAAAAATAACATTTTTAAAGATAGAAAATAGCCATAAGCTCACGAAAATATATCTAAAAATTTCATTAAAATCCTTAATAACATCCATCCATTTATTATATTTTTCCATTATTATTTAGGTTAGTATTCCTCGTCGACTCGCTCATCTAAATCGTGCGCATCTCACCATCTTCAATTCAACGCACCCAATGTGAGTGAACCTTTCAAATTCCCCGTTTTAATCACGTTTTTGGGGTGTATCATGTGTCTTTGTTTATATACATATTATAACTAAACTATTGTGCATACATCATATCATGACATGTGTATTTAGTTTGATGCTGTTAAGTAGTTATTATTGGATGCAAATTATTATTTCAGTACATGCAATTGCCGAGGCCGCCGCTCCCCATTTATGAGGTTTGAGCATGTTCCCCATTTTATTATGCGGTTGAACCTGGCGTGCCCACAACGATCGTCTCCGTTTGATTGAGCCTTGATCGCACAGTTCATTTTACATTTCAATACATGCAATACGATCGGCTCCGTTTGATTGAGCCTTGATCGCACAGTTCATTTTACATTTCAGTACATGAAATACGATCGGCTCCGTTTGATTGAGCCTTGATCGCACAGTTCATTTTACATTTCAGTACATGCAATACGATCGGCTCCGTTTGATTGAGCCTTGATCGCACAATTCATTTATGTTAGTTATCGTATGATATTGGTATGTTCATGTATGCTATCAAGTGTTATTGTATGTTATAATTGTAACTGCTATTTGCCAATGCTTGATTACTTACATTTGCTCTTTTATGATTATGCACAATATTTCATTGATAAACTAACCATAAAAATCATTATCAAATGTTTATCTAATAAGGTTCACTCGCCAACTTATGTTGACCCAAAAACTCCCATTTTACACATGATACAGGTGAACCAGCAGCAGCTAGGAACACATAGGACCTGGATTAGAAGAATAAAACGATTTAGTATTGGGATTGTTATGTTTGTTTATTTCCTTTGTATTGAATGAACATGTTTGGATGTTTGAAAATGTAACTTTGACTTTGTTAATTATGAAACATAATAGTAAATGTCATGTGCTTTGGTGATAACCCAATTATGCCCCGACTCTTATTTCCGCTGCGGGTCGGGGTGTGACAGATTGGTATCAGAGCCATGACTATAGGGATATAGGATAGGTTATTAGACCCTTAGAGCCTATACTATAGTCGATTAGAAACTTATAAGAATTTTGTGTGTTATATGCCAAATTTCATGATGTTTATATGTTTTATGTTAAATGTTACATTTGATATTGTGCAAGCATGTTCATAAGTATGTATTATCAAATAATGCCTATCATGAAATCGTATGCTCATAACATATCACAACCACGAAAGCACACACCACATCATGATTGATTTTACAATGATTTTCGTGTTTTCAAATCTCATCAAAGTGAGTTCTCATGACGGGCATGTAGTAACTGGAAGGGTACTAGTACCAGTAGTCGGAACGTCCTGTCTAGGCTGGCATTCGTATAAATCCAAAATAAAGGACCAGTTTGCCTACCTGGGGACTAACGATGAGAGTACGAAGTACCTATTAGGCCAAAGCATGCTATACCAAACGTCGTGTGAGCTAATCCCACTTTGAGTTGTCATTGTGTCTACACCTGGACACGTTCCGACCAAACATCTCATGAACATATTTTGTGGTTGCATTCGGGGGATGCGAGTGTTAAATTGCCAATACTAATGTGAATCCTACCAAGCCAATAGCCATGGGGGCCCACATGACTATGTAGGTGAAGGTATGGGGGACATTTGAGGCCCAACATGAGCGAACCCAAGACAACCTATGGATGTAGTTGCATTATGGATATTTATGTTATTTTCATTTTCTTAAAGACACATGACACCTAAAAAGACACCATAAACTCACAATCTTCTCATTTTATGATCCTGTAGATGTCGTCTAGACAGCATCGAAGGGGTAAAAGATCGGGAAAGACTCAGGAACGTTTGGCCACACATATCGCGCAACAAATGGCCACGATATTGCCTGACATCGTGGTACAAGTACAACAAGCCCTTGCTGCAAATCCTACTAACCTCCTCCAACAACAGGACCAGAACATCGACAACCCTCCTACCATCAAATGCTCTTACAAACATTTTAAGTCCTGTGATCCTCCAAAATTCGAAGGGACTGAGGGAGTCACTGCTCTCCTACATTGGTTCGAGGAGATGGAAAACGTTTTCTTAAACTGCGATTGTCCTGAGGATCGCAAGGTTCGTTACGCCACCGGGAGACTACTTGGTGTAGCTCTCACTTGGTGGAATACTGAGAAAGGGAAGAGGGGGACTGAAGATGCGATGGCCTTAACTTGGGAGGAGTTAAGGGAAATCATGACTAGGCGTTTCAGCCCTAGAAGTGAAATTAAGAAGTTGGAGGATGAATTTCATGCCTTAAAGCAAAAGGAGGGTGATCACTCCACTTACAACAAGAGGTTCTTGGAGTTGAACCAAATGGTTCCAAACCTATTCACTCCAACCTATCGTCTGATCAAACATTATATTCGAGGACTTCCCTCGAAAATTCAAGATTCGGTTCTCAGCGTTTCACCGGTAACACTCGAAGCTGCCATGGAGTTGGCAACTGAACTGACCGAAAACCGAATTCGCAATGGGAAGTTCAAAGAAGAGAAGAAGAAAGCCCCTGTTGAGGGACAAACCTCAAACCACCTCATTCCTTCCTCTAAGTTTGCTAACAAGAGGAAGCATAACACCAGGAATTTTGCAGTCACCCAACCCAACACCCCTATTCCTGTTGCACCCATCACTCAAGTCACTCCTTTACCCGCGCCATACAAAAGACCCTACACAGGCCCATTACCAAAATGTAACCGTTGTCAGTATCACCACTCCCCTGATCATCCTTGCCAATACTGCACCGGCTGCGGTCGCGCAGGACATACTGTTCAAAACTGCCGCACGCTTCAACGAACAAACCGCCACCAACCTTTAAACCAAACCCACCAACAGTTAATGGGTCAAGCACAACAACAACTACCATTTCCACCCACTCAACATTTAGCCCAAACATACTATCAACCCAATTACCCTATGGGCCAACCTATGCGGGCTTGTTTCAATTGCGGCGACCCAAGTCATTTCAGAAACACATGTCCAAGGCTGGTTAATATTATTCATGCTCAGGCCCAAGCCAACCCTGTGAATCAAGCGAACCAAGCTCCTCCACCTGCTAGAGGAAGAGCTTTCAATATTAACGCAAACCAGGCCAGAGCTGACGGCAATGTGGTCAACGGTACGTTTCTTATAAATGGTAGATATGCCTCTATGTTATTTGATACTGGTGCGGATAGAAGTTTTGTGTCATTAGAATTTGAACCTATCTTAAGCAAAAATCGGGATAAGCTCGCGGAACCCATAACGGTGGAAGTTGCGGACGGAAAACCAGTTTTATTAGACTCTATTTTACGCAACTGTACACTCACCTTAAATGACCACGATTTCAGTCGACCTTATTCCTATGAAGCTGGGAAGTTTCGACATCATAATCGGTATGGATTGGCTCAGTCAACATCATGCGGAAGTTGTATGTCGTGAAAAATTTATTCGTATTCCTTTTTCAAACGGTCAGACTCTTCGAATCATTGGAGAAACCTCGTTAAAAGGGCTCAACTTAATGTCTTGTCTTCAAGCTCAAAAATACCTTCGCAAGAATCATGTCGCGTTTTTAGCCCATATCATCAAGAAGGGGACCACAGAGAAGAAACTGGAAGATATTCCTGTAGTAAAAGATTTTCCACAAGTTTTTCCTGACGACATTTCAAGACTTCCTCCAATCAGAGATGTCGAATTCCGTATTGATCTTATACCTGGTGCTACACCAGTTGCAAAATCTCCATATAGGTTAGCCCCCTCTGAAATGCAAGAGCTAGCCAGTCAATTGCAAGAGTTGACTGACAAGGGATTCATACGTCCCAGCTCATCGCCTTGGGGTGCACCTGTCCTTTTTGTAAAAAAGAAAGATGGAACTTTTCGTATGTGCATCGACTACAGAGAGCTCAACAAGTTAACCATCAAAAATCGATATCCTTTACCTCGCATAGATGATCTTCTTGACCAACTACAAGGTGCCAGCTGCTTTTCGAAAATCGATCTTCGATCTGGCTATCATCAACTTAGAGTGCATGAAGAAGACGTCCCTAAGACTGCTTTTCGAACTCGTTATGGCCACTATGAATTCATGGTTATGCCGTTTGGATTAACCAACGCACCAGCTGTCTTCATGGACCTAATGAACAGAGTCTGCAAACCTTACCTTGATCGATTTGTTATAGTTTTCATCGACGATATTCTTATTTATTCAAAATCTAAAGCTGATTACGAGCGTCATCTTCGACTCATTCTTGCACTTCTAGAAAAGGAAAAGCTGTATGCCAAGTTCTCTAAATGTGAATTCTGGTTAAAAGAGGTGCAATTTCTCGGGCATGTAGTCAATGATAAAGGAATACATGTTGACCCTTCAAAGATAAAAGCAGTTCAAGAATGGCAAGCTCCACGCACACCAACTGAAGTAAGGTCTTTTCTTGGACTAGCTGGCTATTATCGTCGGTTCATTTCAAACTTCTCTCGCATTGCTGTGCCACTCACGGCTTTAACCCATAAGGGAAAACCATTCGTATGGGGACCCAAGCAAGAGGAAGCTTTTCAAACTCTTAAACAAAAACTTTGTGATGCACCCATCCTCACTCTTCCTGAAGGTTGTGATGATTTTGTAGTCTATTGTGACGCGTCAGGGCAAGGATTAGGCTGCGTTCTCATGCAAAGGGGAAAAGTCATAGCTTATGCCTCGAGGCAACTCAAGACACATGAAAAGAACTACACCACTCATGACCTAGAACTTGGAGCCGTTGTATTCGCTCTTAAGATATGGAGACATTATCTCTATGGTACTAAGTGTGAATTATACACTGACCACAAGAGTCTTCAACATATCTTCAATCAAAAAGAGTTAAATATGAGGCAACGAAGATGGGTCGAACTCCTAAATGATTACGACTGTGAAATTAGATACCACCCTAGTAAAGCAAATGTGGTGGCTGATGCACTTAGTCGAAAGGGTTATGCGAACTCCATTCATCTTCTATGTTCGCAAATTATAACCGATATTAGAGATCAAATTCGAGAAGCTCAACACGTTTCAATAACAGAAGAAGATGTAAGAAAAGAGATGTCCTGTGGAGCCGAGCTAAAATTTGAAACTAAATCAGACGGTATTCTGTATTACCTAGATCGTATCTGGATTCCTAACCACAACAATCTTCGTGAAACTCTTATGAATGAAGCTCACAAAACGCGATATTCTATACACCCAGGAGCCGATAAGATGTATCAAGACCTACGGTACACCTATTGGTGGCCTGGAATGAAGAAAGATATTGCCGTTTTTGTTTCCAAGTGTCTTACATGTTCAAAGGTGAAGGCTGAACACCAAAGACCCTCAGGACTTCTAGTCCAACCGGAAATACCTGTATGGAAGTGGGAAAATATAACCATGGATTTCATTACCGGGTTACCTCGCACTTCTGGTGGGTATGACACTATATGGGTGATTATAAACCGACTTACAAAATCAGCTCACTTTATTCCTATTCGAGAAGATTTCAAGAACGAAAAGCTTGCTCGTATTTATATCAACAAAATCGTAAGCCGACATGGGGTACCATTAAGTATTATTTCTGATCGTGATGGTCGTTTCACCTCACGAACATGGCAAGCAGTACAATCCGCTATGGGCACTCGATTAGACCTCAGTACCCGCCTATCATCCCCAAACTGATGGACAGTCTGAGCGCACCATTCAAACTCTTGAGGATATGCTTAGAGCATGTGTCATAGACTTCAAGGGAAATTGGGACGCCCACCTACCGTTAGTTGAATTTTCGTACAACAACAGCTATCATTCGAGCATCGGCATGGCACCTTTTGAAGCCTTATATGGTCGAAAGTGCCGATCTCCTGTTTGTTGGCACGAAATTGGGGAAGCACAAATTACTGGTCCAGAATTGATCCAAGAAACCACAGACAAGATTCATCAAATCCGAAACAATCTTCTAGCAGCTCAAAGTCGTCAAAAGAGTTATGCAGATAAACGACGGAAGCCCTTGGAGTTTAACATTGGTGATCATGTGCTTTTAAAAGTATCACCGTGGAAGGGAGTAGTTCGTTTTGGTCAAAAGGGAAAGCTAGCACCACGTTATGTAGGACCTTTCAAGATACTCGAAAGAGTAGGTCCTGTAGCATACAAGCTTGACCTACCGGAAGAACTCGACAGGATTCATCCCACATTCCACGTGTCGAACTTGAAGAAGTGCCTCGCTGATGAGAATCTCCATATTCCGCTGGAAGATATTCAGATTGATGAATCCATGCATTTTATTGAAAGACCAGTGGAGATCATGGACTTCGGAGAAAAGCGTCTTCGACGAAGTCGCATTCCAATCGTTAGGGTACGCTGGGAGTCGAAACGGGGACCTGAGTTTACTTGGGAACGTGAAGACTCAATGCGTGAAAAATACCCGCATCTTTTTCCTACTACTTCAACTATTTAAATTTCGGGACGAAATTCCTAAAAGTAGGGGATACTGTAACATTTGTAAAAATCGGGTCTCCAAAACCCGCTCCGTTTTGTAATCTTGTACCAAGTTATAAAAGTTACGTTAATTATTTATGATTATTTTGAGTTAAAACGTTACATAATTAATAAATAAACTAAACTATAAAAATTATATTTGATAAAAAGTTAAAATAAAACAAACAAAAAAATATTTGAAGCTGCCGGGACTCGAACCCGGGTCAGCCAAGTCTTTAAACAACTTAACCTTCATTCCCTAAACCACTCCGCCACAATGTGTTTTCTGTTAACACTAGGAAAACAAATGGAACTTATACACAAACTCAGATTAACCAATGGTGTCACCTGAAAAACGGTAATCGGCAAACCAATCGTCAAATCGATTGTTTACCTCACACAATCGGTTATAACCGATGCTCGACGGTTTCTAATCAATCGGAAATTGATTGAAATTAAAGACTCATCATTTTTTATTTTTAAAACCGAAAAAGAACTTCAAGTTCTGATTAACTCAAACACCAGACACTCTCGCGATTCAGAGATATCATACCAACACTTCAATTCCTTTTCGTCGCATTTTCAGACCATCTGAGCACCTAAAACAGTTCGCCGGAATTCTCTGCAAAAGTCGCCGGAAAACCGTATTCAACACAAACCGGTAAAATACTTCTCCTTTACGATTTCAATCTATTGTTAGAACTTTACTAACATTAACCCATCACTCAAAATCCACCACAAACGACATTGCTGGACTTTCTGTGTTCACCGGAAAATTTCTGGAATTACCGGAAACTCGTTAGTTATCGGTATGCACATTCCAACGTACTGATAATTAATGCTCACTAGTTCAATTTCATATCTAATCCCTTAAATCTGTTGATAGATCCTCTCAGCCAAAGGTTCAAAATCAGAGCCGACAAGTTTTCGCCGGACTCTCTGAAGAAGACAACCTGTTCGGTATCTTCATTCCCCAAACTGTTCGGTTTAATGCATTCAAACTAGTCATCATGTTTATTAACTAAATTAATCATGAATCGGATTGTTTGATTGATATCTGCGTTTCGTAATGAAGAAGACGAGTTCAGTAACGAGTTAAGATTTATTAAAATCGGAAGTTTAAACAGGTTAGACACACAGTCCAGCGGTGGACTGTGTGCAAATTTCACACACACGTCCCGAGTTCGATCCTTGCTACACGCACGCCTTGTGTAATAACCTGCCTTTTTGATCAAGAACTAAACCGGGTTAAAACAGATAGTTGTTAAGTATAATAAAAACCAAGAATATAACCGCGTTAGACACACAGTCCAGCGGTGGACTGTGTGCAACATGAACTTCACGTTGCGCGTTCGAATCTTGTCATGAGCACCGGTCCAATTGAAATAAAACGTTTTTGCAAATAAAGGAATTTTCGGTAAATTCAAATAAGTGTATAAATATAATTAAAACCGAGTTTATAACGGGTTAGACACGTAGCTCAGTTGGTAGAGCTACGTGCACGCGAACGGAAGGTCGCCGTTCGAATCCCACCCGGCGCAGAATTAACCGCTGACCGAACCGGTCAACGGTCAACGGTCAACACTAAAAAAATAATATTTTTTTTATATTTTTATTTATTTAATTTAATTTAAAAATCAATTAAAAATACTTAAAAATAACATTTTTAAAGATAGAAAATAGCCATAAGCTCACGAAAATATATCTAAAAATTTCATTAAAATCCTTAATAACATCCATCCATTTATTATATTTTTCCATTATTATTTAGGTTAGTATTCCTCGTCGACTCGCTCACCTATATCGTGCGCATCTCACCATCTCCAATTCAACGCACCCAATGTGAGTGAACCTTTCAAATTCCCCGTTATAATCACGTTTTTGGGGTGTATCATGTGTCTTTGTTTATGTTATAACTAAACTATTGTGCATACATCATATCATGACATGTGTATTTAGTTTGATGCTGTTAAGTAGTTATTATTGGATGCAAATTATTATTTCAGTACATGCAATTGCCGAGGCCGCCGCTCCCCATTTATGAGGTTTGAGCCTGTTCCCCATTTTATTATGCGGTTGAACCTGGCGTGCCCGCAACGATCGGCTCCGTTTGATTGAGCCTTGATCGCATAGTTCATTTTACATTTCAGTACATGCAATACGATCGGCTCCGTTTGATTGAGCCTTGATCGCACAGTTCATTTTACATTTCAGTACATGAAATACGATCGGCTCCGTTTGATTGAGCCTTGATCGCACAGTTCATTTTACATTTCAGTACATGCAATACGATCGGCTCCGTTTGATTGAGCCTTGATCGCACAGTTCATTTATGTTAGTTATCGTATGATATTTGTATGTTCATGTATGCTATCAAGTGTTATTGTATGTTATAATTGTAACTGCTATTTGCCAATGCTTGATTACTTACATTTGCTCTTTTATGATTATGCACAATATTTCATTGATAAACTAACCATAAAAATCATTATCAAATGTTTATCTAATAAGGTTCACTCGCCAACTTATGTTGACCCAAAAACTCCCATTTTACAGATGATACAGGTGAACCAGCAGCAGCTAGGAAGACATAGGACCTGGATTAGAAGAATAAAATGATTTAGTATTGGGATTGTTATGTTTGTTTATTTCCTTTGTATTGAATGAACATGTTTGGATGTTTGAAAATGTAACTTTGACTTTGTTAATTATGAAACATAATAGTAAATGTCATGTGTTTTGGTGATAACCCAATTATGCCCCGACATTTATTTCCGCTGCGGGTCGGGGTGTGACATAGGAAGCTGCCATGCAAGCTGTCACTGGCAGTCCCTTACGGACCGTAAGGGTTATGCCTTGCGGTTCGTAAGGACCTCTGGCGCCCACAGGATTTGAATGGTTACGGACCGTAACCAATAAGGCTTGCGGTCCGTAACCACCTTACTGAAAACCATATTTGCTTAAGCTTACGGTCCGTAACCAGGAGTGGTTACGGTCCGTAAGGACCTTCAGGAATTTGAAGTTTGGTATTTTCACCACTTTGGTCCCCGACTTTCCTCGATGCTCGTTCAGGGGTTATTAAAATAACATGACGACGTCGTTAGTCCCTTTGGCTACACGTGGCAACCAAGAATTTTCGGGACACGTGTCAGAATTTTATCAGACAAAATTTTCGAGGTGTCACAGGTTCGAAGTTCATCAGGGCACCCACCCTGAAGAAAGGTCAGCTCCATAGCGTCAAACCAATTGATCATGGCGGTGACACCGTCCATGCCAGTGAATTCGACTGGTTTACAAGCCATGAAATGCTTGAATTGGTTGGACGTTTTGGGGTTTTCGGTTTTAGACTCGGTAGAGGATGTGGGTGCTTCGGTGTGGATGGTTTGAAGTTGGCTAACAATGTCGGGGATGACACGGGCCATTTGATCGGCCATTTGTTCAGCAATAAGACCAACAAGGTCTTGCTTGGAGATGGAGTCTTCATTGTTGTTGTTGTTGTTGCTGTTGGACCCCTTGTTGGACCTCTTGTATTTCTTGGTAGAGTTTGGGGAGTTCATCTAGATGTTCAACATAGAAGAAAGGGAATGAGACTTGATCATAATAAAGAAAATAAGTTTTGCATGTATAAGCGGGTATATAGTTCAAGTATGGTTCACCTAAGATTACATAGGTTCATCAAGTATGGTTCACAAAGTTTGCACAAATGTATCAAGTATAGCATGTATAATCACGTACGAATGCGAATAAGGAGTATAAATTTAGTGTGTTTACAAGGATTAGTATTTTTTTATTGCGATAAACGTGCGAGTTGTGTAACGGCTCGAAATGAATATGGTAACAAGTATAAAATCACATAAAAATTGAGATCACATAAAAGATTGGCTCAACAAAACATGGGATTGTTTCGGGTAGAGAAACGTCGACAATTCCAAAGTGAATCGAAGATCCTTTCTAATTAGAGAAATGTACTTTTGCCTATAGATAAAATACTCTCATCGAGAAGCGACTAATGGTATTTTACCCTTCCAGTTACTACACGTCTCTAATCGATTAGAAAATCGAAACTTTGGCGAGATTGAAAATCGAGGAAGGGGACTAGTTGACAAGGTGCGGGTATCACCCCTAACTTGACAACATCGTACCCTAAGTGTGGTTTGCTTCTTACTAAACGAAGAGCATATTCCGACTTTTTTGTAAGATCCGCTAGAGTATGAAATGGAAGTTTCCATCAAGATGTGGATGTCACTCCTAACTTGATGGTATAACTTCGTGAAAAATCGAATACGCAGAATGAGGGATTTCACCAAAAATTGTAAGTCATTGGACCTATTTTGGTGCAAATCGTCTCGGTTGCATCATGAGTGTCTTCAAGTGTATTGTGTAAACGTCTTAGGAAAGACGTTATGTAAGTTTTAAGACCAAAAGATAAGAAAGAAGTGATGAGGGAAGAATAAAGTTTTAAGCATGATATAGGAATGGTCAAAAGCAGGACGCTTAAACTATAGACTAGGTCGAACATGGCAATTCTACCTAATTCCCTATAGTTATGGCTCTGATACCAATCTGTCACACCCCAACCGATGGCGGAAACATCGAGGCGGGACGAAATAGATTGCTCATTGCCTCATAAATACTAATCGCGACAATATTTAATTAAACCGGATTTCATTTCATAGCATAAATTGTCATACAATGCAAGGAATTTCAAATACAACATTAACAAAGGACAAAATTTGATACAAATTTTGTAAACCTAAACGTCTAAATGTGTATCTAGTTGTCATCACTACTTCAATTTCATCGCAGCATCTTCATCAACCTGTTACATGTTAAAAATACGAGTTCAATGCAAAAGCAAGGGCGAGTACACAAGTTTGGTAATACATAGCATAAGTATAAAAAGTATAACTCGAATCCATATGGTAATTGTAAGCAAAGACTATACTAATCATGCAATACTAGATCAAACCCCGAGTTTCCATAAAAGTTTTACGAGATCTAGCTTCCCTTGTCACAAAAGCAACAAGACAAATGAGTATGATAATCTTAACATAACCTCGACGGGTGGTGTGCTACTCCTATAGCGCTATATATGATAAGTTTGGGCTCGCTAAGTTGATGATCAAGCTTATATAATCTAGCATGTATCTAAGCATAACAAGTATTCATGTATAAGGATTGAGCATGTAAAAGCATAAGTTTGTGATAGTGTATTTTGATACGGAAACATGTTACAACCCAAAAAGTGATAAAAGGTAAATGGGTCGGGTGTACTCACGGTTTTGATGAGTGTTCCACTTAAAGTAATCTCTAGAGTATTGTTGTGATCTTTAGAGTTTGGCACCTTGTCCTTCTACAAGAAGAACATAGGTATCAGTTAGGAGTGTAACGAAAGATTATGGAAATAAGACTAAAGTATTATGTATGAAGATAATCACTAAGACATAGCACTTGTTCTTGACACTATGATAACCCAAATGGGTTTGATATGGTTTCATAGGTCGAGACCTATTAGAATCGTGACAAGGTACTACATACTTTAATGACAAAACTTAATAACTCGATAGATGATTATTTAGTCATTATCAAGGGTTCGGTTTTTAGGATTATATTATAGTCCATAAATATTCATATAGTTATAATCATGTAGGAGGTGGGAGGATGAACCATCCACTTTGGTACCTCTTAGTATCATGTAAGTCAAGTATGAGGTTGGAGGATTAACCATCCACTTTGGGACCTCGCATGATGTTCACCACTACACAAGTTACCATAGGTAACAACGAGGGTTCTAGAACAATACTATGAATAAGAAGTAAAGTGACAAGAATGTAAGGTGTGCCACAATGATGCCAAGTGAAATACAACCCGATGAGCACACTTTGACACACGTCAAAGGCTAGACGGGGTTGTGACACTTTCAATTAGCAAACTACTTGGGATAATGATGAAAATCATCAAGTGATGTGTGGTCTCAAAGTTAGGATAGCCCAAGCTAACCATGATGGACACACATGAACAAGTCTATGAACTTGCATCACTTGTGAGCTTAAAGCTCTATGAAAACAAAATATTTGTGAGGATAAATCCTCTACTTTGAATGTCTCAACCTTCTTTTTAAGCCTAACCAACCACAAGAAGTGTTGTAAGCATTAGGACATAGGTTTGAGATGAGTTAGACTCAAGTTTGATAAGTTTAAACAAGATTTGAAAGAGTTAAAATCAAAATAGAAAGTTTAGGACACTTTGGGTGTATTTCCAGATCTGGATTCTCCATGGAGAACCCTAGGATTCAAACCCAAAGTTTTTCCAAGTAAATAGAAGAAAGACTCAAGTGATTTCATGGAGAAATGAGCAAGTTATGCTCACTTTTGTGAAGGTGGTATAATCTACCCGAAAATTCTGATTATGAGTGTTCTTGAGAGTGTTTGAGAGTGATTTTGGAGAGGTTAGAAGGCTGTGAAAGTGTGAAATGGTTTGGAGAAGTGTTGTATTTATAGGGAGAAGGTTCTGTTAGTTGGGAGGTGTTTAAAGAGGGTTTAAGGTGATTGGGGAGGAGATTAGGGGTGGGATCCGTGCTTAAATCGTGAGCCAAAACACAATTTGCCCGCCCAGAGGGTCTTAGGGACCATAAGGGTATACCCTTGCGGTCCGTAAGGACCTTAGCCGGGTTAAAATTTGGATTTTGTTATTTTGATCAAGGGTGACGGGTTTATGTGTTAATCTAATGTATTTTATGAACATTTAAAGTATTATAAGTATAAGTGTTGTGTCACAATGCATATGTATGAATAAAATGTTCGAGATCGAGTATAAAACATCAAGTAAATTGTATGTATTAAGTATAAATGTCATGTATTGCATGTTTGTCATGTTTTCGAGTATGAGTATCATGTGTATGTATGTAAGGATATGTATGACAAGTATTGTGGTAAAAAGTATATTCTCATTATCTTTCAAGTCTCGATTACAACGTCTACAACGAAATAAAGAATACGAATACAATGATTTCCAAAATTAGAATTACAACACGAGCTTGCTATAAATAGAAAGTTTGGAAAACGCGAGGTGTTACAATTTGTGAATTAGATATTAAAATTTTTGTTGTTTGTAATAATCTACATGTTTACTTTTTGATTTGTTATAGTTTTTATATTATTAGTGTAATTATTTTAATCAATTTAACTGACCCACTTTAGCTAACCCATTTTAACTGACGTGTTTAAAACCACCCCCTTTAACCAACCTGTTTGATATACCAACTGACAAAAAATCATGGATCCGCCACTAGGCCCATGTAAACGAATTGAACAAACACGGACAAGAACATGTTCATGTTCGTTCATTTAACTTTAACCGAACACGAACCATTAAATGGACGGATCTTCTTGTTCATGTTCATTCGTTAACCTTTAGAATGGACCGTTCATGAGTATAAACGAACGCAAAGGGACATAAATGAAAAAATATAAATTAACTTTTGTATTAGAAATATAAACACAAACACACACATAGGGTGGACTTATCATACAAAGGGGGTTTTATCTAAGAAGTGTGAGAATGGTTTTAGGCTATCGGATGGATTAATGTGTGGTTAAGATCAGGCAATGACAAAATTGTAAATAGTTTTATTTAATTAGCTGTTAATTAAGGCGCTTAGGGGTAGAATAGTAATTGATCTTGTTTTAAATCAGAAACTGTCATATATATAGTAACTAATCTTATTTTAAATCAGAAACTGTCATATATATTTTTAATCGAGAGTTGTCTCCCTTTTCTCTTCCTTCCAAATCGAGATTTTTTTATTATCAAGCTATCTCTTATCTCTTCCTTCAAAGTCTAAAAAAACAGATATAAAACACCATATGAAAAAAAAACATTCTGAAAATGCAGGTTTAAAACACCATGAACCGAATTAAGACTTTATTAAAACACCGTGTTATGTAAACATGTAGCAACACCATACGTGCTTGAAATACCGTGTATTGATGTTGTATTATTACAATTGAACAAAACACCATACTAAGAAACATCTTTTGTAAACGCAGGTTGTAAAACACCATGAATTGAACTAATACTTTATTAAAACACCATATTTTGTAAATATGTAACAACATCATACACGATTAAAACACCATGTATTGATGTTCCTTTATTATAGTTGAACAAAACCCCATACAAAGAACATCTTCTGGAAACACAAGTTGTAAACACCATGAATTGAAATGATAAACTTATCGTAAAACACCATGCTAATAATTGGCCATAATCATGGAAAAAAAATCTTGGAGGATTGATGAATTTGTTATTCCATTTTATGAATAAATAACTATTTTTTATTGTGTTTTGGTTTGATTGTGATTTGGTTTATCGAAGATACGGAAAAGTTATCAAAACCCTAAAAATCCTCTCCAAAATCATAATTGCTTATATTTTCCAAATTTGCATTATAGACGCAATTATACTTATACCTCAATCACATAATTTAATCAATGCCACATGTCACCTTTTTATTACTTCTTACACTTCTTAGGTAAATGGTCCTTAGTAGAGGAACCTTTACCTACACACACACACACACACACACACAACACATATATATATATATATATATATATATTATCTATGATTCTAAAGTCTAAAATTCCTAAAATAGGTAAAAAGTCATAAAACACCATAATGTCAAATAACATAATAAAGATTACTCAAACACCACATCTGTGGGTTTTGTTATGGTTGATAAAGCCCTGATTATCCAATGACTAACATTATATGTTTTATGTTGGTTATCATGTTGTGTTTTATATTCATGATTCTATGATGGTGTGTTTGTTGTGTTTTATGGACTTCTACAATTTGAATATAGTGTTTTTGAATATAGGGTTTGAATATATAGAAAACCCTAAAAACACTTTATATATATATATATATATATATATATATGCGTTGATGCATATGTCTGTTACCTTCGTCATCGAGTCGTATCGAGTCTGTAACAGGATCTTAAATGTTAGATTTCAATATGTTATGTTACCTTCGTATGAAGTTGGTATTGTAATGTTCGTACGAAGTTGTTATGTTTCACTTCATACGAAGTTGTTTTAGTTTATACGAAGGTGACTCAAGTTCGCACGAAGCTAGAATGTTTATAAATAGGTTAGTGTGTTCATTGAGTCTGTAACTATTTTTGTAGACTGGACGATGGAGCTCTGTCCAAGTGTTTTCTGGATATTGTACACGTTAAATCATTGAATGAAAACAGATAATTGAGGAACTGTAATCTTGTTAAACTTGTCGCCTAATCTAAAGTGAATTCCACGCATCTTGGACTAGGTTGATCAGATTAGACCTAAGCTATCCGATCCACAAACCGGATCTACAATTGGTATTAGAGCTTTGAGGCCTGATTTGAAGATAATCTACAAGATTCAACCATTAAGGATCTCTCTTCTTCTCATTTTTCTCATTTTTGTAATTTTCAAAGATTTAACGGACAAATGGACTGATTTTTTCGAGGAATACATAAAATGTGCTTCTAACAAACCCTTGACAGAATTGGAATTAAAATCAATTGAAATCATGACCAAATTGGCAAAAAAAAACATGGATTTTTGAACATTTATCTTCGCACGAAGTAAAAATTCATTTGTTTTTTTAAAGACTACCTTCGCACGAAGGTGTATCTTCGCACAAAGTCTACTTTGCACAAGGTTAAATTCTTACCAAGCAGTCTTTGTTCAAAATTTTCGATGAAATGGAAAACGATGAGATTGTTTTTTATGAAGAAATTGAAGAAGCTATTGTTGAGATTGCTTACGACAGATATTGTTCTGAAAAAGATCTTTTGCATAATGCGTTTAAATCATTCATGTCCCTTCATGTTTATAATTCTTGTGCAGAAGCAGGATTCTTACACAATGCGAAGGAGATAAGAAAAAATCTGAAGATGAAATTATTGCTGAGAAAATAATTTTTGATCAATCAAACGAGGAAGTTGAAACCTTTAAAGTTGATCAAAAATCCATGGTCGAAGAACTCAAAGAAGAAAGAAAAATTGAGAAAGTTGAGATAGAAAGACAATGCATAAAATGTTTAAGACCGTGCAAGGCAGTGTGTTGAAAAAGATGAGAAGTATAAAGAGCTAAAACGTCATATTGATAACCTATCAAGTGATTTCAAAGAAACGAAAGAGGCTTATGATTAGCTAAGCAAAACAATTAACCAATACCGTGATGCAAGCAGAGAAGATATTGCTACGCTTTCTGTGCTCAAAGCAACTGTCATGGACAAACAAATGGCAATAAACATTCACATTGACATGATTGCCAAATTAAAGCAAGAGCTATAAGGTATGAAAATAGAGACAGGAAGTGTTGATAAGAAGTTGATTAGTTATTCAACGACATCTTACATATTGGATCGCATTCTCCCTAAACCAACATGAAAAGACGAAAATGGAGAGGATGTGTATGGTTATCAAGACAGGGGTTTGGGTTATAATAAAGTTCCACTCCTGATGTGGAATAGTTATTCTAGAAAGAAACCTGATGGGTAGAATAGGCACTGGACTTGAAATTAAAATAGTAAAAACTGAATAAAAAAGATCAGTTACCAGACAACATTGATGTGACTTATTCAAAATCTGATGCTGATGTTGAAAAAGAAGTGATTAAAAATGTGGTTGAGGATGTTTTGGGAAAAGATAATGATAAACTGATTTTGAAAACACTCAATCAAAGGTTAAAAAAGAGAGTTCAAGTTCACAACCTGAAAGTGATGAAAGTTTTCATGATAACTATATTCGTAAATCAGGAATTAGTTCAAATGATGATTTAAATATTTAAATGTACAAAATGTGTGGATCTGACCAACTATATTTTTGATTCAGAATGTGAATTTGGACCGAGTTGAAAAGGTTTTCAAGCTTGTCGAAATCGAAATGTCTGAAATTGAAAATTTTTCAAGTAATCATAGTTTTGCAAACTTCAAACAAAATAAATCGTATTATACCAAACCAAGAAATTTCTATCCTAACAACCAACTATAAAAATCAATACAAGGGTTTGGGTTATAATAAGAAAAATTATAACAAGTTTTAAAAAACGAAGTTTGTCAAGAAAACGACCTATCGTAAGAGGTCCTTTTTTCCAAAATAGAGAATAGGGCATGGAAGCTCTCTGCTATTAGAGGAGAGTTTTTACTGCAAGTGAGGAAGGGGGATTACGCGAATTACAATTCATTTCCTTAACCCCGAAATAGCAACTTGGTTATAGCTGACAGAAAGTAGAAAGACTCTAAACAGAAAGGTACTGGACAAGCTCTTAGGGAATAATCTCTTTCTTATTTATTTCATGACTAAATATCTCTCCAGCCGGTCGGTTGGAGTTGGATTGAATCGACTTCATCTTCTTCCCAACATTGAATCCCGTTCAAGCTGTGATAAGAGGACGTTTCCGTACCCCTTTACCTTACTCAAGAAAGAAAGTCATGCTGGTAGTGTCTAAGAGGAAGGGTTGGCGCTTTCAGCTGCCATAGATTCTCCGGAAGAAACAATCGGCTTTGCCCAAGTTGTAATGACTAAGCTTGCTCCCTGTCGATGAAGAATGTTTGCCTGCAAGTTCAACAAAAGAAAGTCAATTTTCAAAACAATCTAATGAAGAATTTTTCGCTCAACAACAACGAGAACATGTTGAGGGATCCTCTGGTGAAACAGACAGTAGGACGTGTTTTAGATTTAATCAAACTGGGCACATCGCTAGAAAATGGCCACAAAAGAAGTCTAAACATGTTTCCGATGTTAAGAAAATTCTAAGATTTAAAACAAAAATCACTGATGTTTGTTACAACTCAGGTTTGGAAACAAATCAAAGAGTCTGCAAACACAGTGAGACCTGTTAATACTAAAGTTTCAAATTATGAAACTAGTGAATTTTCAAACACTGCTGGACAAAAAGATTCTTCATTTTATTTCAAGAAAGCTATGTTAAAAAATCAATCATGGGTGATAAAAGAAAAGGGAAATTTTTGAAAGTTGAGAAATTTGTTTCAACTGAGAAGTTAGAGGAGATTAAACAGAAGAAAGAAGATGAATATGATCAAAAAAGTTGCAGATAATGCACCCAAGACTGGAAAGATTTGGGTGTCACTATTCAAATAATCAGTTGTTTGTTTGTGGAGGGGATTCTGAGCTAAAAGTAAATAATGAATAATGAAGTCCCTTGACACTTGATGGGTTTGCTAAAAGTTTATTATTAAGAAAAAGTTTGATTAAAATCACAGAATCCTCACTTTTGAACAGACAAAACCAGTTGATTATACATATTTGAAAATGTTTTTAAAAAAATCATGGTATCAATGTTTTTGTCATCATGAGGGGCAATGGATAAAAGAAAAAATGTGAAGCAGTAATGGATGGAGAATTGAAGTTTCCTCATCGGTCGGTCAAGTTTTCTTTATAAACCAAAAATACAAAAATATGTTTTTGTTTTTAGGGGGATAAAATTTGGAGAAAATACAAAAACATATAAAAATGCAAAAAGTACAAAAACATGAAAAAGACAACAAGAGTTTTCGTGTATAAAAGAGGAAATGATAGTGCATCAGTGGACTATAACAATATGCTAAAGAAATGTAGTGTCAAAAAGTTTTTTAAACATGTCTCACCGATGATGTGTAGTAGACTTCGCACATTCAGTAAATTGTTTTCGAGATATAAGCAAAAAGAAAAACTTCTTAATTAATGGTTTAACATCTCTTGGATATGTGGTCTTAGTACACTGAAATTTCGTTTGAGAGATAGCCCGATTCTGAGATACTAGGTTTTTATAGATAATTGATATCTAGGGTATTATACAAGTTCTTCTGATTTTGCGTCAGTAATGATCTAGAACTTGTAGAATACGTTTGCTTTTAAACCCTAAACTGCAGCAAATAGAAAGTATCGAAAGATCTAACAATTGCAGTAATAAGATTCCAAAATTTGGAACATCACTTTAAGTCGAGCCTTCATCTCTTTGTCTGTACGGAGGTACTAACCTGAGCTCTCAAGGTCTCGCACAACCCAGATACAGATATCAATTAGATATATTCACTTGTAAGATGAAATCTAGGGCATTTTGATACGTGAGTATATTCTGAGGTGGGAAACACTATTAAGTTAAGTTCTAAGACATTTAATTACAGTATCTCGAAACAATTGAGAAATGTGTAGAGGTTTAAGTGGACCAATATAATGACAATCTAAGTAAATTGTTTAGGACTTAAAATTTTATCAAAGATCAACGGTACTATTGATAAGTCTCAAAAACTGATATGATCCTCTTACACAAACTCACCAAAAAATGTCTGTAAATATGTTTATGCATAGCTATTTCATTTCAGAAAATTTAAAAAGATTTTCAATGTGTTTTAGCATAAACTTGGAAAAATCAAAAAGATTTTATTTTCATCTTATTTTCGACTGACGATGATGGAAAACTGATCTTCAAAGTCAAAAGCTACTGATTACTGATTGAAATCTGAAGAACAAAGGGTTGGGAGTTTACCTTAAATGAGAAAATGTTTTGAAAGTTGAAACTTAAAATTTGACAGTGTTCAACCTAGGTCATTAACTTGGACTTGGTAGACAAATCAGTTAATCAGTGTCATTAACTTAGGCTTGGTCAACTGAGTGGGTTGTTAAAACTGGTAAAATGTTTGAGAAGTTGAAAATTTGAAAAGAAATGGTTCACTTCGCATGAAGTCGGAATTCACTTCGTACGAAGAGAAACCTTAGTCCTATATAAGGCCACTTCGTTCGAAGAGAAACAAAACTGTTTCATCTTCTTCTTCGCACTGAGAGTAACTTGAGAGATTTTGTAGTTTGAACGATGAAGTGCTGCCCAAATCAATTTTAGTGGTTAATTTGTACACCACATACAATGCCTAAGGTAGTTTGACTTGATTAAACTGAATTTGGACTTAAATTGAATGAATTAGAATGTTAGAACTTAAATCTTAGATCTAGGATGTTTTTAACGGTGAAACTTAAAATTGAACACTTAAATCATTTAATCGGCGTTGTTTGTTCATTATACAAACATCAATTTCATCAAAATCATGCTAATTCGTTGAAATGATCTTGAACGGTTATGAACGAAGTAAGGTTTACTTCGTACGAAGGTAAAATCTACCCTCATACGAAGGTAAACATGTTTCGCTTTGTAAAATTTATCCTCGTACGAAGTGGATGTGATTTTGGTAAAAAAAATTGGATTATCTTCGTACGAAGTGAATAAATGGTAACTTAATTTCAAAGCTTACTTCGCTCAAGGGTTTTGGTAATTTGTGAACTTTTGTTTAAGTGTTGTTCTTATTGTGTTTTGCAGACAAAGTCGACGAAGTTTAAGCCAAAACGCAACATCTGGTGTGTACTAGATGATACAATCCCAAAGATAAAATCGTTTAAAGAAATTTGGATTTCATGGGTCGACTGCCAATAAAGAAAGCACTGACAAAGCAGCATAAAGCGTATAGATCACACATTCAGAGATTTTCGGATCATGCTAAATTCTTACCGAATCCACCAGCGATACAATCATTTGTCAGGATCGGGAACGAAGATAAAGAAGTTCTGATTAGTGAAGCGTTGATAAGAAGGGTTTTGGATTTTAAGGATGAAGATAGTTACCCTACGGGATATTCTGAACGGATGGCGAAAGGATGCTTCTATCGAATGGGGTATAAAGGGCACGTGAATGAATCCAACTTCAACAAAGCTTATCTCGCCAGGCAATACAAATTATTTGTACATTCGGTAATACATGCGCTGAGTCATTGAAAGGGAGGTTTTGATGTTCTTCTTGATTATCAAATGTGCATGATCGCAACTTTGAGCTTAAATCTTCCATAAAACTTTACAAGAGTCATTTTTCAGCAGATGAAAACTAATATCACCAAAAAGAAGTTTCTGCAGTATCGACGATTCGTGCAGATGATGTTGGATGACCAATCCCCTAATCTTGTGAAAGAAAAAGAAGACGAATTAGTACAGGAACATATGTCGAGTATATCTTTAATCTGTTTGAATCAGTATCTAAAGCAAACAACAGAACCTGTTGGCAAGAAGTTTTTCGTGGCAATAAACGATAAAAACTATGTTGCACCGCCCAAAGATCGATGGAGAAAGGATGACAGTAATTTAGATAATGATGAAGAAGATCGTTTAGCTGAATATATTCCAAAGAGAAGCAGTTGGTATGAAAAGGAAGATAAGTAAAAGAAAAGGCAAGCGACTAAGAGAAAAAGAGTGTCAAAGAAAGCTGATACTTTATTGATTGACAAAGAATCTGAAGAAGAAGTACATGTTGAAGAGAATGTCGAAGTTGAAACCAAAAATGTTGAAACTGAAGTGTTTTCTTCTACTTCAGATCATGATAAGGGTGGTGAAGATAAGTCTAGTTCTGATGAGACTTCGATAGCTAGTGATGAAGATGTGTCAATCAGAATAGCTCCGATAGCACCGAAATTGCTATGAAAGTGAACTTCTAAGAAGGAAAAAGTAATCTGATGACGATGAACATATGTGCACTAAGAAAGTCATAGTTAAAAGCAAAAATTCTAATGTGCAAAGAAACAGGATCTCTGGTGCAAAGAACCAAGAAGTAAAAATTGAAACAAACATCTAACTGAGGCTGGTTCATGGTCAAAGAAACAAGAGAAACTAATGTTGAAGCAGAGTAGAAGTAGGAGAATGTTATTTACAATTGAAAACTCACCTAATGTTACACAACAAGCAGCATTTAAACAACTAAAACGTCCACCATCACACACACCAACAACAACCACCATCACTCCAAACAAACCAACACCACCAGTGCAACAACAGTCTACACCACAATATTCAAGTCGCAGACAATCATTTCCAACTGGTGTTGCAAGAAGTGTTGAACCCTTATTCGATACTAATGAAATGTACCCACATATAGGGATGGTGGGAAATATGGATTTTGGTTTTCTTGATCCTGAATATGATCTAAAGATAAAGATTTAGACAACAAAGTGAAGTTCCTGGAAGCTGATCGTAAACACATGGAAACTGTGATTTCAAGTCTTATATCGGAAAAGAATTCGTATAAAGCTCAGTGAAATGGAAGCTGAAAAAGTTGTCAAAGATAGAAAGGTTGAGATGCTTTAGAAAGTATTTCAAAAGAAGTTGGGTATTGATTTCGAAGCTCAATACAATTTGCTTGAAATTGAAGAAGCTAATATAGTGTTTTTGAATATAGGGTTTGGATATATATATATATTTTGTGTGTGTGTGTGTGTAATGGTTCCTCTACTAAAACACTATATTTAAACCCTACATATATATACGGGGGTAGGATTTAGAGAAAACGCCTAAAAGTGTGAAAACAATGAGAACGATTTTGGTGTTGACATGTGGCACTGGTGTTAACTTACACTAAGGATAATATTGTGAAAGAGTTCATGCACATGCCACTCAAATTCCAAAGACCATGCACATGCAAGTCACATGCATATTCCACCATTTTTAAACACGCGTAACTTTTTTATTCGTGATTAATTTTTTTACGTAAATTAAACCATAAAATCGAGTGTTATATTATTTTTCTAACGAGTATACTATTGTTATACATTTTTTTTAAAATGACATGAACTAGGTGTTCGTGAAAGTTGGTGTTTTTATGGAGTTTTTGGAAAACGCCATAAAAATGTCCAAATAAAAACATCATAAAATCACCAAGTTCAGAAAAACGCCATAAAACACCCAATTCAGAAACGCCATAAAAACACTTAGTTCAGAAAAGACTAGGAAAACCCAGTTGAAAACGTCATAAAAACAAAGTTGAAAATGCCACAAAAAAACCCAATTCATTTTTTTCGAAAAGTATATCAATAGTAGAGTATGGTTCGGCTACAAAGTTCAAAACTCACAAAAAGTGTAAGAAATCTATATAGGCATTGTGTTTTAAATTTTAGACATGGTGTTCTAGATTCTTTAGGCATGGTATTTCATAGAAAAACACAAAATGTAACAATCTAAAACACAAAGAAATGTATTCAATTCACAAAATATAAAATACACTAATTAACTTTCTTGGCATTGTGTTTTGATTTTCATGCATACAATACATTTCATTGTGTTTTAGATTGCTATGTTTTGTGTTTTTCTATGTAATACCATGCCAAAAGAATCTAAAATATCATGCTTAAAATTTAAAAACAATGCCTATACAAACTTCTTACACTTTTTAGGAGCTTTAAACTTTGTACCCAACTCCTAGCCTCTGTGTGTATGTGTGTGTGTGTGTGTGTGTATATATATATATATAGTTAGGTTCATTTGTAAACAACCCCCTTGATTGTGAACACTAGTGAACTAACCCTAGCCATTGATTATTAATACTTAAGTGTAAATCAATGGCCAAGATTTGATGATGAAAATACATTAGTGTATTTTATGATTTGATGATGTAAATCAATGGCTAGGATTTGTTTACTCAGTTCACAAATACAATAGTGTTCACTCTAGAACCCCACCCATATATATATGGGTGGGTTAAAATGCGAACCACCACGAGTTTGAGAACTATTTGATTCGAGGCGAGGTGAGCAAAAATTGTTTTGCACAAACGTAGATGAAAATATTATAAACACATTTGTAAAAAAAGGAAAAAAATTGTCGAGGCGGTAGTTTTGACCTACGCAAGTTTTTTTTACGCCTGGGTGTAAAATTAAATTTAAAATTGACGCTCATGCGTAAAAAAAAACTTGCATCAGTCAAAACTACCGACTCTACAATCTTTTTTACAGATGTGTTTATAATATTTTCATCTACGTTTGTGCAAAATAAATTTGGTCCAACTCGCCCCGGATCAAAAAGTTATAGGATCCGGTTCAAATGAAAACCACCACGAGCTGCGAGAATCGCGAGAACTCTTATCATCCAATAAAATTTTAACACATCACCTATATTCAAATTAAATCAATAGGGTAATTTAGGCTTTTACTCACGATGTCACATAATTTCTCTCTCTTTCTTCTTTTCAAAAGTCACATCCATTATCAATTAACTTAAATAATAATAATAATATCTACAACAACAGTTAACATCACTAAAAAAGTTTGTTTTTTAGAAAATGTATGCATAAGTAAAAATGTTCGACAACGCACGTTTATACAACGTAACGCGTAAAATAGTTAATTTATTTTTATATTGTTGTATAAAAAAATTTACGGTTAATGTGAGATTTTTAGAAGGGAGGCACCTTTCGCGCCGACGTAAAACATCAAATGTAAAAAAACGTATTTACGCAATACACCACTAAGTAAAAAAATAAACAAAAACATTTACGTTCAATAAAGACAACGCGCGTAAAAAACATTCGGACAATGTGTGTTAAAAAACGTAACCGTAAAATAGTTTTTTATTTGTTTTGTAAAAATATTTACGGTTGGTGTGAGTTTTTTTAGAAGGGATGCACATTTCACGCCGACGTAAAACATCAAACGTAAAAAGAACGTCTTTACACAATACACCACTGAGTAAAAAAATAAATAAAAGCATTTACGTTTATAATGACAATGCGCGTAAACCAACATTCGACAACGTGCGTTAAAAAACGTAACGCGTAAAATAGTTTTTTTATTTTTTATTTTGTTGTGTAAAATAATTTACGGTTGGTGTGGGTTTTTTAGAGGATGGAGGTGCAAACTATCATTTACTAACGACATATTCGTTTTGTGAGTCCCAAATCAACTACGGATCACAATGGTTTGATTGTTAACATACAAACACCTATAGATTAGGTGTTTGAATGTATAAAGTTAAGAAAAATCAAAGAAGAAGATGAAGATTCTTGTTTTGGATGAAGATACAAGTGTTGTATATTGAATCCCAACTGATAATAACGATTTAAGCACCTGGATATACGGATTAAGACAAGAACAATTACAATAAATCACCAAAATCACTCGTCCAAGAACCTTGGAGCTAGGGTTTCATTAAGCAACATATATATAGGTACTGACCATCCATCGTAATTAATAAATACGCTACAAGAATAAATACGCTGGACAGTACAAAGATTCCCAAAATTACACTTTCTGTCCCTTAACTATCTAAAACATTGTAAGCTAACATAATACTATCCAAAACCTAGTTTAGTCAAGTATCAACAATCTCAAAAGTTCTAAAAATATCCCCCTAGATCGTTGCGTACTTAAAGTTCTTCACTTGTTTGCTTTTGGTTCTGGATTAGTCGCAACTTGTTCAGAGGACTGTTTTGGCGGTGCTTCGGTTGATGGTGGTTGATTAGTAACAGCTTCACTTGATTTAGGTTGGGCCTCCATAGTGACTTTATATGTGGATGAAGTCGGAGGTGGTGGAACGACGACTTGAGGATCTGACTTTGGTGGAGGGACTTGGGAAGGGATGATGATGGTTGCGTCTCCGTAGCTTTTTCAGCAGCCTTTTCCTGACTTGGCTTTTCAATTCTGCTCATGATTTCCATCATTTCTATCTTTCTTTCTCTAGCGCGCTCGACTGCTCGCTGAAATAGCATACCTTCCTCTAGAAACACATTACCTGCTCCAACGTGTATTTTGTTGCCATAGAGAGTGTTCAGGTCAGACAAGCAAAACATAAACGCATCCATCAGATCCAAAATTTTAATGTCTTTGTTGGCATTGGATCGAATAACACCTTCACCGGTTTGACCATCATAAAACCATTTCTTGAAGTTGGTGAGCTTGACAGGCTGTTCAGGAGGAAGTTTCACCCTTGTGACCACATTTGCTGGATTGATGACCCAAGTGACCCTCCCTTTTTCCAGTGAGTGGATCTTTGGTGGTTTTTTGATACTCTTTGGCGCGGGCGTTGAGGCTTGAAAGTGGTGAAGCCACGTGCACATTCCTGTAAGATTAGTCTTTCAAAATCTCCACCAATGCTGTTGTTGGTGGGGTTGATCATGTCATGCTTGCTCAATTCTCTGATGTCCCATGTGGGTAAGCTTTGCATATCATTTCCATTTCGAAAGTACTGGATCACCCCTCCTCTACGCTTAACTATGAACCATCCCGTGAGATTGTCATATTTCCAGCTAATGATTCGGTCAGTTACCTCGGTTTTCTCTACAGTGATGACTTGATTAAAATCCGGTAACTTAGCTCTTTCTTTCTTGAACCATTCAGGGTGTTGAGGCACAAACTTGTTGGGATTAAACCCTATGCAAAGGAACATATGATACAAAGCCAAATACACTATGCAGGGTTTTGTCAAACTATCAGCGGTTACATCAACTGGTCACCTAAACTCTGCCTTCCTAAGGTTTGCTACCCTTGAAATCATCTGATACAACAATTGTCAAAGGTCTGCCAGAAGATATAGAAGCAGAGGATAGAGATCAGTGTTTTGCTTTTAATAGTTTAATAATCAATGTAACAGTGCTTTGCGCTATCAGATGATAGATAGCAGAGTTTACAGTTAGTTAGTTCTTTTATGTCACTATCAACCCTAACTTCATCAAAGATTCTCAATGGTTAGATAGTTTAGTATAAATAGGTGAATCATGTAATCGTTTAACTTATCTTTTTAAAAAGATCATTCACCAAATATCTTCTCTGAGTTTATTTCTGTACTTTCAAACTGTTGTAATTGGCTTAGGGGGAGTTTGTGAATCACATGCAAAGTTTATAAACTTGAAAGCATGATGATGATGAAAACAAATGACCTTTACTTGTAGTAAAAGTTTTCCATCTTATTCCAGTGCATTTACTTTACAATTCATTCATATTTCCATCTTTTGAAACAAAAACTACAAGTGAATCAAACTCAGATCCTAATAATTGGTATCAGAGCTTAGTCAATCAAAATTTGATTAAATTCAATTTGATTTGAAAGATCCGCTCTCTGCTAATCAGTTTGTTAGTTTTTACTTGAATACAGAGTTTTATCACGTTCAAAGTTTTAAAACACAAATTTGTTGTCAACAAGCAGAAATGTCACAAAACACATCAGAGTCTAACATTGGATATATGTTCAAATCACCAATGTTGAAACGAAATGAATATTTTATATGGCAACGTCGGATGGGTCACATCCTAGCTCTGCAAAACACGGCTGTTGGCGATCTGTTGTGTATGGACCACATATTCCAATGGTTCCCAGCACAGAGGATCCCAATACTCAAGTGCCAAAAGGTCCTGATCTATACTCTGAGCAAGACTTCCAGAAAATAGAGTGGATGCAAAAGCGTTTAGCGTTGTGCTTTCGCGCTACCCAACAAATCTATGCTGGATTGCTCCACTGCAACAATGCAAAAGAGTTATGGGATGCACTAAAAGAACAGTTCGGTGGGACTGAGGAGGTGATAGAGAATAATAGAGAAGTTTTAAATCAACAGTAGAGATGTTTTGTCACATAAAAGGTGAGTCGTTAACACAACAGTTCGAACGTTTTAGCTGTCTCATTAGTGAATTGAAATTGGTTAACGTAGAATTTCCAAATTCGACTGTCAATAGTCGTTTCTTAAGATCGTTACCAGAAAAATGGGAGACTGTAGCTTACGTTACTCGGAAATCTGTTGGGTTTAAAAAGATGACCCTCACTCAACTTCATGTTCGACTTCTCACTTATAAGAGAGAGTTGAATCAGAAAAAGAAGTTACAAGAGTCTGAGAAAACAACTGATGACTATACCTTGGGTAACACTGCTCTTTATAGTCATGAAGAGAGTTCTGGTAGTGGGAAGGATCAAGGTTATGATCATTATATTGATATAACATCTGGAAACAATTTTACCTCTGATCCTTACACACCCAATTTTGCTTTTGCTGCAAATGGGGAAAGCCAAAACTCTGACAATATGTCCTTTGAAATGAATGACTTACAACACTTTGAACCCACTGATTTGGAAGAAATGGACATTTAACATCAGCTGGCACTTTTGAGTGTTAGAGCAAGTAAATTTTACAAAAGGACTGGTAGGAAGTTTCCTGGATTGCATTGGGGGTTGAAAGTGGGGTTGGATAAATCCAAAATCAAGTGTTATAAGTGCAGTAGGTTAGGAAACTTTGCCAGGGAATGCAGATCTCAAACTGCAGGACCAATTTTGACTCACCCAGGCCCTAGACCTCAAAGCACTGCTCAGTATTCCATTATACCCCTGCACCACAAATGCAAAATACTACACACTTTGCACATCCTGTTACTAATGTCCCTGTCCATTATATCCAAACACCTGCTCCACAGATTCAGTATGTTCAAGCACCACCTCAAGTGCATGTGCAACAAGCTCCACATGTCACACAAACTACTCAAATGTAACATTTGTAAAAATCGGGTCTTCAAAACCCGCTCCGTTTTGTAATCAAGTACCAAGTTATAAAAGTTACATTAAATATTTATGATTATTTTGAGTTAAAACGATACATAATTAATAAATAAACTAAACTATAAAAATTATATTTGATAAAAAGTTAAAAAAAATAAATAAAAAAAAATGAAGCTGCCGGGACTCGAACCCGGGTCAGCCAAGTCACTTCAACAACTTAACACTCACTCCCAAGACCACTCCGCCACATTGTGTTTTCTGCTAACTCTAGGAACACAAATGAAATTTATACACAAACTCAGTTATAACCGATGGCGCCATCTGAGAAACGGTAATCGGCAAACCAAGCGTCAAATCGTTGTTTATCTCACACATTCAGTTTATAACCGATGCATGACGGTTTTTAATCAATCGGAAATTGATTAAACTTAAAGACTCATCATTGTTGGTTTTAAAACCGAAAAAAAAAACATCAAGTTATGAATTACACAAACTCCAGACCACTCTCGCGATTCAGAGATATCATACCAATACTCCATTCCCTTTTCGTCGCATTTTCAGACCATCAGAGCGCCTAAAACAGCTCGCCGGAATTCTCTGCAAAAGTCGTCGGAAAACCGCATTCAACTCAAACCGGTAAAATACTTCTACTTTACGGTTTCAATCTATTGTTAGAACCTTACTAACATTAACCCATCGCTCAAAATCAACCACAGACGACATTGCTGGACTTTCTGTGTTCGCCGGAAAATTTATGGAATTGTCGGAAACTCGTTAATTACCGGTATGCACATTCCAACGTACTGATAATCAATACTCATTAGTTCAATTTCACATCTAATCCCTTAAACCTGTTAATTGATTCTCACAGCCGAAGGTTTCAAAAACAGAGCCGACAAGTTTCGCCGGACTCGCTGAAGAAGACAACCTGTTCGGTATCTTCTTTCCCCAAACTTTTCGGTTCAATGCATTCAAACTGGACATCATGTTTATTAACTAAATTAATCACGAATCAGTTGTTTGATTGATGTATGCGTTTGTAATGAAGAAGACGAGTTTAGTGATGACATAAGATTAATTAAAATCGGAATTATAAACGGGTTAGACACACAGTCCAGCGGTGGACTGTGTGCAAACAAAAACTATACACGTCCCGAGTTTGATCCCTGCTACACGCACACCTTGTGTAATAAAATGCCTTTTTGATCAAAAACTAAACCGGGTTAACTCAGATAGTTGTTAAGTATAATAAAAACCGAGATAATAACCGGGTTAGACACACAGTCCAGCGGTGGACTGTGTGCAACACGAACCACACGTCGCGCGTTCGAAACCCGTCACGAGCACCGGTCCGATTGAATTAAAATGTTTTTGCAAATAAAGGAAATTCGGTTAAATTGAATAAGTGTATAAATATAATTAAGAACGAGATTATTTCGGGTTAGACACGTAGCTCAGTTGGTAGAGCTGCGTGCACGCGAACAGGAGGTCGCCGGTTCGAATCTCACCCGGCGCAGATTAATTCGCTGACCGAACCGGTCAATCAGGTCAACGCTAAAAAAATATATTTTTTTTATATTTTTATTTATTTAATTTAATTTAAAAATCAATTAAAAATACTTAAAAGTAACATTTTTAAAGATAGAAAATAGCCATAAACTCACAAAAATATATCTAAAAATTTCATTAAAATCCTTAATAAAATCCATCCATTTAATATATTTTTCCATTATTATTTAGGTTAGTATTCCTCGTTGATCCGCTCATCTAATTCGTGCGCATCTCACCATCTCCAATCCAACGCACCCAATGTGAGTGAATCTTACAAATTCCCCGTTTTAATCACGTTTTGGGGTGTATCATGTGTCTTTGTATATATATATTATTACTAAACCATTGTGCATACATCATATCATGAATTTGTGTATTCAGTTTGTTGCTGTTAAGTAGTTATCATTGGATGCAAGTTATTATTCAGTACATGCAATTTCATAGGCCGCCCCTCCCCATTACATTATGAGCGTTGAGCATGTTCCCCATTTTATTATGCGGTTAAACCTGGCGTGCCCACATACGATCGGCTCCGTTTGATTGAGCCTTGATCGCACAGTTTCATTTATATTATTTACAGTATGATGTTGGTATGTTCATGTATGATGTCATGTGTTATTATATGTTATAGTTGTGACTGCTATTTGCCATTACTTGATTATTTACATTTGTTCATCTATGATTATGCACAAATTTTCATTGATAAACTAACAATTAATTATTTAATAAATGTTTATCTAATAAGGTTCACTCGCCAACTTATGTTGACCCAAAAACTCCATTTTACACATGATACGGTGAAGCAGCTGCAGCTAGGAACACATAGGATTTGGACTAGAAGAATAAAACGATTTAGTGTTGGGATTGTTATGCTTGGCTTATTTTCCTTGTATTGAATGAACATGTTTGGATGTTTGAAATGTAACTTTGACTTTATTAAATATGAAACATATTAGTAAATGTCATGAGCTTTGGTGATAACCCAATTATGCCCCGACTCTTATTCCGCTGCGGGTCGGGGTGTGACAGATTGGTATCAGAGCCATGACTATAGGGATATAGGATAGGTTATTAGACCCTTAGAGCCTATACTATAGTCGATTAGAAACTTATAAGAATTTTGTGTGTTATATGCCAAATTTCTTGATGTTTATATGTTTTATGTTAAATGTTACATTTGATATTGTGCAAGCATGTTCATAAGTATGTATTATCATATAATGCCTATCATGAAATCGTATGCTCATAACATATCACATCCATGAAAGCACACACCACATCATGATTGTTTTTACAATGATTTTCGTGTTTTTTCAAATCTCATCAAAGTGAGTTCTCATGACGGGCATGTAGTAACTGGAAGGGTACCAGTACCGGTAGTCGGAACGTCCTGTCTAGGCTGGCATTCGTATAAATCCAAAATAAAGGACCAGTTTGCCTACCTGGGGACTAACGATGAGAGTACGAAGTACCTATTAGGCCAAAGCATGCTATAAAAAACGTCGTGTGAGCTAATCCCACTTTGAGTTGTCATTGTGTCTACACCTGGACACGTTCCGACCAAACATCTCATGAACATATTTTGTGGTTTGCATTCGGGGGATGTGAGTGTTAAATTGCCAATACTAATGTGAATCCTACCAAGCCAATAGCCATGGGGGCCCACATGACTATGTAGGTGAAGGTATGGGGGACATTTGAGGCCCAACATGAGCGAACCCAAGACATCCTATGGATGTAGTTGCATTATTGATATTTATGTTATTTTCATTTTCTTAAAGACACATGACACCTAAAAAGACACCATAAACTCACAATCTTCTCATTTTATGATCCTGTAGATGTCGTCTAGACAGCAACGAAGGGGTAAAAGATCGGGAAGGTCTCAGGAACGTTTGGCCACTCAGATCGCGAAACAAATGGCCACGATATTGCCTGACATTGTGGTACAAGTACAACAAGCCCTTGCTACAAATCCTACTAACCCTCCCCAACAACAGGACCAGAACATTGACAACCCTCCTACCAACAAGTGCTCTTACAAACATTTTAAGTCCTGTGATCCTCCTAAATTTGAAGGGACCGAGGGTGTCACTGCTCTCCTACATTGGTTCGAGGAGATGGAAAACACCTTCCTAAACTGCGATTGTCCTGAGGATCGCAAGGTTCGATACGCCACCGGGAGTCTACTTGGAGTAGCCCTCACTTGGTGGAACACTAAAAAAGGGAAGAGGGGAACTGAAGATGCGATGGCCTTAACTTGGGAGGAGTTAAGGGAAATCATGACTAGGCATTTCTGTCCTAGAAGTGAAATTAAGAAGTTAGAGGATGAATTTCATGCTCTAAAGCAAAAGGAGGGTGATCACTCTACTTACAACAAGAGGTTCTTGGAGTTGAACCAAATGGTCCCAATTTTATTCACTCCAACCTATCGTCTGATCGAGCATTACATTCGAGGACTTCCCTCGAAAATCCAAGATTCAGTTCTCAGCGTTTCACCAGTAACACTTGAAGCTGCCATGGAGTTAGCAACTGAACTGACCAAAAATCGAATTCGCAACGGGAAGTTCAAAGAAGAGAAGAAGAAAGCCCCTGTTGAGGGACAAACTTCAAACCACCCCATTCCTTCCTCTAAGTTTGCTAACAAGAGGAAGCGTAACACCAGGAATTTTGCAGTTACCCAAACCAACACCCCTATTCCTGCTGCACCCATTACTCAAGTCACTCCTTCACCCGCACCATACAGAAGACCCTACACAGGCCCATTACCAAAATGTAACCGTTGTCAGTATCACCATTCCCCTGATCATCCTTGCCAATACTGCACCGGCTGCGGTCGCGCAGGACATACTGTTCAAAACTGCCGCATGCCTCAACGAACAAACCACCACCAACCTTTAACCCAAACCCACCAACAGTTAATGGGTCAAGCACAACAACCCCTACCATTTCCACCCACCCAACATTTAGCCCAAACATACTACCAACCCAATTATCCTATGGGCCAACCTATGCGGGCTTGCTTCAATTGCGGCGACCCAAGTCATTTCAGGAACACATGTCCAAGGCTGGTTAATATTATTCATGCTCAGGCCCAAGCCAACCCAGCGAATCAAGCGAACCAAGCTCCTCCACCTGCAAGAGGAAGAGCTTTCAATATTAACGCGAACCAGGCCAGAGCTGACGGCAATGTGGTCAACGGTACGTTCCTTATAAATGGTAGATATGCCTCTATGTTATTTGATACTGGTGCGGATAGAAGTTTTGTGTCATTAGAATTTGAACCTATCCTAAGCAAAAATCGGGATAAGCTCACGAAATCCATAACGGTAGAAGTTGCGGACGGGAAACCAGTTTCATTAGACTCTATATTACGCAACTGTACACTCACCTTAAACGACCACGATTTCTCAGTCGACCTTATTCCTATGAAGCTGGGAAGTTTTGACATTATAATCGGTATGGATTGGCTCAGTCAACATCAGGCGGAAGTTGTATGTCGTGAAAAATTTATTTGTATTCCTCTTTCAAACGGTCAGACTCTTCGAATCATTGGAGAAACCTCGTCGAAAGGGCTCAGCTTAATGTCTTGCCTTCAAGCTCAAAAATATCTTCGCAAGAATTATGTCGCGTTTTTAGCCCATATCATCAAGAAGGGGACCACAGAGAAGAAACTTGAAGACATTCCTGTAGTAAAAGACTTTCCACAAGTTTTTCCTGACGACATTTCAGGACTTCCTCCAGTTAGAGACGTCGAATTCCGTATTGATCTTATACCTGATGCTACACCAGTTGCAAAGTCTCCATATAGGTTAGCCCCCTCTGAAATGCAAGAGCTAGCCAGTCAATTACAAGAGTTGACTGACAAGGGATTCATACGTCCTAGCTCATCGCCTTGGGGTGCACCTGTCCTTTTTGTAAAGAAGAAAGATGGATCTTTTCGTATGTGCATCGACTACAGAGAACTCAACAAGTTAACCATCAAAAATCGCTATCCCTTACCTCGCATTGATGACCTTCTTGACCAACTACAAGGTGCCAGCTGCTTTTCGAAAATCGATCTTCGATCTGGCTATCATCAGCTTAGAGTGCATGAAGAAGACGTCCCTAAGACTGCTTTTCGAACTCGTTATGGCCACTATGAATTCATGGTTATGCCGTTTGGATTAACCAACGCACCAGCTGTCTTCATGGACCTAATGAACAGAGTCTGCAAACCATACCTTGATCGATTTGTTATAGTTTTCATCGACGATATTCTTATTTATTCAAAATCTAAAGCTGATCATGAGCGTCATCTTCGACTCGTTCTTGCACTTCTAGAAAAGGAAAAGCTTTATGCCAAGTTAGAGGTGCAATTCCTCGGGCATGTAGTCAATGACAAGGGTATACATGTTGACCCTTCAAAGATCAAAGCAGTTCAAGAATGGCAAGTTCCACGTACACCAACTGAAGTAAGATCTTTTCTTGGACTAGCTGGCTATTATCGTCGGTTCATTTCAAACTTCTCTCGCATTGCTGTGCCACTCACGACTTTAACCCATAAGGGAAAACCATTCGTATGGGGACCCAAGCAAGAAGAAGCTTTTCAAACTCTTAAACAAAAACTTTGTGATGCACCAATCCTCACTCTTCCTGAAGGTTGTGATGATTTTGTAGTCTATTGCGACACGTCAGGGCAAGGATTAGGCTGCGTTCTCATGCAAAGAGGAAAAGTCATAGCTTATGCCTCGAGACAACTCAAGACACATGAAAAGAACTACACCACTCATGACCTAGAACTTGGAGCCGTTGTATTCGCTCTTAAGATATGGAGACATTATCTCTATGGTACTAAGTGTGAAATATACACTGACCACAAGAGTCTTCAACATATCTTCAATCAAAAAGAGTTAAATATGAGGCAACGAAGATGGGTCGAACTCCTGAATGATTACGACTGTGAAATTAGATACCACCCTGGTAAAGCAAATGTGGTGGCTGATGCACTTAGTCGAAAGGGTTATGCGAACTCCATTCATCTTCTATGTTCGCAAATTATAACCGACATTAAAGATCAAATTCGAGAAGCTCAACACGTTTCAATAACAGAAGAAGACGTACAAAAAGAGATGTCCTGTGGAGCCGAGCTAAAACTTGAAACTAAATCAGACGGTATCCTGTATTACCTAGATCGTATCTGGATTCCTAACCACAACAATCTTCGTGAAACTCTTATGAATGAAGCTCACAAAACGCGATATTCTATACACCCCAGAGCCGATAAGATGTATCAAGACCTACGATACACCTATTGGTGGCCTGGAATGAAGAAGGATATTGCCGTTTTTGTTTCTAAGTGTCTCACATGTTCCAAGGTGAAGGCTGAACACCAAAGACCCTCAGGACTTCTAGTCCAACCAGAAATACTTGTATGGAAGTGGGAAAATATAACCATGGATTTCATTACCGGGTTACCTCGCACTTCTGGTGGGTATGACACTATATGGGTGATTATAGACCGACTTACAAAATCAGCTCACTTTATTCCTATCCGTGAAGATTTCAAGAACGAAAAGCTTACACGTATTTATATCAATGAAATCGTGAGCCGGCATGGGGTACCATTAAGTATTATTTCTGATCGTGATGGTCGTTTCACCTCACGAACATGGCAAGCAGTACAATCCGCTATGGGCACACGATTAGATCTCAGTACCGCCTATCATCCTCAAACTGATGGACAGACTGAGCGCACCATTCAAACTCTTGAGGATATGCTTAGAGCATGTGTCATAGACTTCAAGGGAAATTGGGACGCCCACCTACCATTAGTTGAGTTTTCGTACAACAACAGCTATCATTCGAGCATCGGCATGGCACCTTTTGAAGCCTTATATGGTCGTAAGTGCCGATCTCCTGTATGTTGGCACGAAATTGGGGAAGCACAAATTACTGGTCCAGAATTGATCCAAGAAACCACAGACAAGATTCATCAAATTCGAAACAATCTTCTAGCAGCTCAAAGTCGACAAAAGAGTTATGCAGATAAACGACGGAAGCCCTTAGAGTTTAACATTGGTGATCATGTGCTTTTAAAAGTATCACCATGGAAGGGAGTAGTTCGTTTTGGTCAAAAGGGGAAGCTAGCACCTCGTTACGTAGGACCTTTCAAGATACTCGAAAGGGTAGGTCCTGTAGCATACAAGCTTGACTTACCAGAAGAACTCAACAGGATTCAACCCACATTCCACGTGTCGAACTTGAAGAAGTGCCTCGCTGATGAGAATCTCCATATTCCGCTGGAAGATATTCAGATTGATGAATCTATGCTTTTTATTGAAAGACCAGTGGAGATCATGGACTACGGGGAGAAGCGTCTTCGTCGAAGTCGCATTCCAATTGTTAGGGTACGCTGGGAGTCGAAACGGGGACCTGAGTTTACTTGGGAACGTGAAGACTCAATGCGTGAAAAATACCCGCATCTTTTTCCTACTACTTCAACTACTTAAATTTCGGGACGAAATTCCTAAAAGTAGGGGATACTGTAACATTTGTAAAAATCGGGTCTTCAAAACCCGCTCCGTTTTGTAATCAAGTACCAAGTTATAAAAGTTACATTAAATATTTATGATTATTTTGAGTTAAAACGATACATAATTAATAAATAAACTAAACTATAAAAATTATATTTGATAAAAAGTTAAAATAAATTAAATAAAAAAAAATGAAGCTGCCGGGACTCGAACCCGGGTCAGCCAAGTCACTTCAACAACTTAACACTCACTCCCAAGACCACTCCGCCACATTGTGTTTTCTGCTAACTCTAGGAACACAAATGAAATTTATACACAAACTCAGTTATAACCGATGGCGCCATCTGAGAAACGGTAATCGGCAAACCAAGCGTCAAATCGTTGTTTATCTCACACATTCAGTTTATAACCGATGCACGACGGTTTTTAATCAATCGGAAATTGATTAAACTTAAAGACTCATCATTTTTGGTTTTAAAACCAAAAAAAAAACATCAAGTTCAGAATTACACAAACTCCAGACCACTCTCGCGATTCAGAGATATCATATCAATACTCCATTCCCTTTTCGTCGCATTTTCAGACCATCAGAGCGCCTAAAACAGCTCGCCGGAATTCTCTGCAAAAGTCGCCGGAAAACCGTATTCAACTCAAACCGGTAAAATACTTCTACTTTACGGTTTCAATCTATTGTTAGAACCTTACTAACATTAACCCATCGCTCAAAATCAACCACAGACGACATTGCTGGACTTTCTGTGTTCGCCGGAAAATTTCTGAAATTGTCAGAAACTCGTTAATTACCGGTATGCACATTCAAACGTACTGATAATCAATACTCATTAGTTCAATTTCACATCTAATCCCTTAAACCTGTTAATTGATTCTCACAGCCGAAGGTTTCAAAAACAGAGCCGACAAGTTTCGTCGGACTCGCTGAAGAAGACAACCTGTTCGGTATCTTCTTTCCCCAAACTTTTCGGTTCAATGCATTCAAACTGGACATCATGTTTATTAACTAAATTAATCACGAATCGGTTGTTTGATTGATGTCTGCGTTTGTAATGAAGAAGACGAGTTCAGTGATGACATAAGATTAATTAAAATCGGAATTATAAACGGGTTAGACACACAGTCCAGCGGTGGACTGTGTGCAAACAAAAACTATACACGTCCCGAGTTTGATCCTGCTACACGCACACCTTGTGTAATAAAATGCCTTTTTGATCAAAAACTAAACCGGGTTAACTCAGATTGTTGTTAAGTATAATAAAAACCGAGATAATAACCGGGTTAGACACACAGTCCAGCGGTGGACTGTGTGCAACACGAACCACACGTCGCGCGTTCGAAACCCGTCACGAGCACCGGTCCGATTGAATTAAAATGTTTTTGCAAATAAAGGAAATTCGGTTAAATTGAATAAGTGTATAAATATAATTAAGAACGAGATTATTTCGGGTTAGACACGTAGCTCAGTTGGTAGAGCTGCGTGCACGCGAACGGGAGGTCGCCGGTTCGAATCTCACCCGGCGCAGATTAATTCGCTGACCGAACCGGTCAACGGTCAACGCTAAAAAATATTATTTTTTTTATATTTTTATTTATTTAATTTAATTTAAAAATCAATTAAAAATACTTAAAAGTAACATTTTTAAAGATAGAAAATAGCCATAAACTCACAAAAATATATCTAAAAATTTCATTAAAATCCTTAATAAAATCCATCCATTTAATATATTTTTCCATTATTATTTAGGTTAGTATTCCTCGTTGATCCGCTCATCTAATTCGTGCGCATCTCACCATCTCCAATCCAACGCACCCAATGTGAGTGAATCTTACAAATTCCCCGTTTTAATCACGTTTTGGGGTGTATCATGTGTCTTTGTATATATATATTATTACTAAACCATTGTGCATACATCATATCATGAATTTGTGTATTCAGTTTGTTGCTGTTAAGTAGTTATCATTGGATGCAAGTTATTATTCAGTACATGCAATTTCATAGGCCGCCGCTCCCCATTACATTATGAGCGTTGAGCATGTTCCCCATTTTATTATGCGGTTGAACCTGGCGTGCCCACATACGATCGGCTCCGTTTGATTGAGCCTTGATCGCACAGTTTCATTTTATATTATTTACAGTATGATGTTGGTATGTTCATGTATGATGTCATGTGTTATTATATGTTATAGTTGTGACTGCTATTTGCCATTACTTGATTATTTACATTTGTTCATCTATGATTATGCACAAATTTTCATTGATAAACTAACAATTAATTATTTAATAAATGTTTATCTAATAAGGTTCACTCGCCAACTTATGTTGACCCAAAAACTCCCATTTTACACATGATACGGGTGAAGCAGCTGCAGCTAGGAACACATAGGATTTGGACTAGAAGAATAAAACGATTTAGTGTTGGGATTGTTATGCTTGGCTTATTTTCCTTGTATTGAATGAACATGTTTGGATGTTTGAAATGTAACTTTGACTTTATTAAATATGAAACATATTAGTAAATGTCATGAGCTTTGGTGATAACCCAATTATGCCCCGACTCTTATTCCGCTGCGGGTCGGGGTGTTGACAGATTGGTATCAGAGCCATGACTATAGGGATATAGGATAGGTTATTAGACCCTTAGAGCCTATACTATAGTCGATTAGAAACTTATAAGAATTTTGTGTGTTATATGCCAAATTTCTTGATGTTTATATGTTTTATGTTAAATGTTACATTTGATATTGTGCAAGCATGTTCATAAGTATGTATTATCATATAATGCCTATCATGAAATCGTATGCTCATAACATATCACATCCATGAAAGCACACACCACATCATGATTGTTTTTACAATGATTTTCGTGTTTTTTCAAATCTCATCAAAGTGAGTTCTCATGACGGGCATGTAGTAATTGGAAGGGTACCAGTACCGGTAGTCGGAACGTCCTGTCTAGGCTGGCATTCTTATAAATCCAAAATAAAGGACCAGTTTGCCTACCTGGGGACTAACGATGAGAGTACGAAGTACCTATTAGGCCAAAGCATGCTATACCAAACGTCGTGTGAGCTAATCCCACTTTGAGTTGTCATTGTGTCTACACCTGGACACGTTCCGACCAAACATCTCATGAACATATTTTGTGGTTTGCATTCGGGGGATGTGAGTGTTAAATTGCCAATACTAATGTGAATCCTACCAAGCCAATAGCCATGGGGGCCCACATGACTATGTAGGTGAAGGTATGGGGGACATTTGAGGCCCAACATGAGCGAACCCAAGACATCCTATGGATGTAGTTGCATTATTGATATTTATGTTATTTTCATTTTCTTAAAGACACATGACACCTAAAAAGACACCATAAACTCACAATCTTCTCATTTTATGATCCTGTAGATGTCGTCTAGACAGCAACGAAGGGGTAAAAGATCGGGAAGGTCTCAGGAACGTTTGGCCACTCAGATCGCGAAACAAATGGC
Organism: Scalesia atractyloides; assembly: GCA_947069175.1. Classification (NCBI taxonomy): domain Eukaryota; kingdom Viridiplantae; phylum Streptophyta; class Magnoliopsida; order Asterales; family Asteraceae; genus Scalesia; species Scalesia atractyloides. Next base: position 34,409,913 of record CAMTDV010000021.1, read on the forward strand.
CACGATATTGCCTGACATTGTGGTACAAGTACAACAAGCCCTTGCTACAAATCCTACTAACCCTCCCAACAACAGGACCAGAACATTGACAACCCTCCTACCAACAAGTGCTCTTACAAACATTTTAAGTCCTGTGATCCTCCTAAATTTGAGCTACCCAAATCACATGTGAAAAATGGGTAGAGTCTTCCAAAGGTTTTGAAATTATGTTAGAAAAACAGATCAAGAGTAACATAAAATTTGGCATTGGTTTTCAAAATGAAGAACAAGTCACTGAAAAAGTTACAAAAGTTGATTCTGAAAAAGTTGAAGTAGTTTCAATGAATTTGGCTGGAAATGAGATAAAAAAAATCATTGATAAAAACGGTAGCAAAATTTCTCTTGAAAAACAAAAGGAGTCTACAACTTAAGAAATTGAGAAATACCAATTCAAACCAACATGGTCAGATGAATGTCATATTCTTGAAAATTTCAAGCCAATGGACTTCTCAACCATTGAAGGTGTCAAGGCACCAAAGGCAAGAATCATTCCTATCAAAGATCTTCCAGCAGAGGTTACAACATCTTCTGAGAAGAAATCAGATAAAAAGAAAAAAAGAAAATATCAAATATCTGTTCTGTGAATTTTGCAACAAAAGAAATCATGTATCTGAAAACCGTTTTCTTTTAAAAGCATATGACATAAACAGAACTCATGTGATACCAAATGATTCAAACTGTTTTGTGTGTGGTAAAACAAATCACTTAACTAATGAGTGTGTCTATCTTCAAACCTATGATCAAAAGGTAAAAGAGATCAAGGCAAAAGTTCTAGAAAAAGAAAGTTCAAGCTCTGCTAGAAATAAATATAAGTAGACCTTAGAACTTGTTGAAACATCTGTCACAAAATCATTGAACAAAACCTCTGTTCCCAGAGAGGTACAAGTGACAGATGTTCCACCTACAAACAAGTACCCAAGAGGATATGGACAACCTGTTTATCAAAAGGTTCCTATGAGTTATGAAGGTTACAAAAAACTTTCAAAGCCCAAAGTGAAATTATATCCTTACGGTTACCATCATCTGATAGGAAATGGTTCACAACAATGGATTCAAAGCAAAACTCAAACCACTGACCATGTTCTTGGATTTGAGAAGGGACAATCTGTAAGCCCATCCAAAGCCATTATGACTTTGGAATCTCATCTAAACTAATTGTTTACCTATATGCAGGGAGCTTCTACTTGCCTTGATAGTTTATGATATGTAGGTAGTGGAGGCTCCAGGCACATGACAGGGTGTAGAGCCATACTCAAGAATATCCTAGCTCATGGAGGGGGTGATATATCTTTTGGTAACAATTCAAAAGGAAAGGTGTTGGGGTCAGGATGTGTTCATGATGGGAATCTCAAATTTGAAAATGTTAACCTAATTGACAATCTAAAATTCAATCTTTTAAGTGTCTCACAAATGAGTGACAAAGGATATGGATCCTTCTTTACAAAGAAAACAGGTCAAATTGTAGGACCATAGGTTGTCAAAAAGATTGATCAAATCATTGCTAAGAGCAAAGCACAACTTGTTGCTCATAGGAGTGGCAATGTGTATGTGGTAGATATGTTGAGAGATAACCCTGTATCCAATGCATGCATGTTCTCAGTTGCTTCTAGCAAAGAGACAGAGTTATGGCACGGGAGACTTAGGCACACAAATCTGAAAACATCACCACACTCTCTAAATGTCACACCCCGACTCGCAGCGGGAAAGGTGATCGGGGCATGATTGGGTTATCATCAAAGCTCATGACATTTATTATAACGTTTCATATTTATTATTACAATTTAAAGGGAAACATACAATCATAATTACATCATGTCCTACACATCATTCTAGACTTCATTATTTTCTTCTAAGGCATTTCCTATGTTTTCCTTGCGTCATCCTATTCACCTGTATCATGTGTAAAAATGGTTTTTGGATCAACAAAAAGTTGGCGAGTGAATCCTATGAAAACATTTGAACAAGTTTATTGAATTGATTATAAAATAAGGTGCATAACCACATATGAGTAAATATAGATGTAAACATATTCACAAAACACTTAATATCAGATAATGCACACACATACAATAATAAATTGTTTTAAGGCACGCGTTGCTCAACCCGTCTCTCACGAGGAACTGATGGGCCTAATGAATGAGTTTTAAGGCACGCGTTGTTCTACGAACTGATGGGCCTGATGAATGATTTGCATACAACTTGACAATATGTAATTCATAACTACAAACAATATTTACATTCTAAGTTTAAATCATAATATGGTATGGCACGAGTTTAAATAAACGAATTAATTTTAGTGACACATGACACACCCCAAAACGCGTAATTAAAAAGGGAGTTGTAAGATTCACTCACATTGGGTGCGTTCGGTTGATGATGTTGAATGCGCACGAAGTTGGATTTAACCACGAGTGAAACTAACCTAGATAATAACATAATGGTTCGGTAAATAAGCGGATTTTTATTAATCAATTTTAGTAGGATTATTGGATATTTTCTTGTGAGTTTAAGGCTATTTTCTAACCTTAAAAATGTTATTTTTAAGTATTTTTAATTGATTTTTAATTTAAATAAATAAATAAAAGAAATAAAAATGTTGATTTTTGACTGTTGACCATTGACTTGTTTGACCGTTGACTTGTTGACTTGTTGACCGGTTCGGTCGTGTATGTGATATGCGCTGGGTGAGAATCGAACCGGTGACCTCCCGTACGCGTGCACGCAGCTCTACCAACTGAGCTACGTGTCTAACCCATATTTCTGTTTTTAATTATATTTATATACTAATTGAATTAATCCGAGAATCATTTATTTTAAAAACGATTTTTAATGTATCGCTCTGTGCTCTCCACAGGTCTCGAACCAGGACCTGTGGGTTAGTTATGCACACAGTCCACCACTGGACTGTGTGTCTAACTTGGTAAATAATCTGGTTTTTATTATACTTATATACAAACTGGATAAATTCATTTCTGTCCTTATAAAAAGTATGATAATTGCCAGAACCGGTGTGGTAGTCTGGACTCGAACCCGCGACGTATGATTTAAACGCGCACACAGTCCACCACTGCACTGTGTGTCTATCTTGGTTATTATTCCGGTTTTCATTAAACTTAAAATCTATTTGCGAGTGAATCCGGTTCAGTTTTAAAAAGGAACATTTTTATTAAGGCGAGTGTGCGTGTGACAAGAATCGAACTCGGGACGTATGCGTGTTTATTTGCACACAGTCCACCGCTGGACTGTGTGTCTAACCCGAGATATAACTTGATTTAAATTATATATATATTACTGAAAACTTCATCTTCTTCGTTAAGCTTAATCCAGAACCAATGTCCGACTGGTTCAACGATTTAATCAAGTTCTTTAGTGTGTTGTGATTAATTACATATGAGATTAATAAAAGAATGAGAGAGATTAGGTATAAGATATACCGACAGAGATCCCCTGTTTCGCCGGCGAGTTTCCGATTACAGCAGGTTATTCCAGCGACGTGTGTCTTGCGGCAGAGGGTCTTTAGGAAGCTTGAGGTGAGTGTGGGTGGCTTCGGTATGAGCTCTAGGTGTTCTGTTTTTAGAGTAAGGCACAGAGGTGAAGGGGTTCGGTTTTCCGGCGAGTTGCAGAAAGTTTCCGGCGAGTGAAATTACGTCGAGAATGGGTGTGATTGTGAGCGAAAAGGCTATCAGAGGTTAGAGGGTGCATTTATTGTCACACCCCGACCCGCAGCGGAAATAAGAGTCGGGGCATAATTGGGTTATCACCAAAGCACATGACATTTACTATTATGTTTCATAATTAAATGAAGTCAATGTTACATTGCTCAAACATCCAAACATGTTCATTCATTACAAGGGAAAACAACCAAACATAATAATCCAAAAACTAAATCGTTTTATTTCTTCTAATCCAGGTCCTATGTGTTCCTAGCTGCTGCTGGTTCACCTGTATCATGTGTAAAATAGGAGGTTTTTGGGTCAACATAAGTTGGCGAGTGAACCTTATAGATAAACATTTGATAATGATTTTCTGATTAGTTTATCAATAAAATATTGTGCATAATCATAAAATAGCACATGTATGAAATCAAACATTGGCAAACATCAATTAACAATCGGTAGCATACATGAACATACCAACATCATATAACAATTAACATAATTGAACTGTGCGATCAAGGCTCAATCAAACGGAGCCGATCGTATTGCATGAACTGGAAATGTAAATTGAACTGTGCGCTCAAGGCTCAATCAAACGGAGCCGAACGTATTGCATGAACTGGAAATGTAAATTGAACTGTGCACTCAAGGCTCAATCAAACGGAGCCGAGCGTATTGCATGTATTGAAATGTAAAATGAGATGACCGATCAAGGCTCAATCAAACGGAGCCGATCGTGCGGGCACGCCAAGATCAACCGCATAATTAAATGGGGATCCAACTCAACCTCGATGGATGGGGAGCCACGGCCTCGGCAATTGCATGTATTGAAATAATAATTTGCACACAATAATAACTACTTAACAGCAACAAACTAATACACATGTCATGATATGATATATGCACAATAACTTGGTTATAATATGTAAATGAACAAGACACATGATACACCCCAAAAACGTGATTAAAACGGGGAATTTGAAGGGTTCACTCACATTGGGTGCGTTGAATTTGAGATGGTGAGATGCGCACGATTTCGACGAAGCGAGACAACGAGGAAACACTAACCTAAATAATAATGGAAAAATATATTAAATGGATGGATTTTATCAAAGATTTTAATGGGATTTTTAGATATATTTTTGTGAGTTTATGGCTATTTTCTATCCTTAAAAATGTTATTTTTAAGTATTTTTAATTGATTTTTAAATTAAAATAAACAAATAAATATATATAAAAAAATATTATTATTTTACTGTTTGACCGTTGACCGTTGACCGGTTCGGTCAGCGGTAAATGTTTGCGCCAAGCGGGATTCGAACCGGTGACCTTCAGTTCACGTGCACGTAGCTCTACCAACTGAGCTACGTGACTAACCCGTTAGAAACTCAGTTTTAATTATATTTATATACTTATTCGCCTTAACCGAAAATACCTTTATTTACAAAAACGTTTTAATTCAATTGACCGGTGCTTGGGACAGGGTTCGAACGCGCGCTATGAAGTTTATCTTGCACACAGTCCACCGCTGGACTGTGTGTCTAACCCGGTTATATTCTTGATTTATATTATACTTAACAACTACTCGCTCTAACCCGGTTAGTTCATGAATAAAAAGAAATGTTATTACGTAAAGCGTGTGTGTAGTAAGGATCGAACTCGGGACTTGTATATAAACTTTGCACACAGTCCACCGCTGGACTGGTGTCTAACCCGTTTATTATCCGAATTTTAATTACTTTTATCCCGTTTTTAAGTTCGTCTTCTTCATTACAATTACCGACTTTACTCAATCATCTGGTTCATGGTTTAACTAATTACTAAACATGACGACTAGCTTGAATGTACAAAACCGAACAGTTTGGGGAAAGAAAATACCGGACAGGTCGTCTTCCTTAGGGAGTCCGGCGGGAACAGACAGCTCTGTTTTTGAACCTTCGGCTGGGAGGGTCTAGCAACAGAATTAAGGAATTAGATTTGAAATTGAACCAGAGTACATGGATTATTAGTACGATTGAATGTGCTTACCGTTAACTAGCGAGTTTCCGGCGAATTCCAGAATTTCTCCGGCGAACACAAAAATCCAGAAAAGTCTCCTGTGACTGATTTTGAGTGATGGATTAATGTTAGTAGAGTCCTAACAATAGATTGAAACCGCAAAGGAGGAATATCTTACCGGTTTGTGTTGAACACGGTTTTCCGGCGATTTCTGCAGAGAATTCCGGCGAACAATTTTTGGTGCTCAATTGACTTGAAAACGTGACGAAAAGGAAATGGAGTGTAGTTGGGACGGTTCTGAATCGCATAAATGATTGGAACCTGAATTAATCGGAGTTTGATAACTTTTCGGTTTCAAAAACCGAAACTTTAAGTTCATTCAATTTGGACTTAATTAGAAACCGATATTCATCGGTTATAAGCTAGCCAGACGAAGTTGAACTGATTTGGCGATCGGTTTACCGATTTCCGTTATTCAGATGACATTAACGGTTGATTCGTGTTTGCGTATAAGACCAAATTGTTTTCCTAAGGTTAACAGAAAACACTTGGTGGCGGAGTGGTTTGGGAAGCAAATGATAAATCGTTGGAGACAGCTGACCGGGTTCGAGTCCCGGCAGCTACAAAAGGTTTTTATTTATTTTATTTTAACTTTTTATCAAATATAATTTTTATGGTTTAGTTTATTTATTAATTATGTAATGTTTAAACCCAAAATAATCATAAATAATTAATGAAATTTCATAACTCTGTACAAGTTTGCAAAACGGAGCGGGTTTTGGAGACCCGATTTTTACAAATGTTACATTTATAGGAAAGAATCGAGATGCATGTGGTCTGATTTTAGTCTTGATTCGTCGGTCAACAAGTTTTCCGGCGGTTATGACCAAATTCGCGGACTGGACATCGGTTATAACCGATGTTAAGGTTAATGCTTCGGTTAAATCAGAAGAAACCGTCTAATCTCGGCGAAATCGTCGGGATTTCCGACGACTGCGATTGGGCGCGTCAGTTTGAATTCGAGATTTATGTTATGTATTAATTGTTTCAATATGAACACAAACAACACAAGTGGCGGAGTGGTTGAGCGTGTGGGAGTTAAGACTTGGCTTATAACTGGTTGACCCGGGTTCGAAACCCGGCTTCAGCCTTTTATTTTTATTTCATTATTTTTAATACTTTTTCAAATGTAACTTTTATATTCTAATATATTTATTAATTATGTATCGTTCAAAATTAATTTGGGCATTAAATACGCAATGAAATTTTTAACTGCTTGTTCGGTTAATAAACGGAGCGGGTTTGGTAAATCAGGTTTTTGACGGATGTTACAGTATCCCCTACTTTTTAGAAATTTCGTCCCGAAATTTAAGTAGTGACATATTTGTCTAAAAATGATGGTGTTTAATTTGACAGTTACATACTTAGAAAAAGAGTAAGAGTTAAAATTTTTTGCTTGAGGCGGTAACGTTCCTTGTAAGGGTTGAGTACCCTGCTACAGGAATCGCTTTTTGTTGCCTACGGTAAAAATATTGATAAGCAGAGTTGATTCACTAAGTATGATATCATGCGTAAGAGTTTTGATATGTTTGGGAAGATATGGTTATATCCTAAAGCAAAACTCCTAATACTAAAACCTACATGAAACTTCTCATAACCGCCTGATAATGCCTCTGATCCTTTGACAAGAATACTTATTATAGGAAGTACCAGCAGCGTATCCACCATATTCTTGTCAATTTCATTGTTTTATCAGTAAGTTATGATTGGTTCTATGAATGTTACTCTAGAACATAAATAAACACAACAACCAATATCTGAGTCCCAATTTGATAGTATACATGTTTGAATGGTGACATAATCCAATTTCTTTAAATGATGAGATGATATGAATGCAAAATCAGTGAGTATAACACATATTTCAATCAAGACAATACTAAATCTACATGGAACTTCTCATAACCACCTGATAATGTCTCTGATCCTTTGACAAGAATACTTATATATAGGAAGTACCAGCGGCGTATCCACCATATTCTCGTCAAATTTTCATTGGTTTTATCAGTAAGTTATGATTAGTCCTATGTGACTCTAAAACATAAACAAACACAATCAACCAAAGCTTGAGATAACATAAAGAAAAACATAAAAACTAAGCGGTTGGAGTTGAATCTTGATTTTCGGTGAAGGGGACTAGTTGGGTGGTTTCGTTTGGGCCGTCATTATCTTCAACAGGATTGGGGTTGATGTTGAAAACTCTTCCTCTTGCTGGTGGCCTAGCGATTAGGTTTCCTTGATTTGCTTGGTTAACTGGGTTTGCTTGAGCTTGGGCGTTTATGATGTTAACCAATCGAGCACGTGTTTCTAAAGTGGGTAGGGTCGCCACAATTGAAACAAGTTCGAACATATGGGAACATGGGGTATTGGGGTTGTTGATAGGTTTGGATCATGTTTTAAGTAGGGGGAGAGATTTGGTTTTGAGAGGTGCGGCAAGCGTTGCTCAAATGACCATAGCGTCCACAATTCGCACATAGTCGACAAGGTAAGGTAGATGGATGGTGATAAAAACAGGTGTTACATCGAGGGTGAGGTCCAAGGTATGGTTTCTTATTTGGGTAAGTTGATTTGGGTGCTACTTGAGTGATGGGAATAGCTTAGATGGGTATGGCTTGTGAAATTGGTTGATTACGTTGGGTGACAGCGAAAAGTTGCCCATCTCGTTTTCTCTTAAAAATGGGTTGAGAAGGGGATTCGGTTTGGGTGGAGTTTGAAGTTTCAGTCGATGCTTTATCCTTCTTCTTCTCCTCCTTGAAGTCTTTATTCCGGATGCGGTTCTCGGTGAGCTCTGTAGCTAACTTCATTGCGGCTTCCAAGGTTACAGGTGTGGTACTTATTACAGAGTCTTGAATTTTTGACGGAAGACCTCGAATGTAGTGCTCGATCAAACGGTAGAGGGGAGTGAACAAGTTGGGAACCATTTGATTTAACTCGAGGAATCTTTTGTTGTATGTGGTGTGGTCGCCTTCCTTTTGCTTCAACGAATAGAACTCATCCTCTAATTTCTTGATTTCGCTCCTTGGGCAAAACCGTCTTGTCATGATTTCCTTCAACTCTTCCCAAGTCAAAGTCATAGCATCTTCAACACCTCGTTTGGCCTTCTCTGTATTCCACCAAGTAAGTGCTATTCCATATAAACAACCAGTAGCATATCGCACTTCACGATCATCGGGGCAATCGCAATTTAGAAAAGTGTTCTCCATTTCTTCAAACCAATGGAGGAGAGCGGTGACACCTTCAGTCCCTTCGTATTTTGGAGGGTCGCAGGATTTGAAATGCTTGTAGGTGCATTTGGTGGTAATTGTGGAAGGATTGTCAATGTTTTGATCTTCTTGATTGACGGGATTAGCGGTAAGGGCTTGTTGGACTTGAATTATAATGTTGGGTATTACCGCAGCCATTTGTTGAGCGATTTGGGCAGCCATGCGCTCGCGGGCTTTTCCTGCTCTCATCTTCCTACGAGCGAGGCTAGAAGACATCTACAAGGAATACATATCAAGAGTATGAGTTGGATGTTTTTGGGATCATGGGTTGTATTTAGGAATGAACATTCATAAAATAAATATAAAATAATAAATCTACTACATCCATAGGATGTCTTGGGCTTTGCTCGTAATTGGGCCTTGCATGCCGCCATACTTCACATTCATAATCATGTGGGCCTCCATGAATACCAGGTTTTTCATATGGTTCGCATGTGTTAGCCTGGTTACGTACACTAAAACCCGGAGAAAATCGAGAAATATGTAACGTATGATATTCGGAATGTGTCCAGGTGTGGACACGGTGACACCTCAAAGTGGGGTTAGTTCGAACGACGTTTGGTGTGGCATGCTTTGGCCTAATAGGTCCTTCGTACTCTCATCGTTAGTCCCTAGGTAGGCAAACTGGTCCGTTATATTGGATTTATACGAATGCCAACCTAGACAGGACGTTCCGACTACCAGTACTTGTACCCTTACAGTTACTACATGCCCGTCGCAGAACTCACTTTGATGAGATTTGAAAAATGAAAGATGCGACAAAATCTTTGAATAACGAAAGTATGAAGATGATTTGAATATGTGAACACTGAAATATGTATGATGAATGTGTATGTAAGTATGTATGTTTGACTGTAAGTATAAACAATATGAAACAAACAATTATCATAAGTTTGCATGTAACCACATAAACAATTAAAATCTAGTCAACTATAGTATAGGCTCTAAGGGTCTAATAACCTATCCTATATCCCTACAGTCATGGCTCTGATACCAATCTGTCACACCCCGACCCGCAGCGGGAAAGGTGATCGGGGCATGATTGGGTTATCATCAAAGCTCATGACATTTATTATAACGTTTCATATTTATTATTACAATTTAAAGGGAAACATACAATCATAATTACATCATGTCCTACACATCATTCTAGACTTCATTATTTTCTTCTAAGGCATTTCCTATGTTTTCCTTGCTTCATCCTGTTCACCTGTATCATGTGTAAAAATGGTTTTTGGATCAACAAAAAGTTGGCGAGTGAATCCTATGAAAACATTTGAACAAGTTTATTGAATTGATTATAAAATAAGGTGCATAACCACATATGAGTAAATATAGATGTAAACATATTCACAAAACACTTAATATCAGATAATGCACACACATACAATAATAAATTGTTTTAACGCACGCGTTGCTCAACCCATCTCTCACGAGGAACTGATGGGCCTAATGAATGAGTTTTAAGGCACGCGTTGTTCTACGAACTGATGGGCCTAATGAATGATTTGCATACAACTTGACAATATGTAATTCATAACTACAAACAATATTTACATTCTAAGTTTAAATCATAATATGGTATCGCACGAGTTTAAATAAACGAATTAATTTTAGTGACACATGACACACCCCAAAACGCGTAATTAAAAAGGGGAGTTGTAAGATTCACTCACATTGGGTGCGTTCGGTTGATGATGTTGAATGCGCACGAAGTTGGATTTAACCACGAGTGAAACTAACCTAGATAATAACATAATGGTTCGGTAAATAAGCGGATTTTTATTAATCAATTTTAGTAGGATTATTGGATATTTTCTTGTGAGTTTAAGGCTATTTTCTAACCTTAAAAATATTATTTTTAAGTATTTTTAATTGATTTTTAATTTAAATAAATAAATAAAAGAAATAAAAAAATGTTGATTTTTGACTGTTGACCATTGACTTGTTTGACCGTTGACTTGTTGACTTGTTGACCGGTTCGGTCGTGTATGTGATATGCGCTGGGTGAGACTCGAACCGGTGACCTCCCGTACGCGTGCACGCAGCTCTACCAACTGAGCTACGTGTCTAACCCGAAATATTTCTGTTTTTAATTATATTTATATACTAATTGAATTAATCCGAAAATCATTTATTTTAAAAACGATTTTTAATGTATCGCTCGGTGCTCTCCACAGGTCTCGAACCCGGGACCTGTGGGTTAGTTTGGCACACAGTCCACCGCTGGACTGTGTGTCTAACTTGGTAAATAATCTGGTTTTTATCATGCTTATATACAAACTGGATAAATTCATTTCTGTCCTTATAAAAAGTTTGATAATTGCCAGAACCGGTGCGGTAGTCTGGACTCGAACCCGTGACGTATGATTTAAACGCGCACACAGTCCACCACTGGATTGTGTGTCTATCTTGGTTATTATTCCGGTATTCATTAAACTTAAAATCTATTTGCGAGTGAATCCGGTTCAGTTTTAAAAAGGAACATTTTTATTAAGGCGAGTGTGCGTGTGACAAGAATCGAACTCGGGACGTATGCGTGTTTATTTGCACACAGTCCACCGCTGGACTGTGTGTCTAACCCGAGATATAACTTGATTTAAATTATATATATATATATTACTGAAAACTTCATCTTCTTCGTTAAGCTTAATCCAGAACCAATGTCCGACTGGTTCGACGATTTAATCAAGTTCTTTAGTGTGTTGTGATTAATTACATTTGAGATTAATAAAAGAATGAGAGAGATTAGGTATAAGATATACCGACAGAGATCCCCTGTTTCGCCGGCGAGTTTCCGATTACAGCAGGTTATTCCGGCGACGTGTGTCTTGCGGCAGAGGGTCTTTAGGAAGCTTGAGGTGAGTGTGGGTGGCTTCGGTATGAGCTCTAGGTGTTCTGTTTTTAGAGTAAGGCACAGAGGTGAAAGGGTTCGGTTTTCCGGCGAGTTGCAGAAAGTTTCCGGCGAGTGAAATTACGTCGAGAATGGGTGTGATTGTGAGCGAAAAGGCTATCAGAGGTTAGAGGGTGCATTTATAGGAAAGAATCGAGATGCATGTGGTCTGATTTCAGTCTTGATTCGTCGATCAATAAGTTTTCCGGCGGTTATGACCAAAGTCGCGGACTGGACATCGGTTATAACTGATGTTAAGGTTAATGCTTCGGTTAAATCAGAAGAAACCGTCCAATCTCGGCGAAATCGTCGGATTTCCGACGACTGCGATTGGGCGCGTCAGTTTGAATTCGAGATTTATGTTATGTATTAATTGTTTCAATATGAACACAAACAACACAAGTGGCGGAGTGGTTGAGCGTGTGGGAGTTAAGACTTGGCTTATAACTGGTTGACCCGGGTTCGAAACCCGGCTTCAGCCTTTTATTTTTATTTCATTATTTTTAATACTTTTTCAAATGTAACTTTTATATTCTAATATATTTATTAATTGTGTATCGTTTAAAATTAATTTGGGCATTAAATACGCAACGAAATTTTTAACTGATTGTTCGGTTAATAAACAGAGCGGGTTTGGTAAATCCGGTTTTTGACGGATGTTACACTAAAAATGGTCTTGTCAGAGGTTTACCACAAAAACAATTTACTTGTGAAGAACATTGTGTTTCCTGTTTAAAAGGTAAACAACATAAAAGTTCTTACAAGTCAATTGAAGAGTACAAAACAACCCAGTGTTTGCAACTGCTGCACTAGAATTTGTTTGGCCCTGTGCAAATCATGAGTCTCACAAAGAGAAGATATTGTTTGGTAATTGTTGATGATTTCTCAAGGTTTACATGGACCTTCTTTCTTCACTCTAAAGATGAAACTGCAGGCACTTTGCAAAATTTTGTAAAACAAGTTGAAAAGCAATTTGACCTTCCAGTAAAAATCTTTAGAAGTGACAATGGGACAGAGTTTAGAAACAAAGAGTTAAATGTCTTCTGTGATTCAAAAGGGATTGTTAGACAATATAGCATCCAAGAACTCCAGAGCAAAATGGGGTGGTTGAAAGGAAAAAACTGAACTTTAATTGAATCAGCAAGAACTATGCTTGCAGACTCATGTTTACCCTTGTCTTTTTAGGCAGAGGCTGTAAACACTGCTTGCTATGTTCAGAACAGAGTTTTGATTAACCACAGGCATCAAAAGACTGTTTATGAATTGCTTTACAAAATCAAACCTCTAACTCTAGGACCAAGTGTGTTGAAGAAACTCTGAATGTGAAGTTCAATGAACTTCCATCTTTGAAAATTCCAGCAAATCCTGTTGAATTGTTTGACTTAAATAAATTTACATTTGAAGATGTGTCTATCAAGACTAACCCTGCAGGTTCACCACAATCATCAACACAAGAGCAAGGATATAACTGCATACTTCCAAATTTCAAATCAGTCCTTCAAGCAGAGGAGCAGATGTTAGTAACAATGGTGAAAGCTCTGTTGGTTCAACAGTGGCTAATACTCAAACCTTTGCCGGCTCTCAAAATCAAAACACTGTGGATGAAAATCCATCACATGTGGATAAAAATCAACAAACCTACACTTCAATACCACCCATACCACCACCTCCATTCCAATCAGAGGCTGGACCATCAATTTCACCAGCAGAGGTTAGCTCAGATGATACACATACTTCTCCTCAAAATGCCATAGTTCCATATAAAGGTGATTTTATTTTCCTCAAAAGTCATCCATTGGATCAAGTTATTAGCAACATAAATGTGGGAGTGCTCACAAGAGGCCAATCCCAAAACATTTGGCTCTTTGCTAGTTTTCTATCACTCACACCACCTGTCAAGTACCAAAAGGCACTAAAAGACAATAGTTGGGTAGAAGCTATGCAAGAGGAGCTCCTTCAGTTTAAAAGACAACAAGTTTGGGAACTTGTACCACTGCCTAAGGATGTCAGTCTAATTCGCACAAAGTGGGTCTTCAAGAACAAAAATATGAAAGGGGTATTGTTGTTAAAAACAAAGCAAGGCTCGTGGTTGAAGGCTACAGACAGGAAGAAGGTATTGACTATGATGAGACCTTTGCTCTTGTAGCAAGGCTAGAAGCCATCAGATTGTTCTTAGCTTTTGATGCTAACCACAACATCAAAGTGTTTCAAATGGACATTGAAAGTGCATTCCTGTATGAAAGATCAAGGAAGAAGTGTATGTGTGTCAACCTCCTGGATTTGAAGATGCATTTCATCCTGATCATGTATACAGGTTAAACAAAGCATTATATAGGCTAAAAAAGCACCAAGAGCTTGGTATGAAACTTTATCCACTTTTCTCTAATCCATAGGTTTTTTAAGAGGTAAAATTGATAAAACCTTGTTTTTAAAATGGAAAGGGAAAATTTTGATGCTTGTCCAAATTTATGTGGATATCATTTTTGGATCCACATGCACTGCCATGTGTGAAGAGTTCAGAAAACTCATGGCAGCAGAGTTTGGAATGAGTGCAATGGGTGAGTTGCAATGTTTTCTTGGTTTATAAGTCAAACAAATGCATAATGGCACTTTCATTCATCAAAATAAGTATGTCAAAGAACTACTTAAAAAGTTTGATATGGATGATTGTAAACCTTGTAGCACACCCATGGCAACTTCCAAGCTTGTCACTATTGATGGTAAACATGACCTTGTTGATCAAACACTTTACAGAAGCATGATTGGGTCTTTATTGTACTTAACTGCATCAAGGCCAGACATCATATTTGCCACATGTGTTTGTGCCAGATCACAGTCATTACCTAGAAAATCTGATCTTATTGCTATAAAAAGAATCTTCAGATACATAAAAGGTACTCCACACTTGATATCTGATATCCTACTAATGGGAACATTGAGCTTTCAGATTATTCAGATAGTGACTTTGCTGGATGCAAGACAACAAGGAAGTCCACATCAGGAGGTGTTCAATTCCTAGGTGATTACCTAGTGTCTTGGCAAAGCAAAAAGCAAGTTTTAGTTTCCACATCCACTGTTGAGGCTGAATATATTGCTGCTGCAAGTTGCACTGCTCAAATCCTGTGGCTTCAAAATCAACTTTTGGATTTTGGTATCACTGCCTTAAAGACTCCTCTAAAAATTGATAGTCAAGAAGTAGAAATTATCATTAAAAATCTTGTTTCTCATTCCTACCACAAAACACATTGACATCAGACATCACTTTGTGAGGGATTGCTATGAAAAAGGTTTGATTTCTTTACAACATGTCCATACTAAGGATCAACTGGCAGATGTTTTAACAAAAGCATCGGACACATCTACCTTTGAAAGTTTGATCTCTAGAATTGGAATGCTAAACATGGATTAAAAACAGTTTTCTGGGCAATCCATGCGTAAATAGCATAAAAATGTTTTCAGAAAATCAAAATTCATCCTTAAAAATAGTTTAAAAATTGCAATTTTTCATTAAATCCTCAAAGTCTGTTCAAACCACTGATAGCATTAAAACACTGTTCGTTTAGAAAAGTCAAAACCATTGTTAAAGTGTACCTCTGATAGTGTCAAACATTGTTCACAATCCACTGCCCATACCTTCAAACGGTGTTTTCCAACAACTATCTTCCATCTCCAAGCAGAGGATACACGTGGTCAGACGTTATTCGTCAGTTGTTTGCATCAGATGCCACGTCATCATCATTTTTTTCAAAACCCTATAAAAACCCTGTTCTATCCCAAACAGAGTTTCCACCTTTATCGTGTTGAATTCAAAAAATTCTCAAAATGATTATCTCTGCACCATGGCACCCAAAGCGAAATCCAAAGCAAAATCTAAACCAGAACCACCATAATGCACACTCATCATCAAAACTCCTCACAATTACACTGCAATTTTCGAGAAAACCGATTCAAACACAAGATATCATCCGATGATAAAAATCTTGGAAGAATCAAAATTTAAGCACATGTTAACTGTCAAAGCCCCCATCTATCAAGAGTCACAGAAGCAATTTTGGGCAAATGCAGAGGGTCACTCTACATCTGAGGGTGTTCCTTATGCAATAATATCAAGAGTGGGCAAAACTCTGATGCAAATCAGTCCACAATCTATATCTTAAGTGTTTGCTTTGAATGATATGGCACGTCCTGTGTCATTCTCAATTAATGAGGTACAAGCAGAGTTTTTGGAAAGGGGTTACATTGGCCAACTCAAAGGTATGACAATTTTCAAACCCAACTTTCTTGCTGAGATGAGATTCTTTTGCCATACACTTCTTACTTGTCTCTCAGCAAAAACAACTGGTTTTAATGAAATACCATTGAATATCCAGTATCTACGCTATGCTATTTTAACTGGATCAAATTTTAATTTTTCCCAGATACTATTCAATGACCTTGTGATAAATTTCAATAACATAAAGAAAAGAAAAGCCTTTTTGATACATCCTAGATTACTGAGTGTTTATCTTCATAATCAGTTACCTGATAATGATGTTAAACAAGGCGTGGTTTCTAACCCAGGCAGCCTAACTCATGAAACTTTTACAAGGATAACAAACCAAGACAAAGTTTCAAAAACATAAGTAGAAGAGGAAGAGCAAGTTTTACCAGAACAACATGTTCAATCTCAACCTCTTGTCAATGAGCCCACAGCTCTTGGTGATCAGGGCATTCAAACCACTGCCCTGAAACCCACACCAAAAATCTCCAAAAAAAAACCCACTAAAATTACCGAAAAGCCCACAAAACCAAAAAGGGTCATCTGGAAGATGAGATCCCAGAGGTTAACCCAGTGACAACACAAAAGTCACCACAAAACACTGCTGCTGCTTCTTCACAACAGATGTTTGAAAGATCTCAACCTGGCTTTGAAACTCCTCCTTCTTCCTCACAAAAGGAAAAGGTTGTAAACACAGGGACACCAAATTATGAAGCTCTGGATCCACTTGGTTCCATCTTCCATAGCCCCTCTCCCAGGGCAATGCCTTTTTCTGCACCACACCCTTCACCAACTACATCACTTCCACCTGCTATATTACCCTTGCTGAATGCAATAGAGTTGGATCAGACACTAACCAGCTCCTCTCACCAACCAATTATTGAGAATATACTCTATCAAGTGACTGGGTCTGATTCTATACTCCTTACTAGCCCATCAGCAAATGAAGAGGATACATCCCTTGGGTTACAAGTAACCCTTGGTGATAGTTCAACAAGAGCAGCTACTACAATTGCTAAACTACCAAGTTTTCAATTGGACAGTGGTTAAATCTATAAGACTCTGTTGAAGGCAACCACTGTTGAGGCTACCAAAGTAACCTTTGTTCCAGTGGGAAGTCCCCAGTACCAAGATCAAGGGGCATATATATTTGAAACAGGTGTTGAAAACCCTGTTCATGATAATGCAGATACAACTACCACACATGGTAGAGTTCAGATGATCCTATTAAATTAGGTGATGATCTAAACTACAAGGATTTGACGGAGAGAGTCACAAATATTGAAAGCTCTATTGATGAAATCAAAGGTCTCTTGAAACAGTTGATAGCTACTAAGAGCCAATCCTCTGTTATAACCACTATGATCTCAAACAAGCCTTAAACCCTCTGTTTCAACAGCAAAAACACTTTGATGAACTTCAACACAAACATCATATGCAAGAAATAAGAAACATGGTTGATGCCGGGTATATTGACACAGTTGCAGATATTAAGGCAATCAAGGATTACATTCTTCAAACCGTTGGTGCAACTTCTCCTACAGTTATCCTTGTAAACACTGATGATGCCAAAAAAGGGAGAAACCTTTACAGAGAGAAGTGATAAAGCTTGCAAACAATGCACAACTAACAGTGGATATTCCTAAGCCAGATGGGTCTAAGAAAATTGATGAAACAGAAAACTTTTTTGGCTAGGGAAAAGTTGAAGAATAAGATGGGGGTAAGGGATGAGAGCAGAGCGTTGGTTGAGAAAAAGTTAGCTCAACAAAGAGAAAAGAAGAGGTTGGTACTTCCACAAAGAAGAGACCAATTAGAAAAACTAGGCAACCAACTTCCACACCTTCTAAAACTCTACCTGTTGCTGCTCCAACCATTGAAACCTCTGCTCCCACAAAATCTCTTAAACCTTCTTCAACAGCAAAAATAATTTCCACCACAACAGATGTTACAACACCTGTTGTGTCAACATCTGTTGACACAGCAGAGGTTATAACATATGTTAACCCAACCTCTGCCATAATCATTTTTCCTACATCCACCCAACCAATACCAACACCCATAAGAATTCCTGATCATCCACCATCACCAGCACTCAGTTCAAAAGGAGGAAGGTTACAAATGTTATTAATGAAGATAAGATCATTCCTGCTCCACTTCCCTTGTCATCACAACCTCTGACCTCCACAACATCTGATCTTCAATCTTCCATTCAAACAACTATTCAACCATTGAAAGTAGTTCCTGCAGCAGTAAAATTCCCTCTTGATTTACCAGCTGTAAAAGAAGAGATCAAGTCCTTCTACTCTGAAGAGAATCCTGATAAAAGAATAAATCTATCTCTGGAAGGGTATCCTAAACATTGAAGAATATTTAATACTTAAAGCCAAACAAGCAGAGGATATAGCCAAAAGAGATCAATAGGTAAAAATGATAGAGAAGTGCAGAACTACATGCAGTACATACTAAGCAAAGTCAGACTATTGGAAGATTTTGTTAAAGACTTGTGCAATAAGCTGTCTGAAATGGAAGATTAGAGTTTAAAACAAGATTACCTTGAGCATATCATGACAGAAAGAAATACAAGGCTACCAGGGACCAGTTCAAGGATTGGACTATGAGTGATTTTAAAGAAGAAATAGAGAGAATGCAGAAAATGTTAGAAGATCCTCTCAAAAAGTCAACTCCCCCAGACTGGAAGAAGTATAAGAAAATTCTCCCTGAAAAAACCTTGAAGCTCAAAAGAATGAAGGAAGAATTGATCTAAAACAATTATGGTCAAGAAATCAAGTTACAAGATAGGGTGAGATTATAGTGCTTGATACCTACAAGAGGTTGGAAGAGAGAAGGAAGAAAGATCCAAGCATGCCTCCTAAACATGTTTATCCATCAGAGGATGTGACTCATAAAGCTCAACACTCTAAAAGTCTGACTCAAACATATATCTCTATCACGCATGCCTTAAATCAATTAAAAAGGCAAAAGGAGATGGAAGAAGAAGATAAAAGAGTGTATGAACACATCAAAGAAGGAATTCAATGCATGATTGATTACCATACTGATGAAACCAGTGAAAAGCTTGCTAAAGATCTATCACAGTTGGCAATCAATCAAATCAACAAACCTCAACAATAAAGTGTCATCTTAGAAAGCCATAGACCCAAAAATTCTAAAGTAGAAAGTTGACAAAAACTCCCACGAATTGACTTTGCTCAAGTCTAATGGCGATGAAACCAAGATGAGAATGGAGGATGCATATGAGCTTTGTGCAGAAGACCTCAAAGATCTATGGATCTGGTACTCGAAAAGGATGAAGATGATGAAGTGTCTCTGAATTTTGAATTGCAGTTTAAAGGCCAAATCAGAGAATTTTTGTTGAGAAATAAAGACCAAGAATAATTTTGTGTTTTCGCATCATCTGTTCCAGGGGATATTGTTAGGATTGAACCCTATGCAAAGGAACAGATGATACAAAGCCAAATACACTATCCAGGGTTTGGTTAAACTATCAGCGGTTACATCAACTGATCACCTAAACTCTGCCTTCCTAAGGTCTGCTACCCTTGCAATCAGCTGATACAACAATTGTCAAAGGTCTGCCAAAAGATATAGAACCGGAGGATAGAGATCAGTGTTTTGCTTTTAATAGTTTAATAATCAATGTAACAGTGCTTTGCACTATCAGATGATAGATAGCAGAGTTAAAGTTAGTTGGTTGTTTTATGTCACTATCAACCCTGACGTCATCAAAGATGCTCAGTGGTTAGATAGTTTAGTATAAATAGGTGAATCATGTAATCGTTTAACTTGTCTTCTTAAAAAGATCATTCACCAATTATCTTCTCTGAGTTTATTTCTGTATTTTCAAACTGTTGTAATTGGCTGAGGGGGAGTTTGTGAATCACATGCAAAGTTTATAAACTTGAAAGCATGATGATGATGAAAACAAACGACCTTTACTTGTAGTAAAAGTTTTCCATCTTATTCCGCTGTATTTACTTTACAATTCATTCATATTTCCATCTTTTGAAACAAAAACTACAACTGAATCAAACTCAGATCCTAACAAAACTCATCACCTTCTTCTATTTCGTACACAACCTCATTCTCCAATACCCATTCCAAAAACTTCTCAGGCATCTCCAGCTTATCAAACTCTTCTTCTCACTTCCATTACCAATAATCACGCCCACTGCAGAATCTAGACGCTTCTTTTTCTTCTCTGCAAGCTCCGTCTTGCATTTTTCCTCTCTTTTACGGAAACTATCGAAATCAAAGATGTCTTCGCTTGAGTATTTGGGATCTCGATTCACTGCTTTGTACAGATCTTGTACTAGTTCATGCAGCTTTTCTATCCCTTCTTGCTGAAATCTTATAAAATATGTTTGCTTTGACACATACAAACTCAGCTCCTTGGTCTTTTTACGTTGCTCTTTCAGTTTCTCACGGATCAGATTCGTGTCGTTGACCTGATTTTTTATCAAGCAAAACTCTTTAGCTGGATACTTTCTGATGTCCTTGGAGAGACGGTCGTAAAGGTCCTAGAAAGGACGTGGTCTTGTTGGAGCTCTTGGTGGAGTAGCAGTTGTTGGTTGAACAATCTTTGATGGTGCATCCTTTGAGGAACCTTCACCAGTTTTCTTTTCTTTTGAACCGGAGACTTACTTGTGCCAGCTTCTGGAGCAGTTTCAGTTGGATCGCTTATTAGACTTTCAACAAATCGATCCATGTTTTCTTGTTCCTCGGTAACGGTGACTGGAGTTTCTGATTCAGTCATCTCTTTTTTTTTCAGACGACGTTCATGGTTTTCTAGTTCTATAACAGCGTGGATAGCTTGCATTTGTTCAAGTGCTTCTTGATATAGACCTGCTCTAATACTATCACCCATGATTCGTTTAGGACCAGAAGTCTCTTTTCGGCTTTTCTTCTTAGAGGGTTCTCCTAGCTGTTTTCTTCCTTTGTCTTTGCTTTTTCGGACCAAAGGAACTTCCTCTTCTTCCTCAACTTCTTGCTCCTCTGCTTCTTGCTTGGACTGCCTTTCTCTGGCTTGTCACACTCCTTCCCTATACTTGTTGTAGGCAACTTGCACAATTGGAAGTCTTTCTACTTTGCACATGTGATTATGAAGCATCACCCATTGCTTAGTTTTTAGCTCTGTCAATTACCTTCCTTTTGGAAATTGAAACTTGTATAAGTATCCATCATAGGGAGGTTTTTGTGGTTGTTGTTTATCAGCAGCTGTATAAATCTGGGATACATGGCCCATGCTCCTTTGTTGACGTTATCGACCATGCAACAAAAAATTAGGCCTGATATATTAAATGGTTGGTTTGTGCATAAATTGAGCATTGTTGCTGATCATTCCAAGTTTAAACCGTCATATCCACCTTTGCGATGAGCCATGCTAACTGCAAACGTGTTCAGAATATATCTCCAATCTTTTGTAAGCCCATTCCTCTTTATCGCAATTTTCCCTCTGAAATCTCCCTAATAACCCCTTCCTCCAAATCCATCCAAAATATCGTCTTTGCTTAGCCTAAGAGGATCTCTTGAAGAATCTCCCAGAGACAGTACTTTTCAAATTTTGTCTTCTGTCACTATGATTTCTTTGTTTCGAACAGTTGTCGTGATTCCTCTTATCTGGTTCACAGTTTCGACCTTTGCAGTCTTCCAGAATTCTTCAATGTGAGTACTAAAGATTTCAGGATTTGCTTGAACTGCGTAACTGATTTTGCTGTGGGATAACCAGTCCATCACGTCTTCAAATTCCTTCACGATGTCATCAAGTGCGACGGGCTAGTTATGTTTCATAGTAAGATCCCATAATACTTCTCTCACCATTTCTGTACACATGAAAACGAGCCAAGTGAGATCCGAGATAGATAAATGAGACAGGTTAGTATGTTAGAGTATTTACAAAATTTACAAAAGTTCATTTTAAAAATAATTTCGCTATAATTTTGGCTATTTACGCTAAAAAGACATTAATTTCGCTGGTTATTTACGCTGACTTATGACAACGTAGCTAATTCTTGTCCGTTGAGTTCTAAACATTGTAGAAGTTCATCTATGCTGTGCTACTGGCGCAATTGATAAATTACGCCGGTTGCTTGAACTCGCGTTCAAGTCTTAACTTCACTAATCACAGACTTGAGACAAATACGCTGCATTCATAGTAAATACGCTAGATTCAAACTAAATCCGCTAAACTTATATGTTCTTCATAAACCCTTTTAAAAACCAACTCTAAAAACCTTCAAGACACACTCTGATTTCCAACTAAACTAAATGTATTCACAAGTGATGTTACTACAAACTTGTAGTCAATCGGAGATTGAAACCATTCATACCGTACGTCGATTCATTGTATAAAAATCGAGTTTTAGATTGATGAAAAAGAAGGTTTCTTTGTTTGAAGAATTCGCAAGAATATTGAGAGTAAAATTTGAAGAATAAACGGTTAAAAGTAAAAAAATGAGTTTATATATGAAAATATCTTCCAGCGTAATTAATAATTACGCTGGTATGTTAGTTACGCCGGGGCATGTATTTCAAAGGATTCTTCAAGGTTAAGAAAAACAAAACAAATACGCTCGAAAATCTTAAACTTTCTCGAAAATTGCTCCCTTTTTGTTGAAATGATTGCAAAAGCCTAGAATAAGTTCAAAAATGATAAATTTAGCAATTTGGACATCGAATTTTGCGTTTCAAAACGGGAAGCTTCATTTTCACAATTTTGCACTTTTTGTTTGAAACTCCGTGACAATCCTGCAAAAGATCATATTGTCAACACTTGTCAGTCTATTGTTTAAAATTCTGAATAATCGAGGCACAAGAAAAACTGTCAGTATGTTTGTCCTCTTAAATCCATGCATCCTTCTTTCAACATGCTTTCGATGAGCGTTTCATCATGTTGTGGTAATATTGACAGGAATTGTAATGGCCCCCACTCCAGCTAGATGAGTAGAATACTGTGCCCGCAAGTCCCACGTTAGGACAAACCCCCGCGATCAAGGTATGCGCAAAGGTTCCTCATAACAGGTGAATAAATCGAGTTCATTCGTTTGATAGATACAAGGTCAACGCAATGGTGAACAGGTATGCACTTTTGTACAGTCAAAGAGACCAGTTGCAGTCCTGACCAGGGTTAGGTAGATACCTCATTGTGGTATGATTTCTTTGATTGGCTCGTTTAATTTGAGCCTTTTCAATTGTAGGGTTTTTGGCCTCTTGGACCCTTTTAGATAAGATATCATAGTCGTGTCTAGGTCTGCATGTTTCTGGTTGCAACAGAAGAGCGACTATGATATCCCCGAATGATAAACGATATTAAGACCCGAAATCTCAGACTTTGGCAATCTGTCACCACAACCATTAAGCCATATGCTGCAACGTGTTACCCGCCGGAAGCACAGTATTGTGGGTATCCGGAATTCTTGTGTAACAATTTATCTTTTGTCGCCTAATCGCAGTTTACTCAAGAGTATTTCTGAATCTACTGACACGTCATTTCTTGGTACCCCGATTTTCTTTTGCATAGCTTCTTGATTTTGCTTTTTCTGTTTTAAAGACCAACAAAAGAGTTAGCAGTTTTCTATCATTTATTAGGCAGGAGCCAAATAAGGAGCTTAAACGGGTTTTATTTATTTTATGAATATCTTCCCCCTAAAATTTTATTTTTATATGCCCATTTCTTTTTGAAAATGAAATTTTAAATTTACGGAAAATCTTTTTGTTGGACACGATTTTACGATACTTATTTATATTGGAAGGCTTTTTTTTAATCAAAGTTAAAAATATGTACAAATCGTTATTTAGCAAAGCTCAGTTCCACTCAAGGAAATTATCCATTTCCAACCAGGTTACCAACTGGTTGAAACGGGTTTTATCAAAGGCTTTCGTGAAGATGTCGATTTTCTGTTGCATAGTGTCAATCGGTACCACTTGAATATAACCCTTTTCGTACGCATCTCGAATCGCGTGAATGCGAATCTCAATGTGTTTTGTTCTTGAGTGGTGGACTGGATTCTTCACAATTCCTAGACAGGCCTCGTTGTCAATGAATAAAGGAGTCTTCATAACGTTGATTCCATAATCCAGCAACTGATTTTGTATCCAAAGAACTTGTGAGCAGTAACTGTAGGCAGCCGTATATTCAGCTTGAGCAGTAGAGGTGGACATAGTGTCTGCTTCTTGCTTAGCCACGATATGAGACGATTTCCTAGGAATTAACAACCTCCAGAGACAGATTTTCGATCGACCTTACAACCTGCATGATCACTATCAGAAAATGCAATTAAATCAAAATTACTATCTTTAGGATACCAAAGCCCAAACTTGGGTGTTCCTTTCAGATAGCGGAAGATTCTTTTGACTGCTGTCTCATGAGATTCCTTGGGATTGGTCTGAAAACGTGCACAAATGCAGACGGCCCACAGAATGTCTCTTTGTAAGATACATCAACATGCCTATCATTGAGCGGTAGAAGGATTTGTTCACTGGTTTTCCTTGAGGATCGAAAGTTAGCTCAGTTTGAGGTCCAAACATGGTACTTGCAGTTTTGCAGTCATTCATGTTGTACTTGGCAAGTATATCTATGATATATTTAGCTTGATGAATTAGAATCTTGTCTTCTCTTTGTTTCACTTCCAATCCTAAGAAAAAGGTGAGTTCGCCCATCATACTCATTTCGAACTTTGCTTTCATAATCTTTTCGAACTCCTTGCATAACACTTCATCTGTTGACCCAAAAATAATGTCGTCTACATAAATTTGAACCAACATCACATTGTCTCCAATCCTTTTTGTGAAGAGAGTCATGTCAATTTTGCCTCAAGTGTAACCACATTCCAGAAGATAAGTTGACAAATTCTCGTACCATGCTCGAGGAGCTTGGTGAAGACCATAGAGAGCTTTGTCTAGCTTGTAATATCATTTAGGAAAGTGTGGATCTTCGAAGAAGGAGGCTGACTGACATAGACTTCTTCCTTAATATCTCTGTACAGAAAGGCACTCTTCACGTCCATTTGGAATACTTTGAAGTTTTTGTATGATGCATATGCCAAGAATATTCTGATAGCTTCCAAACGTGCAACAGGTGCAAAAACCTATTCGTGGTCAATCCCCTCCTCTTGTCAAAAACCCTAAACAACCAATCTTGCTTTGTTCTTTGTAACTACCCCACGATCATCCATTTTGTTGTGGAATACCCACTTTGTTCCTATTGGAAACTTTCCTTCAGGTAAATGAACAAGCTTCCATACTTTAGCTTCCGGAACTGAGATAATTCTTCATGCATCTCTTGCACCCAGCTGTAGTCTTGAATTGCTTCTTCTATGTCGTGTGGCACTGAT
The DNA here is from genome assembly GCA_947069175.1 of Scalesia atractyloides. NCBI lineage: Eukaryota > Viridiplantae > Streptophyta > Magnoliopsida > Asterales > Asteraceae > Scalesia > Scalesia atractyloides. Next base: position 34,435,427 of record CAMTDV010000021.1, read on the forward strand.
TGCGATAGAAAGGCGGCATACAGTCCTTTGTTGATGACATAAGTTTGACCACGAGTTCGTACACCATCTTCTACAGGACCGATAACATTTTCAAGTAGATGATTTCGATTTGTCTTGTATTCTGTATTGATGTGGGTTTCAATTTGTTGAGGTAGATTGGAGAAGTGTTCATCAACATAGATGATTGGAAGTCCATATTCCTGTGTTGGTTCATTCAAATTCGTCTGTGAAGAAGAAGCATCATTACCAGATGCATTCTCAGCCGAAGTGTCACCACTTGTTTCATCCACAGGAACAATTGGATCAGCAGAGAGAGGAGTGAGGGTAGTGGTGAAAGGAGTGAAACCGATGTCTGAGGAATCAAATAGTGGTTCCACTTGAGCAATTTCTTCCGGTTTGGAAAAAGGTTCAGGAATGTCAAAGGTATTGAAAACAATGTCTGCATCATAGAACCAATCTGGAGAACTTCCGGTGTTGGTGTAATTTACTTCTTGAAAATCTAAGTAATATGACTCAACCACCATTTTGGTTCTTTTGTTGTAGACTCGATATGCTTTTCGAGTAGACGAATAACCCATTAAATAACACACATCACCGACTACTTCGAACTTGATAAGATTGTCTTCAGTGTTGAGGAGTGTACACGAGCATCTGAACGGTCTAAAGAAATCTATCAGAGGCTTTCTCTTGAAAAGAAGTTCATATGCAGTTTTTCCATGAGGTTTGATGATGAGAACTCGATTGAAGACATAGCATGCTGTGTTGACTGCTTCTGCCCAGAAAATGATAGGAAGCTTCGAGTCTACTAGCATAGTTCTAGCCACTTTGATGAGTGTTCTGTTCTTGTGTTCAGCTACACCGTTTTGCTAAGGAGTTCTTGCTGCACTATACTGAAGCCTAATCCATTTTGCTTCACAGGATGAGATAACCGAATGATTCTTAAATTCTGATCCGTTATCGCTTCTGATTGATTTGACCTTCAGTTTGATGACGTTCTCGATCATAGGGATAAATGTCTGAATGATCGATGCCGTTTTGCTTTTTGCTTAAATAAAATAAACCCATGAGAAGCGAGAAAAATCATCTGTAATCACCAAGTAATAAGATCTTTTAGCTAAACTTTCAACACTAATAGCACTAAAAAGATCCATGTGCAGCAATTGCAATGGTGCTGTGATTATATTCACTGCTTTGGTTTTGTGTGGCTTTTTGTATTGCTTGCCTTGGGCGCATGCAATACATTTTTCAAAAAAAGGAAATTCATATACAGGTAACCTCTTACGAGATTTAATTTTGAAATTTGCTCATATTTTTAAAATTCACATGCCCTAGGCGCCTGTGCCAAAGCAGTGATTCCGATTCTGAGGCCTTAGAAATCAAGCAAGTCATTTGCTCATTTGTTTTGGCATTCTTCATGTTGAGGACGTAGGTGTTGTTTTGACGAGGAGCAATTAGCATAATCATTTCGGTGGGAACTGTGTATTCTGGCTTGAGAAAGAGACATTCGACATCATTGAAAAGAACCGAGATCCCTTTGTCACAGACTTGTGATACACTCATAAGATTGTAGAACAGTTCTGGAACATAATTCATGTTTTCCAAAGTAAGAGTCTCTGACACAACATCTCCTATTCCGACAATTTTTCCACCCTTTTCATCTCTGGCAATGACACGAAGTCACCATCGATGAATCCGAAATTCTTTAACAGCTCCTTTAACCCCGTCATATGCCTTGAGCATCCATTGTCCACGTGCCAAATATACTTCATGAGCATTCGAAGCCATTTTTGCAATTTATTCTATAATACAACAACAAACTAAATATATAAAAGTTAGTTAGATATCGGAAGCCAAACGTGCTTCAATTTTAATCTATCATGATTTTGGATATTTATATCTCTTTTCTTTTCCAAAAACATGATGCATTAACTAGATTTTTTACGGATTTCTTAATACCATCAAATTGCTCTGTGAATTTTTTGACAAAATTTATTTTAGGTTCTGAAAACTTCTTGCTTTTGCAATGCTTCGTTGTATGTCTTAAATGACCACAATGAAAACATTTCATGTAACGCCTTTTCTTCCTTTTGGTGGATAAGGCGTTTGAAGATGATATATGTGATGAGTGTCTTGAGCTGTGAGAATCTTTGCTCGTTTTGTCGACGCTTGAGTTTGTCATTTTCTTCATTTTCTTGTCAAGCCGACTTTCATCCTCGGTGAATTCTTCGTCTGATTCATATTCTGATGAAAATGACTCTTGATTGACACTTGAGTTTTCCTCGTCACATGTTGACACAGATGAGGTGGAATCTTCGCTGCTGCATTCTTGACTCGAATCTTGACTTGAGTCTTGTTCACTTCCCGAAATACCTGCACATGATGGAACAAACTCGGGAATTTCCTCTGTGAGGAATTTTCCGAATATGTTATTCTTCAGTTCTGGAACAAACACAGATGATTCATGCATAACAGTTTCATCACAAAAGGCAGACTTCAAGTCCATGCATTCAACCACTACATTCTCATGGTTTTGATTCAAAGGTTTAGTCACATGCCTATTAGGTTTAATACAATCATCCATCCTAGTTAAATTATTACATTCATCCCGAATAGACTTGTCTTTTGTTTTTCCACAATTCCAGGCGAACCAGTTTACAGTGGTATAACAGTTGCCTGAATAACCTATGCTTATTTTTGTTCCTTCACCCTGCTCATCGCACACATCTCCTCCACGCTCATTCGCATCTGCATTACTCATAGAAACATTAGAATTTTATCATTCAAGTAATCAACACTTTGAGAAATTAAATCAGTTTTACCAATTAAATCATTTTCAGGATGAGGAGTTGGCATGGGTACATAGTTTTTGCTGTGAGGAGGTGGAAAGATTCTTCTTTCATTTCCCAGCTTGTCTTTGTACCCAATGCCATCTTTCACGTATGTTGGTCGTTGGCTATCTTTGATATCAACCAGTGCCTTTTTGCTAACATTCCCTTTATCAATGGTGAGTTGCAATTTAGTGTTTTTTATTTCAGAAATTTCTAATCGTTTAGCATGATCATTTATAATGAAATCCTTTTTAAAAAGCAACTCCTTTAAAGACTGCATTTCAGTTAAGGTTGAGTTCAACTTTCTCTGATATACAGCTTCGTTCAATTTTATTTCTTTGTTAATTCGTAAAACTTTTTTTCTTTACTTTAATAAGGTCACGGTTGATTGATTTGTAGTGTGCCATGACGTTCATACACGGCTTAGAACACAATTTCGCTTTGAACTCATATGGGATGATGTTTACCAATTCCTTATCTTCCTTTTCTTTTGCAGACTCAGCCTTCATTGCAGCAGCAGATACTTCACCACCTTGCTCCTTTTCTCCTTTGCCATTCACTGGAGCTTTCTTTTCAGTTTCATCATTTGTTGACTTCACAATGCCTTCAGACCCTTGTCAACTAAATTTCCTTTTGGAATACCGGCATTTTTGTTATGGACACATTTCGGAGGTGCAGCTGTTGATTCTGTTGTTGTCTTGGTTGGTGAGACCTGAGCAATTTCTTTTGGTTCCTTCGAGATTTTAGCCATCAAAGCTTTGTTGACTTCTTCCTTTGTCTCAGCTATCTCATCTGCCCAATCATAGTCTTCAACCACTAGTGCCTTTGGAGTATTATCAACAGCATTTGTGCTTCCCTCTATGGCGATCGGCCTTCTGGCAGGAGCAATTTCAGCATTTTCTTTCTTCAGCAAAGGACAATCCCTCTTGAAATGACCAAGGTCCTTGCAGTTGTAGCTGCATAGCTTTGACTTATCAAAACCAGTTTTTCCCAGAGATAGTCTCTTCCCTGTCTTGTCTTGAAACTTTTTTAGGCGAAGAGTGATCATAGCCATTTGCCACTTTAAGTCCATTTATTCCATGTCATATGGATCCACCTAATACATGTCTTCAGCAGTAAGGTAATCACGTTTCAATTCACCAGACATAAGAGCTTCATAACTGCTTAAGAAAGTATTGAATAAAGCAACGTGTTCCATGGATATTTTGAGTGCTTGAGCATCCGCTACCACAGTAGTTTTCACATTTGGCTGTGGTGTCATGGTAGAGTTAGCAGAAGCATTGTTGTAGGATGCGTTGGCACTTTGAGAGCTTGATCCACTTGAGCTGGTTGGAGCCAGAAAAGCCATGTTCTTGGGGATGACGGCAGCGACTGACTGAGCAGATTTTTTGCCCAGTTTGATTCATTTCTCTTTTAATGACATCCATTTCAAAAGCCTTCAGGGTGCTGATCAAGTCGGACAGAGTGACGAGTGCGGTGTTGTATAGGAAGCTTCTCTTGATCATCATGCATTGCAAACTCCATTCTTTTGGAAGTGAATCCAACAGTTTTTTGATTGAAGCATAGTTGGCGATGGGGTTCCCAACTTTCTTCATCTTGGTCAGCTCATTCAGAAATCTGCTAATATGATCAGATAAACTTTCACCTTGAACGCTTCCAAACATATCATACTCCTTCTGCACCATGTCTCTCTTGTTATCCATTAGCTCTTGATTCCCTTCATAGTGCTCAATGAGATCCAACCATAGATCATGTGTTGACGTGTATTCTTCGAACAGATTGTTGTCATCTTTATTTAAGGCCATGGTTAGTGAAGCATGTGCACGGCGGTCACGCTGAATCAAGGCCTTGTCTTCTTCAGTGAATGTGGTTGGATCTTCATTAACAACTCAAACATCATCTTCAATGATGACAGGAACATGGGGTCCAACGGTGACAGACATCCATTGAGTATAGTCGGTGTACTCAAAGAATGCCTTGATACGGTTCTTCCAACTACTAAAGTCCTCAGATCCTTTAAACTTAGGAGGTCTAGTGGCAGTTCCAATTTCAAGTTCGGCTTGTGCAACAGTGTTCAATTGACTTAGAGACATTTTGATCAAGGATTTGGTTTTTGGTTTTTGATCAGATGTTAATTACGCTGGTTTGTTTGTTTTCCGAAGCCAAATGCGCTAGTCAAACAGAATAAGTTCGCTGGATAATTTCGCTGATATACAAAATTACACTGATGATTCCTCATATTTGAACCGGCGAAAAAGATAAATCCGCTGACAAACACAAAACAAACAAGAATTCTGTTAAGTTTGCTGATCACTGTAATAAGGTCACTAGGGATCTTTATCAGTGTTTTCAAAGTCTCCTTCGAGTTAAAAACGCTGACACCGCAGAGAATCAATAACTACGCTGGTATATTCCGGCGTATTTGTCAATTGCGCGATCTTCAAAGACAAATACGTTGTCTTTAAAGAGTTCTACGCCACATTCAACATTATCTACGCTATATTCAAAATGTTCTACACTGGCTTCAAGTTAATTGCGCCCAGCAGGGTTTAAACATGAACAAAAACCCTCTAATCACTCAAAAACGCTTCAAGATCCATGTTACTTTGTACCAAAATGACCCAAATGTTTACTTAAACACTGATTAACAATAACTCACTGATTAATCTCACCAAATCAAGCCATTTTGAGTCCAAAATTTTGAAAAACCTTGAAACTTTGATAAACTTTTGAAAAACCTTCAAATCTTGAAAAATCTCAACAAAAATCAAACAATCAAGAGCACAAAGGCTCTAATACCAAATTGTGAGTCCCAAATCAACTACGGATTACAACGGTTTGATTGTTAACATACAAATACATATAGATTAGGTGTTTGAATGTATAAAGTTAAGAAAAATCAAAGAATAAGATGAAGATTCTTGTTTTGGATGAAGATACAAGTGTTGTATATTGAATCCCAACTGATAATAACGATTTAAGCACCTGGATATACGGATTAAGCACAAGAACAATCACAAGAAATCACCAAAATCACTAGTCCAAGAACCTTGGAGCTAGGGTTTCATTAAGCAACATATATATAGGTACTGACCATCAGCGTAATTAATAAATACGCTGGACTGTACAAAGATTCCCAAAATTACATTTTCAGTCCCTGAACTATCTAAAATATTGTAAGCTAACAGAAAACTATCCAAAACCTAGTTTAGTCAAGTATCAACAATCTCAAAAGTTCTAACACGTTTTATTTATTTTAGTTTATTCTTTCATTTTTCTAGTGATTTATTTGCAATGTATACATTTACCTCAATTTTTTATATTTTTTATTAAAGAACAATCTTATTAATTAAAGCACAATCATTATTAATTAAAACACAATCATTAATAAGACCATTAATTAAAGGTCATAGTAAAAAGACCAATTAGCCCTTTTCTCAATAAAAACAAAAAAAATCTCATTAATTAAAGCACAATTATTACTTTGCTTTATTGTGTTTTAATCTCATCCATCAAAACACATTTGATCAATTGTTAATGTTGGTTCCTATGGTTCTCACAACCCAAGGTAGTTCTCATTTTACGCAATCCCTATATATACATACATACACATATAGATTAATACATAATATATATATATAATATATATATAACATATATAATATAACAATCAAAACTGTGAAAACCATGAGAACGATTCTCAACCACAAGATCTTTGTGATTTGTGGCTGAGATTGATGAGGTGACATTTTTGTAAATACTAGAAACCTTAGAACTTCCACGAAGGGTAAAATGGGAATATCCTAACAAGAGCAATCATGCTAATCACATGTCATTTCCCATATAACATTTAAACTCCCATAGTTTTTTATACGTGATTATTTTATTAAAAACTTACACCATAAAATCAAACGTTTTTTATGTTGCCATTTGTCTTCGCCATGTTTTTTTCTCACACTTCTCAAAAACTTCACCTTTTTTACAGGAACCTAAACCTATATGTATATAGAACTTTTGTATTAATATTTAAACGAACATAACGAACAAAACTTATGTTCATGTTCATTCATTTATTAAACTAGTGGTTACAAGAACGGCGTGTTGCGCCAAGATTCCTCGTGCTACACATTTCACTTCACGCAATGCAGTATATTCCCGTGTTTCGCGGCTAGAATTCGACCAGCATTGGTTTGACATGTTATGGTATTGGAATAAAGAGGCTGATGTTTCACTTCATGCAAGCAACGCAGTATATTCTCGTGTTCGTTGCAGGAATTCGATCAGTATTGGTTCGACATGTTATGGTACTGGAATAAAGAGGCTGAGTTTGACTTAACGTGTTTTGAGTGCATATGATTTTTAGTTGAAGTTGATAGCACAAATATAAATATAAATGATGTTCAGGTTAGGCAATCCCGACGCAATGATCATCCCCCTTGTTGAGAAAAGGATTTGCCCCTTAAATTAAGAACCACTTGCATGAAATTATGGTGTTTAACCCTTCATATGCTCCAACTAGAAAAAAAACAATATAACTAAGAGTTTTGCTTTCTTTTATGTAAATTAATGAGGTTTTGTTGAGGTCATTAGTTATGTTTGTGTTCACGCAAACAAAAAATCGACAGGTATATCATTCACACATTTACATTCATAACAATTTACAAACACGATGTTAGAAAAACTGGAGGTAATGTTAGGCTATAGAAATGATCAACAAATATAGCTAACCCATTTTATCTAACACCTTAATCACTTACGCAAAAGAGCACTTTGTGATATATGTAACAACTCGAAAATTTCGATTGTTATCTTTTCATTTTGTTTTCCCGTTTTCCTATCTTTTGTAATTCCGAGATTCGGTTAATAATAAAGTTTTATGTTAATTAATTATAGTGTTGTATTTATTATCGCATCTAATCGTTTAATAAATCGCATCACTAATTTCATCGCATCGCAAATCCAATTATATATGTGGTTTTATATTATTTATGTTTTATGTGTGTTTGTGGTTATGTTTACGGTCGCTATCGCATCGCTCGCGCACTCTCGAATTGCTAAATCGCACTATTACATCAACTATAACGCTTAACGCTTAATATAACTATCTAATGCGAACCGAATAACCAAACGAGCTCTTAACGCGAAAAACAAAGAAAATTCAACAACATAAGTCAAGTTCGCTCGAACTTGGTGTTACCAAGTTCGCCCGAACTTGGCTGATGAAAACAAGATCTCTTTTATCTACAAGTTGAACTTGTACACACCTATACAAGTTCGGCCGAACTTAGCTCCAAGTCTCCCAATTTCCTACAAGTTCGCGCGAACTTGTACAAATCTGTACAAGTTCGGCCGAACTTGCTCTCACCAGCCTCACTTTTTGACTTCTCCTATAAATACCCATGCTCCTCATTCATGCTCCCCTTGCTGACCAAGTTCACCCAGAGCTCTCAAAACCCGAAACCTTCGTGTTCTAAGTAAGAATCAACCCGATTTCATTGCAACAACGTTTATCAACAATCTACAAAGGTTTACAACGATTTTGGCATAAGGCGTAGCCTTCGTTTTCATCAAAACTCATTCTTTTACGAAAACCTTCATCTTTTTCTTCAAAAACTTTTGCTTTAAGATTAGATCTACACAATACGAGTTCGTTTGGCGATAGTAGAGACTTCCCAAACACGAGATCTGCAAGATCTCGGCTTGTATGTGATAGATCTGAGAAAAACCTTTCAAAACCATTATTTCTACACAAGATACGGACTTTTGATGATGTTTGGTTCATTTTCTGGTATGAAACGAAGCATCTATCATTCAAGATCCCAGATCTGGAAGCACAAGGACGTTTATGTTGGTTTACACAAGCCGGACTAATCAAAACGAACCCCGAGTTCCCCCGGATTAGCCCACGCTTTTGTAAGACGGTTAAAACAGCTCTAAAAGACCTCTCCGACCTAAGTTTGCTCCGTAGCACAGGGTTAGAGGGATGAACACTCGATTTTCCTCAGCAAACGACGCAAAAACGCAAGATTTTGGACCCGAAAACATCAAGTTCGCTCGAGAATCCCCAGCACAATAGGTCAAGTTCGACCGAACTTGAGCCAATTTCATCAAATCATCTCACAAGTTCGCTCGAACTTGCCTAATTTCCTAAGAAATCAAGCAAGTTCGCCCGAACTTGTGTTCCCAGTAAGAGGTTCTTACAAGTTCACCCGAACTTGACAAGATTCTTAAGAATCTTACCAAGTTCGACCGAACTTGGCACTAAACTCGGTAAATGTAACATTTGTCAAAAACGGGTTTTCCAAACCCGCTCCGTTTGTAATCGAATATCAAGTTATAAATGTCTCGTTGCGTATTTATGTCCATTTTAATTTTTTTAATGGTGCATAATTAATAAACAAACTAAACCTATAAAAGTTATAATTGATAAAAAGTAAAAATAAAATAATTAAAAAGAAAATGAGGCTGCCGGGACTCGAACCCGGGTCAGCCGGAAAGAACTCCAAAGACTTAACACACACACACATAACCACTCCGCCACTTGTTGTTTTCTGTCAACTCTAGGAAACAAATAAATCTTATAGACAATCATGAAGCGACCTGATTACGTTAACTGTAACCGAAATCGGTCACCAAACGTCCAAAAACGTTTGATTGATCGCGGTTTACTGAGTTTAACCGATGCACCGACACCTTCAATCAAGTTTGCTTTTAATGAACTTAAATTCGAGAATGGATCGGTTTTAATAACCGAAAACTTTCAATTCCTGAATTACTTCAATCAAAGACCCCTCTCGCGACTCAAACACACTCTGCAAACTTCCAATTACATTTTCGCACAACTTTCAGTCCGCCGGAGAAGCTTTTTGGACTCGCCGGACTTTCGCCGGAAAACCGTATTTTCCATCAAATCAGTAAGTCTCGCAATTCTTTTGTTGTCTATCAGTTGTTAAGCTGTTACTAACTCCAACCCTTCAATCGGAATCAATTTCAGACGACGATATCGGATAACTCACTCTCGCCGAAAACTTCTGAAAATCCTTATCTTCAGCTGTAAAACGGTATAGACATTCAAACCTTCTGTTAACTCTTGTTTAGTACTTCAATTCCACAATTAGCTAATCAAACCGGTTAATTTGTTCGCTCAGTTGAAGTTCATAAAAACAGAGCCGACGCCTTGCCGGAATTCTGAGATAAATCATTCCTCCGGTATGTTTACTTCCAACACCGTCTCTGCCATTTCATTTTAGTCTTATGAATGTTTGTTAATCGTTTTAAAGCAAGAAACAGTTGAGTAAATAGTTGCCTGTAAATTTAGCGAAGAAGATGAAGTGTGATAACATTATAAGATTAATTAAAATCGGTATTATAAACGGGTTAGACACACAGTCCAGCGGTGGACTGTGTGCACACACATATCACACGCCGCGAGTTCGGTCCTTGATACACACACACACCCTCTGTAATTAAAATGTTATTTTTTTTAACTGAACCGGATGAACTTATATTAGATGTTAAGTATAATAAAAATCTATATATTAACCAAGTTAGACACACAGTCCAACGGTGGACTGTGTGTAACGTTAAACACAGGTCCCGGGTTCGAGACCTGTTAACGGCACCGGTTCGATGATTTAAAACATTTTTGAAAATAAAAGAATTTTTAATAAACTGAGTTAGTATATAAATATAATTAAAAACAGAATTATTTCAGGTTAGACACGTAGCTCAGTTGGTAGAGCTGCGTGCACGTGAACGGGAGGTCTCGGGTTCGAGCCTCACCCGGCGCATACAGTTACACAATAAAACCGGTCAACAAGTCAAAGTCAATAGTCAACGGTCAACGCAAAAATCAATATATTTTTATATTTTTATATTTTTATATTTTTATTTATTTAATTTAATTTAAAAATCAATTAAAAATACTTAAAAATAATGTTTTTAAAGATAGGAAAAAGCCTTAAACTCACAAAAATATATCTAAAAATCCCCTTAAAATTATTAAAAAAATCCACTCATTTACTATATCTTCCGTTATTATTTAGGTTAGTTAATACTCGTTGTTCAATCCTTCAAACTCGTGCGCACCTCATCATCTTCAACCAAACGCACCCAATGTGAGTGAATCTTTACAAATTCCCCGTTTTAATCACGTTTTTGGGGTGTATCATGTGTCTTACCATTTATTATATTTAAATCATTGTGCATACATCATATCATGATCAAATGTGTATTCAGTTTGTTTTAACTGTTGTGTGGTTATTGTTTGGATTTAATTTATTATTTTCAGTACATGCAATTTCATAGGCCGCCGCTCCCCATTACATTATGAGCGTTGAGCATGTTCCCCATTACATTATGAGCGTGAACCTGGCGTGCCAACATACGATCGGCTCCGTTTGATTGAGCCTTGATCGCACAGACATTTATCATTTTCAGTACATGCAATACGATCGGCTCCGTTTGATTGAGCCTTGATCGCACAGACATTTATCATTTTCAGTACATGCAATACGATCGCTCCGTTTGATTGAGCCTGATCGCACAGACATTTATCATTTTCAGTACATACATTTATCATATCCGTTCGTTCCCCATTATGTTATTGTATGTTATGGTATGTTATTGTATGTTATTGTATGTTATAGTATGTTATAGTTTGTGGTTGTTATTGCTACTGTTTGATTATTTACATTTGCTCACTTATGATTATTGCACAATTTTTCCTTGATAAAATAACAAGAAAATCAATAATAAAAGTTTATCTAACAAGGTTCACTCGCCAACTTATGTTGACCCCAAAACCCCAATTTTTACACATGATACAGGTGAACCAGCTGCAGCAAGAAACACATAGGGTTGGCCTAGAAGAATAAACTGGTTTAGAGCTTGGATTGTATACTTAGTTATTTTTCTTTGTATTTGTATGGACATGTTTGGATTATTGAGAATGTAATTTTGACTTTAATAAATATGAAACATATTAGTAAATATCATGAGCTTTGGTGATAACCCAATTATACCCCGACTCTTATTCCGCTGCGGGTCGGGGTGTGACAGATTGGTATCAGAGCCATGACTATAGGGATATAGGATAGGTTATTAGACCCTTAGAGCCTATACTATAGTTAATTAGAAATTTTTAAGATTTTTGTGTGTTACATGCCAAATTTCATGATGTTTATATGTTTTATGTTAGATGTTACATTCAATGTTATGCAAGCATGTTCATAAGTATATATTATCATATAATGCCCAACATGAATCATATTCACATAACATATCATATCCATGAAAGCACACATCACATCATTTTCATGATTATTTCTACAATGATTTTTGTATTTTCAAATCTCATCAAAGTGAGTTCTCATGACGGGCATGTAGTAACTGGAAGGGTATAAGTACCGGTAGTCGAAACGTCCTGTCTAGGTTGGCATTCGTATAAATCCAAAATAAAGGACCAGTTTGCCTACCTGGGGACTAACGATGAGAGTACGAAGTACCTATTAGGCCAAAGCATGCTATACCAAACGTCGTGTGATCTAACCCCACTTTGAGTTGTCATTGTGTCTACACCTGGACACATTCCGACCATACATCTCGTAAACATATTTTGTGGTTTTCATTCGGGTCATGCGAGTGTTAAATCGCCAATACTAATGTGAATGCTACCAAGCCAATAGTCATGGGGGCCCACATGACTATACAGGTGAAGGTATGGGGAACATTTGAGGCCCAACATGAGCAAACCCAAGACATCCTATGGATGTAGTTGCATTATTGATATTTATGTTATTTTCATTTTCTTTAAGACACATGACACCTAAAAAGACTCCATAAACTCACAATCTTCTTATGTATGTTCCTGTAGATGTCGGCTAGACAACAACGAGGGGGTAAAAGATCAGGAAGGTCTAACGAACGCTTGGCCACACAAATCGCGAAACAAATGGCCGCGGTGCTTCCTGACATTGTGGTTCAAGTACAACAAGCTCTCGCCACAAATCCCACTAATCCTCCCCAACAAAATGACCAGAACATCGGCAACCCTCCTACCAGCAAGTGCTCATATAAACATTTCAAGTCTTGCGATCCTCCTAAATTTGAAGGGACCGAAGGTGTCACTGCTCTCATCCACTGGTTTGAGGAAATGGAAAACACCTTCCTCAACTGTGATTGTCCTGAGGATCGCAAGGTACGATACGCAACCAGGAGACTATTTGGGGTAGCTCTCACCTGGTGGAATACTGAAAAGGGGAAGAGGGGAATTGATGATGCAATGGCCTTAACGTGGGAGGAGTTAAGGGAAATCATGACGAGGCGATTCTGTCCTAGGAGTGAGATTAAAAAGTTGGAGGACGAATTTCATTCTTTGAAGCAAAAGGAGGGAGATCATACTTCCTACAACAAGAGGTTCTTAGAGTTGAACCAAATGGTCCATAACTTGTTTACCCCAGTTTACCGCTTAATTGAGCATTATATTCGAGGTCTTCCCTCGAAAATTCAAGATTCAGTTCTCAGCACTTCACCAGCAACACTTGAAGCTGCTATGGAACTAGCGACTGAACTGACCGAGAATCGAATTCGCAACGGTAGGTTTAAAGAGGAGAAAAAGAAAGCCCTCGTTGAGGCCAAACATCAAACCATTCCACCTCCTCCTCTAAGTTTGCTAACAAGAGGAAGCGTAACACCAGAAACTTCGCTGTTACACAAACCAATTTCCCTATCCCTGCTGCACCCATTACCCAAGTCGCCCCTTCACCTGCACCATACAAAAGACCATACTCTGGCCCATTACCAAAATGCAACCGTTGCCAATACCACCATTTTCCTGATCATCCTTGCCAACATTGCACCGGCTGTGGTCACGCAGTTCATACTGTTCAAACCTGTCGCATACCCCAGCGAACGAACCGCCACCAGCCTTCAACCCAAACCCACCAACAAATAATGGGTCAAGCCCAACAACCCCTACTATTACCACCTACCCAACATTTAGCCCAATCATACTACCAACCCAACTATCCCATGGTACAACCTATGCGGGCTTGCTACAATTGTGGAGACCCAAGCCACTTTAGAAACACTTGTCCAAGGTTGGTGAACATTATTCACGCTCAAGCCCAAGCCAACCCAGTGAATCAAGCTAACTGAGCTCCTCCACCTGCAAGAGGAAGAGCTTTCAACATCAACGCTAATCAGGCTAGAGCTGACGGCAATGTGGTTAACGGTACGTTCCTTATCAATGGTAGTTATGCATCCATGTTGTTTGATACTGGCGCGGATAAAAGTTTTGTGTCCTTAGAGTTTGAACCCATCCTAAACCAAAATCGTGATAAGCTCATGGAATCCCTAACAGTAGAAGTTGCTGACGGGAAACCGGTCTCATTAAACTCTATTATATGCAATTATACTCTCACTCTGAACGATCACAATTTTCTAGTTGACCTCATTCCAATGAAGTTGGGAAGCTTTGACATTATAATTGGTATGGACTGACTCAGCCAACATCAGGCTGAAGTTATATGTCGCGAAAAGTTTATACGCATTCCTCTTTCGAACGGTCAGACTCTACGAATCTTTGGAGAAACCTTGTCTGTTCAGATTAATGTCCTGTCTTCAAGCTCAAAAATATCTTCGCAAGAATTATGTCGCGTTTTTAGCTCATGTCGTCAAAAAGGGAACCATGGAGAAGAAACTTGAAGACATTCCTGTAGTAAAAGATTTCCCGCAAGTTTTTCCTGACGACATTTCAGGACTTCCTCCAATAAGAGAAGTCGAATTCCGCATTGATCTTGTACCTGGTGCTACACCAGTTGCAAAGTCTCCTTACAGGTTAGCCCCCTCTGAAATGCAAGAGCTAGCCAGTCAATTGCAAGAGTTGACTGACAAAGGGTTCATACGTCCTAGCTCCTCGCCTTGGGGTGCACCTGTCCTTTTTGTAAAGAAGAAAGATGGATCGTTTCGCATGTGCATCGACTACAAGAACTCAACAAGTTAACAATCAAGAATCGCTATCCATTACCTCGAATTGATGATCTTCTTGACCAACTTTAAGGCGCCAGCTGTTTTTCAAAAATCGACCTTCGATCTGGTTATCACCAACTCAGAGTACATGAAGAAGACGTCCCAAAGACCGCTTTCCGAACTCGTTATGGTCATTATGAATTCATGGTCATGCCATTTGGTTTAACCAACGCTCCAGCTGTCTTCATGGATCTAATGAACAGAGTCTGCAAACCCTATCTCGATCGTTTTGTTTTAGTCTTCATCGACGACATCCTCATTTATTCAAAGTCTAAGTCTGATCATGAGCGACATCTTCGACTCATCCTTACACTCCTAGAGAATGAAAAGCTTTACGCCAAATTCTCCAAATGCGAATTCTGGCTAAAAGAGGTACAATTCCTTGGACATGTAGTCAATGACAAGGGAATACATGTCGACCCCTCAAAGATCAAAGCGGAACAAGAATGGCAAGCGCCACGTACACCAATTGAAGTAAGATCATTCCTTGGTCTGGCTGGTTATTATCGCCGTTTTATTTCAAACTTCTCTCGCATTGCTGTACCACTCACGGCTTTAACTCATAAGGGAAAACCTTTCATATGGGGACCCAAACAAGAAGAAGCCTTCCAAACCCTTAAACAAAAACTCTGTGATGCACCAATCCTCACTCTTCCTGAAGGTTGTGATGACTTCGTGGTTTATTGCGACGCGTCAGGGCAAGGACTAGGCCGTGTTCTAATGCAAAGAGGAAAGGTTATAGCTTATGCTTCGAGACAACTCAAGACTCATGAGAAGAACTACACCACCCATGACCTAGAACTTGGAGCCGTTGTGTTCGCTCTTAAGATATGGAGACATTATCTCTACGGTACTAAGTGTGAAATATACACTGACCACAAGAGTCTTCAACATATCTTCAATCAAAAGGAATTAAACATGAGGCAACGAAGATGGGTCGAACTTCTAAATGACTACGACTGTGAAATTCGGTACCACCCTGGCAAGGCAAATGTGGTAGCTGATGCACTCAGTCGAAAGGGTTATGCGAACTCCATTCATCTTCTATGTTCGCAAATCGTAACCGACATTAAAGATCAAATTCGAAAGCCCAACATGTTTCAGTAACGGAAGACGACGTACGAAAGGAGTTGTCCTGTGGAGCTGAACTTAAAATTGAAACTAAATCTGACGGTATTCTGTACTATCTAGATCGCATATGGATTCCTGACCACAACAACCTTCGTGAATTTCTTATGAATGAGGCTCACAAAACGCGATACTCTATACACCCAGGAGCAGATAAGATGTATCAAGACCTTCGATACACCTATTGGTGGCCTAGAATGAAAAAGGATATTGCTGTTTTTGTTTCCAGTGCCTTACATGTTCCAAGGTGAAAGCTGAACATCAAAGACCCTCAGGACTTCTGGTCCAACCTGAAATACCTGTATGGAAGTGGGAAAACATAACCATGGACTTCATTACCGAGTTACCTCGCACTTCTGGTGGGTATGACACTATATGGGTAATCATCGATCGACTTACAAAATCAGCTCACTTTATTCCTATCCGCGAAGATTTCAAGAACGAAAAGTTAGCTCGTATTTATATCAGCGAAATCGTAAGCCGACATGGTGTACCGTTAAGCATTCATTTCAGATCGTGATGGTTGTTTCACTTCACGAACATGGCAAGAAGTACAAGCTGCTTTGGGTACGCGATTAGATCTCAGTACCGCTTATCATCCTCAAACTGATGGACAATCTGAACGCACCATTAAAACTCTTGAAGATATGCTTCGAGCATGTGTCATAGACATCAAGGAAAATTGGGACGCTCATCTACCATTAGTTGAATTTTCGTACAACAACAGCTATCATTCAAGCATCGGCATGGCACCCTTTGAAGCGTTATATGGTCGTAAGTGCCGATCTCCAGTATGTTGGCACGAAATTGGGGAAGCTCAAATCACTGGTCCAGAATTGATTCAAGAAACCACAGACAAGATCCATCAAATTCGAAACAATCTTCTAGCGGCTCAAAGTCGTCAAAAGAGTTATGCAGATAAACGACGGAAGCTTTTGGAGTTTAACATTGGTGATCATGTACTTTTAAAAGTATCACCGTGGAAGGGAGTAGTTCGTTTTGATCAAAAAGGCAAGCTAGCACCACGCTACGTAGGACCTTTCAAGATACTCGAAAGAGTAGGACCTGTAGCATACAAGCTTGATCTACCAGAAGAACTCAACAGGATCACCCCACATTCCACGTATCCAACTTGAAGAAGTGCCTCGCTGATGAAAACCTCCACATTCCTCTGGAAGATATTCAGATTGATGAATCTATACATTTTATTGAAAGACCAGTAGAGATCATGGACTTCAGAGAAAAACGTCTACGACGAAGTCGCATTCCAATTGTTAGGGTACGCTGGGAGTCGAAACGGGGACCTGAGTTTACTTGGGAACGTGAAGACTCAATGCGCGAAAAATACCCGCATCTTTTTCCTACTACTACTTCAATTTCGGGATGAAATTCCTAAAAGTAGGGAATACTGTAACATTTGTCAAAAACGGGTTTTCCAAACCCGCTCCGTTTGTAATCAAATATCAAGTTATAAATGTCTCGTTGCGTATTTATGTCCATTTTAATTTTTTTAATGATGCATAATTAATAAACAAACTAAACTATAAAAGTTATAATTGATAAAAAGTAAAAATAAAATAATTAAAAAGAAAATGAGGCTGCCGGGACTCGAACCCGGGTCAGCCGGAAAGAACTCCAAAGACTTAACACACACACACATAACCACTCCGCCACTTGTTGTTTTCTGTCAACTCTAGGAAACAAATAAATCTTATAGACAATCATGAAGCGACCTGATTACGTTATCTGTAACCGAAATCGGTCACCAAACGTCCAAAAACGTTTGATTGATCGCAGTTTACTGAGTTTAACCGATGCACCGACACCTTCAATCAAGTTTGCTTTGAATGAACTTAAATTCGAGAATGGATCGGTTTTAATAACCGAAAACTTTCAATTCCTGAATTACTTCAATCAAAGACCCCTCTCACGACTCAAACACACTCTGCAAACTTCCAATTACATTTTCGCACAACTTTCAGTCCGCCGGAGAAGCTTTTTGGACTCGCCGGACTTTCGCCGGAAAACCGTATTTTCCATCAAATCAGTAAGTCTCGCAATTCTTTCGTTGTCTATCAGTTGTTAAGCTGTTACTAACTCCAACCCTTCAATCGGAATCAATTTTAGACGACGATATCGGATAACTCTCTCTCGCCGGAAAACTTCTGAAAATCCTTATCTTCAGCTGTAAAACGGTATAGACATTCAAACCTTCTGTTAACTCTTGTTTAGTACTTCAATTCCACAATTAGCTAATCAAACCGGTTAATTTGTTCGCTCAGTTGAAGTTCATAAAAACAAAGCCGACGCCTTGCCGGAATTCTGAGATAAATCATTCCTCCGGTATGTTTACTTCCAACACCGTCTCTGCCATTTCATTTTAGTCTTATGAATGTTTGTTAATCGTTTTAAAGCAAGAAACAGTTGAGTAAATAGTTGCCTGTAAATTTAGCGAAGAAGATGAAGTGTGATAACATTATAAGATTAATTAAAATCGGTATTATAAACGGATTAGACGCACAGTCCAGCGGTGGACTGTGTGCACACACATATCACACGCCGCGAGTTCGATCCTTGATACACACACAACCCTCTGTAATTAAAATGTTATTTTTTTAACTGAACCGGATGAACTTACATTAGATGTTAAGTATAATAAAAATCTATATATTAACCAAGTTAGACACACAGTCCAGCGGTGGACTGTGTGTAACGTTAAAGCACAGGTCCCGGGTTCGAGACCTGTTAACGGCACCGGTTCGATGATTTAAAACATTTTTGAAAATAAAAGAATTTTGAATAAACTGAGTTAGTATATAAATATAATTAAAAACGGAATTATTTCAGGTTAGACACGTAGCTCAGTTGGTAGAGCTGCGTGCACGTGAACGGGAGGTCTTGGGTTCGAGCCTCACCCGGCGCATACAGTTACACAATAAAACCGGTCAACAAGTCAAACTCAATAGTCAACGGTCAACGCAAAAGTCAATATATTTTTATATTTTTATTTATTTAATTTAATTAGAAATCAATTAAAAATACTTAAAAATAATGTTTTTAAAGATAGGAAATAGCCTTAAACTCACAAAAATATAACTAAAAATACTATTAAAATTATTAATAAAATCCACTCATTTACTATATCTTCCATTATTATTTAGGTTAGTTAATACTCGTTGTTCAATCCTTCAAACTCGTGCGCACCTCATCATCTTCAACCAAACGCACCCAATGTGAGTGAATCTTTACAAATTCCCGTTTTAATCACGTTTTTGGGGTGTATCATGTGTCTTACCATTTATTATATTTAAATCATTGTGCATACATCATATCATGATCAAATGTGTATTCAGTTTGTTTCAACTGTTGTGTGGTTATTGTTTGGATTTAATTTATTATTTTCAGTACATGCAATTTCATAGGCCGCCGCTCCCCATTACATTATGAGCGTTGAGCATGTTCCCCATTACATTATGAGCGTGAACCTGGCGTGCCAACATACGATCGGCTCCATTTGATTGAGCCTTGATCGCACAGACATTTATCATTTTCAGTACATGCAATACGATCGGCTCCGTTTGATTGAGCCTTGATCGCACAGTCATTTATCATTTTCAGTACATGCATTTATCATATGCCGTTCGTTCCCCATTTATGTTATTGTATGTTATGGTATGTTATTGTATGTTATTGTATGTTATTGTATGTTATAGTTTGTGGTTGTTATTGCTACTGTTTGATTATTTACATTTGCTCACTTATGATTATTGCACAATTTTTCCTTGATAAAATAACAAGAAAATCAATAATAAAAGTTTATCTAACAAGGTTCACTCGCCAACTTATGTTGACCCAAAAACCCTCATTTTTACACATGATACAGGTGAACCAGCTGCAGCAAGAAACACATAGGATTGGCCTAGAAGAATAAACTGGTTTAGAGCTTGGATTGTTTAGTTGGTTATTTTTCTTTGTATTTGTATGGACATGTTTGGATTATTGAGAATGTAATTTTGACTTTAATAAATATGAAACATATTAGTAAATATCATGAGCTTTGGTGATAACCCAATTATGCCCCGACTCTTATTCCGCTGCGGGTCGGGGTGTGACAGTAAAATCATACAAGTTCGCTCGAACTTGTTTGTTTACACACAAGTTTGCCCGAACTTGTCTACTGCCCAACCAAAACTTAACCATTTCAGCTTTTCAGAGACTGATGCACTTCCGTTCGCGTATGCAGGCTGATCCGGCGCTCTTCTCGACTCTCCTCAGATCCCGAACTCTTACCTAAACGCACCTATAGTGAGTATACTTGACCCATTTTCGCTTTAACGCACTTTTTGGGTACTACATACATTCCTATATCAAAATCACTTCACAAATCAAATTATTTATCACACGCGAATAAGCTGATTATATATGCTCAATACGTGATACTAAAAACATGTGACTAGCACTTATTTTTGTTAACTTGCCTCCTTAGCTAGTATGGTACTATAGTGTGGCTTACACCCGACGGGGTCTAGTTAGGATGGACGCGCAAGCCTTCTCACGGTAGTTAGCATGAGAAATGAGCCTATGTTGTGTTAAATGTTTTGGTGTATCATGATATGTAATTAGATTGTTTCGCAAACGCTTTCTCGATTATGCTAGTAGTACTTAAACCTGTATGCTCACCTTTACTTATTGTATTGACTTGTATTTTAACGTATGTAACAGGATGAGGATTTTGTAACTTGGATGCTTGGATGTGGCTTGCGTAGTTTAGTTTTGTTTTATTTTTTTTAGTTCCAACTGTAATAAATCTAGGGGAGATCGGATCAGATTTACTGTTTAAGGATTTTGTTAATGTAATGATTGTTTAAGGATATTATGAGTTTAATAGTATTGGATGTTAAATTTTGATTTATTATCTTTAATAATTGTTATGGAATCTCTTGAGACAATCTGGTTCGCCTAGTGCCACTACCCTGATGATTCCGCCATCGGTTGGGGTGCGACGGATTGGTATCAGAGCACCATAACTTTAGGATAGTAGGTAGAATTGCCATGATTCGACCTAGTAGCATGTTTAAGTACCTGAGTGACCTATCCTTGAATTAAATGCTAATCTACTTGCCATAAATGCTTAAATGTGTCTTTACTAAGGCTAATACAATAATACACGCTTGAAAACGCTCGCATCACACCAAACGAGTGATCAAGACGAGAATAGGTGTGAAAACCGAGAACTCTCGACGAGATCATTCACTCTGCGCATTCTCTCGCACGAGATACCTTCGTTGAGTTAGGAGTGACATCCAAACCTCGACGAAGATCTCCATTTCTATCTAGGAATAAAGTTGCTAAGTTAGGGGTGAAACCCGCATCTTAATAACTAATTCCGCAGTTCGATTTTCAATCTCACCAAAGCCTTGGTTATGCCGATGGTTTGGAACACGTATTAACTGGAAGGGTAAACCTCGTTAGACGCTCGCGGTGAGAGCGTTTATCTATTAGGCAAAAGCGTGGGTCCGAATGCAAAGGGTAGTCGAATAACTTTGGATAGTCAACGTCTCAAAACCCCGGACACTCCAATTGATTTAAGCCTATATCGTCGATTTATGCCTCATCGAGTTTATTACTATTTACGTGTTTGAAATTTTGAGAATTTCCCTTTATTCGATTTCTCGCTTTGATGATTTATCATATCATCGATTTCTCGATTTATCGCATTTACGCACCATCGAATGTATGCACGACTCGCACGGCTCTCGTAATCTAAAACGTTAATTAATACACCAACAAAACTAATCGCTTAACTCGCTTACGCCTATGAGGAAGTGTGCCTCATACGCGGTAATATCTCGCCTATCTCGCTATTATATATCGCATATATCTCGCTATTATATCGCATCTCGAATCACGCTACGCATTATTGTTATTAGAAGGTGAATACGTGTAAAATGTGTGTTTACGTGGATTATGTGCTTACGTGCTTATGTGCTTACGTGCTTATGTGCTTACGTGATTACGTGCCTACGTGTTTATGTGTTTTTGTGCCTTGTATGAATAATTATAATAAATATTTAAACATAACACTATTATAATCGAATCTCATCTAATCTAAATCATTCGTGTAGATATCTTCTATAGGATTGCACACGCGAAGGAATCTCCAGCGCAGCAACGCCGACAAACGCATCGCCTCTATGGTAGCCAAGGAAATGGCTAAGGTGATCCCACAGATTGTCAGTGAAATTCAAGCGGTTAGCAGCAACTCTTCAGTTGACTCCAAGGGAGATGCCCCGAAACCGCACTTCAGCTTTAAGCAGTTCAAAGCATGTAGACCGCTTACTTTCTCAGGCACCGAAGGGCGAGTGCCATGTTCCACTGGTTGACTCCATCAAGGTCACATTCCGCCAAAGTGGATGTCCCGAGGCTCTGCATACTGTCAATGCTACCGGCGTGTTTCAATCAAGGGCTCTCGACTGGTGGACAGCCGAGCGCAACAGGCGTGGGAATGACGAAGCCTACGGACTCACTTGGGAGGAACTCAAGGAAATTATGATCAAGCAACTGGAGAATGAATTCTGGAATATCAAGCAAGATGGTCCCGATAACGCTGGACTCACTGCTCGCTTCAAACAGTTGAGCATTATCTGTCCCGGTCAAGTGGATACGACCGAATAGGCAATCAAGAAATACCTCAAAGCTCTCCCCGATTGCGTCGCTGACTTTGTTCAAGCAGCACGCCCTGCTACTATCGAGGAGACCTACCAGCTAGCCGTCGAGATTAATGACAAACGAGTTCAGTCTGGTTACTTTAAAAGCAGCAAGGTCGCAAATCAGGCAGTCACCGAATCAGTAGCTCCTACTACCGAACGGTCCCGAGAGCCAAAGAACAGTCGCCATGGTCGCAAAAGGGAAAACCCGAGCAAGAACTTTGCTCTTACTACTCCAGCAAACCCTCAGCCACTCCAGTCAGTAGCACCAAACGCACCGCCAGCAAAGCGTGCATACACTGGTCCTCACCCTATGTGCCCTAAGTGCAAATATCATCATGCCGTTGGAGGCAATTGCCGTTTTTGCACAAACTGCAACATCTACGGCCACTTCACTGTTAGCTGACGTAGTGGTCCTCGCCAGCCAGCTCCTCAAGCTCCCACAGCTCCAGCTTTACCTGCTCCTCCTCAAGCCAACCAGCAGCAAGCTCCAAAGGCACGAGCGTGCTTCGTGTGTGGTGATCCAAACCATTTTGCTAATGTTTGCCCAAACCGCACTGTGAAACAAGAGCCGCAGCACAGCAGCACCTCAGCTCAGAGCAACAACAAGTTGCACGTGGAAGAGCCTTCAATCTCAATCACGCCAAGCCCAGATGACAACAATGTTGTCAATGGTACGTTTCTCGTTAATGGTATTTATGCTTCATGTTTATTTGATACTGGTGCCGATAATTGTTTCGTATCGTTAGAATTCGAAAAGGTTTTAAAATGTTAGCGCGCTAAACTCCCAAAGACTTTCGATATGGAAGTCGCCACCGGAAGAACCGTTACCGTAAATTCCATTTTACGTGGTTGTAATCTCGATCTCAACAACCATGTATTCTCGATCGATCTCATACCTATGCAATTAGGAAGCTTCGATATCATAGTAGGCATGGATTTTCTTCGTGAGAATCATGCTGAAGTTGTATGCTTCGATAAGATAATTCGTTTCCTTCTCCCTAATGGTGATCAACTTCATGTTTATTGTGAAACGCCCTCAGAGAAGTTGATGCTTTTGTCATGTACTCGAGCATACAAATGCTTGCAAAAGCGATGTGTTGCTTTCCTCGCTCATATCGTGAACCCGGAGAAAGAAAAGAAGACTTATAAAGATGTTCCCGTTGTTTGTGAATTTCCTAAAGTTTTTCCGACGATTTACCAGGTTTACCCCCTACTCGAGATGTTGAATTCCGTATCAATTTGATTCCAGGCGCTACTCCCGTTGCTAAATCTCCTTATCGCCTCGTACCATCCGAAATGCGCGAGCTATCAAGCCAACTTCAAGAGCTTCTTGATAAAGGTTTCATACGCCCGAGCACTTCGCCATGTGGCGCTCCTGTCCTTTTCGTGAAAAAGAAGGATGGATCGTTCTGTATGTGCATCGATTATCGTGAACTTAACAAACTCACGATAAAGAACCGCTACCCTCTTCCTCGTATCGACAATTTTTGATCAGCTTCAAGGTGCTACTTGTTTTTCTAAGATCGATCTTCATTTCGGTTATCATCAGTTACGCGTGTTGGAAGAAGATATTTCGAAAACCGCCTTTCGTACCCGTTATGGCCATTTCGAATTCGTGGTCGTGCCTTTTGGTCTTACCAATGCACCCGCGGTTTTCATGGATTTGATGAACCGTGTGTGTAAAGCTTTCTCAGATCGTTTCGTCATTGTTTTCATCGTTGATATCCTTATCTATTCGAAGTCGAGAGACGAACACGCGTGTCATCTCCGTTTAGTCCTCGAACTTCTTCAAGGAAATCGCCTTTATGCTAAGTTCTCTAAATGTGAATTCTAGCTCAAAGAAGTCCAATTTCTCGGCCACATCGTCAATAGTAAAGGAATTCACGTCGACCCTGCAAAGATTAAAGCCGTCAAGAGTTGGATTACGCTGAAGAATGCATCTGAAATCCGTTCATTTCTTGGATTGGCGGGTTATTACCATCGATTCATCGCTGACTTTACAAAAATCGCCGTTCCGCTTACCGCTTTAACTCATAAGGACCAACCTTTTGTTTGGGATTCCAAGCAAGAGGAAGCTTTTCAGACTCTCAAGCATATGCTATGCAACGCTCCAGTTCTCGCTTTACCCGATGGAAACGACGATTTTGTTATTTACTGCGATGCCTCTAATCTTGGTCTTGGTTGTGTTCTCATGCAACAAGACAAGGTTATCGCGTATGCGTCTCGACAACTCAAGATCCACAAGAAGAACTACACTACCCACGACCTCGAACTCGGTGCATTTGTTTTTGCATTAAAGATATGGTGACACTACCTTTACGGTACTAAGTGTACGGTCTTAACCGACCATAAGAGCTTACAACATATCTTTAATCAAAAAGAACTAAACATGCGACAACGTCGATGGGTTGAACTTCTCAATGAATACGACTGTGACATACGCTACCATCCCGGCAAAGCAAACGTCGTCGTCGATGCTCTAAGTCGACGAAGCTATGTATATGGTATTCGTAACTCTAAAGCTTGTGCTAAACTTGAAACCCTCATCTGTGCCGCTCAATTCGCCTGTTTCAACGAGAATACCCTTCAAGACGAAATGAAATGTGGTGCCGAAACGCAGCTTGTATCTAAATCTGATGGTATTTATTACTATCTCAGTCGCATTTAGATTCCTAATCATGATAATCTTTGTAAGTTGCTAATGGACGAAGCTCATAAATCTCGATATTCCATTCACCCCGGTGCTGACAAGATGTACCAGGACCTTCGTCCTAAGTACTGGTGGCCAGGCATGAAAAAGGATATCGCCTTGTACGTCTCAAAGTGCTTAACTTGTTCGAAAGTTAAAGCCGAACATTAAAGGCCTCTGGCTTACTCGAGCAACCCGAAATCCCGATGTGGAAGTGGGAGAGTATAGCTATGGACTTCGTTACCAAACTTCCCCGGACTTCATCCGGTCACGATAGCATTTGGGTTATCATTGATCGTCTTACTAAATCCGCGTACTTTATTGCTATACGAGAAGCTTTTAAGGTCGAATGGTTAGCCCGAATCAATACCAAAGAAGTTATATGTCGACACGGGACGCCTCGTGACATCATTTCTGACCGCGACGGTCGCTTTACCTCGCGTCTCTGGGAGACTTTTCAATCCGCTCTCGGTACTACTCTCAATCTCAGTACCGATTTTCACCCTCAAACCGACGGTCAGACTGAACGAATGATCCGCACCCTCAAAGACATGATTCGTACGTGCATCATAGATTTCGGTGGTAATTGGGATACACATTTACCTTTAATCGAATGTTCGTACAATAATAGTTATCATACCAGCATTCAAATGGCTCCTTTTGAGGCACTGTATGGAAGAAAAATGTCGATCGCCTATTGCATGGCATGAGATCGGAGAAGCACAAATCACCGGTCCTGAGCTAATTCAAGAAACGACCGACAAAATCCTCCAAATCAGATACAATCTCTTGAAAGCTCGGAGTCGTCAAAAGAGTTACGCCGATAAAACGCCGCAAGCCCCTACAGTTTGAAGTGAGAGATCACGTTCTCCTAAAGGTTGCACCCTGGAGAGAGTGGTCTGCTTCAGAAATAAAGGAAAGCTAGTGCCTCGATACGTTGGTCCCTTCAAGATTCTGGAAAGGATCGGTAAGGTAGTCTATCGTCTCGAATTACCGGAGGAACTCAACAACGTACATCCGACTTTCCACGTGTCTAACCTCAAGAAATGCCTCGCCGAAGAAAACCTCCATGTCCCTCTCAAAGATCTACAAATTAACGAGACGCTCCATTTCGTGGAAAAGCCTGTGGAAATCATGGACCGAGAGGCCAAGAAACTTCGACGCTCTCGCATCCCTATCGTGAAGATCCGATGGGAGGGCAAACACGGCGCCGAGTTTACTTGGGAATTGGAAAGTGATATGAAGGCCAAGTACCCGTATATATTTGTTACAGCTACTACTTGAATTTCGGGACGAAATTTCCTAAAGTAGGGGAGACTGTAACAACTAGAAAATTCGATTGTTATCTTTTCATTTTGTTTTCCCGTTTTCCTATCTTTTGTAATTACGAGATTCGGTTAATAATAAAGTTTTATGTTAATTAATTATAGTGTTGTACGTTATTATCGCATCTAATCGCTTAATAAATCGCATCGCTAATCTCATCGCATCGCAAATCGCAATTATATATGTGGGTTTATATTATTTATGTGTTATGTGTGTTTGTGGTTATGTTTACACTCGCTATCGCATCGCTCTCGCCCTCTCGAATCGCTAAATCGCACTATTACATCAACTATAACGCTTAACGCTTTAATTTAACGCTTAACATAACTATCTAATGCGAACCGAATAACCAAACGAGCTCTTAACGCGAAAAACAAAGAAAATTCAACAACATAAGTCAAGTTCGCTCGAACTTGGTGTTACCAAGTTCGCCCAAACTTGGCTGATGAAAACAAAATCTCTTTCATCTACAAGTTCGCTCGAACTTGAACACACCTGTACAAGTTCGGCCGAACTTAGCTCCAAGTCTCCCAATTTCCTACAAGTTCGTGCGAACTTGTACAAACCTGTACAAGTTCGGCCGAACTTGCTCTCACCAGCCTCACTTTTTGCCTTCTCCTATAAATACCCATGCTCCTCATTCATGCTCCCCTTGCTGACCAAGTTCGCCCAGAGCTCTCAAAACCCGAAACCTTCATGTTCTAAGTAAGAATCAACCCGATTTCATTGCAACAACGTTTATCAATGATATACAAAGGTTTACAACAATTTTGGCACAAGGCGTAGCCTTCGTTTTCATCAAAACTCATTCTTTTACGAAAACCTTCATCTTTTTCTTCAAAAACTTCTGTTTTAAGATTAGATCTACACAATACGAGTTCGTTTGGCGATAGTAGAGACTTCCCAAACACGAGATCTGCAAGATCTCAGCTTGTAAGCGATAGATCTGAGAAAAACCTTTCAAAGCCATTGATTTCTACACAAGATACGGACTTTTGATGATGTTTGGTTCATTTTCTGGTATGAAACGAAGCATCTATCATTCAAGATCCCAGATCTGGAAGCACAAGGACGTTTATGTTGGTTTACACAAGCCGGACTAATCAAAACGAACCCCGAGTTCCCCCGGATTAGCCCACGCTTTTGTAAGACGGCTAAAACAGCTCTAAAAGACCTCTCCGACCTAAGTTTGCTCAGTAGCACAGGGTTAGAGGGATGAACACTAGATTTTCCTCAGCAAACGACGCGAAAACGCAAGATTTTGGACCCGAAAACATCAAGTTCGCTCGAGAATCCCCAGCACAACAGGTCAAGTTCGACCGAACTTGTACCCGAATGGGTCAAGTTCGACCGAACTTGAGCCAATTTCATCAATTCATCTCACAAGTTCGCTCGAACTTGCCTAATTTCCCAAGAAATTAAGCAAGTTCGCCCGAACTTGTCTTCCCAGTAAGAGGTTCTTACAAGTTCGACCGAACATGGCACCAAACTCAGCAAAATCATACAAGTTCGCTCGAACTTGTGTGTTTACACACAAGTTCGCCCGAACTTGTCTACTGCCCAACCAAAACTTAACCGTTTCAGCTTTTCGGAGACTGATGCACTTCCGTTCGTGTATGCAGGCTGATCCGACGCTCTTCTCGACTCTCCTCAGATCCCGAACTCTTACCTAAACGCACCCACAGTGAGTATACTTGACCCATTTTCGCTTTAACGCACTTTTTGGGTATTACATACGTTCCTATATCAAAATCACTTCAACAAATCAAATTGTTTATCACACGCGAATAATCTGATTATATATGCTCAATACGTGATACTAGAAACATGTGACCAGCACTTATTTTTGTTAACTTGCCTCCTTAGCTAGTATGGTACTATAGTGTGGCTTACACCCGACGGGGTCTAGTTAGGATGGATGCGCAAGCCTTCTCACGGTAGTTAGCATGAGAGGAGCCTATGTTATGTTAAATGTTTTGGTGTATCATGATATGTAATTAGATTGTTTCGCAAACGCTTTATCGATTATGCTAGTAGTACTTAAACCTGTATGCTCACCTTTACTTATTGTATTGACTTGTATTTTAACGTATGTAACAGGATGAGGATTTTGTAACTTGGATGCTTGGATGTGGCTTGCGTAGTTTAGTTTTGTTTTATTTTGTTTAGTTCCAAGTGTAATAAATCTAGGGGAGATCTGATCAGATTTACTGTTTAAGAGATTTTGTTAATGTAATGATTGTTTAAGGATATTATGAGTTTAATAGTATGTGATGTTAAATGTTGATTTATTATCTTTAAATAATTGTTATGGAATCTCTTGAGAAATCTGGTTCGCCTAGTGCCACTACCCTGATGATTCCGTCATCGGTTGAGGTGTGACAATATAGCCCTGAGATTTTGACTATTTTAACACGAACTTTAAATCCCGAGAGCGCATCTTGTACATTACCAACTAACAATGAAAAAAGACATGACGCTTTTTTAAAGTGATTTACAACCTGAGGGCTCATCTTGTATATATGTATATTTTCTTGTTTAGTATTCTTCCCATGTTTCACGGCTAGAATTCGATCAGTATTGGTTTGACATGTTATGGTATTGGAGTAAAGAGGCTGACGTTTCACTTCATGCAAGCAATGCAGTATATTCTCGTGTTTCGTGGCGGGAATTCGATCGGTATTGGTTCGACATGTTATGGTACTGGAATAAAGAGGTTGAGTTTGACTTAACCTATTTTGAGTGCATACGAGTTTAAGTTGAAGTTGATAGCACAAATATAAATATAAATGATGTTTAGGTTAGGCAATCCCGACGTAATGATCATCCCCCTTGTTGAGAAAAGGGTTTGCTCATCTTGTATCTATGTATATTTTTCTTGTTTAGTATTCTCGTGTGCAATCTTCCATTCTTGAAGCCTCTCAGATACCTGCATATTTAATGAAAAAAATGACTTAACATGTAGTATTAACTTAGCAAATGATCAAATTCTTAAAGCAGTCTCCTTTTGGTTAGCAATTGTAAACAATTATTTTCAACATTAGGTTTGTATATTAGAAAGTCGTTGTAATTGTATCCTATTCATACTTCACTCTCATAAATAATGGTTGACTAAACGCCTTAAGGAATTTAACCAAATGCAGTTTGATCCTTTGTTTTCTTGGGACACATTCAATCAAATAGAAGTTTTAATTCAACCGGGTAATCTCAAAATATCTATTATATGCATATCAAAGTTTGAACATATTCAAATGTGCATAACGTACACGACATTAGCGGATCCAAAAAATAAACAAATTACCCGAAATGGAATAAGGCCAATCTCGAATTCTCTCACCTCTATCATCACCACACCGCCCACGATCTCCTCGATATCCACCTCTACCTGGAATTAATGATAACAAAAACACAAATTCAACTAAAGCCTGCCCAATGCTTAATTTTTGCAACAATGTCATAAGGCGCACAACACTTCATCTTCATCCATGTTTGTTAAAAGCTTAAAACCCTATTTTTTTTCCTTCGTCAATGTAATAAATGCCTAACGAAATGTAATACGCCTACTGAAATGACCAACTCTAGATTTCGCAGTCATGACTCTTGGATTTGTTTTATTAATGGACTCCTCCTCTTCCACGGATTGCGCCTCCATAACCTCAACCCGCCATCGTAACACCTGCCATTAAAGAACATGGGATACTCATAGTTTGTGTGAAAGGAAATGGAGAAAAAAATGAAAACAATCTAATGAGATTTAGTACCATTTTGGAGAGTACCAAGTACAATGTAGCTTGAATTAAGTGCAAGTGTTAGAGTATCAAACTTTAAGTTAGTCTTGGGGCTAAACGATGGAAGAATGAAGTTTTTCTATGGGAACACAATCTGCTGTGTTGATGGCCGTTTTCACATGTTGTGGTGTTCATAGTGATGATAATTGTTTAACCATGTTATCTAGTTTAAAGTAAACATAATATTTGTGTAGATATATACTAGAACAACTGCAATTATGTTTCCTGGTTGATCATGGCATACACGTCTACAGAAAGAGAAACAAACAATTAGCTACAAGTTATTATTTTTTTCCTTAGGTTGATGATCAGCATCAAACCTGCAAAGTAGTCTTCAAAATCAATTTTACAGATAGGCTAGTCACCAATATGATTAGTTATCTTGTTGTATGATAGCAAACTTAAAGCATTCTAAAAATCATATATTTCAAACCTAATATGAGTACCAATGACACCGCCTATCTGGAAAAACCAAACGACGGCTAATTTATGAAGAATAGGTAGTACCATGTCCATAACACGAGTATGATTGTGAAAAAAATAAGTGAGTTTACATATAATGCTAGGGTTAGGGTTCAGAACATACATCTCCAGGAAACAATTGGCTGTTTGACGCTCCATTAAAGCCTCTGTGGTTATTATTGAGATAGACGATTAAAACCCTAGAACGTCGCTCGCCTCCTTTGTGGTTGGATCTGGTGGCGTCCGAACAACAACCATGGTTGTCTATGTTTCTCTCTTTAACGTTCTCTCTCTCTTGAAAATATGTTATGATGGTGGTGCCAGGGAAAATAATTGTCAATGAAGATTCGAACCAGTGATCAGCGGGTAGACATTCAGACAACCAACCACTTTACGTCTTTACCAACCCTATAACATACTTTAAATATGAAATCAGTTCTATATCTACACATACAAAAGCGTATGAAAGGGAAAAAAGGTCGAATGAAGAAACGATACATGGCATTAGGGCTCCAAACGAACCAAACGTTCGGCGACCAATTCGTGAACCATTCGGCAGGAAGTTCACTTGTGTTTGTTCGCTTATTAAACAAACAAACACGAACTAGAAATTTCGTTCGTTTAGTTAAAGGAACGAACATGAACAGAGGCCGTGTTCGTTCGTTTATGTTCGTGAATGTTCGTCAACGTGTTCGTTTGTGTTCAATAGTTCATTAGTGTTTTTAGTTTTTATATTTTATTTAAATACTTTGACATTCCAACAAATTAAATATCTAATAAGTGTTAGTGTATTACATATTATGTTCATGAACATTTGTTTGTGTTTGTTTGTTTCGATTTGTTTTTTGAACATTAGTTTGTGCTCATTTGTGTTTATCAATATTCGTTTTTGTTCGTTTCCTAAAATTAACAAACAAACACAAACGAACTTAAACAAGTTCATTTCCTTCACAAACAAACACGAACATAAAATCTCAATAAGTGTCATGAACGGTTCACGAACACATATATTTCTTAACAAACAAACTTGTTCGTGTTCCTTCGGTTCGTTTGCAGCCCTACATGACATATATCACTGTTCCCAACATTTGCTATTTAATATATTCACGAACGGTTTACTGAACGTTACAGGCCTAGCTTCTAGTATCGGCCTAAAACTTACAAAGATCAAAAAATCACAAATTAGTAAATTGTAATTTATGTTAAGTTTGTATCGTCTTAAAAGTTTGCCCTTCTAGTTACCATCTATATATTTAGTGGAGGGTTCAAATGAGAATAAATTCTTTGTAAGAATGAAAAAAAAAACATTTCAACCAATAAGAATGCTTCATTTAATATTTGTATTTAAGGTTATTATAAGGGTATATTGATAAACTTACATAGATTATTAATCTTTAGTCTTCCTCTTTAATAGCTAACTACATTAAATTTGTAACTTATTCTTAAAATATATAAATTTTCAACTTTTTTTTAACTTAGAGTGTACATGTGTAGTATAAAGTTCGATAATGCGTAGGATAAAATTTTATGTGTGTAGAATAAAATGAAAGTAACTAATTAATTAAATCATAATCATCACTCAGTAAATCTCACTAATATCAAAGCTAAGATAGGGTCTCAGGGGGATAAGATGTAAACATCCTTACCTCTATCCCCGTAGGAATAGAGAAGTTGTTTCCAGTAAGACCCCGGCTCGTGACTAGTTAATTAATAAGAGAATAATCAATGTAAAGAGTTATAAACTATTTAATATTTTACCATTATACAATATCTTCTTTTTCTTTTTAAATTGATTTTTTTTCTTGTTTGATCCTCCCCCTATACTTATATGGGGTAAAAATCAAATACAAATAAGTATTATCATACTAAACATGAGATATGAAATGAGTTTATTTTTTATTTTTTTGAAAATCTTTTTCCATCTAGTAGTGTAAATACACGAAAAAATTATTCTTTTTAAGTTTTGGAACTAAAATACGTGTTTAACAATATAAAGAAAAAAACTTAAAAAAACCCTCCTTCAATTCTCAAATTAAGTATGTTAATCCTATTTAGCCTACTTATATAAGCTATACTTTTCTTCTTGAGTGTTAATATTTCTCTCTACTATGTATATTGAGAAAGATAACGTGAAAAAAAGATTGTGAATGTGAAAATATTGAAAGCCTTCTTAAATATCTGTTTACTTTAATATATACAAATTGTTCTTTTGAATTTCTTATAACCCTCCTACAATCATTCAAAACACACCAAAAAAGATGCTGTCGCCCAAACCTACCAACCTTCTTGTTGTTACCCTTCTGGCCTCCTATCTATCTACCGATCTTTTTGTTCTTTATCTACTCCCTCCGTCCTAATAAAACTGTCATATTTTGAATTTTCAAAGTCTCTATTTATAAACTTTGACCTTAAATAATTTTGTTTTCGTTAGATAATACTTGATCAAAGTTATATGATTTTTATGTTTTTTACAAGTGTTTTGGGTTAATGTTCATCAAGTTTTATATATCACAAAAATAAATAAATAAAGTCAAAGTTTATAAATAAAGACTTTGAAAAATCAAAATAAGACACAATAATATTATATTTCATTTCCTTTCAAAAAAATAGTGTGTTAATATAATATAATAAAGAACAAAGACACTTACAATACCTATTTGTGACTTGTGAGCTAATTAGATAAACTTGTAAACAATTATCAATTTCATAATTATTATGTAAAATAGTTGATTAACATATAAATTAAGCCTAGCAAAATGACAGATTAGATAACGGGTTAAAGTTAGCTTGGGTCAAGATATATTTTGATCGAAATGGTTACCGGTTGAAACATGTTGTTTCTAAATAATTAATATAGGTTCACATGCAATTTTTTTTGGCTAGTGGCGACATTGACGAGGTTGTAGTGCCGGTTTGTGGCAATAGTGATGGTGGTTGTGGAGGTGGAAATGACGTTGGTTGTGTCGGTCATGTAGGTGGAGGTGGTAGCAATGATGATGACGAGAGTGGCAGCAGTGTAGGTGGTGGCATGATAGTTATAGACTTATGGCGGTGGCGGCGTGGTGTTGATGGCGAGTGGTTGGAGGTGGTAGTAGATATCGTTGGTGGATGATGCTGGCCAGTGACAGAGCTTAACAAAAACTTGGCAGAGGCCGAACTCTTAAAATCCAAATCGGTGAGGACAGGTATCTTAAAAATCCAATATTTTACACAAAAAAAAGTTTTAAAAAAATTCAATAAAATTTAACACTACGAACGAAAAACCGACAGGATCGGGCACTCCGGCCCCTAAGAAGCCCTGCAAGTGATGTTGGCCTATAAGTTCCATGTCAAATTAATTATTACTCATCCAAATTAATAGTATGTATAATTGCCGTACTTTATGTATTGCATCTCATATATTATTAATTTTGAAAAAAATTATCGGTTTCGATGACTTGATTAGTATTCACCATACGAAAAAAACATAGAATTTATATATACTAGCTCCGTTCATGTTATGACATGTGGCCAAAATTTTATAAGTTTCAATTTTATCTCTTAAACTTTATATAATATATGTTTTAACCTATTTAATTTTTGCTTTCATTAACTTTTTAATTTTTTTTTGAATGTGCAAGTGTGTTTAGTTTTTACATTTCAACGTTCCGGCATAAATGAATATGGAGTTGTATATAGATTATAGTATTTTTTTTGGTATCGTAAACTATAACAATTGCTAGCACTGTACAAATACCTTGACAGACCAAACCCATACCAACATTAGTATCGACTGTTCCGATTTGATTTATTCTCGCGGGGTGAATACTAATGTATAAGTAGTCAAAACCGAATTTTTTTTACTAATACCAACATCGGTATCGATTGTTCCGACTTGATTTTATTCCCGTGGGGTGAATACTAATGTACAAGTTGTTAAAACCGATTTTTTTCGCAAGGTTAATACTAATGTATAAGTTGTCGAAATCAAGCGCTACAAATTGTAACACCTACTGCAACGCGTGAGTCTAGTTCACTTGTTAGCTAAAAAATAAGTTCGCATTATAAGTGTAATAGAGGTAAAACATAATTAGTTTTTTATTATGAAAGTAAAACATAATTGTCACCAATTAATCATAATCAAGATTCTTTGCACAATGCTTTTTGATCATTAAAAAACCCGTTCACAATCATTATCAATAATTTGTTTCGTGTTGGTTATCCACTTACCCTATTATTTATTTCTGGGTTTCATATCACTCGCTCTTTTCTGACTCATGCTCATATTATATATTATTATATTTATTAAATCTAAAAATAGAAAATTCTTCCCAAAATAATAATAATAATAATAATAATAATAATAATAATAATAATAATCGTAATGTTTAATTTTGCATCTGCATAACAATTTGATGGATTAAACTACAAGTACTACGATTTTAAATACCTATTTTTATTTGACTAGAGAAGGGTTATTAGACTTCTCAAACACTCTCTAATTCCATTCATATCCAAAAATAAAAGATAAGAGGATTAGGTGGTGGGATTGGTTAGTCAAATGAAAGTGGCTAACTTTTTAAACCAATGAGAGAGTGTCATGTCATTTGGTCAAAAAGTTTAAACTTTTGGTGAAAAGTGGTGGAAGTGGTTTTGCCACTTAAAGTGGCAAACTTATTTTATTGTTTTCAATCATCAAACATCAAACACAGCGGCAAACCTTTACTGAGTTTGAAGTTTGCCAATCGGTGAAACAGGGGTGGGGGCGTTGTTACCGCGCGGCAAAGGGAGTTTGCCGACCTTTTTGCCGCCCACTCCCACCACCCTTAGAATTTATAACCGGTGGCGGACCCATGAATTATTTCCGGAGGGTGCGGATTAGTGGTTCAAGCATTTTCAATGGATGCGGTCAGGTTCTTTTGCCTAAAATATACAGTAACTACTTTTTTTTATCAAGCGGTGCGCCCGCTCACCCACCCAGGTAGACACTTAGGTCCGCCCCAATTTATAACTTAAGTCATAAAAAGTAACAAAAACCTTGTGTTTCATGCAGTGTTTTGAGCACAAGATAAGCTAGCAAACCGGCGATTCCACTAGTTTGTTGATCTTAGAAACTAGTGACGTTTGAATAGCTAATTGAAAAAAAGATCTAACAAAATATACTTTAATCAGATAAAACATAGAATAAAAGAAAACTAAAAGTAAAAAAGATACATAAATGCCTGTCTTCGTTATAAACCCAATCAACATATGATTCGCTTCAAATTATACTCACACGTACGTACATATTACAGTTATAAAGATCGTAAATAAGTTGACAACAACCACAAAAGTTCTTGACTTTCAACCAAAAAAAAACTAGGGTGTGAATTTCTGACACGGCACGAACCTGACACGAAATTTGCATGTTTAGGCTTAGCCTAAACGGGTTCGGGTCAGTTTCAGGTTGAACCCACGAACCGTTTAGGTTAACAGGTCTGGTTTGGGTCAACCCGGTCGGGTTAGCGGGTTGATCCGTTTAACACATTTATGTTTATTATATTTTTTACGATATATTTTATGTCAAATTAAATGAGGGTGTGTATTTTATGCCATAATTATAACTTAAAAGGAAAATTAACATAAAATTTAATAATTTAAATATAATTGTGTTATATACATTTGTGTTTTTAAGTAAATTTTAATTTTAATATATTAATTTTAGAAATAATCAAAACATTCAGGTTGAACGGGTCGTGTTCGGGTCAACCCACAAAACTTCGAGTTGTGTTCAGGTTCATATGCATGATACGATTTTTCGGGTTCTAGTCGTTTCAGATTCATGTAAAATGTTCGAGTTCGGGTCAGGTTAAACCTGTCAACCCATAAACACGACCCGTTTAGTACCCTACAAAAACCGACTAGTTTATCGTCGACCTTCCAAGACATACCGGTTCCCGATCCAACCTAAAAACCTTTTGTATTATCTCCACCAACAACACCACCAACCCATAATTACAAAATCTAAAAAAATAGGAATCTCCAATTCCATGAAACAAAGGGAAACTGTCCTTTTATACAAAAAAAAAGTAAAAAGTTTTGAGACAGTTAAACAATAGTGGGCCCACTACAAAGATATCCAAACACACCACCTTTTTGTCCCTTTTCAGTTTCCCCTGATGATTGCTCCTATTAATTACAACACCAACACCCCCCTTCTCTTCTCTTAATAATTGCAATAACTCTACTGGATTTTGCTCTCAAACAAAGGATTCATATCTGGTATGTCACTTTGTTCTTCAATATTTGTTTGTTTGACTTTTAGTACTTTTGTTGTACATTGTACTTTTGTTTTGTATCTGGGATTATTGTCAAGTTCTTTGTTCTGGGGTTCAGTTTTCTGACGGTTTTTTTTTTTTTTTTGAGTGAAATTTAGTTTGATTTTTTTTATTCTAGTTCATGTGGGTATTCATCCAAGATTATGTTTTCATATTAATCTCATATTGTTTTTGGTTTTCCATAGTTTAAAATTTGCTTTATTGATGCAGCCAGTCAGCAGCATTTGCTGAAATAAGTTTTATTTATGGTTTTATTTTTTTATGGCATATTTGATTCATTGATGTGAAGTAGTTCTTGTTCTCAAATTGGATGCTAATTTAGTTGCAGTTTTTTGTTTGTGATGATTAGGCATACATAGTGTGTTGTTAAGTGTCTAAAATACCTTAAATGAGGATAGGGAGATCTTGAGACCAAATTTGGTAAAAACTATGAACATCTTACATCCCTTGATGGATATTCTTGTAACCCTTTCATATGTATTTTCATTAGCAGGATACGCCCGTACGCGAAGTGTTATCGACTATGGGATCTGGCGATTGGTTAAAGAATATAATCAACTTGAATAAAGCAAGGAAACTAAAATCAAACAAAACAAAGGTATGCAATTCCTCAAATCGACAAATCGTTTTATGTGCTAGTTTTTACCTACATATAACCGGTTTTTACGTGCTTTATACGTTTCTCATATAGACAGTGAGTAGTGATGCAGAGTTTAGCTGGTCGTGAATAGTAATTTCTCGACCCCTGAGAGTCGATTCGTCTTTAGTAGGATCGCTTTTACAATTCAAAAGGGGGTTGCGGCGCAGCTTGTTGCCCGTTTACCTGCCATTTGCTTGTAATTTGTTGTTTTGGCATTTTAATGAGAAAAAAAAATTATTATTACAATTTGACAGCCAAGTTTTTATACTTTAACATCTTATAAAAAGTGAACTCAAAGTTTTATACTGCTTGTAGTTTTATCATTAGTATGTATTTATATGTGGTGTTCTAACACTTGCAATCTTTCACAGGATTTTTCACTGACTGAAACAAATGGATTTATATCAAAAACCAGTTTAACAGAGAAACTAACAAATATTGTTAGCATTAATCGGCATCATGAGGCTGTCGGTCCACTTACTGAAGATACAGCAGCGACACGGATTCAAACTGCATTCAGGGGTTTTAAGGTATGTAACACTTGGTAATTATGATTGCAAAATATTATCATGTCTCACCATATATTTGACTGTTAGCTTGGTAAAAGTCTAAATTACCCTTTATGAGAAAGCTGGTCAATTTGACATTAAAAGTCAACTTTTTTTTCTTTTTTGGATGTATATTTGGATACTTAATTAATTAATTACACTGATGTTTGATTTTTTTTTTCAGGCAAGAAAGTTTTACTGCAATTCGAAACGAATAGTAAGATTTCAGATGCTTATGGAAGGTGATTATGGCAAAAAGCAAACGTCGAATACGTTAAGAAATCTTCAATCATGGAACAGGATACAAGCACAAATAAGAACTAGCAGACTTGCTATGGTGGAAGACAGCGGGATCAAGCCAAAAAAGATTGAAAATCAGTTGAAGCAAGATGCTAAGGGCCGTGATCTCGAGGTAATGCAAATTCTGACTTTGGAAAAAAAATTCCGTTTGACCAAAAGAAGTCAAAGGGTTTGACTTTCTCAATAATTTTGGTGAGTGAGCAGAAAAGCTTTGAAAAATCTATTTGACCTAGAAAAGTCAAAGGTTTTGACTTTTTTTCGATAATTGCAGTGAGTAAGCAGAAAAGCTTTAAAAAATCTATTTGATCTAAAAAAGTCAAAGGTTTTGACTTTTTCTATTTTAGTGAGTCAGCAAAAGCTTTGAAAAAAAGAAAGAAGAGTCAATCTGTTGGCACCATGGGATATGCAAAACTAATTAAAATAAGATTATGAATTTGCATGTTATTTGTAATTCTGAATCTGGAAAAGTTCTCTTTGACCTAAAAAATCAAAGATTATTTGATTTTTGATGAAGTATAGAAAAGGGTAATTGATTTTATGATGTAAATAGAGTAAAGATTTGATCTTTTTACATTTTCAAGTAACTGTTCAGAAAATATAAGGAAAAGATTATACATTTAGGTCATTAGGTGTCATTGGTAGGGTCTTTGCAACAGTTTGACCAATATTTTGGTCAAAAACTGATTGCAGGTGGAGTGGAAAGGCAGCCATCATACGATGACGAGGCTCTTGCGCGCAAAAAACAAAGAGAAGAAGCAACTATAAAGCGCGAACGCGCAATGGCATACGCCTTCTCTCATCAGGTAAACTCAAAAGTCAAATTACATTCTCTTATCCCCTCTCAGTTGACTTCTTTAGTAGTTGGAATTTTGTTGACTTTCCAATATTTGCAGTGGAGGGCGCATTCTAATTCCAATTTAGCCACAAACGATTCCAATCTCGCCACGTATAATTGGGGCTGGAGTTGGATGGAGCGATGGATCGCTGCTCGACCATGGGAAAGCCGGGCTTTAGTTGGGTCAACTCCAAAGAAAGTCAACAGTCCAACAAGTAAGAAATCACCGTCAACGAAAAAGTCAAACTCACCGAAAACAACTTCGCCTGTCGGTAAGAAACCGTCACCAAACCGAAGGTTATCATTTGGGTCACCTGCAAAAGCTGAGAATGCAAAGACAAAGCTAGAAAAGCTCACAACAATGTAAACTTGAATCGGTTAAATATGGTGCGTTAGATTAGTCGAAATGGTTTATATTTTTGAATTTATTTGGTGTGGTGTGGTTTGACAGAGTAGTGTTGTTAAGAAATGGAAATAAGAACACTCTCTGGATCTCTGGATTTTTATAATTATTTTGCCTTGTACTATTGATTTATTTGTAATTGTAATTTATGTTGTAAATATAATAAATTTAATAATAATGGCTTTTGAGGATGTAAACCAAATTTATATTGTTCACTTGGTTAACACTATCCTACAAATCATGGGATAACATGTCATTAAAATTAGGGAATATTTCATACATTCAGAAAATAGTGGTTTAATTTACAACTAATAATTCACCATGTTATTTATAACCAACAAGTATATTGTTTCACAAACTCATGGCATACAAGATGTTTTTTCATTAATAAAACCTATGGACAATTTTCCAAATGTACACAAGGACTATAAGTGTAATTTTTTTTCTGTTTTTATCCGGATATCCTCTTTAGTTATAATAATAAGATCATTTAAGCTATTCAAACATTCGATAGTAGTAGGTTGTATTTTTCTTTTTTTAACGACCAATAAAAGTCCGATCACCTGAGTAAACCCAATGGCTAAAGATCACCTACGTCTGCGAACGCAAACAACGCTGGTGACCCACCCCGCCACCATTCCAGAGGAAACCCACCACCATTGTCTCAACCTAGAGTATTTTTTTTTTCTCCAGACGAGACTTGAACTTATGACCTCTATTGTGGGACTGCCAATGCACGAGAAGGCCATTGGCATCTAGTGCTACAATCCATATGGAATTAAAATATAGTTTATTTAATAATTACATTCATGAAATTAATAAAACGAATATAGTTGTAGACTTGTAGGTGGCCGGGGAATTTCATTAAACAACAAGTCGAACTAGCAAAGAGCTAGATAGGCAAACACCAAAGTACATTTGAGAAATTAAAACAAAACATACGCGGCCAATCAAGATTAAAAATTTTTAAAATTTTAAGCCATGTATAACTAAGGGATTTTATGCTTTGTCTCATACGTGAATATGTATTAACATAAAAAAAGTCTACAAATTTTCACCTTAACTCTTTAAATATGCATATAAAACATGAATAAATGTAATAAAGATAAATGCATATCTTTTTTTAATACTCATTCACAATTTAAATGAGACAAAACATCCAAAATGACCCTAACTCATGAATTTTGATTAGAGTCTGGCAGTGGTAAACTTGATGCAAAGAATGTTAAACAAGTTTTTTTAGATTTGCTCCAATGTTCCAATTCAGAATGTTTGATGGCGCATAAGACCATCCGTAATGGTATCAATTTTGGCGTTTCCTTTGCCAATCACGCCCACCCCCTTGGGCGTTTTTTAACATTTTTTTTCAACCCCCCCCCCCCTGTTATTTAAATAACGCTGGTGCATCTCCTCATTTTTTTCCAATAAGAATATTCCAACGAATTTAACTTGTTTTATTTTTTATAAGAAATAATAGGCAATCATTGATGGGGCATTATCCCACTACACTCATTTATGCAAAACGCCCCATAATACCCATATGCTGACTGGACTCACACGTTTTCGCAAAACGCCCTTGGATGGGGGCATTATTCATTGTACCACTACACATGGTCTGATGTACATTTTTTTGGATTTGTAACTACACTTTTTGTTGTTTTTGTGTAAATTGCTTGAAATTACGATCTACTAGTTGCTTAATTACATTTAGTTGTTTCTGTTTCATGTAAATAAATTGTTATGGGTTATTGTTTAAGATTTTATTTTTTTAGGTTTTGTTTCAGAACTCGATTTCCGGTCTAGTTTATCAAGATAATATTTGTTTCGGAACTTGATTTTAAAGAGTTAAATCAATGTGACATGACATGGGAGGATATGATAGAAATTCCACACTCTATACTTGTTTCAAGAGTATTTTATTTTTTGTTTTGTTTTTTTAACATGTATTGTATTTGTTTAAATGCAAGTTTGAGAAAGCGAAGGCTATATATCAATCATTAGAAATGTGCAACTTCCCATTTGAGCATCATTGGACCCGATCCCGTCCCCAATACACAATGTGATCGAGAGTAAGTTATCATATTGGACCAACTAATGCATAGGAAAGCTGAAAAAGGAAAAAGAACACGAAAAGCCGAAGTCAAGCAAACTGGGTAAATTGTTCAACTCGTAAGATGGAGTAGACTCTTTTAAAGAGTCACATGCTCGAGAAAGAGTTTTATCACTTTAAGGCCGAGAAGATAGAGTATGACAGAAAAGTTGAAGTTGCAGGCAGAAAAGTTGAGGATTAAAGCTGAGAAAA
Organism: Scalesia atractyloides; assembly: GCA_947069175.1. Taxonomy (NCBI): domain Eukaryota; kingdom Viridiplantae; phylum Streptophyta; class Magnoliopsida; order Asterales; family Asteraceae; genus Scalesia; species Scalesia atractyloides. Next base: position 34,477,712 of record CAMTDV010000021.1, read on the forward strand.
CGGATCGTGCAAAGAGGGAATCAGATGAACGAATTAAGATGATGGATGTGAGTGGCGTGTCTGAAATTCAACGACTATACTTTAAGGAACTTCAAAAGAAAATGAGATAACAAGCTTTTAAGGCCGAAGACCACCATATATCTTGATGCTACATGGAAATACTAGTGCGTATATTTTATAGAATTGTCTAACCTCGTACTTCGGTGTTTTTGATGTTACATAGAAATTCATTTTGTAGCATCATGGATGCATATGCGGATCTAAGATTATTTTTTATTATTATTATTTTTTTTTTAGGTTTTTGTGTGTGTGGGGGGGGGGGGTAATTAGTGAGCTTAACCAATATTTTAGGAAGGATTGGAGAGGGGAGGGACCGGGTTTTTTTTTGGTTGTGTGTTCGAGATTTAGCTTAAAAAGTAACTATTTTTAATTTTTAATTTTTCAACACTTGAATGCTATTTTGGTAGTTGAGATAAAAACAATTCTTTGGTAGTTGTTCCATAACTGCACATATATGTTACTTTAATTTGTTATTTTTTGTTGAGTGTTTTCGGTACAGCATGCATTCGATAAAAACAATATTTTGGTAGTTATTCCATAACTGTACATATATGTTACTTTAGTTTGATATTTTTTGTTGAGTTTTTTCAGTGTTTAATGTTTAGTTATTTGAATACAAGTATGCAATATATTATACATCAAGAATTTTATTAAACTAAACAGCATTGAAATTATGTTATAACTTCTTTAATGAAAATATTAATTATTGATTTATAGATAATGTAATTTAAATAGCTAGTGGTATAACTTTTCTTGAATTGGATAATTAAAGTGTTGAATAAAAAGAAATAGAGAATACTAATAATTTAAATATTATGTTTTATTTATAAGGTCACCAAAGATAAAATCCGCTTTAATGCTAAGAATTACATCCAACGTGGTACATGGCACCGATTGAAACACCATTTTCTATTTTTTCGGCACCGGATGAGACCGAGAGAAGCGATGGTCATGTGATCATATGAAATAGTTTTAAAAACAAGTTTAAACTATATTATTTTTCTAAATCCTGCACCTGAAAATTATACTATTATTGTTTTTACCATGCATAAATAAAATGTATTATTATGTATAAATCACCTTTCATATGTACCTGCACATTTACAAGGAACTCAAAGTCATCATTATCGGCTTCTTTAATGTTTCAACTAATGCATTTTGGTTTGGTTATGGCTTTTAAAATTATCTATGCAATAACAAAGCTATGGTGCCTATTACACTCTTTAATAAATAGCTCAACAACTTCTATAAAATTTTAGAAACATTAATAATTCATATAACCGATTTTTGTTATTACAACACTGGAATTGATTTTCACAAGTTTTCAAACAAAGAAAGCGTGACCGATCCAATAAAAAAATACTATCATCTCATTTGAATAATTCGTGATTATACTTTTAGACAATACAATAACAACAAGAAGCATCCTCAGTCAAACCTTACTCTATTCAAATAATAGAAAAGTAGAAATGTTTACTTTCAATTACACCCTAACTCCAAAAACTATATTACCTATAACTAAAAATTACCTCTTATATTATAATATATTAAATAACATCACTAAGTACACATAAAACTCATATTTTATATTTCATTACAAAAATATCATTGGGTTGATAAGTGTATTTGTCATAGACCAAATGGGTAAAAATGTGAAGTACATATAGAGGGAAAAAGTATCGACGTTTGCATATAGTGACAACATGTGGGCCATCTTTTCTTTTTCTAATTTATATTATATCTTCTATAACTTGCACATATAACATGAATATTTCTTTTTCTTTTTTTTAGGTTAAACATATGAGCATAAAATGAAAGATAATAACTAAAAGTATCAAAATTTAATATAGAGATTTTTTAGCCGGTAAAAAAGAAAAAAAGAAACTTATGAAGATTTCGCATGGTTTTACTATGAGTCTCTTTATTATAATATTTTATTATTAAAATTATTTTTTAGCCTATTTTTTCGTACAAGTTATATTTTAGTCTATTATATTTGTTGTAAGAGTTAAGTATAGTTGATTTTTCTTTTATTTCGTGGAGAACAAAACAGATACAATTTGAAAAACATCGGTACCGGTGTCGTATTTGTTTTATGTTTTTTTTGACGTGGCGGAATATCTCTTCCGGACACCGGTTGTCATTTCGATTGACGGCACTATATTGAATCGAACCGATAACGACGAACGCCATGTTTTGACGTAAATTTTGTTTGAAAACGAGTTAGATTAATTAAATATTATACATTCCATTCAACGGTATTAGTTCGAGTTACTATACATTTTGATGTCGCCGCAACACGCGGCGGGTAAATATACTAGTAACTACAAAACGAATGTAAGGGAATAGTGGCAGGCTATAACTATAAAACTAGTGTGGGAGAATAGTGCCAGACTGTGCCTTGCACTTTCCCATTGGTCCGAGTATATTACGATTATACCCCAGAATAAAATTACGAATTTATCCCTGCTTAAAGTTACAATTTTACTCCTGGTTAAAAATTACAGTATTTTCATCGTTTTAATTTTTGGCAAATTGCGATTTTAAATTACAATTTTACCCCAGTTTAAAATTACAGTATTGTCATCGTTTAGTTTTTTTAAAGGTGTATGGGAAATAGTGTCAAGCTATTGCATGGCACTCCCTTCATTGGCCTGGGTATGTTACAATTTTACCCCAGTTCATAATTACAAATTCGCCATGTTCAAAGTTACAGTATTGTCATCGCTTTAGCTTTTGGCAAATTACGATTCTACCTCAGTCAAAAATTATTTTGACATTGGTTCAAATTACAGCGTTGCCATTCTTTTGTTTTTTTAGCAAAACTATGGAAGTGTTTTGTTGTAATTGGTTGACTCGATTTAATTTTTTTTCATATCAAGGAGCCGCCTAATACTCGCTCGTTAGTCTTGAAAAATTACAGTTTTGCCCCGAGCTCAAATATATGGTATTGCCATCGTTTTAGTTTTTTCTAGCAATACTATGATAGCGTTTTTTTAGTTGATTGAGAAATATTCAGTCTACCGCTCCGCAACGCGGACGAAATCAACTAATTCGTATATAAGAACATAAAAACCTACCGGAAAAATACATAGTAGTTTTAGACCAAATATATCGATCTATCTATACATTTAATAAAGTAAATCATATGGGGGACACGTGAAGCTCTATGAGGTAATCTCAACTATTTTTTCCCGTCTAAATAAATAGATATATATAATATTTGTTAATAAGATTTAAATAAAAAAATATATTATTTTAATCATTAAATTTTATCTTTTTATGTTTTATCCTAAATAAATAGATATGAATAATATTTATTAATAAGATTCAAATAAATAATATATTATTTTAATCTATAAATTTTATAATATATTATTTTAATCCTTAAATTATATCTTTTTATCTTTACCCTAAATAAATAGATACATATAATATTTGTTAATAAGATTCAAATAAAGATATATTATTTTAATCTATGAATTTTATCTTCTTTTTTTTCATTTATATCTATCCTTTCTTTACTTTATAATAGCGATTAATAAAATTGAATTATAATAAAATAAGCATAGGTAACTCATGTTTTAGATTTTTAATGTAAAAATATAAATGAAAATACATGTAATAATTTTATATTTTACTGTTTTTTTTTCATTTATATTTATCTATTTTATTATTTGGTATATAAAATTAAATTTATTCAACCCGTGCAATACACGTGGGTTTTTAAATTTTTTATTATTATTTAGTATATGAAATTACATTTATTCAAACCGTGCAAGACACAGGTTTATAAAGATGTAACTTTTTTTTTTTGAAATATAAAATTTCATTTATTCAACCCGTACAATACACATGATTCTTAAAGATATAACTTTTTTATTATTTAACTATATAAATTGCATTTATTCAACTCGTGTAATACACGAAACTTTTTAAAGATATATTTTATCATTATTATTTGATATACAAATTACATTTATTCAATCTCTGTATTCACATTGTTTTAAATACATAGGGTTTTTAAAGATAGAACTTTTTATTATTTGGTATATAAAATTACATTTAATCAACCCGTACAATACACGTGGTTATATAATAAAAGAATAAAATGAGGACATTTTCCATTGGGTTGAGATGCACGTATTGATACCAAGACTTTTCTTATCAATAAGTAACGCACACAAAGTGGTAAAAGTGAGTAAACAAGAATCAAGATTGTCACACCCCAACCGATGGCGGAAACATCGAGGCGGGACGAAAAATATTGTTTATTGCTCACAACGCTAATAGCGACAATATTTAATTAAACCAAATTTCATTTCATAAGTAAACTTGTCAAGTACAATACATGGGAATTTCAAATACAACAATAATTAAGACAAAAATTGATACAACATTAATAAACCTAAACATCTATGTTTGTATCTAGTCATCAACGCTACTTCAATTTCAGAGCATCATCTCCTCAACCTGTAAACATGTTTAAAATACAATTCAATGCAAAAGCAAAGGGGAGTACACAAGTTTGGTGATACATAGCAAAAGTATAAAATGTATAACTCGAATCCACATGTGAATCGTATGCAAGGTAAATGCTAATCATGCAACACTAGATCAAACCCGAGTTTCCACAAGTATAATGAGCTTCCCTCATCACAAAAGCAACGAGACTAAAAGTATGAATAAGCTTAACATAACCCCGACGGGTGGTGTTGTACTCCTAAAAGCGCTATATATGTCAAGTTGGGCTAGCTAAGTTAATGATTAAGTATGTATGAGTCTAGCATGTCTCTAAGCGTAACAAGTATCATGTATTAACGGATTGAGCATGTAAAGCATAAGTTGTGATTTGTGTATTTTGATAGGTAAACATGTTACAACCCAAAAAGTGAGAAAACGGTAAATGGGTCGAGTGTATTCACGGTTTTGCTAAAGTGTTCCACTTAGAGAAATCCGCAAGCTTGTTTGTTGATCAAGGGTTGGCACCTTGTCCTTCTACACGAAGAACATAGGTATGAGTAATGAGTTTGACGGAAGATTCGGATTATGAGCATGAATAATGAATAATAAAGTAAAGTATGTGGTATAAAAATAGTCACCAAGGTCTAGCACTTGTTTTTAACACTATGTTAGCCCATAAGGGTTTGATGTGATTTCATAGGTTTGAAACCTATTAGAATCGTAACGAGGAACTACACACTTTGGTGATAAACTTAATAGCTTGACAAGTGATTAGTTAGTCATTATCAAGGGTTCGGTTTTAGGTTATTATATAGTCCATATATATACATAATATTAATCTACGACTAACAAGTATAATCATGGAAGTCAAGTAGGAGGTAGGAGGTAAGAAACATCCGTTTAGGAACCTCGTATAAGTTCACCACTTCACAAGTTGTCATAGACAACAAGGAGGGTCAACAACAACAAGAACAACAAGTATTAAATGTATGTTACCGCTATACCAAGTAGCCAAGAAAGCTACAACCAGGTGAGCTGGCGTCGACACACGTCGAAGGCTAGATGTGGTTGTGTCACTTTCAATCTAGCAAACTAACTTGGGATAATGATGAGAAATCATCAAGTGATGTGTGGACTTAGAGTTAGGATAGCCCAAGCTAACCAAGGTAGTCACACATGAACAAGTTCAAGACTTGCATCACTTGTGAGCTTAAAGCTCTTTGAAAACAGAAAGTTTAGGGTGTTAAGATAGCCCTTAGTTCATCTTAACAGGCTTGGTTAGGCTTCACTAATCATAAGCTTGACTGGAAGCACAAGAACACAAGTTTGGTTTGAAGAAAACATAAGATTTAAAAGATTTATATAAAACAGAAACTTTGGAGCCCTATAGGTGAATATCCAGGTCTGGATTCTCCATGGAGAACCCGTGGAATCAAACCTAAGGTTTATCCAAGTACATAGGAAGAAGAATCAAGTGAAACAAGTAAGAAATGAGCAAGTTATGCTCACTTTTGTATGATAGTATGGATCTGCCCGAATTCAGATGTTGCAAGAGATTTGAGAGTGATTTGAGAGGGATTAAAGAGTTGTAGAAGTGTGAAAACGCTTGGATTAGAGGTGGTATTTATAGGGAAGAGTTATGAGGTTGTTAGGAAGGGTTTGATGAGGTTAATATCCATTAGGGAGAAGAGGTTTGTGTGGATCCGTGCACAAATTCGTGGCTGGAACCATTTCTGCCGGCCCAGACATCCTTACGGACCGTAAGGATGTCCCCTTGCGGTCCGCAAGGGCCGGGTCCGAAACAGGATTTTTATATTTTGTTGTTTTGACGAATTGTGACGGGTTTAGGTGTTGTGTAATGATATTTTATGGACATATAAGTATTTTAAGTATAAAGGACATGTTCTAAGATGTATATAAGTATCAAATGAGCGAGATTGAGTATATGCATCACGTATAAAGTATGTATGAGGCATAGTTGTCACGTATTTGCAAGTATGTTCACGTTTTCGAGTATAATGTATCAATGCATGTATGTATGAGCATGTATAACAAGTATTGAGATAAAATGTATATTCCATTATGATTCAAGTCTCGATTACAACGAAAGAACGATTACAAGCACAAAGGTTTCCAAAAATAGAAATATAAGACTAGCTTTCTAAACATGGAAAGTATGAAAAAGCGAGGCGTTACAGTCTCCCCTCCTTTAGGAAATTTCGTCCTGAAATTTAGAAGATGCAACGAAGAGATGCGGATACTTAGTCTTCATATCATTCTCGAGTTCCCAAGTAAATTCAGCGCCACGTTTTCCTTCCATCGAACCTTGACGATAGGGATTCGACTGCGCCTTAGTTGCTTGATTCCTCGGTCCATGATTTCAACTGGTTTTTTCCACGAAATGCAATGTCTCATTGATTTGAAGATCTTTGAGTGGAACTTGACGTCCTTCTTCAGCTAGACATTTCTTTAGGTTTGAAACATGAAATACTGGATGAACATTGTTGAGCGCTTGGGGTAGGTCCAGTCGATATGCTACCTTGCCAATCCTTTCAAGAATCTTGAAAGGACCTACGTAGCGAGGAGCGAGTTTGCCTTTCTTACCAAAACGAACAACACCCTTCCAAGGGAATACCTTGAGAAGTACTTGATTACCAACATTAAATTCCAAAGGTTTGCGTCTCTTGTCCGCATAACTCTTTTGACGACTTCGAGCTTTGAGGGGGTTATCACGGATTTGTAGGATCTTGTCCGTTGTCTCTTGTATTAGTTCGGGACCAGTGATCTGAACATCTCCAATCTCGTGCCAACAAATAGGCGAACGACACTTACAACCATACAATGCTTCAAATGGAGCCATTTGAATACTGGCGTGATAACTATTATTGTATGAGAATTCTACCAAAGGTAAGTGCGAATCCCAATTGCCGCCAAAATCAATTACGCAAGAACGAAGAATATCTTCCAACGTTTGGATTGTACGCTTGGTTTGACCATCAGATTGCGGGTGAAAAGCAGTGCTAAGGTTAATACGAGTGCCAAGGCGGATTGAAATGTTTGCCAGAGGCGAGAGGTGAAACGAGCATCACGCTCTAAGATAATATCGAGAGGAGTACCATGACGACTGATTATTTCCTTCGTGTAGATACGAGCTAATTTCTCAACTTTGTAATCTTCACGAGTGGCTAAGAAGTGCGCGGATTTAGTCAAACGGTCAATGATGACCCAAATGCTGTCATGACCAGAAGGAGTACGAGGCAGCTTGGTGATGAAATCCATAGCAATACTCTCCCATTTCCAAACAGGAATTTCTGGTTGTTCGAGCAAGCCAGAGGGGCGTTGATGTTCAGCTTTCACTTTGGAACAAGTAAGACACTTTGAGACGTAAAGAGCGATACCTTTCTTCATCCCAGGCCACCAATAAGATGCACGAATATCATGGTACATCTTATCAGCGCCAGGATGAATGAAGTATTGGGATTTGTGGGCTTCGTCCATCAAGGTGTTTCGAAGGTTTAGACGATTGGGAATCCAAATGCGGTTATGGTAGTAAAGGATGCCATCGGGCTTAGCTTTGAGGGGGTTTTCGACTCCACAATTCAACTCGTTATCGAGGTTACCCTCATTAATGACGGCAAATTGTGCTTGGCGAATTAACTCGCGAAGTTTTCCCATGATTTGGTAGCAACGAATACTCTTAACATGAGTCTTACGACTGAGTGCATCGGCCACAACATTCGCCTTACCAGGGTGGTAACGAATATCACAGTCGTAGTCGTTTAGCAATTCTACCCAACGACGTTGACGCATGTTGAGTTCCTTTTGATCAAAGATATTTTGGAGGCTCTTGTGGTCAGTGAAGATCGTACACTTTGTACCGTAAAGGTAGTGTCGCCAAATCTTTAATGCAAAAACAACTGCACCAAGTTCAAGGTCGTGCGTAGTATAGTTTTTCTCATGAATTTTGAGTTGTCTCGACGCGTAGGCGATCACCTTGTCTCGTTGCATAAGAACGCAACCAAAACCTTGGTTTGAAGCATCACAATACACGACGAAATCATCGTTTCCATCGGGGAGTGTGAGAATAGGAGCATTACAAAGCATGTCCTTGAGGGTTGAAAAGACTCCTCTTGTTCGGAACCCCAAACAAAAGGTTTATCTTTTTGGGTCAAAGACGTTAAAGGAACGGAGATTTTGGAGAAGTTCGAGATGAAGCAGCGATAATAACCAGCTAGGCCAAGAAACGAACGAATTTCAGAAGGCGATTTAGGTGCAATCCAATTCACAGCTTCTATCTTTGCGGGGGTTAACATGAATACCGAGTTCATTGACGGTGTGACCAAGGAATTGAACCTCTTTTAGCCAAAATTCACACTTGGAGAATTTGGCGTAAAGACGTTCGGTACCCAAAAGCTGAAGGATAAATTGCAAATGTCGCTCGTGTTCTTCTTTCGTCTTGGAGTATATGAGAATATCGTCGATGAATACGATTACGAAACGATCGAGGAAAGGCTTACACACGCGGTTCATGAGATCCATGAACACCTCAGGCGCGTTAGTCAAACCAAAAGGCATGACCACGAACTCGTAGTGTCCATAACGTGTGCGGAATGCAGTTTTTGGTACATCTTCTTCGAGAACTCGAAGTTTATGGTATCCAGAACGAATGTCGATCTTGAAGAAACACGTCGCACCTTGAAGCTGATCAAAGAGATCGTCAATGCGAGGAAGAGGGTATCGGTTTTTTACTGTAAGCTTGCTCAGCTCACGGTAGTCGATGCACATCCGAAATGATCCATCTTTCTTTTTAACGAACAAAACGGGAGCACCGCAAGGAGAAGTACTAGGGCGTATAAAGCCTTTATCAAGAAGTTCTTGAAGCTGGCTCGATAGCTCTTGCATTTTCCGAGGGTGCTAGAAGATAGGGAGCTTTCACAACAGGAGTTGCGCCAGGGATAAGATCAATACGAAAATCGACTGTACGAGGAGGCGGAGGACCAGGAAGATCCTCAGGGAAGACGTCAGGAAATTGACAAACGACGGGAACATCACTTATGCTTGGGCCCTTGTCTTTCTTTTCCACAACATGGGCGAGAAAGGCAAAGTACTCCTTACACAAGTACTTTTTCGCTTGAATACACGACATAAGTTTGAGGCCCTTAGAGGGTTTCTCGCCATAGACATGCGGTGAATGGTAGTCGATGCACATCCGAAATGATCCATCTTTCTTTTTAACGAACAAAAAGGGAGCGCCGCAAGGAGAAGTACTAGGGCGTATAAAGCCTTTATCAAGAAGTTCTTGAAGCTGGCTCGATAGCTCTTGCATTTCCGAGGGTGCTAGACGATAGGGAGCTTTCACAACAGGAGTTGCGCCAGGGATAAGATCAATACGAAAATCGACTGTACGAGGAGGCGGAGGACCAGGAAGATCCTCAGGGAAGACGTCAGGAAATTGACAAACGACGGGAGCATCACTTATGCTTGGGCCCTTGTCTTTCTTTTCCACAACGTGGGCGAGAAAGGCAAAGTACTCCTTACACAAGTACTTGTTCGCTTGAATACACGACATAAGTTTGAGGCCCTTAGAGGGTTTCTCGCCATAGACATGCGGTGAATCACTATTAGGAAGTGGAAGGCGTATGAACTTTCAGAACAAACAACTTCAGCACGTACTCGCCTAAGCTAATCCATGCCTACTATGATGTCGAAACTTCCCAATTGCATGGGAATGAGGTCAATCGAAAACATATGATCATTAAGATTCAGGGCGCAATTAGAAAGGACGGAATCAACGGTGATGAATTTCCCGTTAGCGACTTCAACAGAGAAGGGATTAGGCAACTTGGAACGTTCACACTTAAGTAAAGGTTGGAATTCGACAGACACAAAACTTTTATCGGCACCAGTATCAAATAGACATGAAGCATAAATATGGTTGACAAGGAACGTACCGGTGATGACGTCACTAGAGCTTTGAGCCTGAGCAGAGGTGAGCATGAAAGCTCGTCCCTTAGCAGGCTGAGGCTGCTGCTGCTGTTAAAGTTGAGGCTGCTGGTTGAGTTGGGGACAAACGTTGGCGAGATGGTTGAGATCGCCACACTTGCAACATGCTCGCACAGGAGCAGTCTGTTGTTGAGGTTGAGGTTGATTGGGAATCAAAGCTTGGTCTTAGGTGGCTCTGAGGGGTTGACGACAACGGTTGGCGAAATGCCCAAACCTGTTACAGTTCGTGCATTTGCGACACGGGGCGGTTGCAAGATGGTGGTAGGTGTACCGAGGGCACTTGGGCCAAGTCCCGGTGTAGTTTCTCTGGGGTGGCTCGGTATTTAGGGTAGTGGATGCGGAGTTCAATGGTGCTGGGTTGGGCGGAGTAACGACCGCACAATTTTGAACAGAAGCCTTCCGCTTCTTGTTCCTGTTGTTTTGTTTCCAACAGTGGTGGTATTGGTGGTAGCTTTGTGTGCGTTCTTCGTGGAAACCTTGTCATAGGCTCCATGGAGAATGCAGTTGTGGTTGAGCTCGATAGCGATGCTATAAGCATCTTTGATGGTTTTGGGGCTTGCGGCGGTTACATGGTTGATTAACCCACGGGAGAGGCAACGAATAAACTTGGCGATTGCCTTGAGAACAGTATCCACTTGTCCAGGGCAAAGGATACTCAGTTGTTTGAAGCGTGCGACCAGTCCTTCGGCGTCGCTCCCCTTTTGGGCAAGATTCCAGAATTCATTTTCAAGTTTCTAGGTCTCGTGAGGGGGGCATAATTGGTCCTTCATAAGCTGCCTTAGTTCTTCCCAAGGTAACGTATGGGCTGCTTCATTGCCACGTTTGTTTCTCTCAGTGGTCCACCACTCGAGGGCTCTCTCACGAAAGACCCCTGTGGCGTTTAAGGTTCGGAGCTCATCAGGGCATTTACTTTGCAAAAAAGTGAGCTCGATCGCGTCGAACCAGTTCCTCATGGCAGTAGCGCCATCATTACCAGTGAATTCCATGGGCTTAGAAGCCATGAACTGCTTGAACTGGAACGTTGCTTTGGGAGGGTCCACCTTTGAGTCAACGGAGGATTTGGGGGTTCCATGGATGGTTTGGATTTGGCTCACAATGTTTGGGATAATCTTAGCCATCTGCTCGGCCATTTGTTCCGCGACTAACCCTACCAATTCCTGCTTGGAGATAGAGTCCCCTTGGTTGTTTGAACCCTTCTTGGAACCCTTGGATTTCTTTGAAGAACTTGGAGAAGACATCTAGGGTTGAAATAGAAAGGAAAAATGATGAGACTTGATCATAATGTACGAATAAGTTTTTGCATATATAAGCATGGATATTCACGTATGTTGCAGGTATTTGACGAGTATTCAACATGTATTCAATAGTCATAATCACGTATGAATGCGTATAAAGAGTATAAATTTAGTTTGTTCACGAGGATTATTATTGTTTTTTATTGCGATAAGCGTGCGAATCGTGTGACGGTTCGAAACGAATTAAGTAACAAATATAAAATCACATAAAAATTGAGATAACATAAAAGATTGGCTCAATAAAACATGGGATTGTTTCGGGTAGAGAAACGTCGACTATTCCAAAGTGGTTCGTAAGATCTTTCAAGTTAGGAACATGCTTTGGCCTAATAGGTAAAATGCTCTCGTCGAGAAGCGATTAATGGCATTTTACCCTTCCAGTTACTACATGTCCCTAGTCGATCGAAAATTCGAGACTTTGGCGAGATTGAAAATCGAGGAACGGGACTTAATCGACAAGGTGCGGGTTTCACCCCTAACTTGACGATTTCGTACCCAAAGTGTGGTTGTTTCTTACTAAACGAGGAGCATATTCCGACTCGTTTGTAAGATCCACTAGAGTATGAAATGGAAGTTTTCCATCAAGATGTGGATATCACTCCTAACTTGATGGTATAACTTCGTGAAAATCGAATACGCGGAATGAGGGGTTTCACCAAAAATTGTAAGTCATTGGACCTGTTTTGGTGCAAATCGCCTCGTTTGCATCACGAGTGTCTTCAAGTCTTCAAGTGTATTGTGTAAACGTCTTAGGAAAGACGTCATGTAAATTTTAAGACCAAAAGATAAAGAAGGAGCAAGGAAGGAAGAATAAAGTTTTCACATGATAATGGAATGGCCGAAACGGGACGCTTAAACTATAGACTAGGTCGAACATGGCAATTCTACCTAATTCCATATAGTTATGGCTCTATACCAATCTGTCACATCCCAACCGATGGCGGAAACATCGAGGCGGGACGAAAAAGATTGCTCATTGCTCACAACGCTAATAGCGACAATATTTAATTAAACCAAATTTCATTTCATAAGTAAACTTGTCAAGTACAATACATGGGAATTTCAAATACAACAATAATCAAGACAAAAATTTGATACAACATTAATAAACTAAACATCTATGTTTGTATCTAGTCATCAACGCTACTTCAATTTCAGAGCATCATCTCCTCAACCTGTAAACATGTTTAAAATACAATTCAATGCAAAAGCAAAGGAAGTACACAAGTTTGGTGATACATAGCAAAAGTATAAAATGTATAACTCGAATCCACATGTTAATCGTATGCAAGGTAAATGCTAATCATGCAACACTAGATCAAACCCGAGTTTCCACAAGTAAATGAGCTTCCCTCATCACAAAAGCAACGAGACTAAAAGTATGAATAAGCTTAACATAACCCCGACGGGTGGTGTGTACTCCTAAAAGCGCTATATATGTCAAGTTGGGCTAGCTAAGTTAATGATTAAGTATGTATGAGTCTAGCATGTCTCTAAGCGTAACAAGTATCATGTATTAACGGATTGAGCATGTAAAGCATAAGTTGTGATTTGTGTATTTTGATAGGTAAACATGTTACAACCCAAAAAGTGAGAAAACGGTAAATGGGTTGAGTGTACTCACGGTTTTGCTAAAGTGTTCCACTTAGAGAAATCTGCGAGCTTGTTTGTTGATTAAGGGTTGGCACCTTGTCCTTCTACACGAAGAACATAGGTATGAGTAATGAGTTTGACGGAAGATTCGGATTATGAGCATGAATAATGAATAATAAAGTAAAGTATGTGCTATAAAAATAGTCACCAAGGTCTAAAACTCGTTTTTGACACTATGTTAGCCCATGAGGGGTTTGATGGGATTTCATACGTTTGAAACCTATTAGAATGGTAACGAGGAACTACACACTTTTGTGAAAAACTTAATAGCTTGACAAGTGATTAGTTAGTCATTATCAAGGGTTCGGTTTTAGGTTATTATATAGTCCATAAATATACATAATATTAATCTACAACTAACAAGGATAATCATGGAAGTCATGTAGGAGGTAGGAGGTAAGAAACCATCCGTTTAGGAACCTCATATAAGTTCACCACTTCACAAGTTGTCATAGACAACAAGGAGGGTCAAGAACAACAAGAATGTAAATGTATGTTACCACTATACTAAGTAGCCAAGCAAGCTACAACCCGGTGAGCCGGCGTCGACACACGTCGAAGGTTAGATAGGGTTGTGTCACTTTCAATCTAGCAAACTAACTTGAGATAATGATTGAGAAATCATCAAGTGATGTGTGGACTTAGAGTTAGATAGCCCAAGCTAACCAAGGTAGTCACACATGAACAAGTTCAAGACTTGTATCACTTGTGAGCTTAAAGCTCTTCGAAAACATAAAGTTTAGGGTGTTAAAACAGCCCTTAGTTCATGTTAACAGGCTTGGTTAGGCTTCACTAATCATAAGCTTGATTGGAAGCACAAGAACACAAGTTTGGTTTGAAGAAAACATAAGATTTAAAGAGATTTATATAAAACAGAAACTTTGGAGCCCTATAGGTGAATATCCAGGTCTGGATTCTCCATGGAGAACCCGTGGAATCAAACCTAAGGTTTATCCAAGTACATAGGAAGAAGAATCAAGTGAAACAAGTAAGAAATGAGCAAGTTATGCTCACTTTTGAAGATAGTATGAATCTGCCCGAATTCAGATGTTGCAAGAGATTTGAGAGTGATTTGAGAGGGATTAGATAGTTGTAAAAGTGTGAAAATGCTTGGATTAGAGGTGGTATTTATAGGGAAGAGTTATGAGGTTGTTAGGAAGGGTTTGATGAGGTTAATAGCCATTAGGGAGAAGAGGTTTGTGTGGATCCGTGCCCAAATTCGCGGCTGGAACCATTTCTGTCCGCCCAGACATCCTTACGGACCGTAGGGATGTCCTCTTGCGGTCCGCAAGGGCCGGGTCCGAAACAGGATTTTTATATTTTGTTGTTTTGACGAATTGTGACGGGTTTAGGTGTTGTGTAATGATATTTTATGGACATATAAGTATTTTAAGTATAAAGGACATGATCTAAGATGTATATAAGTATCAAATGAGCGAGATTGAGTATATGCATCACGTATAAAGTATGTATGAGGCATAGTTGTCACGTATTTGCAAGTATGTTCACGTTTTCGAGTATAATGTATCAATGTATGTATGTATGAGCATGTATAACAAGTATTGAGATAAAATGTATATTCCATTATGATTCAAGTCTCGGTTACAACGAAAGAACGACTACAAGTACAAAGGTTTCCAAAAATAGAAATACAAGACTAGCTTTCTAAACATGGAAAGTATGAAAAAACGATGAGTTACAAAAAAGTTGCATGTTTCTTTAAGGAATATTGGATTTAATAATCCCAACTATTCGTCTTTGCCGCCAACAGTCCCAACTTCAAAAATAACCACTGACACTTCCAACTATTAACATATTGGCCTCCAATGAATCCTGACTAACTGAAAATCCAAACGCCGTTTGTCTCCGGTAGTCGAAAAAACGTTTTTGGTCGAAGAACTCCTTTTTGACCGCAAAACTCAACTTTTTTTGTCCCAGACCTATTTGTGACTTTATTATGGACTTTAGGAACCCTTTTCTACTAAAGTCCTCAATTATTGAGGTCACTGTAAATTCTTTTATCGCCAGAAACCTTCATTTTGTATGGAAAAGTCAATTTTTTGGCCGGAAAACTCAACTTTTTTCGTTCCAAACGTCTTTGTAACCTTAGATTAATTCAACTTTTCCCAAGTTTTGCTGGTGTTAGTTTTGATGACTTTGTTTTTTATTTTATATTTTTAGGAGGTTTGTCCCAAGAAACTTAATGTTATTAGAGGTTTGTCCCATAAAATTTAACTAGTAGTCGGACCCGTGTAAAACACGGGTAGTTTTAGTAACGTTTTATTATATTAATTATACATAACCACATAATATTGGATCCATCATATTATTTAGATATAAATAGTCCAAAATATGCTACGGCATAATAGAAAAGTTATAAACATAACAGTTTCTATCAAAACATGATACCAACTTAAAAAAAACCTAAGACATATTGTTTACATTACGATTGTTCACATATCAGTTCTGGACAGACGATAGAGTCATTAACCGTTCACGTTAACAATCAACAACTTGTTTATATTCCTATAATAACGAAGCACATACTGTCCTCCATTTTGCAAACCACCTTTAACCATAAAGTTTCCCCATCCTCTTAGACCATACCTAATCTTGCCATGATTTTTTCCTGTACCTGAAAAACCATCTTGAGTTTCAACAGTCATTTAGTTTAGGATAGACAAATCAACATTCAATGCAAAAGGCTGTGATTTAACTAAACATATAAATGATGAAAAGTTTTTTCACGCATTGACTACGAAACAATTATTAACCAAATATGTTCAGATCATACAATCGTACTATTCAAATGCATTAAAGAGAAATCTATACTTACATATTCGATATGGATGTTCTCATTTTCAATTTTGCCTCCATACGACTCCATTGGTCTGAATAAGGTCTGCTCAAAAGCGCACCAGCTAAGAGCTTTTGACGTTGCAAGAACCGACACTGTCAGATGTTTTCCTATCTTTTCTTAGATATTCCATTTCTTTCACCATTTCCCAGTGTTCATCATATAGACTTGTCTCCCCAAAGCTCGCCGTCATTAACCGCTCTATAGCAAGCCATCTGTAGATCACAAAAGCATAGAGTTCATAAATAAAAAAGGATAATATAGAAAATAGCATAAAAATGAAAATAAGATTAAAAGAAAGATTGTTGAAATCTTGAGTCCTAAGATCCCGATCGGCTTGTCTAACTACAACCATATCATTTTCAACCACTTGTCATTCATCGAATGAAATAATTTAAAAGAGTTCTAAATAGATCTTATTTGGTTCAAGCACTTAAATTTATTTTACATTTGTTGTTCATATGTTCAAAGAACAAATTATATATAACTGAGATGTTACATATGTCTAAATCGATTTGGAGTAGTTTAGATTGTGGGCTGCATTTGCATTATAATATTAGCCTCAATTCTACTTTTTCTAACATAGTATAAACCTCAAAATACAAATAGTGAATTACATGTAGCATAAAATATTTAAAAATATACTTAAACTTTACGGTCCGGTCCGGTTTTATACGGCTGATTTTAGATATAAAACAAACCAAACCGTTCACTACGGTTTGCAATTTTTGAAACCAACCGACCAAAAATTTAGATAAAAAACCGACCGCGAAACCAAACCGATGACCGGTTTGGACGTTTCATGGTTTCGAAGCAAACCGTGAACACCCCTAATTTTACGTAATTAACTCATACCGAATAATTGCCATCTGATTTCTTTATCTGTATCGAGTTAGATTTTTTTTTCTAATTTAGGTTTACTAAATATAAAATACATGAATACACACACACATATATATGTGCTAACAGACATTAATAAATGAAAAAAAAAAACAAACTTTCCCAAACTTACTTTTGTCGCCTTGATTCTTCTGGTCATTCCGGCTATACAAGTGTGGAAAATCACACAGCTGGAAGGCTGCTGCTAGTCCTCTCAATTCCACATGTCCCTGACCAGTCCTCAGGGTCAAAAATGGCATTTTACTAAAAGAAAAAATGTGACTAAATACCTTCTCTTTGGCACTGCAGTCAGCATTATGCTCTAGTAATGTCTTAGCAGTCGAAATGTCCTTAGCTCTAAGTGAATGCCAAACAGAAAGATGCAGTGGAGTCATGCCATTCTGCATAAGATAAGGGTCTTTTGAGTCGAACAGGGTGATCAAAAGAACAAATGACACTTTTGTAAAAAAGATGATCGAAATAACATATAAAAACATACATTTGCAGTGGCTTCTACAAAAGCTCCAGTTCCAAAAAAGAAGGCTTGCTTTCGTTACAACCATTTTTAGCAGCCAAGTGTAACGGAGTTTCTCCATACTGCAAAGTCAACACGTTGACCAGAGTAAGATGTTAATGGAACATTCTTTTAAAGACTTAATAGTAACTAAGTGAAGTTAAATTCTCGCATACCATGTTTTATGCTTCCAACTCAACTTTCTCGGGCCCTTCCAAATTCAGGAGAAACTTAACAACCTCCACACCGTTATGACCAGCAGAAACATGAAGTGTGTGTTTGCCATCTTAATGTAATCAAGATTATTTTACGCATAAAATAACATTTAACAAAACTAAGTTCAATAATATTATTAGAACAAAGAAGCAATAATCATCACTCGCATAGCGTACTTTTCACATTCTGGCTTGCGCCGCTTCCATCGGCAGCTCAAAACGGATCAGACGTCTAGGTCGATGTTTCAGACGTCATAAGTTGTAGACGGCTCAAAACAACTCAGATGGCTCAACTGTTTAACATGTAGACGTCTCAGTTAAAAATAAAAAATAAATAAATAAGAATGTCCCAAGGGTTTAAATAATATGGGTTGAAGACGTCTTAATAAGTCTGAGCTGTTAGAGCCATTTTACTCTGAGCTGCCTTGAGTTGATGGAAACGGGGCCAGACGCTTCCACTGTCTTCAGTAATTTATTCAAATAATACAACTTCAAAACCAGAGAGATCACTCTGTAGCACTAATTCCAATGGATCATAATCTGGATAGGCTTGTTCATATTGACCATTTACTATAAAAGTAATATCATAATCAGAAAGCTTTGCCGTAAAATCCTGTATATCGATAATTCGAGCACTGGTAAAAACCAGGTAAAACATAAATCAAGACAATAGGTTAGATAAGATTACCTCATCTAGCAATATATTATGCCTGTCAAGTACGGGCTCATGAACTTTCGGCCAGGCATCATCGTTTACTTGTGGCTTTTGCAAGTAAACCATCGCTCGAGCAATTCCAGCTACAATTTTCACCTTTGTAGCCAATGGAAGTCGCGCTAAAGCTCCTACAATCCACACAAATACAGTTCTCTACTGAAACATCAAAGGAAAGATTATGAGTTAAATAGGTTTTCTATCATATAATGCTTTTCTAATACAGTGTTAAATAGTTATAAACACACAACAGTGCATATACAAACACTAATGAAAAGATGTATACCGGAGTTTGGTTTTATTGCTGAAACAAAATACTTTTGCATCTTCCAAGTTAAACTCTTTATGGCTGATGAGTTGCTTTTAGATTGCTCCTGTAATTGCCTGAGTGACACCGTTGAGATAGAGGTTAGAATGATTGCAGATTATGATTATTGAAAGAAATAGGGTGAATTTAAGTGGAGATTTGAGGAATTTATGAATGAATGAAACCCTAAATAGATGAATGATACCTGTGCGTCTCTATGAATGAATGAATGAATGAATACCTGTGCGTCCATTTGTTATTCAACTCTTGCAAGTCTTGTAGACCAAAAGTTACTTAACTTATATCTTGTTTTTTCTATAGTTAGCCAAGCGGGATCATGCTACTCTAGTAGTAAAATCCGTGTAAAAACACGAGTGATTTTTAGAAATTTTACATACCACATTTTTAACAACGATTCATTATACATTTTTTTACAACAATAAAACATATTTTATATCATCACAAAATACTATAAGCATTTAAAGATGCTTAGGGTCACTTTCAAGCCAATCACCTGCTTGTGATCAATAATAACCCAAAGCAACTCATTTCTACTTTCAAGCAGATGTCAACGCAAAGTCTCCTTTAACAGTAAGGAAAGATGATTTGTGGGTTGTTTACCAGGGCATCCAAATCTACCGGAAGAAATGCTTCATTTTGCTCTTCCTACATAAATTGCAAAACAATTAAAAGATTGCATAATTAAGAAATTGGTAATAAACCTCCACTCTGTAAAATGATTAAAGGGAAAGAACATACCAGCTCCATAGTGGTAATGTCATTTGAGCATATGCCTCATTGGGTCTCTACATCTACATAATGATACTTAGGAGTCACACAATGAAAATATAAAGACAAGGGACAACAACTAAATAAACTGGAAAAAAAATTTCAAAACGGTTATAACTATAAGAAGATTGCTTATGGTTTATAACGATGACATTCAGTATAGTATGTTTGATGTAATTCCTAAGACCAAATATTAAGTTGGCCTACTGATCCTAAGACCAATAAACAACAATACTACACATAACCAATAATTGTTGATTGCATATATGACTTACATGAAAAGAATAGACCTTCCATTAGAGAGCTTCATTTTCACAGCTTCAAACAAACAACCAAAGTACTATGTTGTGAGTTCTCTTCATAAACCTACAAAATACCATAGAATACCAACAAATTAACACACAAAGGTGACATGTATTTCAGCAAGATAGCTACTTTAATGAGATGTAACACAAATAAATTATAATTAACATTAGTTAATTTAAAATAAGTACCATAAAATAAGTAATCTTAAATTTTGTTTTGATATTTCGATATTTTGTAAATTTTGTTCTCTTCATAAAATAAGTAATCTAAAAATCAAATCAGTATGAATGCAATTTACCTTCCACAAAAGTCAACATTTATCTTCAAGATGAGATGTGGGTTCTTCCTTAATTCTTCGCATTACCTACAAAATGTGACCATAAAGTTAAGTTCTTGATAATAAAAAAAATCAACTAATACTCCGATATCTATGTACACATAGGCTATGCAGTTAATATCGGTGAGCTATCGGTTATATCGGTGCCCTAGTAAAATATCGGTGTCAAATATCGGTACCGATATTATCGGCATATTGGCCGATATTTGACTGATATAACTCATATCACCGATATTTAACCAATATAACTGATATATCACTGAATTATTATTGCTAAATTCTATATATGTAAATTCTGCATTATATTAAAATAACCGATATCTCACCGAGATAAACTCTATCTCAGATATCAGTCCTTAACCGATATCTGATATTTTACCGCATTAAATGCATAGCACATAGGAAGTATCTTCATACTTATTTTGAAACTTAACCACATTTCCATTACCCCTTAAAGCTTGCAATATCTTTACTTCAACTTTAACATTCTTGCAGCAACCAAAAGAATCAACTGTCAAAAAAGTAAATTGTATTATATATAAATCAAGATAGCATACAAAGAGATAAAAGAAGGCAAATTGCTTGCTCCTCTAACCTTACCAATTGAAAAAAAACAGTTAATAATAATCATAGATTCTCTCTCCATCAAACATTCTGAATTGTTATGGTTTTATTCATGGATTACCAAGTGAGATTCTGAGCATTATCTTCTTTAACTTTCGGAGCTTGTCTAAAAAGATATGTATTTGCCATATCACATAAAGTGAATGATCACCATGTTTGCTGACTCGAACAATTTTTCACTCTTCATCATGTTCACAATTTTCACAGTGAAACCCTTCATAGCCCTATGCATGAATAGAAATTAAAAAATCTTTTTATGTAATTATTATCATAATAATATAATATTTCATAAGTGAAATTAGGTAATTTTTTACCTTAAAAAGATATGTATTTGCCATATCACATAAAGGGAATGATCACCATGTTTGCTGACTCGAATAGTTTTTCACCATGAGCATAAAGCCCTGCTTTTTTGCACCATCTTCCAAGAATCTCACCAAATCATACCTCCCTTCAAAATTATACTGAATTTCATTTCACAAGCAAAATGTTTAAATCTTAATATTAGTAGTTAAAGCATGAATCTTTATAAAATAAAGAAAACCTGTTAGGTTTACATACCTGATGGATTGTACTTTCTGGATCGTAGATGATTCAATCAGAAGGAAACTGTCGTCATCTTATGGAACTGATGGAGGATCTTGACGGTGGCGATAGGAGGGAGAGAGAGCTGCAACTTTGATTTTTTAGGGTTTGTGAATGAGTAAATAATAGGGGAAGCAGATGCCATTTTTTTTGTTGTGGGGAGATGTGCTTTCTAGGGTTTGACTCTTGGAGAAGACATGTGAGAAAAGGTTAGAATTTGATTTTGAATTTTGAATCTTCCATCTGTGTGCTATATATATATATATATGAGATTTGTTTTTAAATTTTAAATCTTCTTTCTCAATTTACGTGCATATACATGTCTTCATATCTTTATTATTATTTAATTTGAATTTTAAATTATTTAAGTATTTTAAATTGTTAAATTAAATAAATAAATGATATATTATGATGTAATAATGACATAAGAAAACTGAGTTGGCATGTCTAAGAACTGACACCTCAGCATTTCTTATGTCATACTCATCTCTCCTTTTGTAGAGAAGGGAGATGTTATTAATGACAACTTATAAATTTATCATGTGTGTTCAATCAAAACTATCAAGACTAGATTAAAAATAATAAGTATTTACAAATAATAAATTATATCATTTTCATAAATCAATCCGTGTAACATACGGCGCATAATCTAGTAGAATATAATATAATAAATTGTAATATGAAAATATCTTATATATTTTTATAGCACTAAAAGTCCCAACCAAGATACATACGTGTAGGTATAACTTATTTAAAAGGAATCCAAGGTCCCTTTGGATGCAAGTTTTCATATACATATTTTCATCGTATATAAATTGAACAGGTCAATAATATCCACCGTGGATATTACACTGCCACCGTCTCTCGCCGGAAACTCACCGCCGTTTCTTTTCCACACTTCACATCCTCTTGTCTTCTTCATCCAATCAATCACACCAAACCACACACACACATATAATTATATAATTTCATTCACACACTCACGCATTCGGTTTAGTAGAAAACCGTTAATCATCAATTACACGATGGGAGATTCTTCCACCGCCGCAGACGGCGGCGACAACCGGTTGCCGGAGAGAAACGTCGGTGAAGAAGTGTGCAGGCTTGTGGAACAAAGTAAGGAGTTGCAGGAATCAGCATCGGCGATAATTTCTAGAAATTCACAGGAGGATGCGTCGTTACGACAACGAGCCCTAGCTCTCGATTCGAATATCAAAATGCTCCGATCGTTCATTTATTCGTCCGTTAAGAAAGGCAATTTAGATTCCAAACGTGCAGAGAAAGTAAGGATTTTGTTAATTGTATGATTTTAGGGTTGAAGATATTATTATTGTTATTATTCATTTTTGTTATACATGTTTGCAGCTGTCTGAAGAGTTAAGTAGAGCTAGTTATGCATTGAGTGAAGGAGATGCTGCTACATTTCTTCCTTGCAAATCACATGGTGTGTTGATTTTTGTTGGTTAAATTAACCTTTGTTATTTTAGTTATGATATCTAGTCTAGGGTTGGTGTATAGCTAATGTAAGGAATTTTGCCTCCAAAGTGAAGGGGATTGACTTTTAGGTTGATGAATGATGGTTACTACTTAGTTCTGTGACATCATGATATAATTTTAGGAATCATATTATTGATCATAACCTAGGATGCACTGGGACGGGTACGGGGACGGGGTACGGGTACGGGGACGGGCACGGGAAACGGCAAAACTAAAAAATTTAAGAAGCGGGGACGGGACGGGTACGGAAAAAAAACATATAAAAAAATAAATATATATCAAAGATAATGTAACACAAAAACTCAAATTAGTTATATATTGATGTAACAAAGCATACGTTGCAACAAATTGTGACACCGACAAACCATGTCTTCATTCCGTGTATGAGATGTGGGATTCAATGATTGAGAAGGTGAAGGCCGAGATCTACAAGAAAGAAAAACGTCCCTTATCTACTCGTAGTATCTTTTATGAGATGTGGTAGAATAGAGGCATGTGAGCTGCAACAGTTGCTCAGTGGTGTACTATTGAGCTCCAGACCTCACGTTAGGTGAAGACTTGCAATGTTAATTTTCTTCTTGAAGACTGGCTCTAACTTAATTCATTAAGTAAGGAGCGCAACTTGGCCACACAACACATCTTGCTACTTCCAGAGTTGTACTAGCATTGAAAGGAGGAAGCTTACGAGAAAAGGTTTTCTCGGGTTCTTTGTTATAAGTGATTCTATCCCTCATTCCTTTGGAGCGTCTTCGAATCGTGTACATAGTCGTTCAGCAACTCCTTCAAGGGTTATGTCCATCATTTCCACATGCAAAAAACCGAAAAATATATCCGGAAACACGCAGGAAACGTTTCGGTTGGACGTTTCTTGGCCGTCCCCTTCGCCTGGCCGTTTCCTCCACGTTTCCTAATCGCCGGGGACGTTTCCCGGCCGTACCCGTCGCGTTTCCGTCCCCTTGCAGTCCCCGGGACGGGAGACGGCTGCTCCAGGCCGTTTCTGTGCTTCAGAGATCATAACTGATAGCAGCCTAGCAGGCATATAGAAAGATAGAAATGTAGGTATCTCTTTGTTGAAAATGTAGAGTGGAGTTTTCAGTTCTGTTTGTTGGATTACAGGAAGGTTCTTGAGGATGTTTCTTGGCCCCATAAACGTTCGTGCTAACCAGAAGGATGTTCAGTTGAAAGTGAAAGAGGAATACTATAGTTTCAGGGTAAGAAATTCTTGATTTTGCGTCTATGATAGTATGTAAAACTGTTCATGATGTGGAGTTGTGGTCGCGTTATGGAGTGGTAGAGCGAGATCTCTTCCCTTAATTAGAGATTGTGCTCATAAGCACGTTCAAGTCGCCTTTTATCTTGTTTGGTTTAATTTGACACTTTTAGTATTTTTCTATTATTACTATGGGCAGGATAGAACTGCATATCTGTTTTTGTTTTTCCCATCGTTACTACTCGTGCTTAGATCACAACTTTGGGGTGGATGTTTTCCTGCATTACCTGTACAGATATACCAGGTAGAAAATTTCCTTTTCATATGTAATTATTATATTTGTTTTAGAAATATATACATATCAGTGAATAATCTTGTTACGAGAGAATAACTAAAACGCCCTTTACAGGCATGGTTGCTCTTTCTATACACAGCATTAGCTTTAAGGGAGAATATTTTGAGAGTTAATGGTAGCGATATACGTCCATGGTAATTCTACGTGATCTGTTAACCTTGTATTCTGCAAATGATGTCATGAATATTAGTTTCGACCCATTTACCTATGAACGTGATGGTGCAGGTGGATATACCATCACTACTGTGCTATGGGTATGGCACTCATCAGTCTCACATGGGAGATCGAAAAGCAACCTGACTGTGCCCTGAAGCAGGTTATAAAATTATTATATTGTTTTTTTTCCTTTATTTTAAGTCTTTTAGAACCACATATTCATGTGTGTATCAACTAATTTGCAGAAAGGTATTCAATTGTTCTTGAGATGGGCAATCATGCAAGGAGTGGCAATGCTATTACAAAACAGATATCAACGGCAAAGACTCTATACGCGCATCGCACTCGGAAAGGTGCTTTACATAGAATCTCTCAAACCTTTATAGCATGGTTTTAAAAAGCGCGCATCACGCCGATCTAGAAACACCTCACGCTTCATGCGCATCTCGGTCAAATTTGGTCTAAATAGGGTGAATGATATGTAAAAACAAGAGTAAAGTACACGGATAGTCCCTGTGGTTTTTCAAAATTTTGGATTTGGTCCCTAGCTTTCCAAAAGTACACGAATGGTCCTTGTGGTTTGCACTTTGTAACACATTTAATCCCCAACTTTTGCCAAAAGTACCTGGACGGTCCCTGTGGTTTGCACTATATAACGCATTTAGTCGCTAACTTGGACCTCCGGAAACCTTTAGATTTATTGGCTGGGACTAAACGCGTTACAAAGTACAAATCACGGGACAATCCGTGTACTTTTGGAAAGCCAGAGACCAAATCCAAAATTTTGGAAAACCACAAGGACTATCCTTGTACTTTACTCCAAAATTTTGGAAAATCACAGGGACTGTCCGTGTACTTTTACTATAAAAACCACGTAACGTAAATTCTGGTTGTACATAAAGCTTATTTGGTTGTACGTAGAGCAATGTCTCGCGTACGTGATGCTTTTGCCTTGCACCTTGGCTTTCGAGACCCAAACGCTTCAAAGTGTCTCGCGCTTTTTTAAATTAAGCTTTTTAGTCCAAAATAATATACGAATAAAAAGTCATTAAAGTTGCACTTCTTTTCTGTATTGTAGAATTTATGAAGCGTTTGTTTTGACTTTTGATTGTAGGCTAGAAGAATGGATGTTGTGTGGGGTGAAACTGCTGGAGTCAAAGGTCAACTATGGTTGTTGTTGCCCATACTTTTCGTCTTGCAGGTGATTTACTTCTTGATTACTTTTATGAATTATGCAATTTCTTGACTTATATATATACTTAAACATCAACTGTTTATCTACTTATCTCAGGCTTTTCAAGCATACGTGGGCGTGTTATTGCTACAAACTGCAGTGGTTGGTGTCGTTTCTGAATGGCAGGTAGTTACCTGTGGACTACTTCTGATAATTATGGCGGTTGGGAATTTCGCAAACACAGTGCAGACTCTTGTTTTGAAATCGCGGTTCAAAGCGAAGATGAAAAGAGGTAAAAGTAAGAGTGACTTAAGTCAGGTATCAAAGGATCAATGATTCCGAAAGTCATCAGAACAATGAAGATGTAAAACACACTTTGATACTTTAAACAACTTTCTTACCCTTCTGATTCTGTTTTATATCTGTGAGTTTGGATTTCAATTTTCATTTGCTTAGTGCCAGTTTTTTTCGCTTGTACTCATATTAATAGTACATCTTTTTGTTTTAGTTTTTGCATATAGCGTTTATAATAAAATATTCCCGCGTTGAAGATTCCGATGCTTTACTTGAATTCCTCCACATTTTGATAGGATTTTGCATTCCTTTAGTTTAAGGAATTCTAGCGAATTTCAATTCTTTGCCAACCAAGCACATTAAGAATGGAATTGAGATTCCAATTCAAACAAATTATTGAACCAAACACATTAACACTTGGAAAATAAATTCCAATTCCATTGAATTCTGGCGAACTAAACGCACCCTTAGCTTTTAAAAAGTGTGGCAACTATGAAATGTCCCAAGACATAAATCAGAGCATTGAGGAGAATAGAGATGTGAGATGCTGACATAAATCCGAGGGTTTAATTGTTTTTAAGTATTAATCAGCATAGTCGACAAATGTTGAAGGTGATGAAGTTGCTTAGGTTATCGATTTCACCACAACGAGTCTTTCCTGTGGCGGCAAGGCAAGGGGAACTGGGGAAGTAGTACATAAGAGGAATGACCGGAAAAGAAGACGACCATTTAGTTGAAGGATTTTTGTGTTACGCCA
Organism: Scalesia atractyloides; assembly: GCA_947069175.1. Taxonomy (NCBI): domain Eukaryota; kingdom Viridiplantae; phylum Streptophyta; class Magnoliopsida; order Asterales; family Asteraceae; genus Scalesia; species Scalesia atractyloides. Next base: position 34,504,755 of record CAMTDV010000021.1, read on the forward strand.
AAGTGAAAAATCAATAATTTAAATATTCTTGTATTATTTATAAGACCACATGGTATGAGGGTAAAATCTAACGTGACACACGGTATGGACTAAAACATCATTCCTTGCGTTTTATACCGAATTGTTTTGGAAGGGAGGTATATGATCACCGATGATCCCAAGTGAAGCAACGGTCATGTGACCATTTTTTGAATTAAGTTTAAAGAATGTTTAAACTATATACTTTTTCTCTAAATCCTCCGTGTGACATTATACTATTCTTATTTTTACTATCCATAAATAAACTATATTATATTATGTTAGGGTATGATCATTTTAGAACTTACAGAACTCCTAATTAATAATCATTCTACTAATATATTTTTATATTTAACATTGTTTAAGGGTATCTTTTATCATTTATTATGATACCATGTGTGTTAATTTTATCATTTTTTCATATGTAATTTTATAATTACATATACATAAATTGGTTCATTTACACATATGTAAACTAATTCCTTTACACATATGTAAATTAGTTATTATACATAAATAATTTTGTTTTTATTATATATCATCATCACACTTAGTAAATCACACCAATAGCAAAGCTGAGGTAGGGTCTGAGGAGGGTAATGTAGACCGTCTTACCTCTACCACATAGGAATAGGGAAGCTGCTTCCAGTGAGACCCCCGGCTCGATTGTAGTTTTTTTTATATATGTAATCATAAAAATACATATAATATATCCTTAAATAATGTTAAATATAAAAATATATGAATTTTATAATTATTTATTAACGATTCTGAAAGTTCTGTAATATTCAGAGTTCTACAATAAACTCAGCCGATCACTTTTTATATATACCCCCATGTTTACAAGGAATTTAAAGTCATCATGATCGGCTTCTTTGTAACTAATGCATTTTTGTATCGTAATGGTTTTATAAATTAGTTAGAGTATTCAATTTGGATTTGATACACTCTCCCTTATATTTATATTTTATGGTAAAATTAAATAAAGAAATAATATAATTACTCCTTTGGAAGAGAGGAATGATGTAAAAATCATTAAACGTTAGTCAGCCGGGGTATCGACTAATGGTTAATCGGATCAATAGGTATTTATCGGATTGGGATTTTATATGTAATATTCAGTTTTATATGTATATACACACATTTTATAAGGATTTTTTAGGTAAACATGTTTTAACATCTTCTTCGACCTATATTTTCAAGTAGATAGGATTAATTGTCAGAATATACATGTTTTGGTCAAGAATTTGGCTGGAATTGCTAAACTACTGCCGATTTTTTGTCAATCAGGACTGGATTTGACCATGGTTGACCACCTATTGATTAATTGGCCAATTAGATAAAAGTTACCCAGTGAACCTCCAACAAGCAATTAATCGACGACTAATCGGAGACAATGTGGGATTTTTACAACCATGTAAGAGAGAGAAAGAAAGTAAAAATTGATTACAAAAGTATTATTTAATTGAATAGTAAATATAAGGAATCGGATGTGAAGTTTTTTCAGAATCTTTAAATTGATAAAGTAAATGTATTTTTTAGTTAATTTACAAGGATATGAATAGAGATGGCAATCAAACCCGAACCTGACGGGTAAACTCTAAACCTTACAATTTGGGACAGGTAGTCGGGTATGGAACCAGGTTTAAGATTAGTTTTTGTTTTTTTTTCGTGGGTTTGGGACGAGTTTGGGATTTTGTAACATACCCATTTACCTGAACCGATTACCCGATAAAGTGTTTCTGTTTACCCGATTGTATACCCGATATAGTTTCTTGTCGTATATGGATTTTAGTATATCTTTTGATATATCTTTATAGTAATGGTGTTAAATTTATTTGATTAGTATTGTCTTATATTTAAATACATTCTAGTTATTTGATATATCCTTATAGTGATAATGTTAAATTTAATTGAAAATAGTTACCATATGGATACCTGGCGCGTTTTGGTCGGGTATACCCAGCGGTTAATTTATTTTAAATTAACGGGTTTACCCAAAATCTACAAGTATACCAATACCGATGGTACGGGTTGGACAAGCTTATCTAATCGGGTTTGAGGTTTGATTGCCCTTAAACCTAAACACGTCCCAAACCCGACCCATTTCCATCCCTGGATATGAATAAAAACTCTTATGTAAATGCTCTTAGGTTGCATGGTGTGTGATAAAGCCCCTAGAGGCTTTATCATGACATGTAGGTTTAAGGGCAACAATGGCACCCTTCTTTAAGATTGATTGAGCGTGTGGAATAAAACCCATTTAAATATAAAAAGAAATTAAAGTAAAAGAAATCTAATTGGTGTTGGACAAGTGGCCCCCAAGTCAACCTGTTGGCGTTCGTTATTTTTTCGGCAAAGCCACTCATAGCGTCCCTCCATAACGTACCCGCAACGATGTTTGGAACGCTATGAAGGTGATGTGGCCGGGGGCTTGAACCCACATCGAACAACCTTATGATGAAATAACAAAACTAACACTTTGTTTTACTTATGAGGGTGTTTGGGATTCCTTCTCTTTTCTCCTTTTCAACTTTTTCGAGAATCAAAAACTAGGGCTGGCAATTTTTACACAAACACGATAACACGACACGAACCTACACGAAGTTAACAGGTTTCGTGTTTAACCTTAACATGTTTCATGTTTATAACAGGTCGACATTGAAGAAACCCTAGATCAACTAGACCGGAATCTAAGTAGATCTATAGATGGGCTCTGCATAAAAGGGTTATTTCATCCGTTTGGTTTCACTATGGATGGTGAATAATACAGTACTTCTGATGAACCTGCAAAACAGAACACCGTTAGCTCGCCACGGGGAGAAGAGGGGTTCTCTCTCGTGACCACCCTCCGGCGTGAGAATAAGTACAGGTAGTCGAAAGTAAGTATTGTAAGAGAGAGAGTAGTTGAAAGTGAATACCTTTCCTTGAACTCCAAGTTACTTATTTATAACCGTGTGTTTGGCGCCAAAAAGAGAGATTGTTAACTTTAACGGAATCTTTTGCTATTCCGTTAATGTTTGTTGGCAATCTGTTAGTGCACACGGATCGTAAGCTCATCAGCGGTTAGGGAGGTGCCACGTATCAACATGAGATCACTACATCTTATAAATGTGAGCATGCCATCACCGTGATCTTCCTCAGCCGTCCAGATGCTGCCATGTGGCGATTGCTTACAACTGAAGAGATGCTTGCACGATTGGGTGTTAATGGCTTCTAGAAGGTTTCACAGCTGTTACCCATCTATTATTCGCCACATGTACATTCTGTTACAACAGAAAAGATTCCCTTTGCTTCTGCACTAAGTCAAGGATTTTGCTAAGGGAAAGTTTCTCAGGATTTACTGTTTCCTTGCGCGAGAAGCGCAAGTTAGTTAATCTGATCTTCCTTCGTCTCCTTGCTGCTTAGCGCAACGTTTGGTGGATGCTTGCTTTAATATAATATCTGCGCAAGGTTTGTGCATGAAGCATTATCCAACGAGAATGTTCAAGATTAACTTTAAACCTTGCGCGAGCCCGCGCAAGGTAGTTAATGTCAGACCCCGACCCGCAGCGGAATAAAAGTCGGGGCATAATTGGGTTATCACCAAAGCTCATGATATTTACTAAGAAGTTTCATATTTATTAAATTCAAATTACAAACTTAAATATCCGAAAACAAAATTCATACAATTACAAAGGAAAATGAAACTATATATTTATTCCAAAGCATTAACTTGTTTATTCTTCTAGGCCATCCTAAGTGTTTCCTGTCTCGACTGGATCACCTGTATCATGTGGAAAACAGGGGAGATTTTGGGTCAACAAAAGTTGGCGAGTGAACCTTGATAAAACATTTTAACTAATTTCTTGTTTTATTTATTAAAGAAAATTCGTGCATTAATCACATGTGAGCAAACATATAAATGTAAACAATCACAAACCACTTTGGATGAGTATATGACATGAATGATGATGTATTTGAGATCAAGGCTCAATCAAACGGAGCCGATCTAATGAGGCTCCTGATGCTCAACCCGTATCCCACGGGGAACTGATGGGCCTAATGAAATGCGTGCACTGAAATGATAAATTTAATCTACATATAATTCACACAACAATCAATACACATTTGATCACGGATATGATGTATGCACAAGTGTTTAAATAAAATAAAAGAATAGTACGACACATGATACACCCCAAAACATGATTAAAACGGGGAATTTGTAGAGATTCACTCACATTGGGTGCGTTCCTTGATGACTATGAATGCGCACAAATTTATGATTCAACCGACGAGGGAAAACTAACCTAAATAATAACGAAATAATTCGATAAATAAATAAATTTTTATTTGAGATTAATGTTTTTAATTAGTGTTCTTAATGAGATTTTTAGATTTATTTTTATGAGTTTAATGCAAATTTTTAACCTTAGAAATCTTATTTTTAAGTATTTTTAAATAATTTTTTTTCAATTTAATAAATAAAAAAATAAGAAAACAACATTTAAAAAAATATGTTGACCTTGTCAGGTCTGACCGGGTCTGACCGGTCGGATAGCATGTAATTCAGGCAGCGTGTGCGGTTCGAACCCGTGACCTCTCGTATACGTGCACGCAGCTCTACCAACTGAGCTACGTGTCTAACCCGAAATATTTCTGTTTTAATTATATATATATACTAACTAGCTTTAACCTTATTTAGTTTTTATTAAAAAGGATTTAATATGGCCGAAACTGGTTACAGAACCCGGACTCGAACTCGGGACCTATGGTTTGAGTGCACACAGCCCAACCAGTTGGGCTGTGTGTCTAATCTGCATAAACACTGGATTAAATTAATTTTATATATATGCTATGAGTTGATCTGAATAAGTTTTAAAAAGTGTTGGTTTTATTTCAGAAAATCGAAAACATGTACGACTCGAACCCGGGACGCGTGCTTTGTAATTGCACACTGTCCACCGCTGGACTGTGTGTCTAACCCGGTTAAATACCCGTTTTTATTTATATTAAAACACTAACTCAACTTCATCTTTTTCACCATTCAAAAATCCCGACAATGATTCCGACTGAATAAATTGATTAAACAGTTTTGATTACTGTTTTGAGCTACTAAATTACTAATCAAAAGATAGCAAGGAGGTTTAGATAATTATACCGGTTTGGAGAACACTACGGTTTTCTGGTTAGAAATTCCGGCGATATTCCGGCGAGTGAGAAAGTCTCCGGCAATGTGCTTTGAAAGGAATAAAGTTTCAGGAAGAGAGTGTGGTTCTGAGCGAAATGTTTACAAGGAATTGGGTGAGTATTTATAAGGTGGACAGGCTGATCGGTTTCGATTTAGAGACCAAAATCATGGTCAATGATTTCAATTCTCAAAAGAAACGGTTTTGACTCAATTGTGTGTTAAGCAACGGTTATAACTGATGTCGAAATCAAGTTTACGCGTTTCAATCAAGGGAAAGTAGCAACATTTGCGAGTCTCAGTTTTTGCCGGCGATTTCGGGTTCTGGGTTTTGCTGATTTACATGTTTGATTTTCGGTTTTACCATAAGTGTTATTTGTTTAAGTATTAAACACAAATATGTGGGCGGCGGAGTGGTGTGATGTGTGTGTGTCTACGCGGTAGACCCGGGTTCGAGACCCGGCTACCCTGTTTTGTTATATTGTTTTTTAATTTGATTTACTTATTATTATTATTTATTAATTATGGTTAAATTCTAAAATATTTATTAGTTATGAATCAAAAATAACCGGCACGATAAATATGCAACGAACTTTCAACCGAATACTTGATTATTAGACGAAGCGGGTTTCGAAACCCGTTTTACGACGAATGTTACAGTATCCCCTACTTTTAGAAATTTCGTCCCGAAATTTAAGCAGTAGTGGTAACCGGAAAAAGATGCGGGTATTTTTCGCGCATTGAGTCTTCACGTTCCCAAGTAAACTCGGGTCCTCGTTTTGACTCCCAACGTACCATGACAATTGGAATACGACTTCGCCTCAAACGCTTCTCTCCGAAGTCCATGATTTCCACGGGTCTTTCAACGAAGTGCATCGATTCATCGACTTGAATGTCTTCTAGAGGAATATGGAGGTTTTCGTCGGCGAGGCACTTTTTCAAGTTTGATACGTGGAACGTGGGATGAATTCTGTTGAGTTCTTCTAGTAGGTCAAGCTTGTATGCTACGGGACCTACTCTTTCGAGTATCTTGAAAGGTCCTACGTAGCGTGGTGCTAGCTTGCCCTTCTGGCCAAAATGAACCACTCCCTTCCACGGTGATACTTTTAAAAGTACTTGATCACCAATGTCAAACTCCAAGGGCTTTCGTCGTTTGTCAGCATAACTCTTTTGACGACTTTGAGCCGCTAGAAGATTGTTTCGGATTTGAAGGATTTTGTCGGTTGTCTCTTGAATCAATTCAGGTCCGGTGATTTGCGTTTTACCAATTTCGTGCAAGCATACTGGAGATCGGCATTTACGACCGTATAAAGCCTCGGAAGGGGCCATGCCGATACTTGAATGATAGCTATTGTTGTACGAAAACTCGACTAACGGTAGCTGAGCGTCCCAGTTTCCTTTGAAGTCTATGACACATGCTCGAAGCATGTCTTCAGAGTTTGGATGGTGCGTTCAGACTGACCATCAGTTTGAGGGTGAAAGGCGGTACTGAGATCTAACCGTGTACCCAAAGCGGTTTGTACGGCTCGCCATGTTCGTGAAGTGAAACGACCATCACGGTCTGAAATGATTCTTAACGGTACACCATGACGGCTTACGATTTCGTTGATGTAGATTCGAGCTAACTTCTCGTTCTTGAAGTCCTCACGAATCGGAATAAAATGAGATGATTTTGTAAGACGATCAATGATTACCCATATGGTGTCATACCCACTGGAGGTGCGCGGTAACCCGGTAACGAAGTCCATGGTTATGTTTTCCCACTCCCATACAGGTATTTCGGGTTGGACTAGAAGTCCTGAAGGTCTTTGATGTTCAGCTTTCACTTTGGAACAAGTAAGACACTTGGAAACAAAAACAGCGATGTCCTTTTTCATGCCAGGCCACCAGTAGGTGTATCGTAGGTCTTGATACATCTTATCGGCTCCTGGGTGTACAGAATATCGTGTTTTGTGTGCCTCATTCATGAGGAAATCACGAAGGTTATCGCGATCAGGAATCCATATGCGGTTTAAATAGTATTGAATACCATCGGATTTGGTTTCAATTTTGAGTTTAGCTCCACATGACAGCTCATTGCGTACGTCATTTTCTGTTACAGAAACATGTTGAGCTGCCCGAATTCGATCTTTGATGTTGGTTATGATTTGCGAACATAGAAGACGAATGGAGTTCACATAACCTTTTCGACTGATCGCATCGGCCACCACGTTTGCCTTGCCAGGATGATACCGAATTTCATAGTCGTAGTCGTTGAGAAGTTCGACCCATCTTCGTTGCCTCATATTCAACTCTTTCTGGTTGAAGATATGTTGGAGACTCTTGTGGTTAGTGTATATTTCATACTTGGTACCGTAGAGGTAATGTCTCCATATCTTGAGAGCGAACACAACGACTCCAAGTTCTAGGTCGTGGGTAGTGTAATTCTTCTCGTGAACTTTGAGTTGTCTAGAGGCATAGGCTATCACTTTTCCTCTTTGCATCAATACACAGCCTAGCCCTTGCCCTGATGCGTCACAATATACCACAAAGTCATCGCAACCCTCAGGGAGTGTGAGGATAGGTGCGTCACAAAGTTTTTGCTTTAGAGTTTGGAAAGCCTCCTCTTGCTTAGGTCCCCAAATGAAGGGTTTTCCTTTATGAGTCAAGGCCGTGAGCGGTACTGCGATACGGGAAAAATTGGCTGTCACACCCCGACCCGCAGCGGAAATAAGAGTCGGGGCATAATTGGGTTATCACCAAAGCACATGACATTTACTATTATGTTTCATAATTAATAAAGTCAAAGTTACATTTTCAAACATCCAAACATGTTCATTCAATACAAAGGAAAATAACCAAACATAACAATCCCAAAACTAAATCGTTTTATTCTTCTAATCCAGGTCCTATGTGTTCCTAGCTGCTGCTGGTTCACCTGTATCATGTGTAAAATGGGAGTTTTTGGGTCAACATAAGTTGGCGAGTGAACCTTATTAGATAAACATTTAATAATGATTTTATGGTTAGTTTATCAATGAAATATTGTGCATAATCATAAATGAGCAAATGTAAATAATCAAGCATTGGCAAATAGCAGTTACAATTATAACATACAATAACACTTGCTAGCATACATGAATATACCAATATCATACGATAACTAACATAAATGAACTGTGCGATCAAGGCTCAATCAAACGGAGCCGATCGTATTGCATGTACTGAAAATGTAAAATGAACTGTGCGATCAAGGCTCAATCAAACGGAACCGATCGTATTGCATGTACTAAAAATGTAAAATGAACTGTGCGATCAAGGCTCAATCAAACGGAGCCGATCGTATTGCATGTACTGAAAATGTAAAATGAACTGTGCGATCAAGGCTCAATCAAACGGAGCCGATCGTATGCGGGCACGCCAGGTTCAACCGCATAATAAAATGGGAAACAAGCTCAAACCTCATAAATGGGGAGCGGCGGCCTCAGCAATTGCATGTACTGAAATAATAATTTGCATCCAATAATAACTACTTAACAGCAACAAACTAAATACACATGTTCATGATATGATGTATACACAATGGTTTAGTTATAATATGTATATAAACAAAGACACATGATACACCCCAAAAACGTGATTAAAACGGGGAATTTGAAAGATTCACTCACATTGGGTGCGTTGAATTGGAGATGGTGAGATGCGCACGATTTAGATGAGCGAGTCGACGAGGAATACTAACCTAAATAATAATGGAAAAATATATTAAATGGATGGATGTTATTAAGGATTTTAATGAAATTTTTAGATATATTTTTGTGAGTTTATGGCTATTTTCTATCTTTAAAAATATTATTTTAAGTATTTTTAATTGATTTTTAAATTAAATTAAATAAATAAAAATATTTAAAAAATATATATATATATATATATATATTATATATATATATATATATATATATATATATATATTTTTAAGCGTTGACCGTTGACCGGTTCGGTCAGCGAATAAACCTGCGCCGGGTGGGATTCGAACCGGCGACCTTCCGTTCGCGTGCACGCAGCTCTACCAACTGAGCTACGTGTCTAACCCTAAATAACTCGTTTTTAATTATATTTATACACTTATTTGAATTAACCGAAAATTCCTTTATTTGCAAAAACGTTTTAATTCAATTGGACCGGTGCTCGTGACAAGTTTCGAACGCGCGACGTGTAGTTCATGTTGCACACAGTCCACCGCTGGACTGTGTGTCTAACCCGGTTATTATCTTGGTTTTTATTATACTTAACAACTATCTGTTTTAACCCGGTTTAGTTCTTGATCAAAAAGGCATGTTATTACACAAGGCGTGCGTATAGCATGGATCGAACTCGGGATGTGTATGGTTTTTGTTTGCACACAGTCCACCGTTGGACTGTGTGTCTAACCTGTTTAAACTTCCGATTTTAATTAATCTTAACTCATTACTGAACTCGTCTTCTTCATTACGAAACGCAGACATCAATCAACAATCCGATTCGTGATTAAATTAGTTAATAAACACGATGTCTAGTTTGAATGCATTAAACCGAACAGTTTGGAAAAAAAAAATACCGAACACGTTGTCTTCTTCAAAGAGTCCGGCGAAACTTGTCGGCTCTGTTTTTGAATCTTCGGCTGAGAGAATCTACCAACAGGTTTAAGGGATTAGATATGAAATTGAACTATGATTATCAGTATGTTGGAATGTGCATACCGGTAGTTAACGAGTTTCCGGCAATTCCAGAAGTTTTCCGGCGAAGATAAGATTTCCGATAAACGTTGACTAGGATCGATTCTGTTGGAGGAGTTGTGTTAGAGACTGATTAATCACATGATTTAAACAGAAAGAGTCGGAGGAAATACCGTGAGGATGTGAGTCCCGGTTTTCCGGTGACTTGCAGAGTTTTTCCGGCGAGCTGATTCAGATGATCTGATGGTCCGAAAATGCGACGAAATTGGAATGAAGTATTGTTGTGATAGCTCTGAATCGTGAGAATGGTCTGAAGCTTGAATTAAATCAGAACTTTGATGAACTTTCGGTTTCAAAAACCGAAAATGATGAGACTTAAAGTTCAATCAATTTCAACTTGATTAGAAACCGTCACACATCGGTTATAAGCTGAGAAAGTGAATTTAACAACGATTTGACGATTAGTTTGCCGATTACCGTTTTTCAGATGGCGCCATCGGTTCAACTGAGTTTGTGTATAAGTTTCTTTTATGTTCCTAGAGTTAACAGAAAACACATTGTGGCGGAGTGGTTTAGGGAATGAGTGTTAAGTTGTTGCAGCGACTCAGCTGACCCGGGTTCGAGTCCCGGCAGCTTCATATATTTTTTATTTATTTTATTTTAACTTTTTATCAAATATAATTTTTATAGTTTAGTTTATTTATTAATTATGTATCGTTTTAACTCAAAATAACCATAAATAATTAATGCACTTTTATAACTTGGTACTTGATTACAAAACGGAGCGGGTTTTAGAGACCCGATTTTTACAAATGTTACAGTATCCCCTACTTTTAGGAATTTCGTCCCGAAATTTAAATAGTTGAAGTAGTAGGAAAAAGATGCGGGTATTTTTCATGCATTGAGTCTTCACGTTCCCAAGTAAACTCAGGTCCCCGTTTCGACTCCCAACGTACCCTAACAATTGGTATGCGACTTCGTAGAAGACGCTTCTCCCCGAAGTCCATGATCTCCACTGGTCTTTCAATAAAATGCATGGGGTCATCAATCTGAATTTCTTCCAGCGGGATATGGAGGTTCTCATCAGCGAGGCACTTCTTCAAGTTCGACACGTGGAATGTGGGGTGAATCCTGTTGAGTTCTTCTGGTAAGTCAAGCTTGTATGCTACAGGACCTACTCTTTCGAGTATCTTAAAAGGTCCTACGTAACGTGGTGCTAGCTTCCCCTTTTGACCAAAACGAACTACCCCCTTCCACGGTGATACTTTTAAAAGCACATGATCACCAATGTTAAACTCTAAGGGCTTCCGTCGTTTATCTGCATAACTCTTTTGACGACTTTGAGCTGCTAGAAGATTGTTTCGAATTTGATGAATCTTGTCTGTGGTTTCTTGGATCAATTCTGGACCAGTAATTTGTGCTTCCCCAATTTCGTGCCAACACACAGGAGATCGGCACTTTCGACCATATAAGGCTTCAAAAGGTGCCATGCCGATGCTCGAATGATAGCTGTTGTTGTACGAAAATTCAACTAACGGTAGGTGGGCGTCCCAATTTCCCTTGAAGTCTATGACACATGCTCTAAGCATATCCTCAATAGTTTGAATGGTGCGCTCAGACTGTCCATCAGTTTGAGGATGATAGGCGGTACTGAGATCTAATCGTGTGCCCATAGCGGATTGTACTGCTTGCCATGTTCGTGAGGTGAAACGACCATCACGATCAGAAATAATACTTAATGGTACCCCATGTCGGCTTACGATTTCGTTGATATAAATACGAGCAAGCTTTTCGTTCTTGAAATCTTCTCGAATAGGAATAAAGTGAGCTGATTTTGTAAGTCGGTCTATAATCACCCATATAGTGTCATACCCACTAGAAGTGCGAGGTAACCCGGTAATGAAATCCATGGTTATATTTTCCCACTTCCATACAGGTATTTCCGGTTGGACTAGAAGTCCTGAGGGTCTTTGGTGTTCAGCCTTCACCTTGGAACATGTGAGACACTTGGAAAAACGGCAATATCCTTCTTCATTCCAGGCCACCAATAGGTGTATCGTAGGTCTTGATGCATCTTATCGGCTCCTGGGTGTATAGAATATCGCGTTTTGTGAGCTTCATTCATAAGAGTTTCACGAAGATTGTTGTGGTTAGGAATCCAGATACGATCTAGGTAATACAGGATACCATCTGATTTAGTTTCAAGATTTAACTCGGCTCCACAGGACATCTCTTTTCGTACATCTTCTTCTGTTATTGAAACGTGTTGAGCTTCTCGAATTTGATCTTTAATGTCGGTTATAATTTGCGAACATAGAAGATGAATGGAGTTCGCATAACCCTTCCGACTAAGTGCATCAGCCACCACATTTGCTTTACCAGGGTGGTATCTAATTTCACAGTCGTAATCATTCAGAAGTTCGACCCATCTTCGTTGCCTCATATTTAACTCTTTTTTATTGAAGATATGTTGAAGACTCTTGTGGTCAGTGTATATTTCACACTTAGTACCATAGAGATAATGTCTCCATATCTTAAGAGCGAATACAACGGCTCCAAGTTCTAGGTCATGAGTGGTGTAGTTCTTTTCATGTGTCTTGAGTTGCCTCGAGGCATAAGCTATGACTTTTCCTCTTTGCATGAGAACGCAACCTAATCCTTGCCCTGACGCGTCGCAATAGACTACGAAATCATCACAACCTTCGGGAAGAGTGAGGATTGGTGCATCACAAAGTTTTTGCTTAAGAGTTTGAAAAGCTTCTTCTTGCTTGGGTCCCCATACGAATGGTTTTCCCTTATGGGTTAAAGCCGTGAGTGGCACAGCAATGCGAGAGAAGTTTGAAATGAACCGACGATAATAGCCAGCTAGTCCAAGAAAAGATCTTACTTCAGTTGGTGTACGTGGAGCTTGCCATTCTTGAACTGCCTTGATCTTTGAAGGGTCAACATGTATTCCTTTGTCATTGACTACATGCCCGAGGAATTGCACCTCTTTTAACCAGAATTCACATTTAGAGAACTTGGATAAAGCTTTTCCTTTTCTAGAAGTGCAAGAACGAGTCGAAGATGACGCTCATGATCAGCTTTAGATTTTGAATAAATAAGAATATCGTCGATGAAAACTATAACAAATCGATCAAGGTAAGGTTTGCAGACTCTGTTCATTAGGTCCATGAAGACAGCTGGTGCTTTGGTTAATCCAAACGGCATAACCATGAATTCATAGTGGCCATAACGAGTTCGAAAAGCAGTCTTAGGGACGTCTTCTTCATGCACTCTAAGCTGATGATAGCCAGATCGAAGATCGATTTTCGAAAAGCAGCTGGCACCTTGTAGTTGGTCAAGAAGATCATCTATGCGAGGTAAAGGATAGCGATTTTTGATGGTTAACTTGTTGAGCTCTCTGTAGTCGATGCACATACGAAAAGATCCATCTTTCTTCTTTACAAAAAGGACAGGTGCACCCCAAGGCGATGAGCTGGGACGTATGAATCCCTTGTCAGTCAACTCTTGCAATTGACTGGCTAGCTCTTGCATTTCAGAGGGGGCTAACCTATATGGAGACTTTGCAACTGGTGTAGCACCAGGTATAAGATCAATACGGAATTCGACATCTCTGATTGGAGGAAGTCCTGAAATGTCGTCAGGAAAAACTTGTGGAAAATCCTTTACTACAGGAATATCTTCAAGTTTCTTCTCTGTGGTCCCCTTCTTGATGATATGGGATAAAAACGCGACATAATTCTTGCGAAGATATTTTTGAGCTTGAAGACAAGACATTAAGTTGAGCCCTTTCGACGAGGTTTCTCCAATGATTCGAAGAGTCTGACCGTTTGAAAGAGGAATGCGAATAAATTTTTCACGACATACAACTTCCGCGTGATGTTGACTGAGCCAATCCATACCTATTATGATGTCGAAACTTCCCAGCTTCATAGGAATAAGGTCGACTGAGAAATCGTGGTCGTTTAAGGTGAGTGTACAGTTGCGTAAAATAGAGTCTAATGAAACTGGTTTTCCGTCCGCAACTTCCACCGTTTTGGATTCCGCGAGCTTATCCCGATTTTTGCTTAAGATGGGTTCAAATTCTAATGACACAAAACTTCTATCCGCACCAGTATCAAATAAACATAGAGGCATATCTACCATTTATAAGAAACGTACCGTTGACCACATTGCCGTCAGCTCTGGCCTGGTTCGCGTTAATATTGAAAGCTCTTCCTCTTGCATGTGGAAGAGCTTGGTTCGCTTGGTTCACTGGGTTGGCTTGGGCCTGAGCATGAATAATATTAACCAGCCTTGGACATTTGTTTCTGAAATGACTTGGGGCGCCGCAATTGAAACAAGCCCGCATAGGTTGGCCCATAGGGTAATTGGGTTGATAGTATGTTTGGGCTAAATGTTGGGTGGGTGGAAATGGTATTGTTGTTGTGCTTGACCCATTAACTGTTGGTGAGTTTGGGTTAAAGGTTGGTGGCGGTTTGTTCGTTGAGGCATGCGGCAGTTTTGAACAGTATGTCCTGCGCGACTGCAGCCGGTGCAGTATTGGCAAGGATGCTCAGGGGAGTGGTGATACTGACAACGGTTACATTTTGGTAATGGGCCTGTGTAGGGTCTTCTGTATGGCGCGGGTGAAGGAGTGACTTGAGTGATGGGTGCAGCAGGAATAGGGGTGTTGGTTTGGGTGACTGCAAAATTCCTGGTGTTACGCTTCCTCTTGTTAGCAAACTTAGAGGAAGGAATGGGGTGGTTTGAGGTTTGTCCCTCAACAGGGGCTTTCTTCTTCTCTTCTTTGAACTTCCCATTGCGAATTCGGTTTTCGGTCAGTTCAGTTGCCAACTCCATGGCAGCTTCAAGTGTTACCGGTGAAACGCTGAGAACCGAATCTTGGATTTTCAAGGGAAGTCCTCGAATATATAATGTTCAATCAGACGATAGGTTGGAGTAAATAAATTTGGAACCATTTGGTTCAACTCCAAAAACCTCTTGTTGTAAGTAGAGTGACACCCTCCTTTTGCTTTAAGGCATGAAATTCATCCTCCAACTTCTTAATTTCACTTCTAGGACAGAAACGCCTAGTCATGATTTCCCTTAACTCCTCCCAAGTTAAGGCCATCGCATCTTCAGTTCCCCTCTTTCCTTTCTCAGTATTCCACCAAGTGAGAGCTACACCAAGTAGTCTCCCGGTGGCGTAACGAACCTTGCGATCCTCAGGACAATCGCAGTTTAGGAAGGCGTTTTCCATCTCCTCGAACCAATGTAGGAGAGCAGTGACACCCTCGGTCCCTTCGAATTTTGGAGGATCACAGGACTTAAAATGTTTGTAAGAGCACTTGTTGGTAGGAGGGTTGTCGATGTTCTGGTCCTGTTGTTGAGGAGGGTTAGTAGGATTTGTAGCAAGGGCTTGTTGTACTTGTACCATGATGTCAGGCAATATCGTGGCCATTTGTTTCGCGATATGAGTGGCCAAACGTTCCTGAGACTTTCCCGATCTTTTACCCCTTCAATGCTGTCTAGACGACATCTACAGGATCATAAAATGGGAAGATTGTGAGTTTATGGTGTCTTTTTAGGTGTCATGTGTCTTTAAGAAAATGAAAATAACATAAATATCAATAATGCAACTACATCCATAGGATGTCTTGGGTTCGCTCATGTTGGGCCTCAAATGTCCCCCATACCTTCACCTACATAGTCATGTGGGCCCCCATGGCTATTGGCTTGGTAGGATTCACATTAGTATTGGCAATTTAACACTCGCATCCCCCGAATGCAAACCACAAAATATGTTCATGAGATGTTTGGTCGGAACGTGTCCAGGTGTAGACACAATGACAACTCAAAGTGGGATTAGCTCACACGACGTTTGGTATAGCATGCTTTGGCCTAATAGGTACTTCGTACTCTCACCGTTAGTCCCCAGGTAGGCAAACTGGTCCTTTATTTTGGATTTATACGAATGCCAGCCTAGACAGGACGTTCCGACTACCGGTGCTGGTACCCTTCCAGTTACTACATGCCCGTCATGAGAACTCATTTTGATGAGATTTGAAAACACGAAAAAATCATTGTAAAATCAATCATGATGTGGTGTGTGCTTTCATGGATGTGATATGTTATGAGCATACGATTTCATGATAGGCATTATTTGATAATACATACTTATGAACATGCTTGCACAATATCAAATGTAACATTTAACATAAAACATATAAACATCATGAAATTTGGCATATAACACACAAAATTCTTATAAGTTTCTAATCGACTATAGTATAGGCTCTAAGGGTCTAATAACCTATCTTATATTCTGATACCAATCTGTCACACCCCGACCCGCAGCGGAAATAAGAGTCGGGGCATAATTGGGTTATCACCAAAGCACATGACATTTACTATTATGTTTCATAATTAATAAAGTCAAAGTTACATTTTCAAACATCCAAACATGTTCATTCAATACAAAGGAAAATAACCAAACATAACAATCCCAAAACTAAATCGTTTTATTCTTCTAATCCAGGTCCTATGTGTTCCTAGCTGCTGCTGGTTCACCTGTATCATGTGTAAAATGGGAGTTTTTGGGTCAACATAAGTTGGCGAGTGAACCTTATTAGATAAACATTTAATAATGATTTTATGGTTAGTTTATCAATGAAATATTGTGCATAATCATAAATGAGCAAATGTAAATAATCAAGCATTGGCAAATAGCAGTTACAATTATAACATACAATAACACTTGCTAGCATACATGAATATACCAATATCATACGATAACTAACATAAATTAACTGTGCGATCAAAGCTCAATCAAACGGAGCCGATCGTATTGCATGTACTGAAAATGTAAAATGAACTGTGCGATCAAGGCTCAATCAAACGGAGCCGATCGTATTGCATGTACTAAAAATGTAAAATGAACTGTGCGATCAAGGCTCAATCAAACGGAGCCGATCGTATTGCATGTACTGAAAATGTAAAATGAACTGTGCGATCAAGGCTCAATCAAACGGAGCCGATCGTATGCGGGCACGCCAGGTTCAACCGCATAATAAAATGGGAAACAAGCTCAAACCTCATAAATGGGGAGCGGCGGCCTCGGCAATTGCATGTACTGAAATAATAATTTGCATCCAATAATAACTACTTAACAGCAACAAACTAAATACACATGTTCATGATATGATGTATGCACAATGGTTTAGTTATAATATGTATATAAACAAAGACACATGATACACCCCAAAAACGTGATTAAAAAGGGGAATTTGAAAGATTCACTCACATTGGGTGCGTTGAATTGGAGATGGTGAGATGCGCACGATTTAGATGAGCGAGTCGACGAGGAATACTAACCTAAATAATAATGGAAAAATATATTAAATGGATGGATGTTATTAAGGATTTTAATGAAATTTTTAGATATATTTTTGTGAGTTTATGGCTATTTTCTATCTTTAAAAATATTATTTTAAGTATTTTTAATTGATTTTTAAATTAAATTAAATAAATAAAAATATTTAAAAAATATATATATATATATATATATATATATATATATATTTTAAGCGTTGACCGTTGACCGTTGACCGGTTCGGTCAGCGAATAAACCTGCGCCTGGTGGGATTCGAACCGGCGACCTTCCGTTCGCGTGCACGCAGCTCTACCAACTGAGCTACGTGTCTAACCCTAAATAAACTCGTTTTTAATTATATTTATACACTTATTTGAATTAACCGAAAATTCCTTTATTTGCAAAAACGTTTTAATTCAATTGGACCGGTGCTCGTGACAAGTTTCGAACGCGCGACGTGTAGTTCATGTTGCACACAGTCCACCGCTGGACTGTGTGTCTAACCCGGTTATTATCTTGGTTTTTATTATACTTAACAACTATCTGTTTTAACCCGGTTTAGTTCTTGATCAAAAAGGCATGTTATTACACAAGGCGTGCGTATAGCAGGGATCGAACTCGGGACGTGTATGGTTTTTGTTTGCACACAGTCCACCGCTGGACTGTGTGTCTAACCTGTTTAAACTTCCGATTTTAATTAATCTTAACTCATTAATGAACTCGTCTTCTTCATTACGAAACGCAGACATCAATCAACAATCCGATTCGTGATTAAATTAGTTAATAAACACGATGTCTAGTTTGAATGCATTAAACCGAACAGTTTGGAAGAAAAAATACCGAACAGGTTGTCTTCTTTAGAGAGTCCGGCGAAACTTGTCGGCTCTGTTTTTGAACCTTCGGCTGAGAGAATCTACCAATAGGTTTAAGGGATTAGATATGAAATTACTAGTGAGTATTGATTATCAGTATGTTGGAATGTGCATACCGGTAGTTAACGAGTTTCCGGCAATTCCAGAAGTTTTCCGGCGAAGATAAGATTTCCGATAAAAGTTGACTAGGATCGATTCTGTTGGAGGAGTTGTGTTAGAGACTGATTAATCACATGATTTAAACAGAAAGAGTCGGAGGAAATACCGTGAGGATGTGAGTCCCGGTTTTCCGGTGACTTTCAGAGTTTTTCCGGCGAGCTGATTCAGATGATCTGATGGTCCGAAAATGTGACGAAATTGGAATGAAGTATTGTTGTGATAGCTCTGAATCGTGAGAATGGTCTGAAGCTTGAATTAAATCAGAACTTTGATGAACTTTCGGTTTCAAAAACCGAAAATGATGAGACTTAAAGTTCAATCAATTTCAACTTGATTAGAAACCGTCACACATCGGTTATAAGCTGAGAAAGTGAATTTAACAACGATTTGACGATTAGTTTGCCGATTACCGTTTTTCAGATGGCGCCATCGGTTCAACTGAGTTTGTGTATAAGTTTCTTTTATGTTCCTAGAGTTAACAGAAAACACATTGTGGCGGAGTGGTTTAGGGAATGAGTGTTAAGTTGTTGCAGCGACTCAGCTGACCCGGGTTCGAGTCCCGGCAGCTTCATATATTTTTTATTTATTTTATTTTAACTTTTTATTAAATATAATTTTTATAGTTTAGTTTATTTATTAATTATGTATCATTTTAACTCAAAATAACCATAAATAATTAATGCACTTTTATAACTTGGTACTTGATTACAAAACGGAGCGGGTTTTGGAGACCCGATTTTTTACAAATGTTACATTGGCAATGAAACGTCGGTAGTAACCAGCCAAACCAAGAAATGACCTAACTTCGGTAGGGGTATGTGGCGCTTGCCATTCCTGTACTGCCTTAATTT
This sequence comes from Scalesia atractyloides, assembly GCA_947069175.1. Lineage (NCBI taxonomy): Eukaryota > Viridiplantae > Streptophyta > Magnoliopsida > Asterales > Asteraceae > Scalesia > Scalesia atractyloides. Next base: position 34,523,876 of record CAMTDV010000021.1, read on the forward strand.
TTGAAGGATCGACATGAATCCCTTTGTTATTGACGACATGACCAAGGAATTGTACGTCTTCTAACCAGAATTCGCATTTTGAGAACTTAGCGTAAAGCTTTTCAGTCCTTAATAGTGTAAGGATGAGTCGAAGGTGTCGCTCATGATCGGATTTAGACTTGGAGTAGATAAGGATGTCGTCAATGAAGACTATGACGAAACGGTCGAGGTAGGGTTTACATACCCTATTCATCAAATCCATGAAGACAACGGGGGCGTTGGTTAAACCGAAGGGCATAACCATGAACTCGTAATGACCATAGCGAGTTCGGAAAGCGGTTTTTGTGAAATCTTCTTCGCGCACTCTAAGCTGATGATAACCATAACGAAGGTCGATTTTTGAAAAGCAGGTGGCGCCTTGAAGTTGGTCTAGAAGGTCATCAATGCGAGGCAGTGGATAACGATTTTTAACCGTCAACTTGTTGATTTCTCTATAATCAATGCACATGTGAAACGTTCCATATTTCTTCTTCACAAAAAGAACAGGTGCACCCCAAGGCGATGAGCTAGGATGTATGAATCCTTTGTCAGTCAGCTCTTGCATCTCGGATGAGGCTAACCTATAAGGAGATTTTGCGACTGGTGTAGCGCCGGGCACAAGATCGATTCGAAATTCGACTTCTCTCACAAGAGGAAGTCCTGAAATGTCGTCGGGAAAAACTTGTGGGAATTCCTTCACAATTAGGATATCTTCGAGTTTCCTCTCCTTGTTTCCCTTCTTGACGACGTGAGTTAGGAATGCGACATAGTTCTTGCGGAGATAACTTCGGGCTTGAAGGCAGGACATCAATTTGAGTTCTTTCGAAGGGGTTTCCCCAAAAATACGTAGTGTCAGACCGTCTGCAAGAGGAATGCGAATGAATTTTTCGTGGCACACCACCTCAGCGTGATAATGGATGAGCCAGTACATACCGATTATAATATCGAAACTTCCCAACTTCATAGGTATGAGGTCAATTGAAAAATCGTGATCGTTTAGGGTGAGAGTACAATTGCGTATAATAGATTTTAATGAAGTGGGTTTTCCGTCAGCAACTTCTACCGTTAGAGATTCAATGAGATTAACACGAGGTTGGTCGAGGATAGTTCGAATTCTAAGGACACAAAGCTCTTATCCGCACCAGTATCGAATAATATGGATGCATAACTACCATTGATGAGAAACGTACCGTTGACCACGTTGTTGTCAGCCCTGGCTTGGTTGGCATTGATATTGAAAGCTCTTCCTCTGGCAGGTGGAGGAGCTTGGTTAGCTTGGTTTACCGGATTTGCTTGAGCTTAGGCATGGATGATGTTTACTAGGCGTGGACAAGTGTTCCTGAAGTGGTTTGGGTCCCCATAGTTGAAACAAGCTCGCATAGGTTGCATCATGGGGTAGTTGGTTGTAGTAAGATTGGGCTGCGTGTTGTGCAGGTGGTAGAAGTAAGGGTTGTTGGGCTTGGCCCACCATTTGTTTTTGGGTTTGGGTTGGAGGTTGACTGCGGTTCATTCGCTGAAGGGTACGGCAGGTTTAGATAGTGTGACCCGCACGGCCACAACTTGTGCAATGTTGGCATGGGTTTTCGGGAGGGTGATGATATTGACAACGGTTGCACTTTGGGTGTGGGCCAGTGTATGGCTTTTTGAATGGTGCAGCTGGAGGAGCAATTTGGGTGATTGGTGCAACAGTGATAGGAGGGTTGGTTTGGGTGACGGCAAAGTTCTTGCCATTTCGCTTCCTCTTACCAACAAACTTCGAGGATGAAACTGGATGGTTTGGAGTTGGGGTCTCAATGGTTGCTTTCTTCTTCTCATCTTTGAACTTGCCGTTTCGAATGCGATTTTCAGTGAGTTCTGTAGCTAACTCCATTGCGGCTTCAAGCGTTGCAGGCGAAGTGCTTAAAACCGAATCTTGGATTTTCGAGGGGAGGTCTCGAATGTAGTGTTCGACTAAGCGGTATAAAGGGGTGAACAAATTGGGGATCATCTGGTTCAACTCGAGAAATCTCTTATTATATGAAGTGTGGTCTCCTTCCTTTTGTTTCAGTGTGTGGAATTCGTCTTCCAGCTTTTTGATTTCGCTTCTTGGATAGAAACGTCTTGTCATAAGTTCCCTTAACTCTTCCCATGTTAAGGCCATGGCATCTTCAACGCCTCGCATACCCTTTTCCGTGTTCCACTAGGTAAGGGCTACCCCAAACAGTCTTCCAGTCGCGTAACGTACCTTACGGTCCTCGGGACAATCGCAATTGAGGAAAGTGTTTTCCATTTCTTCAAACCAGTGAAGAGGGCGGTAACACCTTCGGTCCCTTCAAATTTTGGGGGATCGCATGATTTGAAGTGTTTGTAGGTGCACTTGGGGGTTTTGGAAGGAGGGTTGGCGACGCTCTGGTCTTCTTGGTTGGGAGGGTTGATGGGATTAGCGGTGAGAGCTTGTTGAACTTGAAGCACGATGTCAGGAAGTACTGCGGCCATTTGTTTAGCAATGTGCTGGCCAAACGTTCGTTTGACTTTCCTGACTTTCTACCTCCACGTAATTGTCTAGCCGACATCTACAGGAACATATATAGGAAGATTGTGAGTTTAAGAATTTCCTAGGTGTCATGTGCCGTAAAAAAATGAAAACAACATAACTGAAAATACTTTAACATGTCTTGGGTTTGCTCATGTTTGGGCCTCCAAATGTCCCCCATACCATTGCCTGTGTAGTCATGTGGCCCCCATGACTGTTGGGCTTGGTAGGGTTCACATTGGTGTCGGCGGGTTAACACTCGCACCACCCCGAATGAAAATTGTAAAACATGATTGTGAGATGTATGGTAGAGGGTGTCCAGGTGTAGACACAATGACAACACAAAGTGGGGTTAGTTCACACAACGTTTGGTATGACATGCTTTGGCCTAATAGGTCCTTCGTACTCTCATCGTTAGTCCCCAGGTAGGCAAACTGGTCCTTTATTTTGGATTTATACGAATGCCAAGCCTAGACAGGACGTTCCGACTACCGGTACTCATACCCTTCCAGTTATTACATGCCCGTCGCGAGAACTCACTTTGATGTGATTTGAAAATACAAAATCATTGCAAAAATCATGGAAATCGTGAGGTGTGTGCTCTTATAGACATGATATGTTATGAGGATATGAATTATAATGAGCATTGCATATTAACATGTACTTGTGAGCGTGCTTGCATAATATAGGGTGTGAAAATAAACATGAAACATATAAACATCATGAATTTTGCATGTAACGCATAAACAATTAAAATTTAATCAACTATAGTATAGGGTCTAAGGGTCTAATAACGTATCCTATATCCTATAGTCACAAGCTCTGATACCAATCTGTCATACCCCGACCCGCAGCGGAATAAAAGTCGTGGCATAATTGGGTTATCACCAAAGCTCATGATATTTACTAAGAAGTTTCATATTTATTAAATTCAAATTACAAACTTAAATATCCGAAAACAAAATTCATACAATTACAAAGGAAAATGAAACTATATATTTATTCCAAAGCATTAACTTGTTTATTCTTCTAGGCCATCCTAAGTGTTTCCTGTCTCGACTGGATCACCTGTATCATGTGTAAAACAGGGAGATTTTGGGTCAACAAAAGTTGGCGAGTGAACCTTGATAAAACATTTTAACTAATTTCTTGTTTTATTTATTAAAGAAAATTCATGCATTAATCACATGTGAGCAAACATATAAATGTAAACAATCACAAACCACTTTGGATGAGTATATGACATGAATGATGATGTATTTGAGATCAAGGCTCAATCAAACGGAGCCGTCTAATGAGGCTCCTGATGCTCAACCCGTATCCCACGGGGAACTGATGGGCCTAATGAAATGCGTGCACTGAAATGATAAATTTAATCTACATATAATTCACACAACAATCAATACACATTTGATCACGGATATGATGTATGCACAAGTGTTTAAATAAAATAAAAGAATAGTACGACACATGATACACCCCAAAACATGATTAAAACGGGGAATTTGTAGAGATTCACTCACATTGGGTGCGTTCCTTGATACTATGAATGCGCACAAATTTATGATTCAACCGACGAGGGAAAACTAACCTAAATAATAACGAAATAATTCGATAAATAAATAAATTTTTATTTGAGATTAATATTTTTAATTAGTGTTCTTAATGAGATTTTTAGATTTATTTTTGTGAGTTTAATGCAAATTTTTAACCTTAGAAATCTTATTTTTAAGTATTTTTAAATAATTTTTTTCAATTTAATAAATAAAAAAATAAGAAAACAACATTTAAAAAAATATGTTGACCTTGTCAGGTCTGACCGGGTCTGACCGGTCGGATAGCATGTAATTCAGGCAGCGTGTGCGGTTCGAACCCGTGACCTCTCGTATACGTGCACGCAGCTCTACCAACTGAGCTACGTGTCTAACCCGAAATATTCTCTGTTTTAATTATATATATATACTAACTAGCTTTAACCTTATTTAGTTTTTATTAAAAAGGATTTAATATGGCCGAAACTGGTTACAGAACCCGGACTCGAACTCGGGACCTATGGTTTGAGTGCACACAGCCCAACCAGTTGGGCTGTGTGTCTAATCTGCATAAACACTGGATTAAATTAATTTTATATATATGCTATGAGTTGATCTGAATAAGTTTTAAAAAGTGTTGGTTTTATTTCAGAAAATCGGAAACATGTACGACTCGAACCCGGGACGCGTGCTTTGTAATTGCACACTGTCCACCGCTGGACTGTGTGTCTAACCTGGTTAAATACCCGTTTTTATTTATATTAAAACACTAACTCAACTTCATCTTTTTCACCATTCAAAAATCCCGACAATGATTCGACTGAATAAACTGATTAAACAGTTTTGATTACTGTTTTGAGCTACTAAATTACTAATCAAAAGATAGCAAGGAGGTTTAGATAATTATACCGGTTTGGAGAACACTACGGTTTTCTGGTTAGAAATTCGGCGATATTCCGGCGAGTGAGAAAGTCTCCGGCAACGTGCTTTGAAAGGAATAAAGTTTCAGGAAGAGAGTGAGGTTCTGAGCTAAATGTTTACAAGGAATTGGGTGAGTATTTATAAGGTGGACAGGCTGATCGGTTTCGATTTAGAGACCAAAATCATGGTCAATGATTTCAATTCTCAAAAGAAACGGTTTTGACTCAATTGTGTGTTAAGCAACGTTATAACTGATGTCGAAATCAAGTTTTACGCGTTTCAATCAAGGAAAGTAGCAACATTTGCTGATCTCAGTTTTTGCCGGCGATTTCGGGTTCTGGGTTTTGCTGATTTACATGTTTGATTTTCGGTTTTACCATAAGTGTTATTTGTTTAAGTATTAAACACAAATATGTGGGTGGCGGAGTGGTGTGATGTGTGTGTGTCTACGCGGTAGACCCGGGTTCGAGACCCGGCTACCCTGTTTTGTTTTATTTGTTTTTAATTTGATTTACTTATTATTATTATTTATTAATTATGGTTAAATTCTAAAATATTTATTAGTTATGAATCAAAAATAACCGGCACGATAAATATGCAACGAACTTTCAACCGAATACTTGATTATTAGACGAAGCGGGTTTCGAAACCCGTTTTACGACGAATGTTACAGTTAAATGAAGCATTATCAAACGAGAATGTTCAAGGTTAACTTTGAACCTTGCGCGAGCCTGCGCAAGGTAGTTAAATGAAGCATTTATCCATAGAGAGTGTTTAAGGTTAACTTTTGAACCTTGCGCGAGCCCGCGCAAGGTAGTTAAATGACGCTTTACTCTCTTGGATATTTGGCGCAGAGTTCTAATAAACCTTATTTTGGCAAAGAAGTCTGCACGCAGTTTTCTTAGAAGTTATTAATGGGTATGGTTTCCTTGATTGGCGCAAGGTTTTTGGGACCATACCCTTCAAGTCCCCCCAATCCAGTGTTGCTCCTGTGTAAGAATAAAAAGTAGGTGGAGCACTGACTATGATAAATGTGCTGCGCTAGGTAAGGACTAGCTTTTTGTTTCTTTATGCATCTTGGTGACGTGTCGTAAGTGAATTTTGAAAAAGTATTTGAATTTCAAATATACTTAGACACGTGTCACTTATCTGGATGGTGTAGTTGGTGACGACGCACGTTCTTGAGACGTGGTGGTACTGTTGACAGGCTGTCAACAGTACATGTCTTACCATATTTAATGCTTTTCGACGACACTCGCGCGCGTGGGGCGGTTACTGTTCCCCACTCGCCCCTGCGGTTACTTGGGGATACGTGACGGTGGCAAAAGTCGCTGCAGTCAAATCGTGCATTAATTGTGGTTAGTATATAAAGGGATCAACGATCCATTTGCCTCCTCACCCAATTACAACTTGAGAGAAACTTGTGTTGAAAAGTTCCGGCGACCTTTAAAGTTTTCTAAGTTTTCTTCAAAGTTCGAGTTATGGCCACCGGTGCAAATTCTACTGAGATGTCGTCGTCAAGTTTGCCACCGTTAAAGTGGTCGAAGAAAGATTTCGATAATCTTGCCACCAATTTTCTTTTTGCTCCATCCTGGAAAGTGTTTTTTTCCGTGGCGAATGCCACGGCGGCTGATGCGCCGGCCGGCTATATTACATTATTTTACGATTATTTTGCCGAAGGTTACTTCCGGCTGCATGTGACCCATTTCTTGCTGGAAATTCTTGGTTTTTACAAGATTCACATTTCTCAGTTGAGCCCGATGGGAATGGTGAGGATCCGGCATTTTGAGTTCGTTTGCCGATCGATGCAGATCGTGCCGTCGGTCGAGAAGTTTAGAGTTTTCTACCAGCTGCACAGCTCATTGGGTTTTTATTCGTTCCAACAGCGTGTGCATGCCAAACGATTGCTGTTGGTGCCGCCGAAGTCCTACCACGACTAGAAGCAGAAGTTCTTCTTTATCAAGGAGACGGTGACCCCGATGAAGATGACATTCTGGGCCGGTGATGAGATCGAGCTGGAGACCCTTCCCATACCTGCCGACGAGGTATGGTATCAAGATATTAAAGATGTGCCCAATATCGTTTTACCGGAGAGGGCCCTCATCACCACCGGGATGAGTATTTTCTGGAAGAAGGAACGCCGGGAAAAACCGGTGTATACCATGTAACCATTTAACTTCCTAGCAATATCTTACAACAGATATGTACTGATGCAAAAATGTTTGTTATGTAGCTGCGCCTCTCTACTTGGTCTCTTTCAAGAGAGAGAAAGGGAAAATGGCCGTTGTGCCTCTTGCTGATGGTGAGGAAACTTGGTTCTCACAAATCTTGGGGAACTTTGAGTTGGCCAAGAAGGAGGATCTGGAGGCGCAACCATCTTCGAAAACTGGTAACTAAGCTCTTACAAAGCCTAAGTTGATATTGCAATATTACTCTTGAACATTTTTTTCTAAGTAATATTGCAATATAACTAATGGCGCAACCTTTGCTCAATATGATTGATTATGTAGGTGACTTGCTAAACTTGGGCGTAGGCCCTGATTCGAAGAAGAAGAAGAAACCAACTGCTGCTGAAGCTACTGCGCCTCCTCCTTCCAACCCAGATCAGAAAACCAAGCCATCAGCTGCTGCGAAAGCTGAGGACAAGAAAGGTACGCGTCTGGTATCTGACTCTTGGTGCAATTATGTGGTGGTGTCAGACTCACTGGAGGGTCTTGCGCCTGTAGGTTCGAAGAAACCAAAGCCCGAACCCATTAACACCTCCTCTGTTCCAGCTACGAACCCAGATGATCCCTTGGAAGTACCTTCTAGCCCGGAAGAGGCGTTGAAGCGCACTTCCAAGAAGAGGAAGGAGGCAGAAACTAAAACCCCTGCGCCAACAAAGGTTGCGCGCCCGCGCATTGGCAAGAAGGGCAATCTGGATGCCTTTGCAAAGAAATTCTCACCTGGTACATTTAGTTTGTTGCGCATTTCTGTCACAAAAGTTGCGCAGAGTCTTATACTTGGTATTTGTTGACATGCTTTGCAGAGAAAATGGTGAAGGCTGCACCGGCCACCTCATCTACTATACCATCACCGCGCAGGCCTGAGAACGTTGAAGAGGGAGATGCGGGGCAAGAAACTCCTGTTCTTGATGCCGACCCCATCGTCCCGGAAAATACAGAGAAAGTGGCTCCGGAAGAAGAGCCCAAAATTTTGATGCTGAGAATCCTGCTGGCGAGCAGGTTAAAGATACGGCTGTAGATGTTGGGGAACCGTCAAAGTTGATATCCAAGGGAGCCGGACCTTCAACACAAAGCGAAGGCTTTGTGTTTGTTGAGGATTCGGATGAGGAGTCGCCTATTCGCCCAGAGGAGACGCCTGGGGACTATTATTATCGCTCTTATTCTGAGAGGCGGGCCTCTGCGATTCATCAGCCCGTGTGGAAAGTTAAGCACAGTGATGTTTACACTGATTGGCACTCCTGCAGGGAGTGGTATAAGGGCATCTTCCCGCCGGCGGAGGTGTAGCGCCAGGAAGAAAAAGACCACGAGGCTACCTATGAGTCATATTTGCAAGAGTCTGCCCTTGCCTCTTCCACCATAAACAGAATTGTGCGCGAATGGCGCAACATGAACAAAGAGTGGGATGAGGTTGAGCTTGAGAAGGCGAAGGCCAAACTTGAGAAAGAGAAGATGTTGAAGATGCTTGTTGATTTTGAGGCAGAAAAGGCCCAATTTGAGGAAGAGAAAAAGACTGAAGAGTGGGCTGCGCTATCGTGGAAGCGCAAGTGTGAGGCCTCTGTTGCGCAATATGCGGACAAGCGCAAGCGCTTTGTGGAGGCTTGCGATCGTGACAACTAAGAATTAAGTTAGCTTGTGGCTCATGAGTTTGTGTTTTTGTTTATCCAAAGGAATTGCATGCATTTGTAAATGAACATATGCAAGACTGTAAGTAGTTGCAAAGTATTTTATTCATACTGATAAAGCGCAAAACTATGGCTGCCACTAAGATTACATAACAAAATAAAGTAAGCAGTCTCGTTACGCAACGCTCAGAAGTTGCTTAGAGGACTGAGATTACATATAACATCGGCGTAGTTGTTGGGCGTTCCAGGTTCGAGGAACGCTGGATCCGTTTATACGCTTCAGAGTGTACGCGCCTTTTCCCAATACTTCATTTATCACGTACGGACCTTCCCATCGCGTGGCTAACTTCCCCGGTTCTTCGGCATTCGACGCTTCATTATCGCGAAGAACAAAGTCACCAGGCAAAAAGGAACAGATGCGCACCCTTTTGTTGTAATACTTTTCAAGCTGGGACTTGTATTTAGCTTCGCAAATCGCTGCATTTTCTCATCGTTCTTCCAATAAGTCTACGTCGATGCGCCTTTGTTCTTCGTTATCTTGTTTTTCCAAAGCTAGCATTCTTGGAGATGGTAACCTAATTTCAGCAGGAATCACAGCTTCCGTGCCGTACACAAGGCTAAAAGGAGTTTCTCCAGTACTAGTCTTGGCATAGTTCGGTGTGCCCACAAGATGCTAGGCAATTCATCAACCCCCCCCCGCCGTGCTGTGCCAAGGCGGGCCTTGATACCATCGACTAACTGTTTGTTTATGCTTTCAACTTGGCCATTTGCTTGTGGGTGCGCAACAGAAGCAAAAACATGCTGGATTCCCATGTCGGTCATCCATGTTTGCAACTCTTCAGCCGTTAAATTTGGACCGTTGTCTGTAATAATGCGTATGGGCAGACCAAAATGGCAAATAATGTATTCCCAGATGAATTTGCGAATTACCTATCGCTGTAGTGGAAGCTAAAGGTTTGGCTTCAACCCATTTGGTGAAGTAATCGACCACAACAATGATAAACTTTACTGCGCCGGACGCATCCGGAAATTGGCCCACTAAGTCGATGGCCCATTGTTGAAATGGCCAAGTTGTTGTGACGGGTACCAAAGGATTTTTTGGGCGCAACGTTTTAGGGCATACCTTTGGCAGGACATGCATTTGCGCAAGATCTCTACCACGTCAACGTACATTCCGGGCCAATAATACCCTGCGCTTTTCACTTTGGCTACGACCATGCGCGGCCCAGAATGTATGCCACATAGCCCCTCATAGACCTCCCTGGTTAGGTATTGCGCATCATGTTTGTCAACACAGTGGAGCGAAGGACCCATGTAAGAGTGTCGGTACAGAATACCGTCAATCATTTCATAATTGAGGGCTTTGCATCGTAACTTACGTGCTTGCGCTTTATCTTCTGGTAAAGAACCATGTAACAAATACATCATTATTGGAGACATCCATGATGGATCTCCTACTTCGACCATTGTCATTTGTCTGAGAGGGACTGATGGATTACTTAAAACCTTGATGCGAACCTCTTTTGCCAAATGCTTGAAACTAGTTGCAGCGAGTTTGCTTAGAGCGTCAGCATGTTTGTTTTCGCTTCGCTTGACGTGTGTGATTTTCAATTGTTGGAACTGTGCTATAAGAGCCTTGGCTTGCGCCAAGTATAGAGCCATGATATCTCCCTTTGCATCGTACGTTCCAACTACTTGCTCAGCAACTAGTAATGAATCAACATGGGCTTCTAAATTTGTTGCACCCATTTTGATGGCGAGGCGTAAGCCTGCTAGGAAAGCTTCATATTCTACCTTGTTGTTGGTGCTTTTAAAATCCAACCGAATTGCATATGTGAATTCTGCTCCCTCTGGACTCATTAATCGAAGACTTGCTCCAGCCCATCACTGTTTGATGTGCCATCTGTAAACAATGTCCAGGCTCGATGACTGGGACTGGGTTTTGGATTGCTTGGCATTCTTCAAGTTTATCGGCTGGAATTTCAGCGATGAAATCTGCCATAACTTGGCCTTTGATAACTGGTTCTAGGTTTATAACAGATGTTATAACCTCCCAATTCTATTTCCCATTTCAGCAAGTCGTCCAGAAACATCTGGTTTGGCCAAGACTTGGCCAATGTGAAAATTTGTTAAAACTATAATAACATGTCCAGAAAAGTATCTTCGTAGCCTGCGCGTAGCATGGACCAATGCTAAAACTAATTTCTCCATGATTGAATACCTTGTCTCTGGATCATTCAACATCTTGCTGATATAATAAATTGGTGACTGGACCCCTGCGCGTTCTACCAACAAGACGGCACCTACTGCTACCTCAGATGCAGCAAGATATAAGACCATGGGTTCTTTTTAATGAGGAGCAGTAAGTGTGGGAAGTTGAACTAAACAATCTTTCATCTGTGGAAAGCTTGATCAGCTTCGGGAGTCCATGTGAACTCTTTGCTTTTCGTACAATTGTGCAAGGTTCGAATAAATGGATAAGACTTTGCAGCATGATTGGCGAGGAAGCGGTTTAGCACAGCTAACCTTCCAGCCAAACGTTGCATCTCTTTGATGGTAGTAGGAGAAGACATTTTTTGTATTACCTCGACCATTTTCGGGATTAACTTTGAAACCGTCTTTGGTGACGATGAAACCCAAAAATTTACCCTCCTCCATGCTGAAGGAGCATTTGCTGGGATTTAACTTTAGATTTACTCGCGCAGAGAATTAAAAGTTCGTTGGATGTTGTCTAGCATAATGTCTTCTGAATTACTCATAATGACCAAATCATCAATGTAGACTTCCACAATTTTCCCGATGTCATTTCCAAACACTGTATCCATCAATCTTTGATAAGTAGCTCCCACATTCGGAACCAAAAGGCATCTTGGTATAACAAAAAATGCCCTTCTCCGTGGAAAAGCGGTTTTATCTTCGTCCTCTTTTTTCATCAAGACTTGATGATAACCTTTATAACAATCTATAAAACATTTCCAGCGAAAGGAAGCTAATGAGTCAACCTTTTGTCAATCTCAGGAAGAGAATAACAATCTTTCGGACACGCCTTGTTTAGATCTTTAAAATCTACGCACATCCGCCATCCGCCATTATGTTTCTTTACCATGACTGGGTTTGCCACCCAGGTCTGGTATTTGACTTCGCACAGAATACCAGCATTTAATAACTCGGTGACTTGTTCGTTCATTGACTCTATCTTTTCTGACCCGAGGCTGCGCTTTTTCTGCACAACTGGTTCTGCTGATGGAAATACATTCAGGCAATGTTCCGAAACGTCGCGCGAGACACCAACCATGTCAGCAGGTGTCCAGGCGAAAATGTCTTTGTGCGAAACAACAGTAGTTTAAGCTTTGCACGAATTTCAATACTGACTACAGGCCCTAATAAGATTGTCTGCTCAGGGTACTTATTGTTGAGTACCCACTTTTCTGGTTCGTTGCTTGGCAATGTCTTTGTAACATTCATCGTAAAACGGGTTTCAAAACCCGCTTCGTTTAATAATCAAATATTCGTTTAAAAGTTCGTTGCGTATTTATTGTGCCGGTTATTTTAAATGATTCATAATTAATAAATATTTTAGAATTTAAAAACCATAATTAATAAATAATAATAATAATAAGTAAATCAAAATAAATAATAAAACAAAAAAGAGTAGCCGGGTCTCGAACCCGGGTCTCCCGCGTAGGCACACACACTTCACACCGCTCCGCCACACACATTCTTGTGTTCAATATCTAAACAATTAATATTTATAAAACCGAAAGTCAATACCTGTAAATCAGCAAACCCAGAACTCGAAATTGCCGGCAAGCTAAATCTCCGCAAATCAGGGAAATGTTGCTATCTTCCTAATGATTGAAACGCGTAAACTGGATTTCGACATCAGTTATAACCGTTACTTAAAACACAATTGACTCAAAACCGTTTCTTTTAGGAATTGAAATCATTGACCGTGATTTTTGGTCTCTAAATCAAAACCGAAACAGCTTGTTCACCTTCTAAATATCCAACCAATTCCTTGTGATCAATCCGCTCAGAACCGCACTCTCTTCTTGGAATTTTTCTGTAAAAACACATTGCCGGAAAACCTTTGCACTCGCCGGAGTATCGCCGGAATCTCTAACCAGAAAACCGTAACTGTTCTCCAAACCGGTATAATTATCTAAACCTCCTTGCTATCTCTGGTTTAGTAATTTATTAGCTCAAAACAGTAATCAAAACTGTTTAATCAGCTTATTCAGTCGGGATCATTGTCTGGGTTTTAAATGGTGAAAAAGATGAAGTTGAGATAGTGTTTAAATATAAATAAAAATGGGTATTTAACCGGGTTAGATACACAGTCCAGCGGTGGACTGTGTGCAATTACAAAGCACACGTCCTGGGTTCGAGCCGCACATGTTTCCGATTTTCTGAAATAAAACCAACACTTTTTAAACTTATTCAGACCAACTCATAGCATGTATATAAAATTAATATAATCCAGTGTTTATGCGGGTTAGACACACAGCCCAACTGGTTGGGCTGTGTGCACTCGAACCGTAGGTCCCGAGTTCGATTCCGGTTTCTGTAACCAGTTTCGGCCATATTAAATCCTTTTTAATAAAAACTAAATAAAGTTAAAGCTAGTTCGTATATATATATATATAATTAAATAGAGTTTATTTCGGGTTAGACACGTAGCTCAGTTGGTAGAGCTGCGTGCACGCATACGGGAGGTCACGAGTTCGAACCTCACACGCTGCCTACAATTAAACCGGTTGAACCGGCCGTTGACCAGTCAACCCTAGGAAAAAGGGTAATTTTTTTAATTTAAAAATCCATTTTATTTTCTTTGAAAATTAGTTAAAAATACCTTAAAATAAGGTTTTAAAGCCTAAAAACTTGCATTAAAATTTACAAAAAAATAAATCTAAAAATCTCATTAAGAGCACCAATTAAAACTATTAATTTCAAATGAAATTTATTTATTTATCGAATTATTACTTTATTATTTAGGTTAGTTTTCCCTCGTCGGTTGAATCATAAATTCGTGCGCATTCATCATTATCAAGGAACGCACCCACTGTGAGTGAATTCTTACAAATTCCCCTTTTTATTCACGTTTTGGGGTGTATCATGTGTCGTACTATTCCTTTATTTTATTTAAACACTTGTGCATGTATCATTTCCGTGATCAAATGTGTATTGATTGTTGTGTGAATTATATGTAGATTAAATTTATCATTTCAGTGCACGCATTTCATTAGGCCCATCAGTTCCCCGTGGGATATGGGTTGAGCATCAGGAGCCTCATTAGATCGGCTCCTTTGATTGAGCCTTGATCTCAAATACATCATCATTCATGTCATATATTCATCCAAAGTGGTTTGTGATTGTTTACATATATATGTTTGCTCACATGTGATTAATGCACGAATTTTCTTTAATAAATAAAACAAGCAATTATTTAAAATGTTTTATCAAGGTTCACCCGCCAACTTTTATTGACCCAAAATCTCCCCTGTTTTACACATGATACAGGTGATCCAGTTGAGAAAGGAAACACTTATGATGGCCTAGAAGAATAAACACGTTAATGCTTTGGAATGAACATATAGTTTCGTTTTCCTTTGTAATTGTATGAATTTTGTTTATTGGATATTTAAGTTTGTAATTTGAATTTAATAAATATGAAACTTCTTAGTAAATATCATGAGCTTTGGTGATAACCCAATTATGCCCCGACTTTTATTCCGTTGCGGGTCGGGGTGTGACAGCTTGCCAGCCTTCATAACTGGTTCTTCAATTGACATGATTTCTTTCCGCGCATAAAGTATAGCTATGCCATTTGGTGTCGGAAAACCACAAGCAGCATGCAGAGCAGAGGTAATCATACTAAAATCACGTTGCGCGCGACGCCCCAATAGTAGTACATCATGACGGGAATTTGCCGGCATCACCATGAAGTTGACGTTACTCGTTCGAGAACACCTCCCATCAGATAAGTAACAGGAAAATGGATTTGTCCTAGAGGAAAGACAGCCTCATTGCAGAACCAGTTAATGGAAAATCAATTGGTTCTAAGCGTGCCTTATCCTCAGGATCTAGTTGCTTGAAGCACTGCTCATACATGATATCCATGGAACTACCCGGATCTATAAACATATAGTCTGTTTGGTAGTGCCCAAAGATACCGGTGATAACTATTGGTCGGTCTTCTTGAGGACCTCCTGGAACGATAGGAAAAATGACTTGTTGTTCGCGCCAAGTGTTGTTTTGAAAATGTTGAAGATACGCATGCGCGATGATCCACCTTGAATCATGGAAACGTGCTGTTTTATTTTCTTGTTGCTAGGCCCTTCGTTCTCGCGTGTAATCTGTTTAATCTCTTTGCGTACATTCTGGACTAGATGTGTAAGCTTCCCACTCTTTAATGCTTTCTCAATCTCCGTGGCGCAGACTGATGCAGTTATCTGTTGTGTGGCCTGTGTCTCTATGATAGTCACAGAACAAATTTGGGACTTGCCCTTTTTTGTTTTTCATTGGTTGCGGTTGTTTAAACTGATAATTCTCCGTGCTGAGAACCTCAGCCGGTGATTTCGTTAAGGGAGTCACTGACGTTCCCTATTCTCCTGTTTAATCGCTTTTTGAGTTGTTATCTTGTTGATTGTTGCTCGCGCATCAATTGGTGAATAAGGAGAATACGAATTCTGACTTGATTCTTTCCAATTTCTCTTATACTTGCGACTACCTCTACTCAGGTCTTGCGGATGATTCTGAGGTAGAGGGTGGCCTGTTAGAACTTAAGTTGCGCTCATCTGGGCGTAGACTTTGGCTGCCGCCATGAGTTTATCCCAGTTTTTCGGAAGGCCAGTTGTACCGGACAACACTTTAATCATTTCGTCGCACCTTACCGCATACTTGAACTACGCGCGTATAAGGTCTTCATGGACATCTCCAATCTCCAACACCTCTTTATTGTAACGTGTTATAAAATCTTCGAGGCTTTCATCGTCCCTCCACCAGATGTTCATTACATCTGAGGAGTCGCGCACGTATCGCCGTTGCTGACTAAAGTGTGTAAGAAAATTTTCTTTTAAGTCATTCCAAGAGGAAAGTTTACCTGCTGGAAAATTATCAAATCAAAGGCGCGCAGCGCCAGTAAGGGTTTGTACAAATAAGTGACACCACATTGGCAATGTCCAGCACCCAAGTAACCCTGCACCGGTAAAGAGGCGCATGTGATCATCAGGATCGGTCAAACCGTTAAACTTTCCAACGTTGGATGGTAATTTCGCTCGCCTTAATGGAGCCAGTGCTATCTCTCTGGTAAACTTTGATTGCTCAGCTGCTTCGGTTGGGCGATACACCAAATTGTAATCATGCTCAGCTTCTGGATTGTATACTGCACGTATTTTTGGCCTGTAACTAGCATGATCTGCAGATGAAAATACTTGCACTATCCCCTTCGTCATAGGTTCTATCGAGGTCATCATGTTGGGTGTCCCGTTTCGGCGAAGACCGCGGGCCCAAACGAGAGTGGACAGATGCACGACGTTGAACGTTGTCTTCTTGCCTTCTATGACCAGAATGAACAGGATCATTCTTGGTTTTAGAATACATTTCTGTTCCATCTTCAGGCATGCGCGAAGGGGAACGAGCATGACTTTGAGTATTATAACTCAAAACTCAAGGTGCCGGTGAAGCACGGACCTGAGGAGCGTTACCGGAGCTTGAAAAGCTGGAGTTCCGGTTTGAGCACATAACTGAGCATACATAGCATTTAGAGTCGCTTGAGATTTGATTAACCACAATAATGGAGTCTCTCCAGGTGGTAAAATCGACGTAACATCAACCTAAGGAGCCGCCGGCGTTACAGGAATACTCGCATGATTAGGATCATACTGAGCATTAGCTTCACCGGAAGAATCCTCAACTATTTGTCTGTCGACCTGAGGTCCGACAACAACGCGTCGAATCCCAGATCGAGAGGCCTTGAAAAGATGATCCGTCAGCCATGATGCTGCAGATCTAAATGAAACGAAACGAAACGAAATGTGAGAAAGAATCGAAATCGGTGGGCGCCAATCAAGAAACCCTAGATCAACTAGACCGGAATCTAAGTAGATCTATGGAATGGGCTCTGCATAAAAGGGTTAACCCTCGTTTGGTTTCACTATGATGGTGAATAATACAGTACTTCTGATGAACCTGCAAAACAGAACACCGTTAGCTCGCCACGGGGAGAAGGGGGGGATCTCTCCGTGACCACGCTCCGGCGTGAGAATAAGTACAGGTAGTCGGAAGTAAGCATTGTAAGAGAGAGAGTAGTTGAAAGTGAATCCTTGAACTCCAAGTTACTTATTTATAGCCGGTGTTTGGCGCCAAAAAGGAGAGATTGTTAACTTTAACGGAATCTTTTGCTATTCCGTTAATGTTTGTTGGCAATCTGTTAGTGCACACGGATCGTAAGCTCATCAGCGGTTAGGGAGGTGCCACGTATCAACATGAGATCACTACATCTTATAAATGTGAGCATGCCATCACCGTGATCTTCCTCAGCCGTCCAGATGCTGCCATGTGGCAATTGGTTATAACCGAAGAGATGCTTGCACGATTGGGTGTTAATGGCTTCTAGAAGGTTTCACAGCTGTTACCCATCTATTATTCGCCACGTGTACATTCTGTTACAACAGAAAAGATTCCCTTTGCTTTTGCACTAAGTCAAGGATTTTGCTAAGGGAAAGTTCTCAGGATTTACTGTTTCCTTGCGCGAGAAGCGCAAGTTAGTTAATCTGATCTTCCTTCTTCTCCTTACGGCTTAGCGCAACGTTTGGTGGATGCTTGCTTTGATATAACTATCTGCGCAAGGTTTGTGCATGAAGCATTATCCAACGAGAATGTTCAAGGTTAACTTTAAACCTTGCGCGAGCCCGCGCAGGTAGTTAAATGAAGCATTATCAAACGAGAATGTTCAAGGTTAACTTTGAACCTTGCGGGAGCCCGCGCAAGGTAGTTAAATGAAGCATTTATCCAAAGAGAGTGTTTAAGGTTAACTTTTGAACCTTGCGCGAGCCCGCGCAAGGTAGTTAAATGACGCTTTCCTCTCTTGGATATTTGGCGCAGAGTTCTAATAAACCTTATTTTGGCGAAAGAAGTCTGTTAAGACTAGTTTAATTTCGTGTCTTAACAGGTTAAATACCCGTTAACCTGTTAAGACTTGTTAATGACACATTCATAATTTTAAATAAAAATATATTGGGCTCCTAGTTTTAAATAAAAAAGACACCTAGAAGTAAGGTTATATATTTAGGGTTGTTTGGAAACTTCTGAATGGGTAAGTGTTGAACCAGCAAGAGGTCAGAACCATTAAGTGCTGAACCAGTAAGATGTCTGAACCATTAAAAGCCAGTATAATGCTTAACCGTTCAGAGGCAAATGTCTGAACCATTCAGGCATCTGCTCACGAAACAGACAGTTTGTACCATTAAGTGTTGAATCAGTAAGATGCCTGAACCATTAAGAGCTCCATTAAGAGCTAAATAAAGAACCCCTTAATAATAGATTGTGTTCGTGTCTTAACAGGTCGTTCGTGTCTTAATATGTCGTTGTTCATGTCTTAACAGGTCGGTGATACACTAGATATTTAAAAGTGCCTTAACATGTTATTTCGTGTAACATGTTTATTATCAGTTCGTGTTTAGGAAATCTAACTCGATAAGATTTCGTGTTTACCATTTTCGGGTTCGTGTTTTATCGTGTTCGTGTCTTAAGTGTAAAAACTAACTTTTTTTCCCAACTTCTCAATAGACAAAAACTCATTTTTAACTTGTTATCCAAACACTATAAAAACAACTTACTAACTTGAGTAAACTGTCATTTTGGTCCCTGAGGTTTAGCAGTTTTGCCACTTTAGTCCAAATCTCAAATTTTTTGCATCTGGGTCCCTGTGGTTTCAGTTTTATTGCCATTTTAGTCCAAAAGTGATTTTTGTCTTCTAAAATCCCGCTATTTTGTCCTTTTTCTCAGGGGCAAAATGGTAAATTTAAGCAGAGTTTGAGGTTTATTTATATATATAATATATATTAATGCTTAAAATGATCATTTTTCCTGAGGAAAAAGACAAAATATTGGATTTTAGAAGACAAATATCACTTTTGGACCAAAATGACAATAAACCTGAAACCACAGGGACCCAGATGCAAAAAGTTTAAGATTTTGACTAAAGTGGTAAAAACTGCCCAAACCTCAGGACCAAAATGACAGTTTACTCTACTAACTTTGATCTAACTTTTATAAGTCAATAAAAAGTTGTTCCAAGCTAACCCAAACACCCACAACTTCTTAACATTTTAGAAACACACATTTGGTTTGTGACATGTTAGGTTCATGTGTTAATCGTGTTAGGTTCGTAAATCAGATAAATAAAAGCGTGACTAATCTGAAGCCATGATTCTAGTTTTAGAAAGAATACCCAATCAAATCTCATCCCACAACCATTAATATTTCTTACAATTGATTTCTAGCGTTTGAATTGAATCTTGTTCATGGATTCCAACAACTTCACAAGCTCACATAACCTACTAAACTTGTCTCAGCAGTTTCGACAATCAAATTATGTTGTTTTCCCCTCTTCCAAATTCTGAATCTAAACAATCTCAAAGACCCAACAGAGCTGCAGTTCTGATTTGTCTGTTCAAGGAAGCAGATGATATATATGTTATATTAACTAAACGATCATCCAATATGTCGTCTTACTCCGGTAAACCAAGTGATGCACCTCATGTGTCTGATGAAATGCCTGAATGAATGAATGAATGAAGTTGAAATGAGATTTTGTTTGTTGTGCAGGACAAGTGTCTTTGCCCGGAGGTAGAGCGGATGAAGGTGATAAGGATGATGTTCATACGGCGTTGAGGGAGGCCCAGGAGGAGATTGGTTTAGATCCTGCGGTTGTGGATGCTGTTGCTGTCCTTGAACCGTTTGTAACCAAGGTTGTTTTTATTTGTTCCATTTAACAAACCATGTCATGTTTGGGTTGTCAACCTGTTTAATTAAGCCGGTCGACTGCAAACCCGCTTACGGCCATTTATCACAACATATTTATGACATGTTTGCTACATGTTTACAATTCATTTGGCTTGTTTGGATAAATGGGTTGAGTTTGGGACTTTGGGTTATATGGGTTGTGTTCGGATTCAACGATAGAACCCGCCAACCTGATACAGTTGTCACCCCTAGAACTTAGGTTCAAAAATATGTACCGTTCTCATTTGGCCCGGTTGTTAAACCCGTGTTTTAACCATTTGATTGTGATGGCAGGGAAATGTGTATGTGGTTCCAGTGATGGGTATACTATGGAACAAGCAAGCATTTAATCCAGTTCTGAATGCCGATGAAGTAGAGCCGATATTTTATGCTCCTTTTGAGATGTTTCTCAACGTTAGTTTATTTTGTTGTATTAAGATCATGTAGGTATTCAAATCAATGAACGGGTTAATTTAGATTATGTTTAATCATTAAGGGGTCACACATGTAAGTAACAAAATTGTGTTCAGTTTACCCGACCCTCACCCATTTTGATATTACTAATTGGTTACTAGTACAGTTGTTTACAGTCCCGTTTGGCTAGTTTTGATGAAAATACTGGGTATGGTTCAAAAACGACAAAGCAAACTGGATGGGTTGGGTAGTTCGACTGATTTTAGTGGTTCGAACTGATTTTTATGCATAAAATAACAATAATGGTACGCGTTTCAAAAATGAAAAATAAACAACAAAAGGCTAAATGGACGGTTTGGTTTACACGACTGGTTACAATTTTCAATCCGTCAAAACCAAACGGTGAGCCAAACCACATAAATCTCAAACCAGCCAAACCGAACAACTTACGTCCGTTTGGACAGTCTGATCGGTTTTAACAGTTTACAGTTAACCCAATACTAACCAAGTCTAACTAACCCGTCAATTTTGCCACATTTATGTCCTTAAACATCATATTGTTTTGACTTTTGACCCAGGACAAAAACAGACGACAAAAGGAGGTCAAGGAGGAAAATGCTTATTTCGCTACTTCGATCTCGAAACAAATAACAAGGTTTATACAATATGGGCTATAACCACCGCCATCTTGATAACGTCTGCATCCCTGTTCTACCAACGGCCACCCGATTTTCAACCAAGGATGCCGAAATTATGGAACAAAAACCACAGCTGATTATAAAATTTGCAGCACTCAAATGTAATTTCATATGAATTTATCGACGATTAAT
The DNA here is from genome assembly GCA_947069175.1 of Scalesia atractyloides. Lineage (NCBI taxonomy): Eukaryota > Viridiplantae > Streptophyta > Magnoliopsida > Asterales > Asteraceae > Scalesia > Scalesia atractyloides. The sequence goes on from CAMTDV010000021.1 coordinate 34,544,957, forward strand.
TGTAATAATTTAACCTGTTATACCCATAGTTTCACAAATACAGTCAAAACAATATCGCTCAGCTAAAAACCTCGTAAAATTTCTCGATAACAAGTAAACCAGAATCATCGACTCCAAAGGATCCTTCCTTAATCTGTGTAGTAAACAGTTTGGAATCACAACAGCGATATCTTCAGACGTCACTTGATCTCTCCCTTTTAAAGCAGCCAAAGCTTTCGCAGCCCGGTTCGTAACGATATCGCCTCGTAACCCGTCAACGTTCAGTTCCGCACAAACTTTCGATATCTTAACACGAAGTTCGTGATCGATTTGTACGGAAGAGAGACGACTTCTAGCAGACGAGATTTGTTCTTGAAGTTTTCCTTGATCTGTGTTGTACGTTTCGCGAAACTCTTTCGGGTTTTTATCGAAACGGGCTCGTTCCTCGACGATTTTGACCCGAAGTTCAGCGTCACGAACCGTACCCACTTGAGCGTGCATACCGAATCGATCAAGCAGTTGTGGTCGGAGCTCACCTTCTTCCGGTTACCCGACCCGATAAGAATGAAACGGGCCGGGTGTGATATCGATATACCTTCTCTTTCAACCGTGTTCCATCCGGATGCAGCTGAATCAAGAAGAACATCGACTAAATGATCATCTAAAAGATTAACTTCATCGACGTATAAAATCCCTCGGTTTGCTTTAGCAAGAAGACCGGGCTCAAACGCTTTGACTCCTTCCGTAAGAGCTTTTCGATATCAATCGTTCCGCAAACGCGGTCTTCTGTGGCTCCTAATGGAAGGTCAACCATGTTGATTTTGGTCTTTATGGTTGGAAGTGTTTCGCCTTTCATTAACTTCTCTCGTACTTCCATCCCCATTGATTCTGGGTCTTCCGGGTCTGAGTTGAACGGGTCAGCTGCAACGCTGTGATTTCCGAAGTAAATCTACAAGCGATCGAACGGTTGTGGATTTACCGGTTCCTCTGTCCCCCATGATCATGACACCACCGATTTTTGGATCAATGACGTTTAATAAAAGGCATAGTTTCATCTCGTCTTGCCCGACTATCGCTGCAAATGGATAAACTGGTCTCTGGTTTTCCTTCGACAGCTTCTGAGCCTGGTATTCAATGGTATATCGTCAGCAAAATAATGAATGAGGTGGCAGTTTTCGACTCATTTACTAACGACTAGTTCAATTTGGATTGCGTTTTATCTCAAATAAGACCAAAGTCAAATGAAACTTTGAATGGTCAATGAAATGTTTTAGCAATGGGAAACAAGTCAACTCATTTCACATGGTAAACAATTGGTGAACAATTGTACCTGTTCTTGGGCAGGGGTGATTTCAGTGGCAACATTTGAGACTGAAAACTAAGACCTTCCTTTCTTTAGTGGAACTCCAATACCTCCATAAAGTCTCCTACCTTGATTCTGCCCTGCATTGACATCAAAGTTCAAGTATTAGGTTTCATTTCTCCTGGTGTGAAGTGAATTCGGCCATAATCACATCTTTATTTCGGCTTATTATATGTACAATGGGACGCACAAAACGACGTAGTCTGAATGTAAAACCAGTATAAGTTAAAGAAATGGTTGTCACGAGACCCTTAATCTAAGAACCAAATAAGAACGATTTTTCGGAGATTGTACCAACTACTAGACGGCAAACCCATCTCATCACATTTAGAGGTGACAGGGTGGTGAAACGATACATGTTGGGATGTCCATTGCCCGAAACCAGATCTTATATCAACTAAGTTTATAATAATTCTATAATTGTGATAATTTCTAGCAATATTTTAGTATATTCATTTTGATGCTGGTAAATGAGTAAGGTATCACCTAATGGTACCATACCAACCCCAAACCAGCGAAAATTTTAAAACCAGTCCCATACATACCCGAATAGCCGTCCCAATTAAGGTTTTCCTGTCGGTTCAGGTTCGTTTGTCATCCTTCCATCACATGACATCACATCAAGGTGATCCTAATAAGAAGACAGCAACAAGTGGTTCTGAAGTTAGAACCCCATCTCTCTCTATTCCATAATTTTACCTAAGAGTAAGTTACGTTTTGAGTCCCTATGTTTTAGTGGTTTTAATCACTTGAGTCCAAAATCAAAAAGTTTAACGCTTCAAGTCCCTAAACGCTCATTTTATAGCGTTTTGAGTCCCTGTGTTTAGTGGTTTTAACCACTTAGAGTCCAAAATCAAAAGTACAAGTGTTAAAATTTGGACTCAAGACGTTATAAAATGAGTGGTTAGGCGTTAAACTTTTTTAATTTGGATTCAAGTGGTTAAAACCACTAAAACACAGGGACTCGAAAAGTAATTTACTCTTTACCTAAGGCCTTCCGTAGTGGGGCACGACCACCTGGGGAAAAGAGGCATAGCGCCCCATAGCGCTGCGCCACAACGCTACGGCCCGGCGCTATGGGTCTAAATTTTTGAATCCAATCGAAAATCATCACGCCGATGCCCTTCCTTCTCCAGTCACACACATATATACACATACATAAGTATGTATAAATTGAAGGGGTTATATAACCACCTTACCACTCTTAAGCGTTTCGCCACTTGTCGGATAACGTCCCCAAAGGGGTTTATGACTACACATGGTCAAATGAATGAACAAATTATCATAAACACCCATAGCTAATCTTTCATATCCGATGAAATTGAAGCCCTAACAACGTTTTATAAGAAATTCTAACAAGTTCAAAGTTTATTGACACTATATAAACACATCTCCTCATTGAGTTTCAGTTCGCATTCCGCATTTTGAGCAAACACGACACTAAATTGAACAAAATACAAAAGGGTAAATATGGGAACAACCTGGAGTAAAAGATAGAGCACGGATCGACGCCTTTGAAGAGGAGATGGATCGACTGGTAAGCAGTGAGGTAGCAGATGAAGAACAAGTTCCGAGTAATCCAGCCATTGGAATTTAGATGAGGAGGAGTTGTAATGTCATCGGTGAGTGTGAGTGGTTTTAGGGTTTGGAGTGGATAAGAAATTAACAAGATAGATAGATTTCGTTTCATTGGCCTAAATTATAACTTTCTGATTTTGGCTTCGTGGCTCCTTTTTGTGAACCGGAAGGTATCGGTTTCTGACCGTTGGATCATGTAACAAACATACTCAACCAACCCATTTTACAAGGTTGCATAATCTTCTCTCACACAGACAAAGTTATTAGATTTAAATAATTCTAACTTTCGTTTGTTGATCGGCAGCACTCGCAATTAACAAAATTTCCACCGTTACTTGCAACTTTTAATTTATTTTTATTTAACACTTTCAAACTAACCTAGCTCTAACCCAGTTTTTTTATTTGTATATGATGTGACCGTTTTTGGTGAGGTTGCAACTTATGTGGCAAAATACATTAATTTATATTTTTTAAAAAGAACCCACCATAACCACCATCTCAGCCATGATTTATCACCACCGTCCTTCACAACATCCATCCCCATTGTTCACCACCGTCCTTCACAACATCCATCTACATTGTTCACCACTGTACAACCCCACAACCATCATCTCTCTATTTCTCTCAAGACCCACCTCTGTGATCCACCATAAGCCAGTCGTAGAACCACCACAATACTAGTACCCTGTCATAGAACCACCACCCCGTCACAAAACCCCCCACACATCACCACCTTGTCACAATGAACAACATCACCACCAACATACCCTTCAACCACTGCCACTACTACAACCACCTCACCTAACCACTACCACTGCCACCACTACAACCACCTCACCCACTATCACCACCATCAATCTAAGTATCACCAAACCCTAACATTTGATTTGTTCGGAGAGAATTCGATGGGTTCTGGTAGTGGGAATGAGGGGCGGATGGCAATTTTTGTAAACCATGGCTGAACGATGTGGATGGTGGTGAACAGGGGGGGTTATGAAGAATGGGTGGTGAACCATGGGCGTTCCGGTGGTAGGAATAGAAGGTCGCCAGTAATGTAACAACCCGACTTTTTTCCGTTGTTCTGTTACTACCGATTTCTTCTTTGTAACCGTTTTGTAATCCGAGATTCGATAAATAATGGATTTATGTTACATCAATACATTTTTATCACACAGCATAACATCACACTTAAACGCTTTATACTCACAACACTAACGCTACACGAATCACAGTAGCTTATGCTACTTTATATGCCGAGTGTGTTTGTTTGTTCGGTAACCACTCGCCCCTACGACCTCGCTTATCACACTAATCGCAATCACAATTATTATGTTACTTTATGTTGCTTATGTGTTATGTGTGCTTTATATTTTATGGATTGTACTCGCTCTCACTCACGCAACTCGAGCTATCGCATTATCATGTTAGCGCAACACTTAACGCTTTGCTAAAACGCTAAACCTACCTAACTAATACGAACAAAAAAGCCAAAACAAACAGCCAACGCGTGAATTGGAAACGATTCGCACGAAACAGGCCACTTCATACGAATTGACCACTTCGTGCGAATTGTGCAATTCGCACGAATTGATCCCTCCTCCCCTCATCTCCTATAAATACTCAGCACACCCATGCTCCCACTCTTGCTACCACTTCGCACCGACTCTCTCTCTACTCGTTTTCTCTGACTTCCAAGTAAGAAACAATTATTTTCCACGTAAACATAACGATTTCACACGAGTTTATCTCCAATTTCATCTAAACTTCTCTGTTTATGAAAACCTTCATCTTTTTCAAAAAAACCTACTGATTTTACCTCGGATTCACACTTAAACAAGTGTATTTGAGTTAGCTTTGGCTTCTCAAGATAGAAACCTTGTTGTTTCAAGCTCACTAAGTATTTTATCCAAGTAAAACTATTTTAAACTTGATTTTTACATTGAAACGGTTCAAAACCGACATACGTTTTGTTCACTAAAAAGTGGAACGAAGCGGTGTCTAAACCGTCATGAAAAGATCTGATTCAGACGAAAACTCAGTTTCGGACGCATGAAGACGCAAATAGTCGACTTGTGCGAACTGGATTGGCTCGTACGAATTGACTCAGTTCGTACGAACCAGCCCAAGTTCCTATAAGTGACTAAACTTGTAACAACTCCAAATTTCGTTGTTAATTTTGTTTTACTTTATTTCCTTGTAATTCGTCTATACCTCTCGTTGTACTCCGAGATTCGATTATGAGAAAGTTTATGTTAAGATAATTATATTTTTTTCACAACTATATCGCATCTAATCGCTTATTAAACGCATCGCTAACTCAACGCAATCACAAGTAACTGTGTTATTTTAATAGCCGAGTGTGTTGTTGTACAATAACCACTTGTGCCATCGCATCGCTTATCTCATCGCATCGCAAAACGCAGTTAATTATGTGGAATTATGTTTTATATGTGTTAAGTTTGTTTATGTTGTGGTATACTATCGCTAAAACGCTCGCACGCTCACACAACTTGCTCTCTCTCAAATTCAATGGTAATATAACGATTAATGTCTCGCTAAGACGCTTAATATAACTATCTAATACGAACCGAGTCGCCAAACGAACTCCTAACGCGAAATAAACGAACAAAACTTGCCAATAGGCCAACTTCGCTTGTCTAGGCCATCAGAAACCTTCAAAGCACAATAAGTCCGCCCGGACTTGCCTTAAAGCGCAGTTGTTAGATACACGCCTAATTTAAATTTTGATAGTATTTGTGTTAAAACATTTGTAATTTGTGACAGTTGTTTTGTTGAATATTTGTTTAAATGTATGGGAATTTGAACTGATTAAATATTCGTCGCCAAATAGTTGTTATGGATCTTCTGAACAATCCTGTCGCTTAGTGCCACATCCCGATGTTTCCGTCATCGGTTGGGTTGTGACAAGTAATGTGGTGGTGGCGATGGTGGGCGGGATCCAGAATTTTTTCCTATGGATTCACTTTTTTTGTGGTCAAACTTTCACAACCATACGTTAGAGTTTTCGGGTTGGGTCGTGTCGAGTCGGGCCACGTAACATAATAAACACCTAAATTTCATATTAAATTTCCATTAGCATGATCCCTTTAATTCAAGTTTTTTAATAAAAAATCAAAAATTGCTAAAACCTAAAGTTCATATCAAATCACAAGTTCATATTAAATAACTATCCTATAAAAACCGCAAATTATAAGTAACCAGTTCATATCAAATTCCATCATATATTGGGTTAGAAAAAAAAATAAAAGAAATAACCTCAAATATCGCCTGCTACTTTGTTGCTTATAATCAACGAGTAAATGTCAATTGAATCATACAACCATGTACATATAGCCAATCTCACCATTAGTGTGAATCTTAGAAGTATATAAAAGTTGAAAGGAATTCAGTACATGCAACCAACCTCACCATTAATAAAAAAGTAAAAGATTATTATGTTAATATACATCAAATATACACAAAAGAGCATCAATTATGTATAGTATAATAATAACAAATATATAATCAATGGCATAGGTTGTAATTGCACAACTCAAAACACACATATTTAATACGGAAAGACCATGATATCATACAACACAGCAAAAATTAGTTCTCGGGACAGATATCGAGACTCGAAACAATTGATATGTATTGTTATGGATTCACCCTCAATTTATTTATGGGTTCCTCCTATATTTTCTATATATATTTTCACTAAAAATTCCAAGTCGAATGGGTTCCTAGGAACCCGATCTTTACTAGTAAATCCGCCATTCGTCTCCGGTGTATTTTCATCATTTAGTTATTGTTTTAGAGAGTGGGGAGAGAGGGAGATAGAGAAGGCGGAGGTTGGGTGGGGTGGGTTTTCTATAATTATTTTTATTGTTCTAATTGCCACGTAAGTTGCCACCTCATCAAAAATGATCACGCCATAAAAAAATAAATGGGTTAGTGTGGGGTTAGTTTGGGAGTGATTGAGGAAAATAAGTTTAAAGTTGGGAATGATGGTGCACATTTTGTTAATTGGGAGTGTTGCTGATCAACAAATGAAAGTTTGGGTTATTTAAATCTAATAACATTTTTTTAATCATACTAGTAATGCTATATTCATTATATATTTTACTATCTTTATGATCCATTTTAATATATTAAGGCCTTGGGGTGGGATTTACCTTGACAACTAGGGTGTTAAAGGTGACGTAGCATGTTAACTAGTGTTCAAACCACTTCATCCTTGTGTTAAGGAGCGTTAAATGGGTTACTTGTTAATATACTAACGCGATGTTAAAAGATATTTTTTCCCTCGTTTTAAACCAAAAACCACCAAAAAATATAGTTAGGCGTAGTTAATGGGATTAAACCATTTCCTTAGAGTGACATATAGTAAAATGGGGAAAACTTGCTGATGTGACATCTAAGTGGAATTAATGAAGGTTAAAGTATACTCACATGCCTATGGTTCTCCGAAGAAATGGGACATTGGTGCCTACCGTTGGATAATTAGGGACGACGTCAAAACCAACACAATGAAAAAAAACCAAAAATTCAATATTTGTTATGAGTGTTAGTTTATGAGATTACATGAGAAATTTTTGCGAGCTTTGGACGACTGCCCCACCCCACGAAAAGCATTTTTTTTCCAAACCCTTTGTCACGCACACAAAAGATTAATGGTGAAGCAAATAATTCACATATGTGTGTTTTTTCGATTGTTGAAACTATGTTAGTTTTATCAGTTGCAACAACAATTGTTGAGTTGGGGTTTTCCATAGTATGACTTTTTGAAATGTTGGTTGGTGTAGTCAGATTAGTGATGATTTTATCAATGATTGTAATAGTTGTTACATATAAAATAAATTACTTAGTATTGTTTCAAACGAAGATGCAATATGTCATTTCAAATTCATAACAAACAGTTATGGGATGTTTAATTTTCCGTTTCTAACAACATTGTATTTTAGATGTATAACATTGTGTTTTTTATGTATATTATTTACTAACTTAAACTGAATGACCTTGCTCAACCCCTAAAAATTTGTTAATCGAGTTGAAAATCAAAACAAATAAACTATTGTTGTGCATCTACATAGGTGTCTTCAACCTCCATGTATTGGTTCACTATTATGATGTAGCTCCCTTTATCATTTTACAAACATGTATTGTCTTGCCTTTTACCTTAAACCAAAAACCAGTAAAAGCCCTTATGATCTATGTGTTATTATTTGTTGATATAGGTTGTTGATGTCTGTACAAGCTTGTAATAATGATAACTTATGGCTAAGTTGTGAGCTTTAGTAGAAAAAAGTATTAGCACAACATTTGCTAATTTCATATATCAGCCAAGAGATGAGTATATTGTGAGAGGTATGTACTACATGATTAATTTATAGTAGTGGACTGAGCAAGTCGATAATAGCTTCTTGTTTTTAAAAAAGTAACACCAAATGACTTATTAAGGTTGTCAGTATCTTGCCTTTGTTAGTCTTAGGGATTAAGTTTAAGGTTGGGCCTTTCAAATTAGCATCGGTCTAGATGGATAAATATCATGCACCTGACTAAAGTATTAAAGTTTCATAAAACGATTGTTTAGGGACAAGCAATGATTAAGTGTGGGGATATTTGATGTGTCTGAAAGAACACGTAATTTTAATACTTAAAACCCCACATATTTATAGTTGTTAATTGCAAATTCACCTAGAATTGGTTAATTGTCTATGTTTTGGTGTTTTGCAAGTCATATAGCTTAAAAGAAGGATTTTCAAGGTCAACCACGAGATTTGAGAAAATCATAAAAGATGGATATAGAGCTCAGTACGACGCTACCCAATTAAGATGTGTACGACCCGTACCATAAGAAGACAAAAAGGGACACCGCCTTAGAAGTCAAAACCCTAATGGGCCATGAGTGCATACGTGGAAGTACGGGCCGTGCCGTTAAATGAGGGTACGAGTCGTACCCACTATGAAACCCTAATGAAGCCTATAAAAAGAACATGACGACCAGGAAACCTAGAGAATGAAATTAGGTGACTATAGAAGCGAAAAAGGTGCTGATTGGATTCAAGTAACAAGACCGAAGATCAAAGGAGCGTAGAAACCGAAGATCTAGCATACATGAGATTGTGTTTGCGATTCTTACTGAGCATACACAATCAGATCATTCCTGTGATAAACAGTTTGATTTGTAAAGTGATTTTGATAGAGGAACGTATGTAACACCCAAACAGTGCATTAAAGCGAAAATGGGTCAAGTACACTCACAGTGAGTGCGTTTAGGATAGAGATTAGGGATCTGAGGAGAGTCGGTAAGAGCGCCGGATCAGCCTGTAAACGAACAGAAGTGCATCAGTCTTCCGAATTGCTGAAACAATTAAGTTTGAGTTGAGCAGTAGGCAAGTTCGGCCGAACTTGTATGTAAACATACAAGTTCGAGCGAACTTGTAAGGATTTGGTGAGATTTGAGACAAGTTCGGTCGAACTTGGTAAGTTTCTCAGGAAACTCGTCAAGTTCGGGCGAACTTGTGAGATAATCTTACTGGAAAGACAAGTTCGGGCGAACTTGTATAGTTCTTAAGAAACTAGATAAGTTCGGACGAATTGTGTGGAAATGTGAAAGTGACCCAAGTTCGGTCGAACTTGACCTGAGTGCTGGTGATTCTTGAGCGAACTTGATGTTTTCGGGTCCAAACTCTTGCGTTTTCGCGTCGTTTGCTGAGGAAATCGAGTGCTCATCCCTCCAACCTTAAGCCACTGAGTAAAACTTAGGTTGGAGAGGTCTTTTGGAGCGAACTTAGCCATTTTACAGAAACTCGGGCTAATCCGGGCGAACTTGATGGTTCGTACGGGTTAGTCCAGCGTGTGTAAAGTGACGATTTCGTCCTTGTGCTTCCGGATATGAGATCTAGCTTCGACAACGCCTCGTTCCACTCAAAAGTGAACGAAACATACATCATTAGTCCGAAAATGGTGTAAAAATCAAGGATTTAAAAGGTTTTGCTCAGATCTAGTATAGATCTGAGTGAAAACAGAAGTTTTGATGGAAAAAGATGAAGATTTTCGTAAACATAAGAGATTTGATGAAAACGAAGGCAATGCCTTGTGCAAAATCGTTGTAAAACTTTGTAAAACGTTGTTGAACATCATTGTAGTTGAAATCGGGTTGATTCTTACTTACAAAACAGTGGGTTTCAGGTTTTGGGAGCTCAGAGCGAAGTTGCAGCAAGTTCAAATGAGAGAATGGGGCTGAGTATTTATAGATGAAGGCAAATGGGGCTGATGGGGAGTCAAGTTCGGCCGAACTTGCATGAAATCATGCAAGTTCGCGCGAACTTGTGAATGGTTTGAAAGGATTGAGTCAAGTTCGGCTGAACTTGGGGAATGAAGGGGGAATCTGAGTTGCCTTGTCAAGTTCGGCCGAACTTGGGGTCACCCAAGTTTGAGCGAACTTGGCCCAAAACTCTGGATTTCCTTGTTTTTCGTTCGTTTATCTATTGTTCAGCGATGTAATCGAGTTATAAGGCAATGTTAAGCGGTTTAGCGATGATTTAAGCGTTGTAATAGCGAGTCAACGCGTGAGAGCGAGTTGTGTGAGTTTGCGAGCGATTAAACAACGATAATTCCAATTCACATATAACACATAAACACGTATAACACACTAACACGTAAACTAATATTACCACATAATTCCAATATTCCAAATCAAGTAATTGCGTTACGATTGCGATGGGATAGCGATGAGATATGCAAAGCGTTGCGTTAAATAAGCGTTTAAATAGCGTTTAGTTGTGATGTAATAATGCAATGTAATGACAAAACATATTTAATTTAATACGAACATTTCTATTAACGAATCTCGGAGTACAAAACTGAAAAATCAAAATAAATACACAGAAACAGGAACAACGGAAAATACGGGTTGTTACAGCCTCCCCTACTTTAGGGAATTTCGTCCCGAAATTAAGCAGTGGCCGTAACAAAGAGATGTGGATATTTCGTTTTCATATCACTTTCGAGTTCCCAAGTGAACTCGGCGCGCGTTTGCCCTCCCATCGGACCTTCACGATAGGGATGCGTGAGCGTCGAAGTGTCTTGGTTTCTCGATCCATAATCTCAACGGGTTTTTCCACGAAATGGAGCGTTTCATTAATTTGCAGATCTTCGAGAGGGACATGCAGATTTTCTTCGGCTAGGCATTTCTTGAGGTTAGACACCAGGAAAGTCGGATGTACATTATTAAGTTCCTCCGGCAGTTCGAGTCGATAAGCCACTTTGCCGATCCTTTCCAGAATCTTAAAGGGTCCTACGTATCGTGGCGCTAGCTTTCCTTTCTTTCCGAAGCGGACCACTCCCTTCCAAGGTGCAACCTTTAGGAGTACGTGATCTCCCACTTCGAATTGTAGGGCTTGCGGCGTTTGTCGGCGTAACTCTTTTAGCGACTCTGAGCTTTCAAGAGATTATCTCTGATCTGGAGGATTTTGTTTGTCGTTTCTTGAATCAGCTCTGGGCCGGTGATTTGTGCTTCTCCGATCTCGTGCCATGCAATAGGCGATCGACATTTTCTTCCATACAGTGCCTCAAAAGGAGCCATTTGAATGCTGGTATGATAACTATTATTGTACGAGAAATTCGATTAAAGGTAAATGTGTATCCCAGTTACCACCGAAATCTATGATTCAAGCACGAAGCATGTCTTCGAGGGTGCGGATCGTGCGCTCAGTCTGACCGTCGGTTTGAGGGTGAAAAGCGGTACTGAGATTGAGAGTAGTACCGACAGCAGATTGAAATGTCTCCCAGAGACGCGAGGTAAAGCGACCGTCACGGTCAGAAATAATGTCACGAGGCGTCCCGTGTCGACATATAACTTCGTCGGTATAGATTCGGGCTAACCGTTCGACCATAAAGTCTTCTCGTTTAGCAATGAAGTGCGCGGATTTAGTAAGACGATCAACGATAACCTAAATGCTATCGTGACTTAAGAAGTTCGAGGAAGTTTAGTAACGAAGTCCATAGCTATACTCTCCCACTTCCACATCGGGATTTCGGGTTGTTCGAGTAAACCAGAGGGCCTTTGATGTTCCGCTTGAACCTTCGAATAAGTTAAGCACTTTGAGACGTACAAGGTGATATCCTTTTTCATGCCGACCACCAATACTTAGGACGAAGGTCCTGGTACATATTGTTGGCACCTGGATGAATGGAATATCGAGATTTATGAGCTTCGGTCATTAGCAACTTTCGAATATTATCACGACTGGGAATCCAAATGTGATTGAGATAGTAATAAATACCATTAGGCTAGCTACGAGTTGGGTTTCGGCACCACATTTCATTTCTTCTTCCAAAGTATTTTCGTTAAAACAAGCGAATTGAGCGGAGCAAATCATGATTTCGAGATCATTCAAAGCTTGAGAGTCACGAACACTATATACATAGCTTCGTCGACTTAGAGCATCGGCGATGACGTTTGCTTTGCCGGGATGGTAGCGTATCTCGCAATCGTAATCGTTGAGAAGTTCAACCCATCGACGTTGTCGCATGTCTAGTTCTTTTTGATTAAAGATATGTTGTAAGCTCTTATGGTCGGTGAAGACCATACACTTGGTACCGTAAAGGTAGTGTCGCCATATCTTTAATGCAAAAACAACTACACCGAGTTCGAGATCGTGGGTAGTGTAGTTCTTCTCGTGGATCTTGAGTTGTCGAGACGCATACGCGATAACCTTGTCTTGTTGCATAAGAACACAACCAAGACCAAGATTAGAGGCATCACAATAAACAACGAAATCGTCGTTTCCGTCGGGTTACGCGAGAATGGGAGCGTTGCATAGCATACGCTTGAGAGTTTGAAAAGCTTCCTCTTGTTTAGAATCCCAAACAAAAGGTTTATCTTTGTGAGTCAAAGCGGTAAGCGGAACGGCGATTTTGAAAAGTCGGCGATGAATCGACGGTAATGACCCGCTAATCCAAGAAATGAACAGATTTCGGAAGCATTCTTCGGCGTAATCCAATTCTTGACGGCTTCAATCTTCGCAGGGTCGACATGAATTCCTTGACTATTAACGATGTGGCCGAGAAATTGGACTTCTTCGAGCCAGAATTCACATTTAGAGAACTTAGCATAAAGGTGATTACCTTGAAGAAGTTCGAGGACTAAACGGAGATGGCACACGTGTTTGTCTCTCGACTCCGAATAGATGAGAATATCATCGATGAAAACAATGACGAAACGATCTAAGAAAGCTTTACACACATGGTTCATCAAATCCATGAAGACCGCGGGTGCATTGGTAAGACCAAAGGGCATGACCACGATTTCGAAATGGCCATAGCGAGTACGAAAGGCAATTTTTGGAATATTTTCTTCCAACACGCGTAACTGATGGTAACCGGAATGAAGATCAATCTTAGAAAAGCAAGTAGCACTTTGAAGCTGATTAAATAAGTCGTCGATACGAGGAAGAGGATTGTAACATTTGACAAAAACGGGTTTTCCAAACCCGCTTCGTTTGTAATCGAATATCACGTTATAAATTTTTCGTTGCGTATTTATGTCTATTTTAATTTTAAACGATGCATAATTAATAAACAAATTAGAATTTAAAAACTATAATTAATAAAAAGTGAAAATAAAATAAATAAAAAAGAAAACCGGCTGCCGGGATTCGAACCCGGGTCAGCCGGGTGAGTCTAGTCTTAACTCGCGCACATATAACCACTCCGCCACTAGTTGCCTTTGTGAAATGTAGGAAACAATTAAAACATAAATTCAACCATGAATCGACCTGTTTACGCCAACTGAAACCGTTATCGGCTTCTAAACGTCCAAGACGTTTGAGTGATCGCGGATTTCTGATTTTAACCGATAAACCGACAATTTTAATCAATTCAGTCTTGAATGGACTTGAATTCATGTGATGATCGGTTTTAATAACCGAAAATCTTCACTTTCTGAATTACTCCATCAAAATCACCATCTCGCGACTCACTAGCATTCACAGAACTCCTAATTTCACTTTTACTCTAATTTCTGATCGTCGGAATCGCTTTTTGAACTCGCCGGACTTTCGCCGGAAAACCGTGTCTTTCATCAAAACAGTAAGTTTCTCAATTCTTCCATCTTCTATCAGTTGTTAAGCTTTTGCTAACTCAAACCCTTCAATCAGAATCAGTTCCAGGCGACGATATCGGATAATCATCACTCGCCGGAAAATTTCTGAGAATTCCTAGAATTCGCTGTGAAACGGTATGAACCTTTAAACCTTCTGATAACTCTTGTTCAGTACTTCAATTCCACATCTAGCTAATCAAAACTGTTAATTGGCCGCTCAGACGAAGCCCATAAAAACAGATCCGACGACTTCGCCGGAATTCTGAGAAGGAACATTTTTTCCGGTATGTTTACTCCCAAAATTTTCCCTGCCATTTCATTTTAATCACTTGAATGTTTGTCAATCGAATTAAATAAGAACAGTAGGGTAATCGTTGTCCGAGATATTGTAACGAAGAAGATGAAGTTAGTTTGTGTATAAGTTTAATATAAATTGGATTATATCTCGGGTTAGACACACAGTCCAGCGGTGGACTGTATGCGCACATTTATCACACGCCGCGAGTTTGATCCTTGACACAATCGTATTCTCTGTAATAAAGATGTTTCTTTTTTTAACTGAACCGGATTAACTCACCGAAGATGTTAAGTATAATAAAAATCAGTATATTAATCAGGTTAGACACACAGTCCAGCGGTGGACTGTGTGCAACATTAACCCATAGGTCCCGGGTTCGAGACCTGTTACGCACGCCGGTTCGAAGATTAAAATCCTTTTTGAAAATAAAAGAATTTTAAAGAAACTAAAACAGTATATAAATATAATTAAAAACAGAATTATTTCGGGTTAGACACGTAGCTCAGTTGGTAGAGCTGCGTGCACGCGTACGGGAGGTCTCGGGTTCGAGCCTTACCCGGCGCGCACTTACACACTAGCGAACCGGTCAAACAGTCAACAGTCACGGTCAACGGTCAATGGTCAACGCAAAAGTCAACATTTTTTTATATTTTTATTTATTTATTTAATTTAAAAATTAATTAAAAATACTTAAAAATAATGTTTTAAAAGTTAGAAAATAGCCTTAAACTCACAAAAATATATCTAAAAATCCTATTAAAATTATTAATAAAATCCACTCATTTACCATACCTTTTCGTTATTATTTAGGTTAGTTAATTCTCGTCGATCAATCCTCTCAACTCGTGCGCATTTCATCATCTTCAACCGAACGCACCCAATGTGAGTGAATCTCTACAAATTCCCCGTTTTAATCACGTTTTTGGGGTGTATCATGTGTCATATTATTTATCACATTTAAACTATTGTGCATCCATCATATCCGTGAACAAATGTGTATTCAACATGTATCAACTGTTTGTGTGGTTATTGTTTAGATTAAATTTATCATTTTCAGTACATACATTATCATAGGCCGCGCTCCCCATTACATATGAGCGTTGAGCTGTTCCCCATTACATTATGAGCGTGAACTAGGCGTTGCCAACATACGATCGCTCGTTTGATTGAGCCTTGATCGCACAGACATTTATCATAGGCCGTTCGTTCCCCATTACATTATGAGCGTGAACGTGACGTTGCCACATATACAGTTTTCATTCATGTTATATATTCGTGCAAGTTGGTTTGTTAATTGTATGTTATTGTTTGTTGTTGTTATTGTTATTGTATGATTATTTACGTTTGCTCACATATGATTATTGCACAATTTTCCATAATCAATATAAAAGAAATCAATAATAAATGTTTTGCTAACAAGGTTCACTCGCCAACTTATGTTGACCCAAAAACCCCCATTTTTACACATGATACAGGTGATCCAGCTGCAACAAGAAATACATAGGATGGCTTAGAAGAATAAACGGATTTAGACTTAAGATTGTTTAGTTGATTATCTTTCTTTGTAATCGTATGAATATGTTTGGAATATTGAGGATGTAATTTGGAATTTAATAAATATGAAACATATTAGTAAATATCATGAGCTTTGGTGATAACCCAATTATGCCCCGACTCTTATTCCGCTGCGGGTCGGGGTGTGACAAGGATAGCGGTTCTTTATCATGAGTTTGTTAAGTTCACGATAATCAATGCACATTCGAAACGATCCATTCTTCTTTTTCACGAAAAGGACGGGTGCGCCCCATGGCGAAGTGCTCGGGTGTATGAAACCTTTATCAAGCAGCTCTTGAAGTTGGCATGATAGCTCGCGCATTTCGGATGGTGCGAGACGATAAGGAGCTTTAGCAACGGGAGTAGCACTAGGAACTAAATGGATACGGAATTCGACTTCTCGAGTAGTGGGTAAACCGGGTAAGTCATCGGGAAAGACCTTAGGAAATTCGCAAACAACAAGAACATCTTTATAAGTCTTATTTTCTTTCTCCGGGATCATGATATGGGTGAGGAAAGCAACACATCGCTTTTGCAAGCATTTGTGTGCTCGAGTACATGACAAAAGTATCAACTTCTTTGAGGGAGTTTCACCATAGACATGAAGTTGATCACCGTTAGGGAGAGGGAAGCGAATCATTTTATCGAAGCAAACAACTTCAGCATGATTCTCACGAAGAAAATCCATACCTACTATGATATCAAAGCTACCTAACTGCATAGGTATGAGATTGATCGAGAAGACATGGTTGTTGAGATCGAGAGAACAACCACGTAGGACAGAATTTACGGTAACGGTTCTTCCGGTGGCGACTTCCACATAGAAAGTGTTTGGGAGTTTAGCGCGCTTACATTTAAAACCTTTTCGAATTCTAACGATACAAAACAATTATCGGCACCAGTATCAAATAAACATGAAGCATAAATACCATTTATGAGAAATATACCATTGACAACATTGTTGTCATTCTGGGCCTGGCGGTGATTCAGGTTGAAAGCTCTTCCACGCGCAGCTTGTTGTTGCTGCTAAGGCTGCGGTGGTGGCTGCTGCTGGGACTGCTGTTGCTGAGGCTCTTGCTTGACGGTACGGTTCGGGCAGACATTGGCAAGGTGGTTCGGATCACCACACACATAACACACACGTGCTTTTGGAGCTGCTGCTTGTTGCTGCTGGTTGTTCTGGGGAGTACGCTGAAGAGCTGGCAGTGCTGGAGCTTGAGGAGCTTGAAGAGCTAGCTGATGAGGACCGGTATGGCAACTCACAGTAAAGTAGCCATAGATGTTGCAGTTAGTGCAAAAGTGGCAGTTTCCACCCACCACATGATGATATGTGCACTTAGGGCACAATGGGTGAGGGCCGGTATACGCACGCTTAGCTGGAGGTGCGTTCGGAGCGGCTGACTGAAGCGGCTGAGGGTTTGCTGGAGCTGCGAGTGCATAGTTCTTGCTCGGGTTTTCTCTTTTGCATCCCTGACACTTTCCCTTCGGGTCACTGGTTGGTTCGATAGCAGCAGTTGGCTCGGCGACAGCTTGATTGGCAACTTTCGCATGGTTCTTGAAATAACCATGTTGAACTCGCTGATCATTGATCTCAGGGACGAGCATGTAGGTTTCCTCGATGGTTGTAGTACGAGCAACTTTCACAAAATTCGGGACACATTCAGGTAGACCTCGGATGTACTTGTTGATAGCTTTCTCAGTAGTATCAACTTGGCTGGGACAGATGATGCTCAAAATCTTGAATCGAGCGGTAAACCCAGCATTGTCGGGACCATCTTGCTTTATACCCCAAAACTCATTCTCGAGCTTTTGCATTTCATGCGGAGGACAGAACTCCTTCATCATCACTTCCTTGAGTTCCTCCCAAGACAGATTATAGGCTTCATCATTACCGCACCTATTTCTTTCGGCGGTCCACCAGTCGAGAGCACGGGACTGGAAGACTCCTGTGGCGTTCACCGTGCGGAGGTCATCGGGGCATCCGCTTTGCCTAAAGTTGACCTCAGTGGCGTCAAACCAATGGAACATAGAAGTCGGTCCATCATTGCCCGTGAAGGCGAGAGGTACACAAGCCTTGAAATTTTTGAAGCTGAATCGTGTAACATCCGTAAAAAACCGGGTTATCCAAACCCGCTTCGTTTATTAACCGAATAGTCAGTCAAAATTTTCATCGCGTATATATTGATTATTTTAATTTTAAACAAAACATAATTAATAAATATATTAGAATTTAAAAACTATAATTAATATTTTATCATAAATAAAGAGATAAAAATTAAATAGAGACGCCGGGTTTCGAACCCGGGTCTCCCGCTCAAACAAACACACAACGCACCACCAGGCTACCTGCACTCTTTGTGAAATAACTGAAATCAATTAAGTTTTATATTGAAACAAACGCCAACCTGTAATATTACAAAACCAGTAACTGTTGAAGACACAATCCAAGCAATCAAGCAATTAACGTTTTTCTTTATGATTAAACGTGTGTAACTGATGATAAACGTCGGTTATAACCGAAAACTCAATTCAATTTCATTCATGAACCGTGAATTTCATAACCGAAAACTTGAAATCACATATACTTAAAAATACCTTCAGCCAGGAAAACCCAACTCGCTTATTCACTCGAATCAACTCTCAACACACTCGCTAACCTCTCTACAAGTCCCTATTCAGCAAGAACAACTCGCCGGAATTCTCTGCAAGTCGCCGGAAAACCGAACCCATTTCATCTCTGTTGCCTTACTTTATAAACAGAACATCTAGAGCTCATACCGAAGTCACCCACACTCACCTCAAACTTCCTGAAGATCCTCTGCCGCAAGATACACGTCGCCGGAATAACCTGCTGTCATCGGAATCTCGCCGGAGAAACAGGGGATCTCTGTCGGTATATCTTACACCTAATCTCTCTCATTTTTATTAATCTCATATGTAGTTAATTACAATTTACTAATGTATCGAAACAGTCGGGATTGGGAGTTCTGGGTTGTTTAACGAAGAAGATGAAGTTTTGGTTGTATATATATTTAATATAAATCGAGTTATATCTCGGGTTAGACACACAGTCCAGCGGTGGACTGCGTGCATTTGAAACATAGAGATACCGAGTTCGAGTCTGTCCTTGTTCCGATTCGTCACAATATTCAACCCTTTTTATAAAACCCAAATACGGAACCTTCCAGTTAGTATTTAAGTTTAATAAAAACCAGTATTCTAACCAGGTTAGACACACAGTCCAGCGGTGGACTGTGTGCAACGTTAAACAACAGGTCCCGAGTTCGAGTCCTGTTAAGTGCGCCGGTTTGATATAATTAAAATTCTTTTTAAATAAATGATTTCTGGATAAATCTAAATAGTATATAAGTATAATAAAAACCGGAATAATAACCAAGTTAGACACACAGTCCAGTGGTGAACTGTGTGCAAAAACATTAAGCACGTCGCGGGTTCGAGTCCAGGCTCCCGCACCGGTTCTGGCAATTATCAAGTTTTTAAATAAGGACAGAAATGAATTTATCTAATTTGTATATAAGTATAATTAAAAACAGAAATATTTCGGGTTAGACACGTAGCTCAGTTGGTAGAGCTGCGTGCACGCGTACGAGAGGTCACAAGTTCGAACCTCACTCAGCGCAAACAAACACAAGACCGAACCGGTCAACAGTCAAACGGTCAACGGTCAACTGGTCAACGGGCAACTGGTCAAAAAGTCAAAAATTTTATTTTTCTTTTATTTATTTATTTTATTTAAAAATCAATTAAAAATACTTAAATATAATATTTTTAAAGTTAGAAAATTTCCTTGAACTCACAAAAATAAACCTAACAATCCCATTAAGAACACTAATTAAAAATATTAATCTCAAACAAAAGTGTATTTATTTATCGAACTATTATGTTATTATTTAGGTTAGTTCCCTTGTCGATTAAATCCGAATTCGTGCGCATTCATCATCAATCCAAGAAACGCACCCACTGTGAGTGAATTCTTACAAATTCCCCTTTTTATTCATGTTTTGGGGTGTATCATGTGTCGCTTAAATTAATTCACTTATTCAAACTCGTGCTATACCATATTATGACCTAAACTTAGAATGTAAATATTGTTTGATGTGATGTATTACATATTGTCAAGTTGTATGCAAATTATTTGTTAGGCCCATCAGTTCCTCGTGGGAGACGAGTTGAACAACGCGTGCCTTAAAACTCATTCATTAGGTCCATCAGTTCGTAGAACAACGCGTGCGTCAAAACTCATTCATTAGGCACATCAGTTTCTCGTGGGAGACGAGTTGAACAACGCGTGCCTCAAAACAATCAATTGTTGTATGTGTGTGCAATATTTAATATTATGTGTTTTGTGAATAAATTTACATCTACATTTACTCATATGTGGTTATGCACTTTATTTATAATCAATTCAATAAACACGTTTAAATGTTTTCATAGGATTCACTCGCCAACTTTTTGTTGACCCAAAAACCATTTTTACACATGATACAGGTGGACAGGATGAAGCAAGGAACACATAGGAAAAGTGCCTTAGAAGAAAAATAATGAAGTCTAGAAAGATGTATAGAACATGTTGTACTAGTATGATTTGATTGTATGATCTTCTTTAAATTGTAATAATAAATATGAAACAATATAATAAATGTCATGAGCTTTGATGAAAACCCAATCATGCCCCGATCACCTTTTTCCGCTGCGGGTCGGGGTGTGACAGAGTGGTATCAGAGCTTTTGAATATAGGGATATAGGATAGGTTATTAGACCCTTAGAGCCTATACTATAGTTGATTAGATTTTAATTGTTTATGTGGTTACATGCAAACTCATGATGTTTATTTCTTTCATATTTATTACATACACAAATGCATGCAAACACTTCCAATATTACATTTTGTGATACATAATGAATTATACTTACAGTCAAACATACATACTTACATACATATTTCAATGTTCACATATTCAAATCATCTTCATCTTCCGTTATTCAAGATTTTGTCGCATTTGTCATTTTTCAAATCTCATCAAAGTGAGTTCTACGACGGGCATGTAGTAACTGTAAGGGTACAAGTACCGGTAGTCGGAACGTCCTGTCTAGGTTGGCATTCGTATAAATCCAATATAACGGACCAGTTTGCCTACCTGGGGACTAACGATGAGAGTACGAAGGACCTATTAGGCCAAAGCATGCCACACCAAACGTCGTTCGAACTAACCCCACTCTGAGTTGTCACCGTGTCCACACCTGGATGCACTCCGAACTTCATACGTTACATTCATATTTCTCGATTTTCTCCGGATTTTAGTGTACGTAACTAGGCTAACACATGCGAACCATATGAAAAACCCGGTAATCATGGGGGCCCACATGATTACGAAGGTGAAGTATGGCGGCATGCAAGGCCCAATTACAAGCAAAGCCCAAGACATCCTATGGATGTAGTAGATTTATTATTCTATATTTATTTTATGAATGTTCATTCCTAAATACGACACATGACCCCTAAAACGTCCAACTCATACTCTTGATACGTATTCCTTGTAGATGTCTTCTAATCTCGCTCGTAGGAAGATGAGATTAGGAAAAGCCCGCGAGCGCATGGCTGCCCAAATCGCTCAACAAATTGCTGCCGTAATACCCAACATTGTAGTTCAAGTTCAACAAGCCCTTACCGCTAATCCCGTCAATCAAGAAGATCAAAATGTTGTCAACCCTTCCCCAATTACCACTAAATGCACCTTCAAGCATTTCAAATCCTGCGACCCTCCAAAATACGAAGGAACTGAAGGTGTCACCGCTCTCCTCCATTGGTTTGAGGAAATGGAAAACACTTCCTTGAATTGCGATTGCCCTGATGATCGCAAGGTGCGATATGCTACCGGTCGTTTGCTTGGAACAGCACTTACATGGTGGAATGCAGAGAAGGCCAAGCGAGGTGTTGAAGATGCTATGACTTTGACTTGGGAAGAGTTGAAGGAAATCATGACAAGACGGTTTTGCCCAAGAAGCGAAATCAAGAAATTGGAGGATGAGTTCTATTCTTTGAAACAAAAGGAAGGCGACCACACCACATACAACAAGAGATTCCTTGAGTTAAATCAAATGGTCCCCAACTTGTTCACTCCCCTCTACCGTTTGATCGAGCACTACATTTCGAGGTCTTCCTTCAAAAATTCAAGACTCTGTAATAAGCACCACAACTGCAACTTTGGAAGCAGCAATGGAGTTAGCTACAGAGCTCACCGAGAACCGCATACGAAATAAGGACTTCAAGGAGGAGAAGAAGAAGGATAAAGCATCAACTGAAACCTCAAACTCCACCCAACTCGAATCCCCTTCTCAACCCATTTCTAAGAGAAAACGAGATGGGCAAATATTCGCTGTCACCCAACACCATCAACCAGCTTCACAAGCCATACCCCTCCAAGCTATCCCAATCACTCAAGTAGCACCCAACTCAACTTACCCAAATAAGAAACCTTACCTTGGACCTCACCCTCAATGCAACACCTGTTTTTATCACCATCCATCTACCTTACCTTTCGACTATGTGCGAATTGTGGACGCTATGGTCATTTGAGCAAGGTTTGCCGCACCTCTCAAAACCAAACCTCACCCCCTACTCAAAACATGATCCAAACATATCAACAACCCCAATACCCCATGTTCCCATATGTTCGAGCTTGTTTCAATTGTGGCGACCCTACCCATTTTAGAAACACGTGCCTTCGATTGGTTAACATCATAAACGCTCAAGCTCAAGCAAACCCAGTTAATCAAGCAAACCCAGCTCCGCCGCCAGCAAGAGGAAGAGTTTGCAACATCAACGCCAATCATGTTGAAGATAATGACGGCCCAAACGAACCACCCAACTAGTCTCCTTCACCAAAAATCAAGATTCAACTCCAACCGCTTAGTTTTTATGTTTTTCTTTATGTTATCTCAATTTTCACGTATCTCAATTATAAATTGGAAATTTATCCAAGAATCTTAATGCGAATTACTATTTCAGTTTTGTTTTATACTCATTGATTTAACATTCATATCATCATACCTCACGACGTATCCCAGTCTCATCATTTAAAGAAGTTGGGTTGTGTCTCACTTCTACATAGACTAACCTCTCCATCATAACAAACGAGAGAGGTACTGTCATCATTCAAACATGCATACTATCAGAATTAAGACTCAAGCTTTGGTTGTTGTGTTTGTTTATGTTTTAGAGTCACATAGAACTAATCATAACTTGCTGATAAAGCCAATGAAAATTTTACAAGAATATGGTGGATACACTGCTGGTACTTCCTATGTACAAGTATTCTTGCCAAAGTATCAGAGGCATTGTCAGGCGGATATCAGAAGTTCCATGTAGGTTTTAGTAGTAGAAGTTTTGTTTTAGGATATAACCTTATCTTTCCAAACGTATCAAAACTCTTGCGCATGAAATCATACTTAGTGAATCAACTCTGTTTATCAATACTCTTTATCGTAGGCATCAAAAAGCGATTCCTGTAGCAGGGTACTCAACCCTTACAAGGAACGTTACCGCCTCAAACAAAATTTAAACTCTTACCCCCTTCTAAGTATGTAATTGTCAAATTAAAACACCATCCTTTTGAGTCAAACATGCCACTACTTAAATTTCGGGACGAAATTTCTAAAAGTAGGGGATACTGTAACATCCGTCAAAAACCGGGTTATCCAAACCCGCTTCGTTTATTAACCGAATAGTCAGTCAAAATTTTCGTCGCGTATATATTGATTATTTTAATTTTAAACAAAACATAATTAATAAATATATTAGAATTTAAAAACTATAATTAATATTTTATCATAAATAAAGAGATAAAAATTAAATAGAGACGCCGGGTTTCGAAACCGGGTCTCCCGCTCAAACAAACACACAACGCACCACCAGGCTACCTGCACTCTTTGTGAAATAACTGAAATCAATTAAGTTTTATATTGAAACAAACGCCAACCTGTAATATTACAAAACCAGTAACTGTCGAAGACACAATCCAAGCAATCAGCAATTAACGTTTTTCTTTATAAACGTGTGTAACTGATGATAAACGTCGGTTATAACCGAAAACTCAATTCAATTCATGAACCGTGAATTTCATAACCGAAAACTTGAAATCACATATACTTAAAAATACCTTCAGTCAGGAAAACCCAACTCACTTATTCACTCGAATCAACTCTCAACACACTCGCTAACCTCTCTACAAGTCCCTATTCAGCAAGAACAACTCGCCGGAATTCTCTGCAAGTCGCCGGAAAACCAAACCCATTTCATCTCTGTTGCCTTACTTTATAAACAGAACATCTAGAGCTCATACCGAAGTCACCCACACTCACCTCAAACTTCCTGAAGATCCTCTGCCGCAAGATACACGTCGCCGGAATAACCTGCTGTCATCAGAATCTCGCCGGAGAAACAGGGGATCTCTGTCGGTATATCTTACACCTAATCTCTCTCATTTTTATTAATCTCATATGTAGTTAATTACAATTAACTAAAGAAATTGATTAATGTATCGAAACAGTCGGGATTGGGAGTTCTGGGTTGTTTAACGAAGAAGATGAAGTTTCGGTTGTATATATATTTAATATAAATCGAGTTATATCTCGGGTTAGACACACAGTCCAGCGGTGGACTGTGTGCATTTGAAACATAGAGATACCGAGTTCGAGTCTGTCCTTGTTCCGATTCGTCACAATATTCAACCCTTTTTATAAAACCCAAATACGGAACCTTCCAGTTAGTATTTAAGTTTAATAAAACCAGTATTCTAACCAGGTTAGACACACAGTCCAGCGGTGGACTGTTGCAACATTAAACAACAGGTCCCGAGTTCGAGTCCTGTTAAGTGCACCGGTTTGATATAATTAAAATTCTTTTTAAATAAATGATTTCTGGATAAATCTAAATAGTATATAAGTATAATAAAAACCGGAATAATAACCAAGTTAGACACACAGTCCAGTGGTGAACTGTGTGCAAAAACATTAAGCACGTCGCGGGTTCGAGTCCAGGCTCCCGCACCGGTTCTGGCAATTATCAAGTTTTTAAATAAGGACAGAAATGAATTTATCTAATTTGTATATAAGTATAATTAAAAACAGAAATATTTCGGGTTAGACACGTAACTCAGTTGGTAGAGCTGCGTGCACACGTACGAGAGGTCACAAGTTCGAACCTCACTCAGCGTAAACAAACACAAGACCGAACCGGTCAACAGTCAAACGGTCAACGGTCAACTGGTCAACGGGCAACTGGTCAAAAAGTCAAAAATTTTATTTTTCTTTTATTTATTTATTTTATTTAATAATCAATTAAAAATACTTAAAAAAATATTTTTAAAGTTAGAAAATTTCCTTGAACTCACAAAAATAAACCTAACAATCCCATTAAGAACACTAATTAAAAATATTAATCTCAAATAAAAGTTTATTTATTTATCGAACTATTATGTTATTATTTAGGTTAGTTCCCTTGCCGATTAAATCCGAATTCGTGCGCATTAATCATCAATCCAAGAGACGCACCCACTGTGAGTGAATTCTTACAAATTTCCCTTTTTATTCATGTTTTGGGGTGTATCATGTGTCGCTTAAATTAATTAGCTTATTCAAACTCGTGCTATACCATATTATGACCTAAACTTAGAATGTAAATATTGTTTGATGTGATGTATTACATATTGTCAATTTGTATGCAAATTATTTGTTAGGCCCATCAGTTGCTCGTGGGAGACGAGTTGAACAACGCGTGCCTTAAAACTCATTCATTAGGCCCATCAGTTCGTAGAACAACGCGTGCCTCAAAACTCATTCATTAGGCCCATCAGTTCCTCGTGGGAGACGAGTTGAACAACGCGTGCCTCAAAACAATCAATTGTTGTATGTGTGTGCAATATTTAATATTATGTGTTTTGTGAATAAATTTACATCTACATTTACTCATATGTGGTTATGCACTTTATTTTATAATCAATTCAATAAACACGTTTAAATGTTTTCATAGGGTTCACTCGCCAACTTTTTGTTGACCCAAAAACCATTTTTACACATGATACAGGTGGACAGGATGAAGCAAGGAACACATAGGAAAAGTGCATTAGAAGAAAAATAATGAAGTCTAGAAAGATGTATAGAACATGTTATACTAGTATTATTTGATTGTATGATCTACTTTAAATTGTAATAATAAATATGAAACAATATAATAAATGTCATGAGCTTTGATGAAAACCCAATCATGCCCCGATCACCCTTTTCCGCTGCGGGTCGGGGTGTGACAAATCGTGGCTTGGGGTTTTCAGTTTTCGAGTCGACTGAGGAGTTACTGCTCACAGCATGAATTTCCGAGACGATTTGCGGGATGACTTTTGCCACTTGCTTGGCGACTAGTGAAGCGATGCGCTTGTTGTCGCTGTAGCGTTGAGCAGTACGACGAGTATGAGATCCGAGTGACGACATCTACAATGAAAATATTCGATAGGATGAGATTCGATTAATAGAGTTATGTTCAAAAACCTTTATTATTATTACAAGTAAGGCATGTTATCACATAGGCACGTAGGCACATAAGCACATATTTTGCACGTATTCACCTCCTAATAGTAACAATGCGAAACGCGTTTCAAGAGATAGCGTAGCGAGGTAGCGGTATATCGTAGCGTAGCGTGAAATAACCGAGAGAAGTAGCTCGTTGCAAGCGAAGCGTTTAAGTTGGATTATCTGTGTTTGTTTATTAATGTTTTAGATTGAGATAGCTGTGCGAGTTGTGCATACATTCGATGGAGCGTAAATGGGATAAATCGAGAAATCGATAAAGCGTAAAATCGTAAAATCCGTAATTCCACACATAAATAATAAATAAACTCGATGATGTGTAAATCGACGATTAGGCTTAAATCAATTGGGAGTGTCCAGGGTTTTGAGACATTTGACACGCCAAAGTGATTCGACTACCCTTTGCATTTGGACCCACGCTATGGCCTAATAGATAAGCGCTCTCACCGCAAGCGGCTAGCGACGTTTACCCTTCCAGTTAATACGTGTTCCATACCATCGGTATAACTGAGACTTTGGTGAGATTGAAAATCGAAGAATGGAATTCATCATTAAGGTACGGGTTTCACCCCTGACTTAACGACTAGTTCCAAATTGTGGTTGTGCTCGCCAATCGCATCGGGAGTTCCACTAGATAGAAACGGAGACTTTCGTCGAGGTTTGGATATCACTCCTAACTCAACGAATAAATCTCGTGATGAGTAATACGCGGGATGAGTGATCTTATCGAGAGTTCTTGGTTATCACACCTAATCTCGACTTGATCCTCGTTTGTGAGATACGAGCGTTTCATAACCGTGTGTTGTGGTTGCTTTAGGAAAAGCTAAGTAGGTTGGACGTTTCGTGCGGAGTTGTCGGTTTGTACCAAATGGAACTTGTCGCTTTGAGGAGTAACACTTCGTAGGAAAGGACTTGTTCGCACGATCGGTCAGTTTGTAAAGTTTTGAGTTGAAATCACAAAGTTCAAACAGGTGGGACATCAAGTTCAGCTGAACTTGCACCCAATGGGCCAAGTTCGAGCGGACTTGATATGCATGATGGTTGAACTTCTGAATTTGAGGAGATTGAGGCAAGTTCGGTCGAACTTAGGTCAAGTTCGAGCGAACTTCATCAATTTCCAGCGAACTTCATCAATTTCCAGCGAACTTGTAAAACCCCAAAAACGTCGCAGCGGAAATACAAACGTAATGGTGACGGAAGTTGGTGCCCATAAGTATCTTGGTGGACGATGCATCGTTAATTTTTGGACATATTACTTAATTAAAACATTGATTAAAAGTTAAACATAAGCCACAACCACACATCAGTTAAGTTGTTTTGATCCATTATGGATCTCATTACAGACATTGTCCCATGTTAGTTTTAAAAGTTGTCCAAAACATTATTAAAGAAAAACATGCATCAAGACCACAAGACACGCCATAATTCCCGAAGCCATGCTCAAGTACCAGAAGAACATGTTAAAATACAAGTGTCAACACAAAGGAGGGTGAGCTCACATATTCAAATTTAAAACAAGGAAAACTTTCTAATTATGTGTTTATAATCAAAACATCCAAATAATATTTTCGAAAGTTTATTTATTTCCTTAATAAAATCCATGAGTCAGCCGTCGCAAGCGTTTCCCCGAAACCTCGGAACTAAGCATCTTCCCGTGTTTCACATATTAATTTTATTTTTAACATCCATTTGTTCAGATTCGTAAGTTTGCAAGACATTACGAGCTATATATTAACATTAAGGGTATAATCAACGCTAGACAATAACAGAATATAAATTCGTCGCTTGACATGACACGGAGCTACCGGTCGCGACGGGGTTGTCAACCCAATAGATCTATCAACAATTACACGCAATCCATATTAATGATTAAATGGCTAAGTTCGCGCAAAGTGCCCGCAATGGGTCACCCAAGGTGCCAACCTTATGAACAATATATATATCCTACTAAAATGATAAAATTTAATATAACACGTTGTATGAATCCCTGACGTCCCACCGAAACGTAAGCCTAATCCCGATGCTCACTCTCTTGAGACGGGCCAATTCGTTACATCTTTGGATTTAAACATTTTAAATCCACACGGTCGTTCTATCCCATAACGCCATAAAATCCCCGTTTCATCCCCGAAACGCATATATCATTATTCCAAAATCCGTTTCATCCCGAAACATATTTATATCCAAAACCATGTTTTTCTCCAAAAACATATCATATAATTTCCAAATCATATTTTCCACGAAAATATATTTATAGTTTAATCAAAGGCATACTTTATACGAAAACGTATACTTATCCTTTTAAGGCGTGTTCTTCCCCAAAACATATATACTAAAACAGTAAAAAGAGGGGGTTTAGTGACACTCACCTTTGGGTGAGTATATTAAATAGCGCAATCCCCAAAATTGAATTCTACTCGTCCTAACATACGTAGGCACGATTTAATAATCACACATCACAAAATTCCTAAGTTTCTCAAATCTTGGAATTTTTACGAGATTTTCTCGAAAAGTTATTATTTTTGATTATGTTGGAATATTAATATATATATGAGTTCATATATATATATATATATATTTTAAGATTTTGCGACTTGAACGATTTTATTGGTGACCTTAATGTTTTATTCGTTACACTCCCGTTTATAAATAATATATATCTACGATTTGCGCGTCGTAATATATATACATAAACGTGCACACAACACCATAACACGCAAAATCTCGTTAACTCATACACTTTATCATTTTTAAAGCATGGATATATGAAATAACTAATTAAGTTAACCTATGTATCAATTTTGCATGCTCGATAAATAAGTTACACATTTAACGTGATTTCACCGATTCTACCGTTTTAAACATACAAGCGTACATGCATAGCCTTAATTCCCGCTATCATGTCAACACTTAACATATTATCATATTCACATATTTAAATCACATAACACATTTAAACACATAAGGTTCACCATGAACAACCCATTCCTGTGCACATTGAAAAATGCGTATTTTAGTGATTCGGTAACATTTTCGGGCGCCGGAAGTCACGTATGACCAACCAAACACCAAATAATCTTAATATAAGTTAATATACATATATTTATATCAAAAATATCAGTTTATTTACTGATCTAAAACAGTTTCATAAAAACCCTCTTAAAAAGGCGATTTTACTGTTTTTACCGCATAGTTTTGCGTCAAACGTTACCATAACCATCCGAACTCGAAATGACTTCATATTTAACACAATACATGTTATATACTGAATAAAATGATAGTTATAATAAGATTAGTGCAGTTTTTGTGTAAGGCACATAAATCATGCGATTTCGTGTATTTTACAACACTTTTAAGCACATAGTACAACATGCAAAGCTAGTAAACTTTATGTTAAAGTTCCATGATATTTTACACTTCAAATAACATTATTTTTAGTGTTTATAACCTGATTAAAATCATCTTTATCATATCACCATTTATTCATCTTTTTATGTACATACGCCCACATGCATGTCCATGTACAAGCTCCTAAAGCATCCATAACATATCTTTATCATCATGCATGTATTCATATGCATCTAGACATACATTTATTTCATGTTTATATTTCCAAGAACATTCTCATCTTCATATAATCATCATCAAATCATTCATAGCATTAATGCATGTAACATTCTCATACTTTTATGAATTAACAAACAAATTTTATGTGCATGCATAAATATATACACATATACACGGCTACATATATATATATATATATATGTATACATTATTCCAAAACTCGACTTTTCATGTTCATACTTTAATCATATGAACTTTATCAAAAGCCTTTTTAGAACCTTCCAAGATCATACATTCAATCACATGTCAACATCTTATCATGCAAGATCAAATCAAATATCAAAACTCAAAATCTCATCTCTAACATACATGCATACACACTCACAGCCATACATATGTATACATACACCTCCATTTTTATTTTCTTTAAAAACCCATTTGTTTTTGTTTCAAGTTTATGTTTAAATCCAAGAACAAGAGAAACCTTCTTCATCATCAAAACTCATCAAGAATCAAGAACAAAGTTTTTAAAGTAATTTTATACCTTCTTGTTTTTGATGGGTTTTTAGCTAAGTATGATGGTATAGAGCTTGATTCTTGCTTGTAAACACCTTTGAATCTTCAAAACTACTTGAAAACACCTTGGAATAGTCTTAGATCTTCAAGAACAAGATTGAAATTTGAAAATGGGTTTGTTCATGGGGGTGTTCGGCTGAGCTTTGGTTTAGAGAGAGAGAGAGAGAGAGTGATTTGTGTTGGTAATATTTCTTGGATTTGTGAAGGATTTTAGAAGATTTGGTGGAAAGGTAATCATCATATACAATTCCCCATGCCAACACATCGAGGAGAGAGAAGTAAAAGAGCCATATATGGCTGCCACCAATCTTCACACACACATACCCACATGCATAAATATATATATATAACATATATTGGGCAAAAACTGGTATTTAACTGGATACCAGGTGTTTTATCTAGCGTTTTAAGTGCGTTTCAACGCGTTTAAATTATTTTCAGCGCTCTATAACAATAAACACATCAAGATATTACTAATCAATATTTTATTTGCCAAGACCAGTTACGTTGTCGGTAAGTGGCAGTATGTGCGCTGTGTTGCGTAGTACGCGCTTAAATTCGCAAAATAGAGATTTTAAGCGTTTTAATTTATTTTTATCATTCTATAAAAATAAACTTGTCAAATTATTACCATAATAATTTTTTAGTTGCCCTGAACTGGCTGTGTTGATAGTATTTTGTCAGATACGCGCAGTATCGCAGTATGCGTTTAAACTCAAAAAATAGAGTTTCTTGGCGTTTTAAATTATTTTTCCTCAAGATTATAATTAAATATATTATTTAACTCATAACGGACTATTTTTGGGATTTTAACATTATCCGGTGGTCACCGACGTTCGTTTCGCATTGTAACCGTTACGCGATAAGCGTTTATCTTAATATTGCCAACGTAATTTTTATCAAACTTTGGATTTACCAGCACATCAAATACCATATATAAACATCATAAATAATCAAATACGGCCTTTTATTCATTCATGACACGTGTTACATTTGTACGGGACAGCCTAAATAGCCGGGTGTCACAGTCTCCCCCTGTTTAAGGAATTTCGTCCCCGAAATTCTTACACTATAGGTTTCGGTGTCGCACTAGTCTTAAAGAGATGCGGATATTTTCGTTGCATATGGTCCTTTCGTTCCAAGTGAACTCGGGTCCACGCTTGGAATTCCAGCGAACTTTGACCAACTTAATCCGACTCCTTCTAAGCTTCTGAATCTTCTCATCTAGAACTTCAACCGGTTCCTCGATAAATCTCAATTTATCGTCTACTTGAACCTCATCAGGGGGTATAATTAGTGTCTCACCCGACAGACACTTTCACAGGTTGGAAACATGAAACACGTCATGAACTCCATTCAAATCCTGCGGCAGCTTAAGCCGATACGCGACTGATCCAACTCGAGATGCGATTTCGAAAGGACCTATATACCGTGGGCTCAGCTTTCCCCCTTTTCCAAATCGAACAACACCTTTCCAAGGTGACACTTTCAGTAGAACACGATCCCCGACTTGAAACTGCAACGGTTTCCTTCGGTCGTCTGCATAACTTTTTTGTCGATCGGCGGCTGCTTTAAACCTTTCCTTGATCTGGAAAACTTTGTCAGTGGTTTCCTGGATAAGCTCAGGTCCGGTTAGTTGCCTTTCGCCAACTTCAGCCCAGCACAAGGGCGATCGACATTTCCTTCCATACAAGGCTTCAAACGGAGCGGCTTTGATACTAGCGTGGTAACTTTTGTTGTAAGAAAACTCTGCCAACGGCAAGTGAGTATCCCAACTTCCACCAAAATCAATCACGCACGCTCTCAACATATCCTCTAACGTCTGAATGGTTCTCTCACTTTGACCATCCGTTTGAGGATGATATGCAGTACTCATGTCCAAATGAGAGCCTAGTGACTCCTGAAGAGATCGCCAAAATCTGGAGTTAAATCATCCATCTCTATCGGAGATAATTGACATAGGCACTCCATGTTGGGCTACAATCTCGTTGAGGTACAACTGCGATATCTTTTCCGTTTTGTCTGTTTCCTTAATGGGCAAGAAATGAGCAGACTTTGTCAATCGATCCACAATTACCCAAATAGTGTAATGTCCACGTGACGTACGAGGTAATTTGGCGATAAAGTCCATAGCAAGATGCTCCCACTTCCATTTAGGAATCTCAGGTTGCTGCTGAAGCCCAGGCGGCCTCTGATGTTCAGCCTTAACGTTCGAGCATGTTAGACATTTACTTACATACACCGCAATATCTCTCTTCATATTCGGCCACCAATATAACTCCTTTATATCCTGATACATCTTGGTAGAACCTGGGTGAATTGAATATCTGGATTTATGAGCCTCGTTCATAACCAGTTCACGTAGGTTACCTCTAAGCGAAACACAAACACGGTTCATGAAGTACATTACTTCATCCGCTTTTGGTATCAGTTCACATTCCAAACCTCTCAAGCCTTCTCTTCTTAGGTTCTCATCTTTCAAAGCTTCTCGCTGTGCATTACGAATTCGATCGGTCAAATTCGTTTGTATGGTCAAACCCAAAGCACGCACACGCAGAGGCTTTTCCCACTCCTTCCTACTGAGCGCGTCAGCAACAACATTTGCTTTCCCTGGGTGATAACGAATATCACACTCATAATTGTTGAGTAACCCTACCCAACGCCGTTGTCGCATGTTGAGTTCCTTCTGATCAAAGATATGCTGGAAGCTCTTATGGTCTGTGTAAATCGTACACTTCGTGCCATACAGATAATGTCTCCAAATCTTTAAAGCGAACACAACAGCTCCCAACTCTAAATCATGAGTTGTGTAGTTCTTCTCATGCACTTTCAGTTGTCTGGATGCATAGGCTATCACTTTGTCCTTCTGCATAAGCACGCAACCAAGGCCCAAACGTGACACATCACAGTATACAACAAAACCGTCATTTCCCTCAGGCAGGGATAGAATAGGTGCACTACACAACTTCTCCTTCAACATCCGAAAAGCTTCCTCCTGCTTTTCTGTCCAATCAAACTTCTTATCCTTCAGGGTCAATAGCGTTAATGGCTGCGCTATTCTGGAGAAATTCTCAATGAATCTTATAATACCCAGCAAGTCCTAAGAATTGTCGCAACTCTGACGGAGTCTTTTGCGCTTCCCAATTCTTAATTGCCTCAATCTTCAACGGGTCCACATGTATTCCTTTCTCATTTATGACATGACCGAGGAAATGCACCTCTCGAATCCAAAATTCACATTTAGAGAACTTGGCATACAACTTTTCTTTCTTCAACAGCTCCAGAATCATCTTCAAATGTTGCTCATGATCTTCTTTGGTTCGCGAATAGATTAGTATATCGTCAATGAATACTATCACGAATTTATCCAAATAGGGTTTGCATACCCTGTTCATGAGATCCATGAACACTGCAGGCGCATTAGTTAAGCCAAAAGGCATGACTAAGAACTCATAATGGCCATAACGTATTCTAAAAGCAGTCTTCGGCACATCTTCCTCAGCAATCTTCAACTGGTGATAACCTGAATGCAGGTCTATCTTCGAGTAGTAGCTTGATCCTTGAAGCTGGTCGAACAAATCGTCGATTCTTGGTAATGGGTACCGATTCTTGATAGTCAGCTTGTTCAACTCTCTGTAATCAATACACATTCTGAAGGAACCATCTTTCTTCTTCACGAACAAAACAGGTGCTCCCCAAGGCGAAAAACTTGGTCGTATGAAACCTTTGTCCAATAGCTCTTGAAGCTGATTTGACAATTCTTTCATTTCTGACGGTGCTAATCTATAAGGAGATTTTGCAATCGGTGCAGCACCCGGTACAAGAACGATCTTAAACTCAATCTGTCTCGCAGGGGGTAATCCAGGCAAGTCTTCAGGGAAAACTTCCGGATAATCGCGAACTAAAGGAACTTTTTTTCAATCTTCCCACTTTCGGCATTCGTATCCACTACGTTAACCAAGAACGCAGGATAGCCCTTACGCAACATCTTGTGCATCTTCATAATACTAACCACTTTTGATACTCGACTCGATCGGTCACCGTGAACAACTAAAGCTTCACCACCACCAGGATCCGCACTTGTTTCTCCGAAAAAATGATCTCAGCTCCGTTCTTGGATAGCCAATCCATCCCAACGACTACATCAAAACTACCCAGCTCCACTGGTAGTAAATAGATACTAAAACTATGATCACATAACTGAATTCTACAACCACAAATAACTTCGCTAGTCTCTATCAATTTTCCATTTGCTAATTTTATCGAGTACTTTTTACTTAGCTTACTTGTTTGAGAACACAGAAACGGTTCAAAGTTTTTTTTTCGAAACAAAACTCAAGTCAGCACCAGTATCGAATAGTACGAACGCAGAATGGTCATTGATTAGAAACGTACCAGTAACCACTGCAGAATCATCACGTGCCTTCCCAGCATTCAGCTCAAAAGCTCTGCCCTTGGCATTCTGACCCTTCACATTCGGACAGTTCCTCTTGTAGTGTCCCTGCTCTCCGCATTCGAAGCAACCCTCAAGCTTGACTCTCTCCGACGTACTCTTAGCATAGCACTCGCGAGTAACATGACCAGATCGACCACATCTGGCACACTTTCCCTGCTCATCACCGTCGTCTTCTTCGCTGAACCACTTCCGCCATCCTGGCATTATCCTTCCTCGAACCACTCGAATTAGCCACATATGCTTTCCCCGATTCGTGTTTCTTCTCACGCTTCGCATCGGAATCTTCCTCGAGCTCTCAGATCTTCGCTTCCGCGAATCCCCAGATCTAGACTCAGAACGCTCTGATCGGTCAGATTTCCCATCTGCCTTAACTTTTCCCGACGACTTCCCAGTCTCCTCTTTCCTATTAAGGTTACTTTTGCGAGCAGCATCATCCGCTAATGATTTCGCTAGAGTAGTAGCTTCCAGATAGGTAGTGGGCTTCGCTGACGTAACCATACTACGAATTTGTGGCGACAATCCCCAAATATACCTCTCTACCTTAACGTACTCAGGAGTGACCATTCGTGGAACCAATCTAGCCAAATCATTGAACCGAGACGTATAAGCTCTAACGTTCAAGCCTTCAATGGTCAAATTCCAGAAGTCAGTCTCAATATTCTGCATCTCACTACGCGGGCAGTATTCCTTAAGAAGCATCTCTTTTAGTTCGTTCCAGGTAAGACCGTAAGCCACATCTTCGCCCAAAATCTGAACTTGAGTGTTCCACTAGGATAAAGCTTCATCGAGAAACGAACACGAAGCATACCTAACCCTCTGATCAGCAGCACAACTGCTGATGGCCATCACAGATTCCATCTTCTCAATCCATCTAGTGATTTCAAGAGGCCCTTCAGCACCGGTAAATGATCGTGGGTTACAGCCCTGAAATGTTTTATACATACATCCATACACTGTTCACAAGGTTAATGAAAAACAAAGATTACTCTCTGATTATGTCATAACGCAGGAACTACTAAAAATTTTCCAATCATTATATTACCTTGCGGGTTTCCAATCTGTATACCACCATCACAATGCCCAGGAGCACCACGACCACGTCCTTGCCCAATATTCAGGTTAGCTTCACGCTGTTCCAAGGCAATATTAACGTGTTGGGCTATGAGTTGTGCCAACTCTTCTGGGGTGGTAGGTAGTCCAGTACCCTGTCTTGCTTTTGGCGGCATCTTGTTGTTTCTATTATTGCAATAATAATATCAACATAAGACATTGTTTAAATATTTCAGTCATTAAATAATAGTGGACTAAACAATACACATGCATCCACATAATAATGAGAATAATTTAACCAAAAGAAACCCATAATATTGATATTTATCACGGAAATTACAAAGCTTGTTCATAGTACAACAACTAACCAAAATGTGGTGTGACAAAATCAACCACCAATAACAAGTCTAGATGAAATTTCCTCCTAAATATCAAAAAATTTGGCATGCAAGCCAACATAAGGGTTTATCAAAGAGACATACAAAACAACAAACAATACAAATGACAAACAACCATCATTTCTTCATGCCAACAAACTCTAGAAGCTTCCTCACAAGCTCCTCCAGCTCAACTATCCTCCAGTGCATTTGGTCCATTGCACTGTCATCCAAGTCCTTTAGCTCATCAAACCAGTCCATTTGCCACTCAAGATCCCTCACTGTTCCCCTAATCGCCTCCAGATCTCCGCGCATGGCCCCCAACTAACGGTCGTAGTGAGAACATCGGTTAACCCACACTCCTTTCTACTTCTTCGAAGCAGATGCAGTCTCAGCTCTGGAAGTTAAAGCGATGTCTCCAACTGGTCGTATCCTCTTCCTACGTCGAAAGTATACCAACAGGGGTGCAGTAGGAGCGCGCGACTCAATCGATGGAAATGACGACTCGGTAACAACAGGTGGAGGGATCTCAGTAGTGGGCTCAACAACGGCAGCAGATGAGACGACCAATGGCTCTAATGGCTGAGCTATAACAATGGTAGCGTCTACTGCTGGTGCGACACTATAAGATCCTCCGATCAGCGGAACACCTATATCCACGTCATCGATAACAGGCACGGTACCTGATGATTGCCCGGTCTCATAAAGCGAGGGTGGAGCATCATCATCATCGTCTTCGATCCAACCGTTGCTTGTAAAAGCATAACGGGGGTCAACCTGGTTGGCAAATGCAGCAGGGTTAACATGGAAGGACGAAGCGAATCCGGCCGCATCAACAAACTGTGGAATCGTAGGGGGTACCTCTGGTACGGATCTAGGTGAAGTCTCGAATTCTGGCTCGCTCTCAGAGTCAGTAATCTCGATGACCTCGTGCTCGTACGACATCTGTGACATATATAACTGTACAAAGTAAGTGTGTGTTCAAATGAAAAATAACACATAAGGCCCAAATAAACAGATTAACACGTATGCACAATAACACGCAATGGTTCTCATACATGATAAAAATCCATGTTTATTTAAAGATTTTGGCTTCGCGAATTTTGGACTTATATCTCAAAATTCTTTGGTTGAAGTCTAGAGTTTTCCCCTGAAAACATCTAGTTCGCTAACAACCATTGGCTCTGATACCAACTTCTGTAACACCCCAAAAACGTCGCAGCGGAAATACAAACGTAATGGTGACGGAAGTTGGTGCCCATAAATATCTTGGTGGACGATGCATCCTTAATTTTTGTACATATTACTTAATTAAAACATTGTTTAAAAGTTAAACATAAGCCACAACCACACAGCAGTTAAGTTGTTTTGATCCATTATGGATCTCATTACAGACATTATCCCAGGTTAGTTTTAAAAGTTGTCTAAAACTTTATTAAAGAAAAACATGCATGAAGACCACAAGACACGCCATAATTCCCAAAGCCATGCTCAAGTACCAGAAGAACACGTTAAAAATCAAGTGTCAACACAAAGGAGGGTGAGCTCACATATTCAAATGTAAACAAGGAAAACTTTCTAATTATGTGTTTATAATCAAAACATCCAAATAATATTTTCGAAAGTTTATTTATTTCCTTAATAAAATCCATGAGTCAGCCGTCACAAGCGTTTCCCCGAAACCTCCGAACTAAGCATCTTCCCAAGTTTCACATATTAAATTTATTATTAACATCCATTTGTTCAGATTTGTAAGTTTGCAAGACATTACGAGCTATATATTAACATTAAGGGTATAATCAAGCTAGACAATAACATAATATAAATTCGTCGCTTGACATGACACGGAGTTACCGGTCGCGACGGGGTTGTCACCCGATAGATCTATCAACAATTCAGCGCAATCCATATTAATGATTAAATGACTAAGTTCGCGCAAAGTGCCCGCAATGGGTCACCCAAGGTGCCCACCTTATGAACAATATATATATCCTACTAAAATGATAAAATTTAATATAACACGTTGTACGAATCCCTGATGTCCCAACCGAAACGTAAGCCTAATCCCGATACTCACTCTCTTGAGACTGGGCCAATTCGTTACAACTTTGGATTTAAACATTTTTAATCCACACGGTCGTTCTATCCCATAACGTCGTAAAATCCCCGTTTCATCCCCGAAACGCATATATCATTATTCCAAAATCTGTTTCATCCCGAAACATATTTATATCCAAAACCATGTTTTTCTCCAAAAAACATATCACATAATTTCCAAATCATATTTTCCACGAAAATATATTTATAGTTTAATCAAAGGCATATTTTATACGAAAACGTATACTTATCCTTTTAAGGCGTGTTCTTCCCCCAAAACATATACTAAAACAATAAAAAAGGGGGTTTACTGACACTCACCTTTGGGTGCGTATATTAAATAGCGCAATCCCCAAAATTGAATTCTACTCGTCCTAACATACGTAGGCACGATTTAATAATCACACATCATAAAATTCCTAAGTTTCTCAAATCTTGGAATGTTTACATAACTTTGAGATTTTCTCGAAAAGTTATTATTTTTTATTATGTTGGCATATTAATATATATATATGAGTTCATATATATATATTTTAAGATTTTGCGACTTGAACGATTTTATTGGTGACCTTAA
The DNA here is from genome assembly GCA_947069175.1 of Scalesia atractyloides. NCBI lineage: Eukaryota > Viridiplantae > Streptophyta > Magnoliopsida > Asterales > Asteraceae > Scalesia > Scalesia atractyloides. Next base: position 34,584,138 of record CAMTDV010000021.1, read on the forward strand.
TGTTTTATCCGTTACACTCCCGTTTATAAATACTATATATCTACGATTTGCGCGTCGTAATATATATACATAAACGTGCACATATTCACAACATCATAACACGCGAAATCTCGTTAACTCATACACTTTATCATTTTTAAAGCATGCATATATGAAATAACTAATTAAGTTAACCTATGTATCAATTTTCATGCTCGATAAATAAGTTACAGATTTAACGCGATTTCACAAATTCTGCCGTTTTAAACATACAAGCGTACATGCATAGTCTTAATTCCCGCTATCATGTCACACTTAACATATTATCATATTCACATATTTAAATCACATAACACATTTAAACACATAAGGTTCACCCATGAACAACCCATTCTAGTGCACATCGAAATGACTTCATATTTTAACACAATACATGTTATGTACTGAATAAAATGATGGTTATAATCAGATTAGTGCAGTTTTTGTGTAAGGCACATAAATCATGCGACTTCGTGTATTTTACAACACTTTTAAGCACATAGTACAACATGCAAAGCTAGTAAACTTTATGTTAAAGTTCCATGATATTTTACACTTCAAATAACATTATTTTTAGTGTTTATAACCTGATTAAGATCATCTTTATCATATCACCATTTATTCATCTTTTTATGTACATACACCCACATGCATGTCCATGTACAAGCTCCTAAAGCATCCATAACATATCTTTATCATCATGCATGTATTCATATGCATCTAGACATACATTTATTTAATGTTTATATATATCCAAGAACATTCTCATCTTCATATAATCATCATCAAATCATTCATAGCATTAATGCATGTAACATTCTCATACTTTTATGAATTAACAAACAAATTTTATGTGCATGCATACATATATACACATATACACGGCTACACACATATATATGCATACATTATTCCAAAACTCAACTTTTCATGTTCATACTTTAATCATATGAAATTTATCAAAACCCTTTTTAGAACTTTCCAAGATAATACATTCAATCACATGTCAACATCTTATCATGCAAGATCAAATCAAATATCAAAAATCAAAATCTCATCTCTAACATACATGCATACACACTCACGGCCATACATATGTATACATACACCTCCATTTTTATTTTCTTTAAAAACCCATTTGTTTTTGTTTCAAGTTTATGTTTAAATCCAAGAACAAGAGAAACCTTCTTTATCATCAAAACTCATTAAGAATCAAGAACAAAGTTTTTAAAGTAATTTTATACCTTCTTGTTTTTGATGGGTTTTTAGCTAAGTATGATGGTATGGAGCTTGATTCTTGCTTGGAAACACCTTTGAACCTTCAAAACTACTTGAAAACACCTTGGAATGGTCTTAGATCTTCAAGAACAAGATTGAAATTTGAAAATGGGTTTGTTCATGGGGGTGTTCGGCCGAGCTTTGGTTTTAAAGAGAGAGAGAGAGAGAGTGATTTGTGTTGGTAATATTTCTTGGATTTGTGAAGGATTTTAGAAGATTTGGTGGAAAGGTAATCATCATATACAACTCCCCATGCCAACACATCGAGGAGAGAGAAGTAAAAGAGCCATATATGGCTGCCACCAATCTTCACACACACATACCCACATGCATACATATATATATATATATATATAACATATATTGGGCAAAAGCTGGTATTTAACTGGATACCGGGTGTTTTATCTAGCGTTTTAAGTGCGTTTCAATGCGTTTAAATTATTTTCAGTGCTCGATAAAAATAAACACATCAAAATATTGCTAATCAATATTTTATTTGCCAAGACCAATTACGTTGTTGGTATTTGGCAGTATGCGCGCTGTGTTGCGCAGTACGTGCTTAAATTCGCAAAATAGGGATTTTAAGCGTTTTAATTTATTTTTATCATTCTATAAAAATAAACTTGTCAAATTATTACTATAATAATTTTTTAGTTGCCCTGAACTGGCTGTGTTGACAGTATTTTGTCAGATACGCGCAGTATCGTGCAATACGCGTTTAAACTCCAAAAATAGAGTTTCTTAGCGTTTTAAATTATTTTTCCTCGCGATTATGATTAAATATATTACTTAACTCATAGCAGACTATTTTTGGGATTTTAACATTATCCGGTGGTCACCGACGTTCGTTTCGCATTGTAACCATTACGCGATAAGCGTTTATCTTAATATTGCCAACGTAATTTTTATGAAACTTTGGATTTACCAACACATCAAATACCATATATAAACATCATAAATAATCAAATACGGCCTTTTATTCATTCATGACACGTGTTACATTTGTACGGGACAGCCTAAATAGCCGGGTGTCACAGTCTCCCCCTGTTTAAGGAATTCGTCGCCGAAATTCTTACACTACAGGTTTCGTTTTCGCACTAGTCTTAAAGAGATGCGGATATTTTCGTTGCATCTGGTCCTTTCGTTCCAAGTGAACTCGGGTCCACGCTTGGAGTTCCAGCGAACTTTGACTAACTTAATCCGACTCCTTCTAAGCTTTCGAATCTTCTCATCCAGAACTTCAACCGGTTCCTCGATAAATCTTAATTTATCGTCAACTTGAACCTCATCAGGGGGTATAATTAGTGTCTTATCCGACAGACACTTTCTCAGGTTGGAAACATGAAACACGTCATGAACTCCATTCAAATCCTGCGGCAGCTTAAGCCTATACGCGACTGATCCAACTCGAGATGCGATTTCGAAAGGACCTATATACCGTGGGCTTAGCTTTCCCCCTTTTCCAAATCTAACAACACCTTTCCAAGGTGACACTTTTAGTAGAACACGATCCCCGACTTGAAACTGCAACGGTTTCCTTCGGTTGTCTGCATAACTTTTTGTCGATCGGCTGCTGCTTTCAACCTTTCCTTGATCTGGACAACTTTGTCAGTGGTTTCCTGGATAAGCTCAGGTCCGGTTAGTTGCTTTTTGCCAACTTCAGCCCAGCACAAGCGCGATCGACATTTCCTTCCATACAAGGCTTCAAACGGAGCGGCTTTGATACTAGCGTGGTAACTTTTGTTGTAAGAAAACTCTGGCAACGGCAAGTGAGTATCCCAACTTCCACCAAAATCAATCACGCATGCTCTCAACATATCCTCTAACGTCTGAATGGTTCTCTCACTTTGACCATCCGTTTGAGGATGATATGTAGTACTCATGTCCAAACGAGAGCCTAGCGACTCCTGAAGAGATATTGTCAAATTCGCAAAATAGGGATTTTAAGCGTTTTAATTTATTTTTAACATTCTATAAAAATAAACTTGTCAAATGATTACTATAATAATTTTTTAGTTGCCCTGAACTGGCTGTGTGACAGTATTTTGTCATATACGCGCAGTATCGCGCAGTACGCGTTTAAACTCGAAAAATAGAGTTTCTTAGCTTTTAAATTATTTTTCCTCACGATTATGATTAAATATATTATTTAACTCATAACGGACTATTTTTGGGATTTTAACATTATCCGGCGGTCACCGACGTTCGTTTCGCATTTTAACCGTTACGCGATAACCATTTATTTTAATATTGCCAACGTAATTTTTATGAAACTTTGGATTTACCAACACATCAAATACCATATATAAACATCATAAATAATCAAATACGGCCTTTTATTCATTCATGACACGTGCTACATTTGTACGAGACAGCCTAAATAGTCGGGTGTCACAGAACTTGCCCTCAAGTTCAGGCGAACTTGTCTGTTTTCTGCGTTTCTGGCGCGTAATCGATGCGTAATAGTCAAAATCAGTATCCTAACCATAGACTTAGGCTAAACATGGCAGTTCTATCTAATTTCCTACAGTTATGGGCTCTGATACCAATCTGTCACACCCCAACCGATGGCGGAAACATCGGGATAGTGGCACTAGGCGACCAGATTGCCTCATGAGAATTCCATAACAATTATCTATCAACATCATTTAACATTTAACGTCCCATACCATTAAACACAATATTTCAAAATAACCATTACAGAAACTTGTTTTTCCCACAAAACAAAAAGGTTCGATTTTCCCTAGATTTATTACATTTTGAACTTAAATAACACAACTAAACGAAACAAACTACTTCCAAAGCTTCCAAGCTAAAAATCCCCAACCTGTTACATACGTTAAATTACAAGTCAATACAATTAAGTAAAGGTGAGCATACAGGTTTAGTTAGTACTAGCTAATAGAGAAAAGCGTTCGCGAAATAGTCTAACTACATATCATGATACACCAAAACACATCACACAACATATGCTCATTTCTTATGCTAACTACCGTGAGAAGGCTGGCGCGTCCATCCTAACTAGACCCCGTCGGGTGTAAGCCACACTATAGTACGATACTAGCTAAGGAGGCAAGTTACGAAAATAAGTCATAGTCACATATTTCTAGTATCACGTATTGAGCATACACAATCAGATCATTCGCGTGTGATAAACAGTTTGATTTGTAAAGTGATTTTGATAGAGGAACGTATGTAACACCCAAACAATGCATTAAAGCGAAAATGGGTCAAGTATACTCACAGTAGGTGCGTTTAGGAGAGAGATTAGGGATCTGATGAGAGTCGGTAAGAGCGTCGGATCAACCTGTAAACGAACAGAAGTTCATCAGTCTTCCGAATTGCTGAAACAGTTAAGTTTGAGTTGAACAGTAGGCAAGTTCGGCCGAACTTGTATGTAAACATACAAGTTCGAGCGAACTTGTAAGGATTTGGTGAGATTTGAGACAAGTTCGGTCGAACTTGGTAAGTTTCTTAGGAAACTCGTCAAGTTCGGGCGAACTTGTGAGATAATCTTACTAGAAAGACAAGTTCAGGCGAACTTGTGTGGAAATTGGTGAAAATGACCCAAGTTCGGTCGAACTTGACCCAGATGGGTGCAAGTTTGGTCGAACTTGACCTGAGTGATGGTGATTCTTGAGCGAACTTGATGTTTTCGGGTCCAAAATCTTGCGTTTTCGCGTCGTTTGCTGAGGAAATCGAGTGCTCATCCCTCCAACCTTAAGCCACTGAGTAAAACTTAGGCTGGAGAGGTCTTTTGGAGCGAACTTAGCCATTTTACAGAAACTCAGGCTAATCCGGGCGAACTTGATGGTTCGTACGGGTTAGTCCAGCTTGTGTAAAGTGACGATTTCGTCCTTGTGCTTCCGGATCTGAGATCTAGCTTCGACAACGCCTCGTTCCACTCAAAAGTGAACGAAACATACGTCATTAGTTCGAAAATGGTGTAAAAATCAAGGATTTAAAAGGTTTTGCTTAGATCTAGTATAGATCTGAGTGAAAATAGAAGTTTTGATGGAAAAAGATGAAGATTTTCATAAACAGAAGAGATTTGATGAAAACCAAGGCAATGCCTTGTGCAAAATCGTTGTAAAATGTTGTTGAACATCATTGTAGTTGAAATCGGGTTGATTCTTACTTAGAAAACAGTGGGTTTCAGGTTTCGGGAGCTCAGAGCGAAGTTGCAGCAAGTTCAAATGAGAGAATGGGGCTGAGTATTTATAGATGAAGGCAAAATGGGGCTGATGGGGAGTCAAGTTCGGCCGAACTTGCATGAAATCATGCAAGTTCGCGCGAACTTGTGAAGGGTTTGAAAGGATTGAGTCAAGTTCGCCGAACTTAGGGAATGAAGGGGGAATCTGAGTTGGCCTGTCAAGTTCGGCCGAACTTGGGGTCACCCTAGCTCGAGCGAACTTGGCCCAAAACTCTGGATTTCCTTGTTTTTCGTTCGTTTATCGATTGTTCAGCGATGTAATCGAGTTATAAGGCAATGTTAAGCGGTTTAGAAATGATTTAAGCGTTGTAATAGCGAGTCAACGCGTGAGAGCGAGTTGTGTGAGTTTGCGAGCGATTAAACCACGATAATTCCAATTCACATATAACACATAAACACGTATAACACACAAACACGTAAACTAATATTACCACATAATTCCAATATACCAAATCAAGTAATTGCGTTGTGATTGCGATGGTATAGCGATGAGATATACGAAGCGTTGCGTTAAATAAGCGTTTAGTTGTGATTTAATAATGCGATGTAATGACAAAACATGTTTAATTTAATACGAACATTTCTATTAACGAATCTCGGAGTACAAAACTGAAAAATCAAAATAAATACACAGAAACAGGAACAACGGAAAATACGGGTTGTTACAGAGTATCCTCCGAGTAATCGCTCCAAGATAGGCTGTCGAGGCGACTTTCTTCAACTCCGCCTAATTACTCGAAATCGATCAAACGCGGTTAACATTGAAAAAAAATCAAATCTAGTAGGTCAACTCAGGCTGAGTTTGTCTTTAAAAAATAAAATAAAATAAAATATAATTTCTATGCCTATCATATTAAACAATGAATATTGTTTTCACGTATTTGTTATAAGTATTAGTAAATTTATGTTATTTGACATATATTTAATTTCCGAAATAATTCTCTATAATTTAGCTTCTTTACTCCTGAATACTCTCTATTGCGAATACTCTCACTTCCGCTCGAGCAACTAGGTAGCGCCTAATGACTTTTGCAACTATGATAACTACATAACCTTTTACCTTTTAGGTTAAGTAATATATGGCCCATGTGTAATTTTATGATAAGCCTATTTTTACCTTGTAAGTTTTAAGCACCTCCCCCTCCCCAAATATTTTGCATTAGATCTCACGACTCCCTTTATAAATGACTTGACATCGTCTTCATCGATAATCCCGTTGTCTTTTCCCTCGAATTTAGTGCCTATTTATTTACCTTTTACGCTAATTTTGCTCGATCGCCAATCCGTTTTGTATCTCGAGCCGAGCTTGATCCTATGCATTGTATATCACAAGTCGAGCTTGAGTTGGATATTTTTAGCTCCGTCTCGATCTCGAGCTTCAAAAATCTTTTCAAGCCGTAGCTTAGTCGTGTCAGGTTTGGGCTGGGCTTGGCTCGCCTTTGTATGTTACTTTTCAACTCTTGTATAAACAAATATTGGTTTAAATATTATTTAATATAGTAGTTTTTATTTACAATATTAAGAAATAAAAAAAATCATCAAAATTGTAAATTCACGAGTTTACTCATCCGAGTTTACTCAAGTCCAGTACATTGAGATCGAAAATTACGTGTGGCAATACGAGCACTGGGTTTAGGTTTGGAAACTCCCATTCCCGGTCTTTCACAAACTTGCTTATTCTCACCGATTGTCTTCTCTCAAGGTATTTTCTTCTATTCAAACCCTAAATTTCTTCGATAGCTAATAACATTATGATTTGAATGAATCTGTGTAGACCTATGAATATTCGTATGATCAACTTCAAGTAATGTCTAGGTTTTACTGATACTATCGATTTACAAGTCTAATAAATGCTTCGGATCTGCATAGTTAGTGGAGTTTTAGCATCAACTGTTTATTGTTCAGGAATATGACGCATCAAAATGCAATTAACTTGAGTATTTGGAGTATCTGATTTTGTGTTAATTATTGCTAAATTCTAAATTGGTGATCCATACAACACTTTTTATGCGATCGAAAACCTAACCGTGTAATCCTGTTGAATGTTTTGGTAGGATGTATGTGTTCTGTTAATCGCACGTATAACAATATAACAGAATTTCACTTTGTTTTATAACTATATTGCAACTTACTTCACTGAATTCCAGAGTGTTACTTATTCTAGAAAATATCTGAACAAGCGGTTTTGTAGATAACTGCGAATGGTCATTTCTATCGAGTATTGTGTAGGCATTTTTTTCTCATGTAAATGTTAACATTTGCAGAGTGTGGTAGTAATTTTCGGTTTGAGAAGGTATGGATAAGTCATGGAGGCAACGTGAGCTTGTATTTCTTCTTCTTTATGCGGTTATCTTCTACGTTATCATCATTCGGTATTCCCTCCAGCTGTCCCATGGTACTCTTTCAGTCTTTCCTACTCTATATTCTTTAGTGTACTTTTTTTTCTGTTACTAGTTCATCTTTGATTTGATATATTGATATAACAGATCATTACAACAAGCTTTATGGTTTACGGACTGGATGGTTCTCGGGTCGGCTTAATGTATGTTTTCGGGTTGATCTATTATAATACTTTACTACATTCGAGACAAAATGATGCAGTTTTTCTTATCAAATAAATTAACTTATGCCAACTTCATATCTTATTTTTTTTTACTATTGCAGGATGTCTCTGATGCACAATGGAGAAATTTTCGCAGCAATTTGCCGATTTTAACTGCCGTTTTTGGACTTTTTATGTTGATTGCCAATATTTTGAGGGCGATTTGTAACCTAAAAGCTGAGGGGATGTCCATTGTTTGGCTTCTGATTTCATTGGCATATTTGTCATATCTACATGGAGCATTGTATGTCCTCTATTTTATGTTCCTATTATTTTGAAATAAAGGATCTAGAAATTGAAAAATTTTACCTTTCAAGTTTAAATCAGACCTGGATATTTTTTGTTTTCTATTAGCAATATTATAAAACTGTAAGTTTAATCTACAGCCATTTATAATCTAATATTTAGTTTTTGAAGTAAAAAAGGTAACTCATTTTGACACTTAAAAGTCAAATGTGGATATTTTTTTAGATGGATGCATTATAAAGTTAATAGTTGGCGTTTAGTCATTCAGATTTGTATATGATTATTGTGTCTAACATACTTCATCCCAATGCAGCATCATTTTTATCCTCTCAATTGCATCAGCCAATTTCCTTTTGGTTAAGGTACGATCAGATACGATGTTGATATTGTAACTGTCAAATTCCGTTACATACCATTTCTATAGGAGTCTATTAATTAATAAGTTTAGTTAGCTGGATAACGTCATTTGATATTTTCGCTATTTGTAGAAATTGGTGCTACAATTTGATGTCAATAAATGATCTGCAATGCTTTACTAATCTTTTGTGATGCAGATATTTGGGCGAAAAAAGTACTTTCCATTTGTACTTTGGGTATTCAACCTATCATTTCTTCTTTGTAATCGCGTTTATGAGGGATACTCGTTCGCAAGTTTTGGGTTAGTTTCTCTTTGGTAGCTAGTGGCTTCACTTGATGGTTCCTCAATTTCTGATCACTCTGTATTATGAAGCATAAATTTACTTTGAAAATGCAGAAACCATTGGGCTTACTTGGATAACTTTAGGGGTACCTTCAGATGGCATATCTGCTTTAACTTCGGTATTACTTTTCTCTTTCTACTTGTATGGTACTATGGTTATTGTTTCATATGATGTTTTAGTACATGTTATTGTAGAATCTTGATCTTTCTTGCTTCTCTTTTTATGCTCACAATATTTGCATTTTTCTTTTTACGACAGTCGTTTTGCGCATGATAAGCTTTGGATATGACTACCATTGGTCAGATCATAACTCTTATGTTGATCAAGAGGTATATGATTCAATTTTTCAAACCTGTAGTTTACAAGCCTTCGATTCCATTTTTAAAGGAACATGTTCTGTTATATAGATTTTCTCTAATTAAAATTAGAATCTGGTCTTTCTGGTAATTGCAGAAGCACATTCGACACTGCACCACCTGTTCTTCTGGGAAAACATGCTACAGAATGTTACAGGCAAGTAAAGTTAATCTGTTTGACACTAGTGGTTTAATATCGACCAGTTTATCCTATATATAATATTTCTTTTAGCAGGAGAGAAGTGTGGGGATCGACAAGTTCTCATATACTTTATACCTATGTTATTTGCTATTTGCACCTCTCTATATTGCTGGACCCATTATAAGCTTCAACGCTTTTGCCTCACAGGTTCTATGACGCTGAACTAATCTTGAATAATTTTGAAATATACATGCTATGACATATATCATGCAGTTGTGACAACGAGCTTTAAGGGCATGAAAGTAGTTTTGCCAAAAATATTGTTTCTTTGGGTAATTTAACAAGCGTCTCACCAATGTGATCTCTTTTCTGGCAGCTTGATACACCTCAGAAGAGTTATACACCCAAACAAGTGGTTTGGTACGGTTTTCGTTGGGTACTTAGCCTGTTTCTTATGGAAATCATGACACATTTTTTCTATTACAATGCATTCGCCATTAGGTGAGTCTATTAACAATAAAATATCACTATAATTGTATTTAGCGTTTCTTTAATTCATATAGTCTTTATTTGGTTCTGTGTATTTTTTATATTTAGTGGAATCTGGAAACAGTTATCACCTATGGAGGTCTTTATTGTTGGATATGGGGTGAGAGCTCAGGGTACTTGATTTCACTATCTCACTTAAAATACTTTTATATATATAATTTATAACTGCTTTGTTTCTACCTTTTACGCTTTAAAACTGCATTTTACTGTTAAAAGGTCTTAAACTTCATGTGGCTCAAGTTTTTCCTCATTTGGCGCTACTTCCGGTTTTGGGCACTGGTAAATCCATTCAAAAAGCCTACTATAACTTCTATGTGATTACAAAAGTTAGATTATTTCATGGATAACCTGTTTTTATTAAAAAAATGATTTAGGAGAAATACACACCTGATTTTCGAATCCGTTTGACCCATTTGACTTGATTCCCTATATGCTAATCCCATTCTTGGTTATACGAATAATGAAACATAGGTAAGTGGTATTGAAGCCCCTGAGAATATGCCACGTTGTATAAATAACTGCTACAATTTAGAAAGCTTTTGGAAAAACTGGCATGCTTCCTTTAACAAATGGCTTGTGAGGTATAAGTTTTGGATGCCTTTATTTTGCTTATTTATTTGAGTAAAATGTCATTTCGTCCTGAGGTTTGGCCAATTTTGCAACTTTTGTCCAAAGGTTTGTTTTTTCGCATCTGGATCCAAAATGTTTGAAATCTTGCCATTTTCATCCTGCTCGTTAACTTCATCCATTTTTCCCTGTTAAGTCAGGGGTATTTTCATTGTTAACTTAAAGGGCAAGTCGGTCTTTTTCACTTTGTGCACAAGCATTTAGCATAGTGTACAAGTATTCAAAAGACCGAATTGCCCTTTAAGTTAACAAAAAAAACTAAAACACCCCTGACTTAACAGAGAAAAATGGATAAGAGTTAACGATTCGGATGACAGTGGCAAGATTTTAAACCTTTTGGATCCAGATGGGAAAAAACAAACCTTTGGACGAAAGTCGCAAAACTGGCCAAACCTTAGGGACGATAATGGCATTTTACTCTATTTTTTTTAAAGTCATGAATTACTTACTTTATATTACAATTGGGGTATAGGTACATGTACATTCCCATAGGGGGATCTCGAAGGAAGCTTCTGAATGTGTGGGTTGTCTTCACATTTGTTGCCATATGGCATGATCTTGAATGGTATCTTTTTCTTTTCCAGTTCCTTATATTACTCTTGTTGGGCCCCACTTCTAACGGTTTATTATACAGGAAACTTCTTTCATGGGCATGGTTGACGTGCATATTCTTTATTCCGGAAATGATTGTGAAATCAGCAGCAACTTCTTTTAAGGTGACCTAATGCATTTTGTGTTGTTCCAATATTGAAATTAAATTTTCGCATACAAAGAAAGTCTGTGTAACATCTGTCCCTAGCGTATTGCAACCGTTGATTTGAATCGATTTTAGCAGGTTGATAACGTTTTTAAGGAGTTCATTTTCCGTGAGCTCAGTGCCGTTGCGGGTGCTATCACAATCACTTGTCTCATGGTTTGTTTTTCCTATAAAACTAATCTACTTTGTGAAAACCTAGGAAGGGGGGGGGGGGGTAGGTTATTTTGATTTGTAAAACGATTTAAGCTTTCTTTCAACAACACCACATCAAAACAATAAATATAAAGAGTTTTTTTTTTTTTTTTTAAAGTAGAGATTAATTTGAAAAGATGTGTTGTTTATATGCCATAAATAATTATGATCTTGTTATTTTTTAACGATGTTCATATCAAGTTTGAATGTTTGAAACTAGTTATGCTTGTCTGACCTCAATATCAATTTTGAAACTTTCCACCTGAACCAGCTATGGACTTTATATATGGCAGGTGGCTAACCTTGTTGGCTTTGTCATTGGACCATCTGGCATAAGTTGGCTAAAGTCTGTATTTCTTCAGGCTGAAGGTTTATCTCTCTTACTAATTTCTTTTCAAAATTCTACGCACATGCGACTATGTTCAGTTGATAAAATCTGCATTATGTTGCAGGACTACCTACACTTTTTGGCTTGCTTGTGACGTTTTATATCGGCACAAAGGTACAATTCCACAACTTTACTTCTTTTGAAACTTTTAAGATCAAATGGTCGCGTTATCACCAAAGAATCATTATAGAAGGTTTTTTTTAATATTGGTATTATAACAGGTTGTTTCAAATTGAAAACCAAATAGTTGATTTCAATTTTCAAACAATTCCTATTTTGCTTTGCTGGAAGGGTATTTAAGTCATTTTGTCTGCATGGCAAGAGTAATTTTTTGATTTATAAAATATAATTTAATCGGAAAACTTTGTTCCGTTGCAGCTTATGTTTCATGTATCCGATTCCAAGCAAAGGACACATCAGAGTTAAAGAGCATGGTTATGATCTGGATCCAAATACGAAGCATCTTCGACTTTCTTGATGTCTCGTTTTTTGTATCCATGTATCCATCTTTATGTTTCATGTATCCAAATACGAGCGTGGTTATGATTCAGATCCACATACGAAGCATTTCAAAGAATACCGGATTTTTATTAGTCAATGCTAGGGATGATTTGAAAGTATGATGAGGTTGATGATAATATCAGCAGTAGTCACACATATATTCTTATGTGTTTACATGTATTAAATGCATTATCATTACTTGTATGCATATGTGTACGAAGTATGGGGCCAAGGCGAAGTGTTGGACTTATTTTTACATATCTTAAAAAATTGTTAGTGGCGAATTTAGCAAGATGGTAAGTTTGGGTTAAAACGGGTCGTTTTAAGAGCATGTCAAATGAATTCGAATAAAAATGGGCTGGTCATTACGGGCTCACCTGCTATGTTTGTTTATGTAGTGGATGGTGCTGGTGGTGATGAGAGAGGTGAGGTAACAACGGTCCTGGTGGTTATAGGGGAGATGGAGGTGTTGGCGGAGCTGAAACATATAGAAAAATTTTATTTATTTTTTCTATATTTAGTCCAATATAATGTTGTGTGACCCATAAGCCATTAGTATTAAAATTTACCCTTACCCTAGTTGCATTTATTTAGAACGGGTTAACTAACACACCTATTAATCTATACATTTGTTTACTATGAGACTATACCTGTCACCACTTAGAGAGAAACACCACTATCTATACCGAGTCTTTCTCTTTTAGATACCACTAGGTTAGAAGCCTATGTCCTAGTTGCGTTTGACTAGAAAACAAAAGTTGATTTCACAATCACTCTGTCTCTTTCTCCCTCACTCCGGCTCTTTCTCCCTCACTCCAACTCCCTCTCCTATTTTAAGCTAGCTCGTCGAGTTGCAGACTCTTGTCTTATCCAAGCCAAGTTCGAACTCAATTTCAGCTATATAAACAATTTTCAAGCCTAGTCAACTTGTTATATTTGATCCCGAGCTAAAGCTTAGTAATAACTATGGTTGCACTAGTGAGGACTAGTAGGCGAAGTAAGTGCACGCTTTCACCCATTGTAATAACACATTTCTTACTGCATACACCGACTTTTTTTTCTTTTTTATATATCATAACATACATATATTTTCATACTAATTAACAGGAAATTAAGTTTGTGGTTCTTGTGGTTCGGGTTAACTTACATATTTGGTTTATGGATCACGATTTATACGGGTTTCAATGCTTCCAACGTTCCTTTAATAAAATACCTTATCCGCTCTCATATTTCAGTAGTCTCTTAGACATATTTTTACAAAACAGGGTGTTAGATTGTTTGAAAGAAAAAGATGTCAAAAGCTTGAATTAACAATCACAATCACAAAACTAAATGACTTGAATAGTACAACTATATAAAATGTAATCTCTTTTTTAGAGTTAACTGTCATTTTAGTCTTTGTGGTTTATTCACTTTTGCTATTTCAATCCAAGTTACAAAAATGCACCAGTTAAAGTTTTCTCCTCCCTGACATACTGGAAACGTGTCACTTCAGTATAAAAATCAAAACCCAGTTAAGTCAGACAGGTTTAACGAAGGGTATTATTGTCAATTCATATATTCTTTATTTTCACCTTATTTTATGTTTGACAAATGAAAAGACAATAATACCCTTCATTAAACCTGTCTGACTTAATTGTGTTTTAATTTTTGGACTGAAGTGGTATGTTTTCAGTATGTCAGGGAGGATACTGATATATTTTTTTAAAATTGAACTGAAATAACAAAAGTGAACAAATCACAGGACGACAGGGACGGAAATGACACTTAACTCCTCTTTGAAATAGTTTTCCTTCAAATAGAATAGCCCCTTTTTTCCCTTTACAGCCAACGGTATATAAGGCTACTGGTTCAAGCATTCTTGCGCCAAATTAGACAAACGCACAACTGACACACGAAGAGTTCAGGTTTCTTCTCTCGATTCTCTGTAGAACCGTTATCAATCTATCGATTATATGTTGATTATCGCTGTATATCTACTTGAATCTGATTGATTACGTCTTACGGTTCTGTTAATACCGTTGAATCATCAAAATCACGAACTATAGAACTAGATCTCGGAAACATTTACGCAGATTGACTATGATCGAATGCAAATAGGTGTATGATCAACAATTACACACGTTTAGATCTTGTTATACTTCACGATTAACATCGATTGTCACATTTGAAGATTACATGAAACCCTAGGTGTTTGATGTGTTTGTCCAGTTTGATTTCGAGAAGTTAGGTTTCAATTAATCTATTATGTTGCGTGCGGTGATCATGATTTGTTATTTTTGGATTGTTTGTGACTGATTTTTGTATATAAGATAGTTAGGATATATGTTTATATCTTGTTATGCTTCACGATTAACATCAATTGTTACATTTGAAGATTACATGAAAGCCTAGATGCTTGATGAGTTTATCTAGTTGTGATCACGATTCGTTATGTTTGGATTGTTTACGACTGATTCATATGACATAGTTAGGTTATTGATTGTTGCAACCTGAAATTAAGGCTTGATTGCTTTGTATTTTGAGATATACAAATACGTAGAAGCTTTATGGATGTAATGTTGTTTGTTAAAAAATGCAAGTTTGATCTCATTAATTTTATTTTCAAACTGTTTGTATTTATAATTATTTTGCATAAGTTTCTTCTAAACCTGCCAGACATTCAGTTCTTTCATTTGAAGATTACACGAAACCCTAGATGTTTGATGCATTTATCCAGTTTGATTTCGAGAATTTAGGTTTTAAATACCTGCCACTTGTTTGTAATCTGTTTCTTCGGTATTTTAATGAAATTTTCATATATGATAGTTAGGTTATCGATTGTTGCAACTTCCAACTAAGGCCTGATTGCTTTGCATCTAGAGGAGTACAAATATGTAGAACCGTTTGTGATGTAATTTTTTTATTAAAAAGTGCAAGTTTGATCTCATTAATTTTATTCTCCAACTGTTTGTATGATTGTATCATCTTATTTTGCCTAAGATTCTTCTAGACTTACCGCACATCCATTTGTTTAGTCTTTTGTTGAAGTGTTGAACTATCAATCTGATATGCAGATGGCAGAATCACAAAAAACAGATCCTCCTGTCAAACCAAAGGAGAAAAGTTCACTGCTAGGTAATGTTAAGTCCTTGACCTTTCTTATTGAATTAATTCGATCATATAGGATAAATTTCTGAATGTAGCCAACATCGGAGTAATGTGAATTTATCTACACTTTGATCTGTTAATAAGAATCTGTTATTAATAGCAGATGTAGACATTGACAAAGACTTTCTTGGATCATGGAAGTCGATGTCCATGGGAGATGATGGAATGGATTTCGATTTTGAACCACCTACCAAAGGCAAGCAAAAGGCTTTTAAATTTGACAAAATGTAAGCAACGCCTTGTAGTTACATATATATATATATATATGTGATAGTAGCTTTCAATCTATTACTTTTTGCTAAACTGAACAGACATCATACTCTTTCTCTAGATGGGGATATATGTATTGCTTTCCATATATATTCATTTCTAAACATTCATTACATAACTTCTCTTCCAGGGATATGAATTTCTCTCTTGGTGCTGATTTTAACAAGTTATCATCTTTCAAGATGGACATGTCTGGTCTTGATATATCATCCCCTTCAAAGAAAACTGGAAAATCAACGGAAAAGTTAAAAGAAGCATCTTCTGGTAGAGTCACTCAATCAAAAAGAGACAGCTTTGGATTCTCATTTGATTTTGATGGGTAAGTTTATATAGTCATACCCGAGATTTTCTGTACCAAAGAATAATGTTTCAGCATTTTAATTTGAAGTCAGTTGGTTTATGTTCTTGTAGGTTTGCTGATTTGGGGTTTGAGCCGAAAAAGACAAAGACTGATGAAAACTCTAAGAAATCTAAAGATAAGGAAGGATACTCAAATGCAAGTATTAGTGAAGGTTCTGGAAACTTTTTGGCTAAAGATGTTGATGCATCTGAGAATGATGATATATCACTAAAGCATCCAGCATCACGGGGTATTACGAATTCGAAAGGTTGAGACTCAAACGGACAATCGTAAGGACCTGATCCCAGAACTGACGATGTGAACATAAAATCTGTCATAGATGAAAGGTCTCTTCTAAAAGCTACAAGTTCTGAAGAGCAAGAGATACAGAGGACGATAGAACCTGTACAAGAATCTCCTTCATCAGGGAAGAGATATTCTCCAGAACCTGTTGCTCAGAAAGTTGTACAAGATTCATACGTTCATTCTGAAGATACTAGTATCTGTACTGAAGGTACATTTTCAGATGTGCAAGAAGAAGAATCTAGAACTTTGGTTAAAACAGTGAGACCGAGCACAGGGGATGAGCAAAATGACTCGAGGCCTGTGGCTGATGAGTTGGTTCTCGCAGGAAATTTCTCAGCACAAATGGAAGCACAAAGTGAAAAAGGTGAAATGTGTGTGACAAGCAACGATAATGTAACCACTGAACATGATAGTAATACAAGTAAGGCTGATTTACAACTTGAAAGTCATGTGACACCTGGGATAGAGAATTATGCTCATGCAGAAATGGCTGATAAGAGGAATGCGAATTCATATTCCGAACATCAACGGAACTTGCAGGGCAGGTTAGAGTACTTGTTGACGGTTGTATGTATGCTGGAGATCTTAGTTGATTTATGACTAAATGTTTATCGTGATGATATAGTGGAACCGTAATTGATGACTTGGCGTCAGATAAAGTGAAAGGGAATATCTCTATTCGGTCAAAATATTTCATAAAGCAAAACGGAAGTGAATCTGAGTTGCAGCAGGCATCTGCCACTTCAACAAAACTCATATCAATTAGCAACAAAAAACCGAACGCCTTACCAAGCAACCCTACATCAGAAAAAAGGTGAACCACTCTTTTAATGCAAGTAACTTTAATATATATTACGAACATGAAAAAGCCTATTTAAGATATTTACAGGGAGGTCGACTCAAGAAGTTTAGAATCTGGTAGCAAGTTTACTGGTTTATCAAGGTCACTACCCAAAGTGCTGAACAGAGACAGACACATATCTGTTCAAACTGAAAACACAGAAGCAAGTCATGTAAAGAGCCTTGACAATACAAGGTGAGGGTTTGGTATTATTTTGAACTTATGATCGTTATAAATCTCATAGGTCTGTAAGTAAAACAAATTTATTAATTCTATTCGGTTAATTACAGGGAGGCTGTTAATGCTGCTGATAATATAAGACCCAGAAGTGAATCAATGGTGAGCACAGTGGCACATGATATTTTACCCATGAAGGAGAAGCCTGTGTCAAAGGGAAACGACCAAATCAATGCACACAGGTTTGGTATCTGTATTTGGATTATCATTCTGTTTTAAATGTTTATCCTTGAGGTTACGCGTGGGTGAGTCGGGTAATGGATTCTAAATTCTTATTGAACTCAGTCTCTTTTTAGTACAAGTAAAATCTGGTTGGCTTGACCCACAAACACTTTCTTTTTCATTTTCTAAAAGTTTCTTAAACATTTACTGCATAATTATGATAAAATCATTAGCTAAATGTTGAACTGAGTAACTGACCCATTTGAGATAAAAAAAAAACCAAATAATGTTTTGGGAATTATATCTTCAGGTCTGATGTCCATCCATCTAGTTCGATTGAACTGTTGAGAAAAAATATCTCACTGAATTTCGTAACTCCTGGGGCATCTACCCATAACACGAGGAAAGCTGTTGTCAAAGAGAATAAGATATCCCCAACAAAAGCTGAGATGAAGGCATCTGAAGTTCCTACTTTAAGAGTTTCTAGGTAGTTATTTGAATTTGAATCTCCTATTTGTCTGTTGAACATCTCAAAATAAATTATACCAATTACCATCCATCTTCAAAATGTAGACCTACAGAACTGAAGCCAAAGCCACTCAATTCCTTGTTACCAAAAAAATTGACATCAATGAACAACAAGGATCGATGTCCAGAATTGCAAGGAAACACGGTGTTCAAGAGGAACCTTTCTGTTGACACAAAGAAGCAAACACCGCCCACACCAACTCTGAAACGTAAAGCTTTTGAGGTTCATCTTTCTCTCCCTTTAGACCTCTTTCCTAAAAAAGTAGAGTTGGAAGTTATGGTGGGTGGAGCTGGTTGGGTAACATGTCAAAACAGGTGCGGGTCAAGCAGGTTGGTAAGTTGTTTGAAAATTAGAGATAGAGTAAAATGCCATTTTCGTCCCTGAGGTTTGGTCAGTTTTGCGACTTTCGTCCAAAGGTTTGTTTTTCTGCATATGAATCCAAAAGGTTTGAAATCTTGCCATTTTTATTCGGCTCGTTAACTACAATTTTCTCCGTTAAGTTGGGTATTTTTGTCTTTTTTGTTAACTTAAAGCGCATTTGGTCTTTTTCACTTTATGTGCAACCATTTTGCATAATGTACAAGTATTCAAAACAAAACTAAGTAGGTAAAAAGACGGAAATACCCCTGACCTAACGGAGACAATTGGACTTAACGAGCCGGGAGAAAATAACAAGATTTCAAACCTTTTGGATCCAGATGCGGAAAAACAAACCTTTGGACGAAAGTCATCAAACTGACCTTACTCTTATAGATATTAGGTGTCAAAAATTGTTTCGGTGATAAATGGCTTTTTGAATATAGGCCTAAGTTTTTGTGTATTAAAAAAACAAGTTTCTTTTAGCTGTTTACCACCTGTTAAACAAATATATAAAACCTGAAGTAGCAATTTATAAAAATTGTTTCAGTAATATTTGTTTGGATAAAGGATTACAAAACATAAGTTAGCACTTAATCAAGTGTTATCATGATTAACTATGCAGATTGATATACCACGGTTAACTCCATTAAAACGTCTCTCTGCATCACCCTGCAGGTCCTACCTTGAAAATAGCTTTATGTGTATTTTTCTCCTTTTTACTTTAATTCTGTCTAAAACTAATATATTCTCAATAATCAGCAACAAGATCACAGCATCATCGGAAAAAGCTGTGGAGGAACGGGTATTTTTTCTAGAAACATATGCGGATCATTCCCAAGACGACATGAATAACTAATATTGTATTTCGGTTTCCTAATCACAGGGTTACAATCATACGAGTGTGGCGCATGCTAAGTCCCCTAGGCTCGATGTTTCTCTAACGGAAATGGACATATCTTTAATAGAAAACGATGGTATTTTTGAAAAGGCTGAGGCATGTTCAAAGGAACTTGAAGATGTAAGTATATATAATATATACTAAGAAATACTATTTGAACTATAGGATCTTTAAGTGATGGCGGGAATGTTTCCTCAATGCAGATCTGTAACATGCTGAAAAAGAAACACGAGGAGGCAAACGACTTACTTGTTCGTGCTATTGTCAACAACAATCATCTCCTGATGCTCAACCATCCAATTTATCAAGACAAAATATCCTTTTATAAAAATAAATATAACCACTAGTTCAAAAAATGGGCCTGAACACGTGCGTTTCAAACCGACCACATTTTGGACCCGACTATTGCCAGGCTTTAACTAATTTCATACATCTGTTTGGATTATGAAATTATGATTGCTTTTATCCTTGATATATTAGTTACATCAGCATGGTTCAGAAATTTGCCGAGTTGCTGATCACCAAGTAGCTCCGAATCTCAACGTGCAGGAACCAAAATATGTCGTATAAGGTACTTTCTATAACTGGTCAAATATTCAAAGGTGTTTCTACTGTGATTTGCTGCAATTAGATTTTTGTGATTGTGCAGCTGGAGTGTGGCTTTTAGTGGAAGATTTGTCATGCTATGAAGGTTTCAGGTACTTTTATTCGTGTTAATATTTCATAACAAGCATAGCTTAATGTTGAGAGAATCATAATATGAATGTTGTGGTATACTTGTCATTCACTGGACTCTTATATGAAATGCATAAAGATTGGTTCTCGACATGTAGTCACTGGAAAAAAAGCAGAAAAAAAAATACAAACAAAAAGGGCCTACACATACTCCATATTACCAAATTTCTCCATCTCTTCTCGAAAACTAGCAATCGCATTCACGCGTAGATACAGCAACACCTTGAACCCATCCTTCTTCCCCTGGATAGCTTCCGAATACGGCAAGAAGAAGCATGGTTCAACGCTTCCTAAAAGGTTCCTTGAGAGGGGTAGAACCGTGACCGGACCACCCCAACCGAAGTCAACCGTTGAGTGGCCCAAGTGTCTCCAGTCAGTAAATGCACTAACCCCCCGGCCAGCATTGATCCCTTTCTTGTAGTTTAGTTCTTGGTAATCGATAAACGAGTGAACATACTCGTCGCTCACATTTCTCTTGCTCTTTTTGATCAGTTCAGCAGTTTCCCAAATGGGTTTTTCGATCAGATCTCCGGCTGTGGTCTTTAGTACATTGGCACGCAGCCATTGCCCCAGTAGCCGGCTGGCAGCTGTGGCTTTACTACCCTTCTTATGTTGACTGCATACACAAACTTCATTTCCTCATTTCTTGGAATTTTCGACGCTTTCACCCTGTCAAAATAAAAGTAAATTATATGTCTTGTATACTAAATATGATATAGACATCATTAAATACAAATATTTTTTTTTACATATTAAGCTTTTAATATTCTAGGGACTTTGGTTAGATCAATTTTAGTATATAACCACTAGTTAAATTTCAACCACTATTCTCACAACCGGATTAGCCCAATTGGTTCGGCCATCCACTTCATTTATTGTTACGAACTGAAACCATTGCGATGTATGCAACTTGTCTCATATTGATTGTATGGACAATATGGACACTATTACTCACCAGACTAGTCTTTTTGTAAGTTCTTTTTTTCCAAATCGCTTTTACCCAAATCTTGGTATTATATTTTTCCCGGCTTTATATTATCTTTACATTTGAAATTGACACATAAAAGTAAGTAGTTTAATAATTATTTACAGATTGTTCGAACGGGTGTTCGTGTTTCTAGGGGCGGACCTAGAGTGATAGAAGGGGTAACCTCTGTTGCCTTTGACGCTCTCGATGGTAGTGTAAATTTTGGAAAAATTGACGTTTTTTCGATTTCGTTACCCGTTTTTATTGAAACGTTACCCATGCGGATTTTCTAGATCCGCCAGTGTTTCCACCATTATGACCAGTTAAGGCGGCTTTATTTACTTTGTACTATTATGAAAACACTGTTTTCAACTAATTGATTAGTCAAACAAGGTTACCTTGCTTGCCATAGAACAGCACCCAATGCTTCAAAAGTCGTAAAACTCAAACCGGACTTTTCTTGTAGAAAAGTCTTAAACCGGTCTAACCACTCATCTTTCACATGAAAGTACTCTCGAACCACTTTTTCCACCACTTCCGTGTATGGTACAAAGTCCTTATCTAAAGACAAAAACTCTTCAATCGGAAATTCCGTCCTGGCCGGCTCTCTAGGTCCCAACAACCTAGACCGCTCCCAAACCGGTTCAACCGTAACCTCAACCGCCCCTCGAGCCACCTCAGCCATAGCATTAAAAAACAACGTCGCCCCGAGCCCATCACACAACACATGATGCACTGATGCCCCGAGTGTATACCCGCCACAACTAAACCGGGTCACCTATAAAATAAATTAGAAAATATAAAGATTGTATTTTTTAATAGCAATTCCTGGATTTTCTAGGATAGATACACCCAAACCATTTGTCATCAAGTATTGGTAATGATACCGAATGTGCTGTACTGAACCTTGTTCGGTAGACACTTTTTGTGTTTTTCGGGATTGGTACTTTCGGTTCAGTTTCCGAAATATACCGTACCGAGCATTTTTGGTACCGTTACCCATTTTTTTGCGTTTCTGGAATTGGTACTTTCTCCGATACCGAGCTCATCCCCTGCCAAAACGTGTTTTTTGCATGATTTGAACTCCAAACAATTTTTTTTAATTTCTAATAAATCACATTTCTACCCAAAAGTTGATATTATTTAGGTAACTTTGTAGAATAGTAATCAAGTTTTAAAAGTGTTTCAATTAAGTCACTCAAGTTTCAAAAGTGTTCCAATCAGGTAGGGATGACAAAAATACCCGAGCTCGATAGGTATACCTGAAACCCGACACAAATGGGACGGTATACCCGATACCCGACGGGTAATGGGCCGGGTATGGGATTAGTTTTAAAAAATTTTCATGGGTAGGGTCGGGTATGGGATTAGGTGATACCTGACCCGATTACCCGAAACCAGATACCCGTTTACCCGAACTATATACCTGATTTTTTTAATTTATATTTTTATTTTCCATGAACCCTTGTCTATTGGTGATTTATATATGTATGTTCATAATGTGAAAAAAAAACTTCTTTTAGTATATGCATTTGATAATAGTATTTACACTTTGTATGTTGTGAAGTATATACATGTAAGTGTTTAAGTATTATATAGTTATTATTAATTTGTGATAAAACTTATATGTATGTAATGTACATTTTTAATTTATAATAGTTGTTGTATAATAAAATTATATAATAATTAAATAGGAAAAAAATTATTTAGAAATCCCAACGTATATCTTTTAACAAACTAATGGGTATACCCGATACCCGATGGGTAATTACCCGAAAAATACCTGACGGTATTGGGTCGGGTATGGGACACGATTTTATAACCGTGTATGGGTATGGGATTACCATACCCGACCCGAACCCGACCTATTGCCATCCCTACAATCAGGTCACTCAACATTTGTTTTTCATTAAAATTAATGTTTTTTTTTCCATTTCATAGGTGACCGTGGTGATGTTGATTTTTATTTCTTTTTTCCTTTTATTTGATGCTAACGTCGAGTGATGACGTGGATTTTAACTTGTTTTCTTAATTTTTAATGTAATTAAAGTATTTTATTTTTTATAAATATAATTTCATATATTAAAAACGACCCTAACATCTTATACTCCATATTTTTCTTGACACATGGAAAAATGGACATGACTCGATTTGAATATTAAGTTATCTAATTGAGAGAAAAACAATACGAGTGATCAAGTAGAACACTTTTAAAACTTTGGGTATTCTTTGATATTTCCATTTTTTTATATTTATTTTATATTTTATATTGAAATGAAAGGCAAACTACCAATAACCTACGCCGTTGTGAGACTGTCCCATTGAGGACATAAAGATTGTATAAAATAAGACAACAACATATATGAAATGACTAAAAGAAATACCGTTAAGTAACCTAACCTGTAAGATCAACAGATTTTTCAAAAGTGTATCCTTATCCGGATTCGGAACCAACCGTTCAATGAATTCCTCTTCCGCATCGTCCAGATAATTAACCGAGCTCAACGGAAAGTCCACGGTGGCTGGAATGACCGGAACTCCACTGCCAACCGTGCAGTGGAGTTCAAACCGGCCGTCACTGTCGCGTCTGTGGAGGGATCCAGTGTATGGGTAGTATTTGACGAGAGCGGTGGATAGGGCGGCGGTGATGACGTCAAATGGATCGGTGGGTGGATGGTGGTTGTTGGTGGCGGCGTAGGCTCGGACGTAACGGAATGGGACGTTCATGTTGCGATCGGTGTCGAGGTGGGAGAGAGGGAGGATGTGGTCATCGGTGAAGGGTGGTTTGGTAGGGTGGACGGTGGTTGGTTGTGAGGTTTTGACGTCCATGATGGTGGTGGACGGTGGTTGGTGGTTGGTAACGCCGGAGATGAAAGTGAGTGTTGGAAAAGAGTTGGACTTTGTAATGGAGTGGAGTGGACCAAAGGACGTGGATATTTATGAATCAATGAATCATTCGGCCAACTTTTTTATTTTTTATTTTTTTTATGAAATACATATTTTTGTTTAGTTAAAACAAACTAATGAGTACAAATAATCTCTTTGTTTATTTATGTTTTGCACTTTTGTTCGTTCTGTTTATGTTTGTTTGTACAAATGTTTTTATATATACTTAATTTTCTTTCTAATAAAAAATATGATTGTTTATTTGAGACATTGATATAAACAGAAAAAAAAAGTAATAGTTAAAGAATTAGTAATTGATTGATAGATTCGTTCAACTTGTTAACTAACGAACCAAAATTTGCTTTATGAATAAATTTTTTGTTACATGTATTAATATTTAGAGTAAATTACAAAACTCGTCCTTTATGTATGTCAGTTATTGCAAGCTGTGTCCTTTGTCTTCAATAATTACAAAAAACGTACTTGATGTTTGTAAACCCTTGCAGTTATGTCCTTTAGCTATAACTTAGTAATTTTTCTGGTTGGACTCCACGGGTATCTTTTACCTTAAATATTAAAATAAATAATCATAAAATAAAAAAAAATACATTAATTATATTTAAAGAAGATTATACATTACATATATATACAGACATAAAACATTTCTATCTCTCTCTCTAACTTCCTACCACACCACCCCACCACACCACCGTCCCCCACCACATTCTGAGTTTCTGTAATATATGCAGACATCATATAACATAACCCCTCCTTCTCTCTCTCTCTCTAACAATCCTACCACACCACCACAACCCGCCTGCCGCCACCACGACCCACCTGCCGCCGCCACCACTCCACTGCAGATCACCCCCTCTTTCTCTCTCTCTCTCTAACTATCCTACCACCACCACAACCCACTTGCCACCACCACCACTTCATCGCAGATCGCCATCGCTACACCACCCACCTGTCGTCGTTCTCTATCCCTCTCTCTCTAGCTGTTCTACCAGATCAGAACCCTAATTTTTCACTTTTTTGCAGTTTATTGAAACATATAGGTGTTTTTGACATTTAGGGTTTCGTTTTCGGAACTACAAGAACTGTGTAGCGGTTTCAAGGGTGTGAGAGGAAGTAATTCAAGAAAGTGGACACCATTGTTTGCTTCTTTGCTTCAAACAAACACCCACCACCCTCCATCTCGATTAATGTTCAAGAATAAAGAAACAAGTGTAGATTAGTGGTATAGTTGAAACCGTGATGACCCAGATGGGATTTAAAGGTTAATTTGGATTTGGGAGAAGGGTTTGATTTGATTTTGGATTTGAGGGTTTATTGGAATTTAGACCGCCCAAATGTTATACTGCTGCTCCAAAAATATTGTTGTTGCTTTTCTTGTGTGCTGTAATATTGATTTCGAGAGGTGGATGGTGGTGGGAGGTGGTGGTGGTGGCGGCGGCAAGTGGTGGTGGTTGGGGGTGGGTATTAGAGTGTAGAGATAGAGAGAGAATGTATGTGTGTTTGGATATATATAACTATATAAACAAAATTCTTTTATTTATTTTTTAGAATTGTTTATTTTATTAATCATAGTAAATGACCAAAATACCTTTTATGCGGGGTTCACTAGATTAGACTTAACCCATAAGAAATAACTGAGTTAGGGCTAAAGGACATAACGTGCAAGAGTTTGCAAACATCGAGTATTTTTTTTTTGTAATTATTGAAGACAAAATACACAGTTTGCAATAAGTGACATACATAAAGGACGAGTTTTGTAATTTACTCTAATATTTAACTAAAGAATAAAATTTTCCTTAATTAGCACATAACCAAGAATATATTTTTGGTAATGCATTAATACGTTTTTATTTGTTTGGTTAAATTAAACGGATTAACAATGAAAAAAACATTACTTTTGGTTTACTTTGGTTAAAAATAGAGTGTAAGTGGATTTTTTTTAAATAGCTTAACGAACTAAAAGCCCGACTACTTGAGGTAACCTAATGGCAAAAGACAACTCATACGCCCACGACTACAGACAACGTCGGTTAACTCAAGATCACCATCTTCAGTTATGGGGAGAACTCGCCGTCCGAAGGCCCACTGCAGTAAAACCAGGTTGGGATCGGATTCGAACTTGAGACTTATGGCCTTAAACCCAAATCATCACTTCCCCTCCAATCAGTGGCAGAACTAGCCCATTAGTTTAGGGTATCCCAAAAAAAATTACCGTGCAATTATAAAAAAAAACGATAATAAATATGTGTTTCGGTTCACTACCCGATAAACCAAAGGACAAGAACTATTTGTTCTGGTTTCCACTATAAGACGACAAGATCACTTATTCAACTATAATATCGTTCTGGGTCTTGGGTTAACTTTATTAATTATATATTATCAATTATATTTAGGGCTCATTTCAATTTTATTTTTGTTCATTGGGGCTTATTTGATCATTCGGGCATAATTATTCTACAAGTTTTCGGGTTGAAAATGTTTGGGCTTATAAGAAAATGGGATTTTATTGATATCAAGTATCATATTTTTTGGTTAAAGATATTCTGTATTTATTTAGGGGTATCCTTTATATAAAACCGGAAAAAACACTACGAATACAGAGTTGAGCCGTAGCCCGTGCTACGGCTCATAGTACTATGGTTCCGCTCCTCCTCCAATGCCAATTGAGCTATAGTTCATTTACGTATCAAACATTCTTTATTTTATCTTTTTTATATATGTATTTATTTTATAAATATACATTAGTTAATTTAGCAATAATAAACTGGAATAAGACTATAAAAACTATTATCACCCTGTTCGGTTGGCATCATTACTGAAAACTATGGACGTTTGATTTGTTTAATTACTCAAATAAATAAAGTGTACAGAAATTCAGATACTTTCTTTGATACTTGGGTTTTAACTTTATTAATAATATAATAAATTTTGAAGGCTAGGTTATGGCCTCATTTTAGGCTATGGGTACGGGGTTTGGGTTTGACGTGATTGGTAAAAACGTCCAAGTCACACCCCGGGTGGGCTTGGGTTTCGGCGTGGCCCCTTGGGTGAGGGTTTTCAGCCCAGGCGTTAGGCGGGCCTAGCGGTCCACTGTGGCGGTTTCTTATTGGCTGGCTAGGCTAGGCCGCTGACCCGAGAAGAAATCCCCCACCGCCATCCTCACCCGACACTCGAAATCATGGCCTCATGGACGAACGAGGAAGAGATAGCACTAGTAACGAACGTGGTGGACGCTATGAAGGCCCGCCGACCTGGACGTTACTGGCCGGAAGCTTTCGCGAGCTACCGGCACAACGTTCGGAACGACCGACACAATCTAAAACGCGTGCCAACACAAATGGCGCGAACTTCGACCCAAGCTCGACCGGTTTAAAGCGTACTACGACAGCGTGCCCGACGGTGACATAAGTCACGACGACCAGGTGCGGTGGCAACATCGAGTACCGGGGCAAGTAGCGGAGGCAGTTTGAGAAGTTGGCCCTCTTCGAAATCTACCTAACCCTTTAGGGTTTTTTTTATGTTTAATTATGTTTTTTTTAGATTTGTAATTTAGGGTTTTTGTTTTAGATTATAATATGTTTTTTTTTAGATTTGTAATTTTTAGGAAATTTTAATAATATTTTTAGGTTTGTTTTTATTTTGTTTTTTTTTATAAAAAATGGAAAAAGAAATAATTACACGTGGCCTAGCCACGCCTAGCGATAAGTAGGCACAGACTGACGGTGCCCCCACAAGTCCACGTGTCGAGCCATGCCCCAAAGTCTCGCCCCACCATACCCCATACTCTTAGGTTTAAACATAACAATCATTACACCATCCCAATAAAAAGCATACTAGAATATTTAGTGTATGATTACTTCGCCAAGATATATTTATAAAAACTAGGTTTATCACTCTAGCCGTGTTGCGGCGAACTTCATTGTCATTTAGTCTGTTTACATGTGTTTTGAAATCACAACGAGTGCGTTACGCACAGAACCACTAACAAGAATAAAAAGAAAATGTTGGAAAAAAACATTATAAGATAACAGAAAGAAAATCAACCAAAAAGTTTTATTGTAATGATGTAGTTCGTATGAAACCCATAGTCAGAGATGAGCAAATGGTATTGGGTACCGGTACCGAATTTCCCGAACCGAAAAATTTTAAGTCAATTCGGTACCAACTTTTGGCGTTCCTGGTACCGGTTTGCTACCAGTTTTTACCTTCATATACTTGTACCGCAACCGGTATTTTCGGTACCAGTACCGATTTAGTATCGGACCATCGGTTGGCACCGAGCTCATCCTTAGCTCTGAAACTAAAAAAAAAAGAAAACATTAAAAGTTGAAGAAAATCAGCAAAAAAAATTGTATGATACCGTTGGTGTTTGTACGGTACCCGTGATCAGGGATGAGCAAATGGTATTGGTTAGGGGTGCCGAATTTCCCGAACTAAAAATTTTCAATATCAATTCGGTACCAACTTTTGATGTTTTTTGTACCAGGCTGGTGCCGGTTTTACCTTCAGATACCGAAACCGAACAGGACCGTACCGATATTTTGATAAAAGATGGATAAATGAAAAAAAAAACTTGCCACGTGGCAAGCTTTGAGTGGATAAGTTACTATTTTACTATTCACAAACTTGAATTTTTAATATATAAGGTAAATAGATTGAAATGTAAATATTCCTTTTAAAAAGGCTATTTTTTAACGGTAATAAATGCTATTATTGAATTTTTAGTACCTTTGTGTAACTTTTTTAAGTAATTTATTATGATGGAAAAGTTTATGAACCTTTCACTATTTTAAACTTCTAACTTTTTTATAATCATTTAGTTTATTATATTTTAGCTCTTAAACTTTCAATAATAAAGTTATATAAAGAGAAGCATAATTTTCAAGGATCGGATGATCATGCCTATGGGAACATTATGGATCATGATTCATGACTATGTGCAGAGGATGAGTCACGCTTCTTTGTCTCGTGACGTTAGGATGGAAAAAAACATGAGCATGAAAGGTATAGGCCAGGTATGAGATTAGTTTTAAAAACTTTTACGGGTATAGGATTAGTGATATCTGACCTAGTTACCCGAAACCATATACCCATTTACCTGAGCTATATACTCGAAATATCTATATATATTTTTTATTTCCTAAAGTCCTATCTATTAGTGTCTTATTTTAGTAGGTTCATTACGTGAAAAAACCTCTTTTGAGATTTGTATTTGATAATTTTATTTATATTTTATGTGTTGTGGAGTATATATATAAAAAACTATATAAAAATTATAATGTTATTATTTTTTAATGATAAAGCTTATATGTATGTAATGCATATTTTAATTTATAATAGGTATTATATATAATAGTTATTATATAAATAAAAATTATACAATAGTTATAAGAAAAAGATCAAATAGAAAATTTGTTTTGAATGAGATAGGTAGAAAGCAATAATACAATCACACCACATGAGAAAAAAAGAAATAAATATAGAAAGGACATTTTAGTCCACAACAAAAACTAGTCTTGCATCACCCCATAAACCCTCGTTCCCCATAATTCATAACTTTTACTCCTTTTCTTTCTCTGTTTTCCTCTACTCCTCAACACAATCAAAACCCTAAATCTAGCCTCTGCTACATCAAACCACCATGACTGGCAAAGCGAAATCGAAGAAGAACACGATCAAAGAAATTCAGGCGACAGTCAGACTCCGCAACCACCAACAGAGGCGATGAAAAGCCCGGAGTTTGCGGTCCGACATCAAAACGATTCAGATTCAAAACGATGCAGATTCAAAACGATGCAAGATCACCGCACGGGACATCAAAACGATGACCAAATTGCGTTTCACATTTTACGGAGTTAGCTTGGCACCATGACCGAATTGCGTTTTACGTTTTATGGAGTCAGCTTGGCGCCGATTGTGTTTTGATGGACATCAAAATGTTGCAGATTCAAAAATGATCGGATCGCGTTTTATGGAATTAGCTTGGCACCATGGCCTGATTGCGTTTTATGGACATCAAAATGATGCAAATTGAAAACGATGCAAGATCACCGCACCGGACATCAAAACTACGCCCAGATTGCGTTTTACGTTTTATGGAGTTAGCTAGCTTGGCACCATGGCTGTATTGCGTTTTAGGGAATAACGGATTGATACTTGATCACTGAACGCAGGTGTTGCTTCTTTGGATTTGGGAAGAATATGGGATACAAGGTGTGTTACCGGCTGCGATAATTTGGATATTAGGATTGTTATTTTTGCTGCACAGTGTGTTTTATAATATTTGATTCATCCATTAACCTTTATCCATTTTGTTTTATGATACTGATTCAATGATTTTTTTATCCATTGTTTTTCTGATTCATAATATATTGTAATTCATACATAGTGTTTTAGATATAAAATACATATTTGAATCATAAGTATGTTTTGTTAGCTATAAAAATATCAGATGTAAATTACATAATATTTTTTTATCAGATTCATTACGTTTTAGTCCATTGCGTTTTAGAAAAAACCATTTTTTTGTGTTTTTAGTCCATTGCGTTTTACGAAAAAATAATTTTTTTGTGCTTTTAATCCATTACGTTTAGAAAACACATTTTTTTGTTTTTAATCCATTGCGTTTAGGAAAAACACATTTTTTTTGTGTTTTCTAGTCCATTGCGTTCTACAAAATAATGAAAAAACACAATTTTTTATCCTTTGGTTTTACAAACGAACGAAAAAACAAACTTTTTTGGTGTTTTTTGTCCCTTGCGTTTTACAAAATAATGAAAAAAAAAAAACTGTTTTTATCCATTGCGTTTTACAAAAGAATGAAAAAACATTTTTATTGTTTTTTGTTCATTGCGTTTTACAAAAGAATGAAAAAACACAGTTTTTTGTCCATTGCGTTTTAAAAAAGACACGTTTCTTT
Source organism: Scalesia atractyloides (assembly GCA_947069175.1). Taxonomy (NCBI): domain Eukaryota; kingdom Viridiplantae; phylum Streptophyta; class Magnoliopsida; order Asterales; family Asteraceae; genus Scalesia; species Scalesia atractyloides. The sequence continues at coordinate 34,615,326 of CAMTDV010000021.1, forward strand.
TGTGATTTTAGTCCATTGTGTTTTAGAAAGTACATTTTCTTTTAATTTTTATGATGGTTTGTTGAACTTGATGTCCCAAAATGGTAAACCACTTGTCCCACATTGGTGTGGAGACAAAGTATAAGGTTATTATAAGGTGAAACCTTTGCCTAACCAACATAACTTTATGACATGTTTTACCATAAGTCCTACGCGCAGGGGGTGCAAATTGGAACCGGAATTTAGTGGAACTCGTGTGCACCCGCACGTCCTGTGGGCACGAATGCAGTTCCGAAAACCCGGCCCATGTGTTGCTGGTTTTTGCGCTAAGGAAAACACGAATTTTAACTGTACTCTCTGCGCTTTTTTAATTGTAGACGGTGGTTACGTTTTACAAAAAAAATCACTGCGCTTTTTATTGCGTTTTACACAACTGGGTTTTCAAAATTATTTTTCGAAATATAGCAATAGCACACTCGGATTAACAATGAAAAAAATCTTTTTTCGAAATATAGCAATAGCATTAAGTAATGAATGCAAACATTTCCAAAAAAAACTTCTATTCTTCCGTCGCGTGACGCGATAGGGTGAAATATCCAGATTCCTTCGTAGTTTGATTGTTCAATCAATCCTGGATGTTCTGGGGCTCGGTTTTCTTTCAGCTTAGCTTGTTTTTTGACCGTTTCAGCTGCTTTTCTCTCTCGAGACCTGCAAATCGCAAACCATTCAGTAGTATACAAATTCTAACTAAAAACGAAACAAAACATAACGAAAATTGTACAAACTATAAACGGAAACTAGATGTAATTTGTAATACATCTAATACCCCCACACTTACTATTTTTCCTCCCTGAAAAAGAATGATGCTATGGAATCATAATCAGGTTACATCTGGTTTCAAAAACTAAGTTACTTAACTTTAAAACTACTAACGTGTTAACTACAATTTCAAGTATAATGATCCATTTAAACCCAAACACCAATCTCCTGGCACTTATATGTTTATTTAATTTAAATGCGGTTAGTCAATCTAGGGCCTCACACTTCGGAAACCACAGTTCTACCTAATCCCTCCTCAAGCTTATGAAACAAAAAGAACAATCAATTGACTATTTCCTAACCATTTTATATCAAAACTAAAAGAATTTGACATCAAAATTTTTCTCAAGTTTTTTCATGAGCACTAGACATATTTATACATAACCCAGAGGTTATCTCAACCAGAGTCACCATCCTCGAGAGCGACAACATAGCTTCGGTAACTTAACCTAGAGGGATTCTCGATTAGAGTCACCAATCCCAAGGGAGATTCCATAGGCCTTGTCATTCTATCTAGCTCATTTATATGGAACATTTTTTCTTTTGATAAAAACTCGGACAATTTTAATTTAAAACGACGTTTCCTGTACAATTTTTAGCGGTTTCGGTTTCCCTATTTCTCTTAGATGAGAACCCACTAGGTATCCTAACATTATTATGTATTAGCTCAAAGGAAACCTATCAACCAGCTGGGCCTACACACACATCCTAAGTCAGACACGTTTTCAATTATTTATTTTCTCATATTATTATTATTTGAAAACCAGACACCTGACTTTATTTATCATTTTCGTGTTTTATATAAATGCAAACTTCAAAATCAGGGACATTTTTTCTATTTTTTATTATTTTTTTTATGTTTTGATTTTTCGGATTTCTATTTTTTATTTTTCAAATTTTTCTGACTCAAACGACAGTTTCCCATCCCAACACTTAAAATTTGCAATGTCCCCCAATGCGGGAATGGAAACACGACTCAAAAAGAAAAATAAAGACCGAATACAAAAAAAAATACAATATATACAATGGAAAAGACTTAGCTGGTAATTTGCAAGACCATCAATGTGTCAGTCAATTCCACAAATGGCCTCCAGTTTGAAGTGCTCAACAACCATTTCCTCAACCTCACACATGAACGAAAGCGGCCACTTCTCACATCATTCATCCATACTAAACAAAACACAAACAAACATACCACATATGTAGATAAAGCATGAAATACAACCATCCTTCCTAACACCCTAAGTATCAAAGTGTATCAATATCAGTACAGACTAGGGATAGCAAAAACAACATAAAAAGAAAAATAAATAAAAGATAATAATCCTACTGCTGCTCCGCTGCTATCATCCCCACTCTACTCATCATCATCATCATCTCATCACCCTGCTGCGGCTGAAACTGAACCGGGACATCAATACCCATATGGCCCATTATATACCTAACCATATCCTCCTGCCTATGATGCCTAGTATATATCAAATCCCGCGTCTCCCGAACCCCGTGTCCATCCTCTCTTATAAAGTATCAAGTGTAAGTGGTATGAGAGGTGGCTCACATAGGGGATATTGAGACCTTGGAGCTCGCTCCTCTGCCTCTGTCTCTGAAGAATTATGGGTGTCCCGACTTGGAGGGCCTCCGCTGCAGCTGGCCCCTCTGAGAGGTTGTACCTGTGGTCCGACCTTAACTCGCTCCCACCTGATTGGCTCGATCAACGTAAAGATTCCTGCCTGTTGCAACTCTCTAATCCCAAAATAGGCCGTCACCGGTCCCGGTGTCAATTGATCAGGATCATATTTATGAAAAAAAACCCCAAGTTCTGAGTCAACCGTGTGATGTAAGGACCCATATCAAGAGCAGTCCGATGTCCTTTTCTCCTAACCCGTGAAACGTCGATGCTAAAACACAAGCTAGGTTCGCCTCCTTCCATCGAACCACACAGTACAGACATAACAAGTCAACCCAATTCACCTTATTTTTCCCCAATTTCCTACCTACAAGTGTACATGTCAGAATCCTATGAATGTACCTCAAAACTAGATCTCTGAGGTCTGACCCTAACATGTTGTTGGAAAACAGGGTGCCAATAATAGTCACCCAGAATGAGGATAGATCGGGTAATTTCAGATTATAATCCCTCACAGTGCTATACGCCCCCTTAAACTCGTCAAAAACTAGGGCGTCTCGACCTCCTCTCTACTATAGAACCCACTAGCAACTGCGAAATCTGTCATAGGCATCTCATGTATCATCTCCCCAAAGAAAACGAGACCATGTCCCGTTCAGCAAAAGCACCTTCCTTATGTCGGAAGGTCGGGTGGAACTAAACAGTGAGCTCCTCATACTGTTGTCTTCACCCACGTAAGCATATTTAAAATGCTTCGGCAACACCTTCAACTCTAATCTTTATAACCCATATTACCTCAAACTAACAATTAGTGGTAGTAAAGGGGTCGAACCACGAAGAGTTTGTGGTTTGAGTCGAGACTTGGTTGATTATTTATTTACGATGCTTTTGAAGCTTGAAAGTTGATTTATTTCTTTGTTTGTTTGTTGGTTTGAAAAGATGTCGGAATGTACCGACAATTTGTTATTAACTACTAAACTTGGGTTGTTTGAAATGATGCAAAAACTTGATTGAAAACACTAATTTGGAACAAGGTTCACACCCAGTTCGGTAATTGCAAAACCTAGGGTTCCTACACTTTTTGGACTCAATTTAGTTGAATTTAGTTACTAACGAATTTAGTGTCACGTGGCTTAGGTGCCAAGAGCTATCAACGTCACAATGAACGGACCGCTATGCACTTTGTTACCGAGAACATGTAGATCATATCCTATGATAAGGCATAATTGCACATATTCGTTTCACGAAGTCAAATTTCATAACTCACTCGACAATTCATGAATTCAATACAAATGCAAGATAAATTATCAAAATATTCAAATTCTAAAACAACTTTCACAAATCAAATCATAAACATAATGTTGAAACTCTAGAAATTTTTACAAAACCTACACCGTGGTGAAACCCGAGGAGACTAACCGTTCATGGTTGATGATTCACGAACACCGGATGATTGAAACACGAATGAGTTCATCTTGATTCTTGAAGCTTGACCTTGATGATGATGATGGAATTAGGGTTAGGAATGATGATGGTGAGTGATGGATTGGTTGATTGGAATGGTGATGATTGGACAATGATTAGGTTCTGGATGTTGATGGTTGGGATCAATAGTGGTAGTGGATTGATTGCGGATGAGGGTGATGAATGAAAAAGGCTCCAAGAATGTGTGTTCATGTTCAAAACCTCATAACCCTTGATAATACCCAAAAACCCGGTCAAAACTTGGTCAAAGACACCCATTTTGCGATTATCAGCGTTGCAGAAATACACAATGCGTTGCCGACGGGCAATCCTTGCGTCGGCGACGCGATGTCCTGCATTGTTTTTCCTCCTACGAACAATGCTACTGGCATTCTTGGACGACGTAAAGCGTCGGCGACGCGACCTTAGGCTGTGGCAGCCCTAAATCCGGTTTCTAATTTTCTTCGTTTCGCGTACCTGGTTGGTCCTGATCGTTTCCCAATGTTTCGTACAACTCCCGATGGTTCTTTAAACTCCGATAGACTTGCAAAACACAAATTGAATCAAAGCAGGCCATTCAAAACCAAAGTTCATGTAAGAACACCAACTTAAGATTGTTAAACAACGGATTTTCAACCGGTGTCAAAGACAAAAAACAAATACATTTATTTTAAAATGAACACATAAATCTACATTTTAAAATAATAAACCAATTTGAGTTTGATCCTCGTATCTTTTTCATGCTTGCATTATAAAATTTTTATGTAACGTTATGACCCTTTTGCTTGCAAGTTAAAAAAATGATAGTGCATCAATAATGCTAAAAACCTTCATTTGCTATAGTGAAAAAAACTTAAACAATATTACACCGTACAAAAATTTTTTTATGCTTGCAATACTAAAAAGTTAAGTTTAACCTAAACAAATGAAGTTCAATCAAAACAAATTAAAGTTGAGATTTAACCAAAATAAATAAAGTTTAACTAAACAAATTACAACCAAAGTTTAACCAACATACTGTACTACAAAGCCCTGAATATACCATTAGTGTATCGTTTTCTTTATGCTTCCACTAAAAACAACCCACTGCCAATCGATTTATATAATTCTACTACAAAAACCCTTAATCTAAAAAAATAAAATTGAAAAGAACTATATTATGAAAAAAGATGAATACATACCAAGAACGCTCACCCAGTTAAAACTATAATGAAAATCAAAGTTGCACTAAATTGTTACTTTAAGGTCTTTCTTAATCTTCTTCTTTCAATCAGTGCAATTTTTTTTGTTGATAGAATCGTTTATATATACATGAATGACACGTATATCTCAATATTCAAATTATGGCAAGTAGATAAACCCCTATAAAAATAGAGATGTTTCCTAATGCAATTTTTTAGAAAGTAGAAAATACAAGGGTTGATTGATTTATTTACAAACTTCATGGGAAGGATGCAACTTGTAAAATTAAAAAAAAGGAGTACATTTAACATCACCCTTTTCTAAAGCATAATTCAACTATTGAGGATTAGAATCATATACAAACACTTTTTGGCTTAAAAACTATGAGAACTAACTAGAAAATTGATACATGGGTTGACTAACTAAGTCTCATTAAGGCTATTATTGTCTTTTCTAAGATCAATATTTCTTGAAATTCCTGGGATCAAGTCATCAACTATTTCCAAAATTAGATATGATCACATCCCTAAATTCATGCAATATTGATTTTCAAAGGAATATCATCATTCTCCAACATATCCTGCACTTAATCAAACGCCTTGTTCAACGCTCCATTGTCACTTGCCAACGTTTTTAAATGTAAGAAAAACTTTGCGCTATAATTCTTCTGCATTGTCTTTTTACCGGATGCCTTTATCAATAGAATTTGAATATGCCAATCATTAATTTTTACTTGCTTTATTGGGTAACAAAGAAAATCACGATATGATATGATTCTTTTTTTTTTGTTAGCATAAACATGATTGTAATTAGCACATCAATTTACACAATCTACATATCCATTTACACAAGTAGGGTATATATATTTAGATCAACACAACGATTTACATAAATTAGCACATGTATTATCTCATTAGCACATGAACTGATATAATTGACACACAGATTTACATAAATTAGCACATATATTATCTCATTAGCACATCACCTTATATAATTTGCACATCGATTTACCAATTAGCATATCCATATACACAAGTAGAATACACACAAATTCGAAGTGGCACATTGATTTACAAAACTAGCATATCCATATTTATCTAATCACATAACTAACTAAAAGTGGGCCATTAGAAGTTATGGCGACATATAAGGGAGGATAAATCGTAGGTTATTTAGGGTGTGCGGGGGCGTAAGCAGGGAAACATGCGGGGTGTGGGTTTGCCGCGGGGGGCAATTGTTTATTATAACTAATTGCAAAGGGCTAGTTTGTATAGAACATCAGCCGTTGATTAAAAGTTTAAACGGTCTAGATCTGTTCTCACTATTTTTACAGTTAGTACGGGTTCTACCGGATCTCAACTAAATAAAACTAAAGACTATCACATAACATCACCGCAAATTTTGCCAAAAACTCCCTTTATTTTATCTGGTCACACATAGGAAAAAATACAAATGGAATTTAAACTTTTTTTATAATCTTTTTGGTAAATATTGAGAATCATATTAAAGCAAGAAAACTAGAAATATATTCCTACAATCCTTCTTAAATTCCTTAAAAAACATTTCCATAATCAAGCAATAAAGTTTGGGCCGCACCACCAATAAGAGGTTTGGGGCATGCTTGCTTCTTGCTAAATCCGTTAGCCCAATAACAGGAAAGTAACAATGAGCCCATGAATGAACTTGGACTATTTGTCGGCATACTTGGAATTTTATTGCATTGGATATTACTTGTAAGATATATTGATTAATCAATAAATCACTTGTAAAATCTTTGATACTCACGACACTAGTTTCGTGCTCTTAACATATTGCAAAACTATACTTATAGCAAAACACTAGTTTCGTGCTCTTAACATATTGTAAAACTATACTTATAGCAAAGTATGAAATCAATTATAGAAAAATACTAATAACAAAGTATGAAATAAATTATAGAAAGAGAGATGTTATCTTATTGATTAAACGGGATAAGAATAAAAACCTAACCAACAATTTAAAAAACAACATCAACAATAAGATAAAGTCTATCTATACAAATGCTTTATGTTTTTTTTTTTTTTTAATTCAATAAGGGATACTGTTTTATTAAGGACAAATGAGTTACTCTTATTATAAACTATAAAGTTACAGAAGAAACATTACAATTAGAAGAAACAATTTAAGATCATGTGTGATCTTTTAACTTAAACATTAGAGCTATTCAATAGGGGTAGCTCGTGCAAATAGGCCAAAAGCCGGATTAATCACAGTAAACCCTCCATCAAGTACCAGATTATGCCCGCTCATGTACCTGGCCGTATCGCTAGCAAGAAATAGAGCAGCTTCTGCAACATCATCTTCAGTAAGAGCTACCCCTTTGAGGTTTGAATAAACTTTTGAGTATTTCTCAGGAAGATCACTTGTCACTTTAATGGATGATTGCGAACGAATAAAGTGAGGCGATAAGCAATTAACTCGGATCCCATATTGGCCAAGCTCGGCTGCAGTGTTCTTAGTGAGACCCACGATCGCATGCTTTGAACTCGAATAAGCATGAGAAATAACCCCTCCAATGCTACCTGAAATACTTCCCATCATAATGATGCTGCCACTACAAGCTGGGATCATGGCTCGAGCTGCATGCTTGGTTCCTAAGAACACACCGCTTACATTGACCCTCATCACTCGTTCAAAAGCAGATTGATGTTATCAAGAATATTGGGCCTTAGTTCACCTACAGTGGCTGCATTATTGATCATTACGTCTAACTTACCATATTTGGCAAGTGTTAAGTTGATGGCATTTTCAACATCTGATTCAATAGTCACGTCACAGTTGATAAATGTAGCCTTGTCAAGACCAATATCTTCACATACAGATTGGCCTAAATCATCTTGGATATCAGCAATGATGACTTTGGCTCCATGGTTGACAAATAACCTTGCTATTTTCTCTCCAAGCCCTTGAGCTCCGCCTGTGATAAATGCTACTTTCATAGCCAACCTGAATGTAAACTAAGGTTACAGTTATTAAAGATACACGCTCATAGTAATTCTTTCACTCGTTCATGATTTACTCGTTACGAGTAGTATATACACCAACGTTATCAATTATCAAGTCTCTTCTATTATTAATAATTTTATTTAGGTATCACCCATTAATTAAATATATTGAGAAAGTATAGAATACAATAGTATCTATGGTATGAAGATACACCGATAGGAGATTGAGACGTTTGTCATTTCTAATTTTTTTAACGTGCGTGATTATTATAACATGCGCAATTAAGGTTTTCAAACAATCCATGTGTAATTTTGAGTTTAACATGCGTAATTTTCATGTTTGGTGGCATGAGGGTTTTTATTTTTTATAACGTGTATGAATTATAACGTGCGTAATTATGCAAATAACGTGCGTAGGTAGGTTCTAATCCAACCAATGCGTAATCATGCAATAAAGTGCGTAATTATCGCAATAACGTGTCTAATTATGCAATAATGTGTGTAATTATCTCAAGTGATTTATTATTGTGCCACCGCGTTCAATTGAAGGCATAGGGTAGGTCAGATATGCGGTTGAGATGTCCGGCACGCTTCACACGATAATATGATCTTGTACATTAACCGACCTGTATCTTCGAGAATGAAGCTCTATCTTACACAAATTATATGCACCATGTGTGCATTTCATTGATGAAGAGGAACATATAACCCAATTAAAGGATTGATACATGTACAAAATGCGTGAAAAATGTTCGGAAAATGTTAAAACTTCTTTTAACCCCAATCCAATTATCACCAGCATAACTTGAACCGTTTTCTTTTATGCAACTTTTAAACAAAAAATAACAAAATCATGATCTATATAACACTTATAAGATTTTGTACATCGAACAACTATTACATTGTGTGTGTATAATTTAATAAATATTAGGTTAATGGGTTACCTTTGAGGAATATTTGCCATGGTTTTTTGGTTGCTAAGCGAGTAGATACTTGTAATAAGTTTAATGCTATAAACTGGAAAAAAAACCCAATGCCTTTAAATAGAAGAATGTCGAAGGGCAACTCTCAGGCGCTAGCTCAACTGCTTTGTTATCATACTCTTCTATACACTTCTAGAAAAAAGTGAAATTCCCATGACTTGTAAAGTTGTAAATTTTATTTCTGTGTTTCAAACAGAAAGCCTAAACTTAAGTTCTTAATTCTCTAGCTTATGCTGAAAAGGAAAAAGTGTTCTGTTATATATTGTGTGAGTTTTCAAGCAATAAAATTTTATAATAACGGTAACTCACATATTTTAATTTTGCCGTTCAAGTAAATAGTTTTTCAAGCAATGAAATATGATCCATCTAACATTTACATGTGTCATCTTACTTGTGGCCTAGTGGTAGAAGGATTTAGGTTTTCCAATGAATACTTAAGTTAATTCTCACTTTTGTTATATTGGGGTGATATAGGCAATGAAAGATTTGGACTATGTCTTGTGTGAGGTTGTCAGTTCGATTCCTGAGCCCAACCGGGTTTTCGTTCTACCGTGTGTTACGCTAGAGAGTTCTGCTCTTGTGGTGACACGACTGTCAAGTGGCAGCTGACGGTACAGTTTCCGGGGGAACGGGCAAAAAAGCCAAACTTTGAAGCCAGCGTGGGCCCGGTTAAGACAACATAGTCTGACCAAAGTGGGGTAATACGGGGCTCTCCAATTTGAAGAGTGTGGTAACCTATACATAAAGTTCACCATTCAAAAAAAAAAAAAATCTAACATATATATGTTTTATAAGAACGGCAACTCACACATTCAATTTTGCTATTATAGTAAACTTTTTTTTGTCCCTTACCATTGTTAAAAGCAAAACTTTATCCAACACTTTGGTATTGCTAGTCAAAGTCATCAAAAGAAGTCTCTTTGCCCATGACAATATAGCCCAGTGGCATTATAGCCTAGTGGTATCTAGAGGATGAGATAAGGCTTATGACCATTAGGTTATGTTTTCAATTCCCACAGGGGGTTCCAGATTTATTGGGTTTCCTCCTAAAGTGATGTATAAACATTATTGCCTAGTGGAGATAAATATGATCGGGTGATTCTACTGGTGACTGACACGATCATACTCCAATGGTATGTCAATGATTTAAATTTGCCATTAAAAAAAGAAAAAGAAAAAAGTCTCTTTTTTCCACACGTTTAATTTGTTAAGTTTTGTGTTTCTTAAAACATTAACTAAATCATCGTTTTGTTGTTTCTTAAATGTATTGTAACCGGATTTAGTAATTCTAGATTTATCACTAGCATCCTAAAATTTTAAATTAATGCCACAAAAGGAAACCGGAATAATTAAATCTAGTCAAACCATGCCAACTCGTACATTATTTTCCTGTTTATGAATTGTATTATTACCGGATTTCGTAATTCTAGATAATATTTAAAATGTCAAATCAATGCCATCAAAGGATACAGGGCTTTATTTTAGTTAAATCGGTCCGACTCATATATATCTATGCTAATCACGCTTCTATAAATTGAAAAGGTGATGCGAGTCTCTGGCGGGATGCTTCTAGTGCACTTTCATTGTGTTCTTTTATTAACATGGCAATTTGTATTAGTTTTCTCGGGTTTGTATTTTAGGAATCCTAACTTTTTTTTATACTGGCTCAGCTTTTTATTGAGTTGTTTATTATATATACTAGGTTAGGACCAGGGGCGGACCCACCCCTGGAAAAAAATTTAATGTTATTTTCCGTCGAAAATCCTGTCTGCGCCCATTGGACTTTTTCGTCCGTACCCATTGGAATTTTTCGTCTGCACAACTTACGTGAAAAATGTTATCGATTTATATTTTAAATTTTTTAGTAAACTCTGATTAAAAAAAAAAACTACCTAAATTATATAAACTTATACTACCCACCTTAACCCAAATACCCACTATCTCATCAAATATAACTAGCCCATTAATTCCTAGCCCATTAACCAAACCCAACCTATAATAATTAAAATAAGCCCAATCGTCCTTTAATATTCCTCGCGCCCTCCCTCTCTTGCGTCGACTGCCAGCGATCACAGGAGAACACATCAACAGCCACAACAGCACGTCACCAGTAGCCTTCCACCACCGCCGTCTGACACCAAACCGCTGCGGTCCGACACCAAACCAACCGGAATCGATAAAGGTAAGTTATTATGTTTTTTTATGATTTTAGTTGATATTATAGGAGAAAAAAGGGTAATAAAATTCTTAAATAGGTTTGAAATTTTGTGTGTTTTGACGTTGTTTATGGTTGTTTAGATGTTTTTTAGGGTAATTATGTTGTTTAGATGATTTTTAGGGTGATTACACACGATTTCTAGGGCTTGAATAGTTGAAAATTAAAATTGAAATATTATGTTATGGAGCGATGAACTTATGGATCAATTTGATTGTGATAGGAACCATGAGTAGGGACGTTATGGTGCGATTTCTCAAGAGAAAAGTTGATACATCTTCCGAATTCGTTAACGTGGATACTCTTCCTTCGGATCCTTATGATCGCAAGTCGATTGAATCATATAACGACTGTCAAGTGGCAGCTGACGGTACAGTTTCCCGGAGGAACGGGCAAAAAAGCCAAACTTTGAAGTCAGCGTGGGCCCGGTTAAGACAACATAGTCTGACCAAAGTGGGGTAATACGGGGATCTCCAATTTGAAGAGTGTGGTAACCTATACATAAAGTTCACCATTCAAAAAAGAAAAAAAAATCCAACATATATATGTTTTATAAGAACGGCAACTCACACATTCTAATTTTGCTATTATAGTAAACTTTTTTTTGTCCCTTACCACTTGTTAAAAGCAAAACTTTATCCAACACTTTGGTATCGCTAGATCAAAGTCATCAAAAGAAGTCTCTTTGCCTATGACATTATAGCCCAGTGGCATTATAGCCTAGTGGCATCTAGAGGATGAGATAAGGCTTATGACCATTAGGTTATGTTTTCAATTCCCACAGGGGGTTCCCAGATTTATTGGGTTTCCTCGTAAAGTGATGTATAAACGTTATTGCCTAGTGGAGATGAATATGATCGGGTGATTCTACTGGTGACTGACACGATCATACTCCAATGGTACGTCAATGATTTAAATTTGCCATTAAAAAAGAAAAAGAAAAAAGTCTCTTTTTTCCACACGTTTAATTTATTAAGTTTTGTGTTTCTTAAAACATTAACTAAATCATCGTTTTGTTGTTTCTTAAATGTATTGTAACCGGATTTAGTAATTCTAGATTTAACATTAGCATCCTAAAATTTTAAATTAATGCCACAAAAGGGAACCGGAATAATTAAATCTAGTCAAATCGTGCCAACTCGTACATTATTTTGCTGTTTATGAATTGTATTATTACCGGATTTCGTAATTCTAGATAATATTTAAAATGTCAAATCAATGCCATCAAAGGATACAGGGCTTTATTTAGTTAAATCGGTCCGACTCATATATATCTATGCTAATCACGCTTCTATAAATTGAAAAGGTGATGCGAGTCTCTAGCAGGATGCTTCTAGTGCACTTTCATTGTGTTCTTTTATTAACATGGCAATTTGTATTAGTTTTCTCGGGTCTGTATTTTAGAAATCCTAACTTTTTTTTATACTGGCTCAGCTTATTATTGAGTTGTTTATTATATATACTAGGTTAGGAACAGGGGCGGACCCACCCCGGAAAAAAGTTTAATGTTATTTTCCGTCGAAAATCCTGTCTGCGCCCATTGGATTTTTTCGTCCGCACCCATTGGAATTTTTCGTCCGCACAACTTACGTGAAAAATGTTATCGATTTATATTTTAAATTTTTTTAGTAAACGGTGATTAAAAAAAAAACTACCTAAATTATATAAACTTATACTACCCACCTTAACCCAAATACTCACTATCTCATCAAATATAACTAGCCCATTAATTCCTAGCCCATTAAGCAAACCCAACCTATAATAATTAAAATAAGCCCAATCGTCCTTTAATATTCCTCGCACCCTCCCTCTCTTGCGTCGTCTGCCAGTGCCAGCGATCACAGGAGAACACATCAACACCCACAACAGCACGTCACCAGCAGCCTTCCACCATCGCCGTCCGACACCAAACCGCTGCCGTCTGACATCAAACCAACCGGAATCGATAAAGGGTAAGTTATTATGTTTTTTTTATGATTTTAGTTGATATTATAGGAGAAAAAAGGGTAATAAAATTCTTAAATAGGTTTGAAATTTTGTGTGTTTTGACGTTGTTTATGGCTGCTTAGATGTTTTTTAGGGTAATTATGTTGTTTAGATGATTTTTAGGGTGATTACACACGATTTCTAGGGCTTGAATAGTTGAAAATTAAATTGAAATATTTATGTTATGGAGCGATGAACTTATGGATCAATTTGATTGTGATAGGAACCATGAGTAAGGACGTTATAGTGCGATTTCTTAAGAGAAAAGTTGATACATCTTCCGAATTCGTTAATGTGGATACTCTTCCTTGGATCCTTATGATCGCAAGTCGATTGAATCATATAACGACTGTCAAGTGGCAGCTGACGGTACAGTTTCCCGGGGGAACGGGCAAAAAAGCCAAACTTTAAAGACAGCGTGGGCCCGGTTAAGACAACATAGTCTGACCAAAGTGGGGTAATACGGGGCTCTCCAATTTGAAGAGTGTGGTAACCTATACATAAAGTTCACTATTCAAAAAAGAAAAAAAAATCTAACATTATATGTTTTATAAGAACGGCAACTCACACATTCTAATTTTGCTATTATTAGTAAACTTTTTTTTGTCCCTTACCACTTGTTAAAAGCAAAACTTTATCCAACACTTTGGTATCGCTAGATCAAAGTCATCAAAAGAAGTCTCTTTGCCCATGACATTATAGCCAGTAGCATTATAGCCTAGTGGCATCTAGAGGATGAGATAAGGCTTATGACCATTAGGTTATGTTTTCAATTCCCACAGGGGGTTCCCAGATTTATTGGGTTTCCTCCTAAAGTGATGTATAAACATTATTGCCTAGTGGAGATGAATATTATCGGGTGATTCTACTGGTGACTGACACGATCATACTCCAATGGTACGTCAATGATTTAAATTTGCCATTAAAAAAAAGAAAAAGAAAAAAGTCTCTTTTTTCCACACGTTTAATTTATTAAGTTTTGTGTTTCTTAAAACATTAACTAAATCATCGTTTTGTTGTTTCTTAAATGTATTGTAACCGGATTTAGTAATTCTAGATTTAACTTTAGCATCCTAAAATTTTAAATTAATGCTACAAAAGGAAACCGGAATAACTAAATCTAGTCAAACCGTGCCAACTCGTACATTATTTTGTGTTTATGAATTGTATTATTACCGGATTTCGTAATTCTAGATAATATTTAAAATGTCAAGTCAATGCCATCAAAGGATAGAGGGCTTTATTTTAGTTAAATCGGTCCGAGTCATATATATCTATGCTAATCACGCTTCTATAAATTGAAAAGGTGATGCGAGTCTCTGGCAGGATGCTTCTAGTGCACTTTCATTGTGTTCTTTTATTAACATGGCAATTTGTATTAGTTTTCTCGGGTCTGTATTTTAGGAATCCTAACTTTTTTTTTATACTGGCTCAGCTTTTTATTGAGTTGTTTATTATATATACTAGGTTAGGACCAAGGGCGGACCCACCCCCGGAAAAAAATTTAATGTTATTTTCCGTCGAAAATCCTGTCTGCGCCATTGGATTTTTTCGTCCGCACCCATTGGAATTTTTCGTCCGCACAACTTACGTGAAAAATGTTATCGATTTATATTTTAAATTTTTTTAGTAAACTCTGATTAAAAAAAAACTACCAAAATTATATAAACTTATACTACCCACCTTAACCCAAATACCCACTATCTCATCAAATATAACTAGCCCATTAATTCCTAGCCCATTAAGCTAACCCAACCTATAATAATTAAAATAAGCCCAATCGTCCTTTAATATTCCTCGCGCCCTCCCTCTCTTGCGTCGTCTGCCAGTGCCAGCGATCACAGGAGAACACATCAACAGCCACAACAGCACGTCACCAGCAGCCTTCCACCACACGCCGTCCGACACCAAACCGCTGCCGTCCGACACCAAACAACCGGAATCGATAAAGGGTAAGTTATTATGTTTTTTTTTATGATTTTAGTTGATATTATAGGAGAAAAAAGGGTAATAAAATTCTTAATAGGTTTGAAATTTTGTGTGTTTTGACGTTGTTTATGGTTGCTTAGATGTTTTTTAGGGTAATTATGTTGTTTAGATGATTTTTAGGGTGATTACACACGATTTCTAGGGCTTGAATAGTTGAAAATTAAATTGAAATATTATGTTATGGAGCGATGAACTTATGGATCAATTTGATTGTGATAGGAACCATGAGTAGGGACGTTATGGTGCGATTTCTCAAGAGAAAAGTTGATACATCTTCCGAATTCGTTAATGTGGATACTCTTCCTTCGGATCCTTATGATCGCAAGTCGATTGAATCATATAACGACTGTCAAGTGGCAGCTGACGGTACAGTTTCCCGGGGGAACGGGCAAAAAAGCCAAACTTTGAAGCAGCGTGGGCCCGGTTAAGACAACATAGTCTGACCAAAGTGGGGTAATACGGGGCTCTCCAATTTGAAGAGTGTGGTAACCTATACATAAAGTTCACCATTCAAAAAGAAAAAAAATCTAACATATATATGTTTTATAAGAACGGCAACTCACACATTCTAATTTTGCTATTATAGTAAACTTTTTTTTGTCCCTTACCACTTGTTAAAAGCAAAACTTTATCCAACACTTTGGTATCGCTAGATCAAAGTCATCAAAAGAAGTCTCTTTGCCCATGACATTATAGCCCAGTGGCATTATAGCCTAGTGGCATCTAGAGGATGAGATAAGGCTTATGACCATTAGGTTATGTTTTCAATTCCACAGGGGGTTCCCAGATTTATTGGGTTTCCTCCTAAAGTGATGTATAAACATTATTGCCTAGTGGAGATGAATATGATCGGGTGATTCTACTGGTGACTGACACGATCATACTCCAATGGTACGTCAATGATTTAAATTTGCCATTAAAAAAAGAAAAAGAAAAAAGTCTCTTTTTTCCACACGTTTAATTTATTAAGTTTTGTGTTTCTTAAAACATTAACTAAATCATCGTTTTGTTGTTTCTTAAATGTATTGTAACCGGATTTAGTAATTCTAGATTTAACATTAGCATCCTAAAATTTTAAATTAATGCCACAAAAGGAAACCGGAATAATAAATCTAGTCAAACCGTGCCAACTCGTACATTATTTTGCTGTTTATGAATTGTATTATTACCGGATTTCGTAATTCTAGATAATATTTAAAATGTCAAATCAATGCCATCAAAGGATAGAGGGCTTTATTTTAGTTAAATCGGTCCGACTCATATATATCTATGCTAATCACGCTTCTATAAATTGAAAAGGTGATGCGAGTCTCTGGCAGGATGCTTCTAGTGCACTTTCATTGTGTTCTTTTATTAACATGGCAATTTGTATTAGTTTTCTCGGGTCTGTATTTTAGGAATCCTAACTTTTTTTTATACTGGCTCAGCTTTTTATTGAGTTGTTTATTATATATACTAGGTTAGGACCAGGGCGGACCCACCCCCGGAAAAAAATTTAATGTTATTTTCCGTCGAAAATCCTGTCTGCGCCCATTGGATTTTTTCGTCCGCACCCATTGGAATTTTCCGTCCGCACAACTTACGTGAAAAATGTTATCGATTTATATTTTAAATTTTTTTAGTAAACTGTGATTAAAAAAAAACTACCTAAATTATATAAACTTATACTACCCACCTTAACCCAAATACCACTATCTCATCAAATATAACTAGCCCATTAATTCCTAGCCCATTAAGCAAACCCAACCTATAATAATAAAATAAGCCCAATCGTCCTTTAATATTCCTGCACCCTCCCTCTCTTGCGTCGTCTGCCAGTGCCAGCGATCACAGGAGAACACATCAACACCACAACAGCACGTCACCAGCAGCCTTCCACCACGCCGTCCGACACCAAACCGCTGCCGTCTGACACCAAACCAACCGGAATCGATAAAGGGTAAGTTATTATGTTTTTTTTATGATTTTAGTTGATATTATAGGAGAAAAAAGGTAATAAAATTCTTAAATAGGTTTGAAATTTTGTGTGTTTTGACGTTGTTTATGGTTGCTTAGATGTTTTTTTAGGGTAATTATGTTGTTTAGATGATTTTTAGGGTGATTACACACGATTTCTAGGGCTTGAATAGTTGAAAATTAAATTGAAATATTATGTTATGGAGCGATGAACTTATGGATCAATTTGATTGTGATAGGAACCAGATAAGGACGTTATAGTGCGATTCTTAAGAGAAAAGTTGATATATCTTCCGAATTCGTTAATGTGGATACTCTTCCTTCGGATCCTTATGATCGCAAGTCGATTGAATCATATAACGACTGTCAAGTGGCAGCTGACGGTACAGTTTCCCGGGGGAACGGGCAAAAAAGCCAAACTTTAAGACAGCGTGGGCCCGGTTAAGACAACATAGTCTGACCAAAGTGGGGTAATACGGGCTCTCCAATTGAAGAGTGTGGTAACCTATACATAAAGTCACCATTCAAAAAAGAAAAAAAATCTAACATATATATGTTTTATAAGAACGGCAACTCACACATTCTAATTTTGCTATTATAGTAAACTTTTTTTTGTCCCTTACCACTTGTTAAAAGCAAAACTTTATCCAACACTTTGGTATCGCTAGATCAAAGTCATCAAAAGAAGTCTCTTTGCCCATGACATTATAGCCCAGTGGCATTATAGCCTAGTGGCATCTAGAGGATGAGATAAGGCTTATGACCATTAGGTTATGTTTTCAATTCCCACAGGGGTTCCCAGATTTATTGGGTTTCCTCCTAAAGTGATGTATAAACATTATTGCCTAGTGGAGATGAATATGATCGGGTGATTCTACTGGTGACTGACACGATCATACTCCAATGGTACGTCAATGATTTAAATTTGCCATTAAAAAAAGAAAAGAAAAAAGTCTCTTTTTTCCACACGTTTAATTTATTAAGTTTTGTGTTTCTTAAAACATTAACTAAATCAACGTTTTGTTGTTTCTTAAATGTATTGTAACCGGATTTAGTAATTCTAGATTTAACTTAGCATCCTAAAATTTTAAATTAATGCCACAAAAGGAAACCGGAATAATAAATCTAGTCAAACCGTGCCAACTCGTACATTTTTTGCTGTTTATGAATTGTATTTATTACCGGATTTCGTAATTCTAGATAATATTTAAAATGTCAATCAATGCCATCAAAGGATAGAGGGCTTTATTTTAGTTAAATCGGTCCGACTCATATATATCTATGCTAATCACGCTTCTATAAATTGAAAAGGTGATGCGAGTCTCTGGCAGGATGCTTCTAGTGCACTTTCATTGTGTTCTTTTATTAACATGGCAATTTGTATTAGTTTTCTCGGGTCTGTATTTTAGGAATCCTAACTTTTTTTTATACTGGCTCAGCTTTTTATTGAGTTGTTTATTATATATACTAGGTTAGGACCAAGGGCGGACCCACCCCCGGAAAAAAATTTAATGTTATTTTCCGTCGAAAATCCTGTCTGCGCCCATTGGATTTTTTCGTCCGCACCCATTGGAATTTTTCGTTCGCACAACTTACTGTGAAAAATGTTATCGATTTATATTTTAAATTTTTTTAGTAAACTCTGATTAAAAAAAAACTACCTAAATTATATAAACTTATACTACCCACCTTAACCCACATACCCACAATCTCATCAAATATAACTAGCCCATTAATTCCTAGCCCATTAAGCAATCCCAACCTATAATAATTAAAATAAGCCCAATCGTCCTTTAATATTCCTCGCGCCCTCCCTTCTTGCGTCGTCTGCCAGTGCCAGCGATCACAGGAGAACACATCAACAGCCACAACAGCACGTCACCAGCAGCCTTCCACCACCGCCGTCCGACACCAAACCGCTGCCGTCCGACACCAAACCAACCGGAATCGATAAAGGGTAAGTTATTATGTTTTTTTATGATTTTAGTTGATATTATAGGAGAAAAAAGGGTAATAAAATTCTTAAATAGGTTTGAAATTTTGTGTGTTTTGACGTTGTTTATGGTTGTTTAGATGTTTTTTAGGGTAATTATGTTGTTTAGATGATTTTTAGGGTGATTACACACGATTTCTAGGGCTTGAATAGTTGAAAATTAAAATTGAAATATTATGTTATGGAGCGATGAACTTATGGATCAATTTGATTGTGATGGAACCATGAGTAGGGACGTTATGGTGCGATTTCTCAAGAGAAAAGTTGATACATCTTCCGAATTCGTTAATGTGGATACTCTTCCTTCGGATCCTTATGATCGCAAGTCGATTGAATCATATAACGACTGTCAAGTGGCAGCTGACGGTACAGTTTCCCGGGGGAACGGGCAAAAAAGCCAAACTTTGAAGCCAGCGTGGGCCCGGTTAAGACAACATAGTCTGACCAAAGTGGGTAATACGGGCTCTCCAATTTGAAGAGTGTGGTAACCTATACATAAAGTTCACCATTCAAAAAAGAAAAAAAAATCTAACATATATATGTTTTATAAGAACGGCAACTCACACATTCTAATTTTGCTATTATAGTAACTTTTTTTTGTCCCTTACCACTTGTTAAAAGCAAAACTTTATCCAACACTTTGGTATCGCTAGATCAAAGTCATCAAAAGAAGTCTCTTTGCCCATGACATTATAGCCCAGTGGCATTATAGCCTAGTGGCATCTAGAGGATGAGATAAGGCTTATGACCATTAGGTTATGTTTTCATTCCCACAGGGGGTTCCCAGATTTATTGGGTTTCCTCCTAAAGTGATGTATAAACATTATTGCTAGTGGAGATGAATATGATCGGGTGATTCTACTGGTGACTGACACGATCATACTCCAATGGTACGTCAATGATTTAAATTTGCCATTAAAAAAAGAAAAAGAAAAAAGTCTCTTTTTTCCACACGTTTAATTTATTAAGTTTTGTGTTTCTTAAAACATTAACTAAATCATCGTTTTGTTGTTTCTTAAATGTATTGTAACCGGATTTAGTAATTCTAGATTTAACATTAGCATCCTAAAATTTTAAATTAATGCCACAAAAGGAAACCGGAATAATTAAATCTAGTCAAACCGTAGCCAACTCGTACATTGTTTTGCTGTTTATGAATTGTATTATTACCGGATTTCGTAATTCTAGATAATATTTAAAATGTCAAATCAATGCCATCAAAGGATAGAGGGCTTTATTTTAGTTAAATCGGTCCGACTCATATATATCTATGCTAATCACGCTTCTATAAATTGAAAAGGTGATGCGAGTCTCTGGCAGGAATGCTTCTAGTGCACTTTCATTGTGTTCTTTTATTAACATGGCAATTTGTATTAGTTTTCTCGGGTCTGTATTTTAGGAATCCTAACTTTTTTTTTATACTGGCTCAGCTTTTTATTGAGTTGTTTATTATATATACTAGGTTAGGACCAGGGCGGACCCACCCCCGGAAAAAATTTAATGTTATTTTCCGTCGAAAATTCTGTTGGATCGCTCGCCCATTGGAATTTTTCGTCCGCACAACTTACGTGAAAAATGTTATCGATTTATATTTTAAATTTTTTTAGTAAACTGTGATTAAAAAAAAAACTACCTAAATTATATAAACTTATACTACCCACCTTAACCCACATACCCACAATCTCATCAAATATAACTAGCCCATTAATTCCTAGCCCATTAAGCAATCCCAACCTATAATAATTAAAATAAGCCCAATCGTCCTTTAATATTCCTCGCGCCCTCCCTCTCTTGCGTCGTCTGCCAGTGCCAGCGATCACAGGAGAACACATCAACAGCCACAACAGCACGTCACCAGCAGCCTTCCACCACCGCCGTCCGACACCAAACCGCTGCCGTCCGACACCAAACCAACCGGAATCGATAAAGGGTAAGTTATTATGTTTTTTTATGATTTTAGTTGATATTATAGGAGAAAAAAGGGTAATAAAATTCTTAAATAGGTTTGAAATTTTGTGTGTTTTGACGTTGTTTATGGTTGTTTAGATGTTTTTTAGGGTAATTATGTTGTTTAGATGATTTTTAGGGTGATTACACACGATTTCTAGGGCTTGAATAGTTGAAAATTAAAATTGAAATATTTATGTTATGGAGCGATGAACTTATGGATCAATTTGATTGTGATAGGAACCATGAGTAGGGACGTTATGGTGCGATTTCTCAAGAGAAAAGTTGATACATCTTCCGAATTCGTTAATGTGGATACTCTTCCTTCGGATCCTTATGATCGCAAGTCGATTGAATCATATAACGACTGTCAAGTGGCAGCTGACGGTACAGTTTCCCGGGGGAACGGGCAAAAAAGCCAAACTTTGAAGCCAGCGTGGGCCCGGTTAAGACAACATAGTCTGACCAAAGTGGGGTAATACGGGGCTCTCCAATTTGAAGAGTGTGGTAACCTATACATAAAGTTCACCATTCAAAAAAGAAAAAAAATCTAACATATATATGTTTTATAAGAACGGCAACTCACACATTCTAATTTTGCTATTATAGTAAACTTTTTTTTGTCCCTTACCACTTGTTAAAAGCAAAACTTTATCCAACACTTTGGTATCGCTAGATCAAAGTCATCAAAAGAAGTCTCTTTGCCCATGACATTATAGCCCAGTGGCATTATAGCCTAGTGGCATCTAGAGGATGAGATAAGGCTTATGACCATTAGGTTATGTTTTCAATTCCCACAGGGGGTTCCCAGATTTATTGGGTTTCCTCCTAAAGTGATGTATAAACATTATTGCCTAGTGGAGATGAATATGATCGGGTGATTCTACTGGTGACTGACACGATCATACTCCAATGGTACGTCAGTGATTTAAATTTGCCATTAAAAAAAGAAAAAGAAAAAAGTCTCTTTTTTCCACACGTTTAATTTATTAAGTTTTGTGTTTCTTAAAACATTAACTAAATCATCGTTTTGTTGTTTCTTAAATGTATTGTAACCGGATTTAGTAATTCTAGATTTAACATTAGCATCCTAAAATTTTAAATTAATGCCACAAAAGGAAACCGGAATAATTAAATCTAGTCAAACCGTGCCAACTCGTACATTGTTTTGCTGTTTATGAATTGTATTATTACCGGATTTCGTAATTCTAGATAATATTTAAAATGTCAAATCAATGCCATCAAAGGATAGAGGGCTTTATTTTAGTTAAATCGGTCCGACTCATATATATCTATGCTAATCACGCTTCTATAAATTGAAAAGGTGATGCGAGTCTCTGGCAGGATGCTTCTAGTGCACTTTCATTGTGTTCTTTTATTAACATGGCAATTTGTATTAGTTTTCTCGGGTCTGTATTTTAGGAATCCTAACTTTTTTTTTATACTGGCTCAGCTTTTTATTGAGTTGTTTATTATATATACTAGGTTAGGACCAGGGGCGGACCCACCCCCGGAAAAAATTTAATGTTATTTTCCGTCGAAAATCCTGTCTGCCGCCCATTGGAATTTTTCGTCCGCACAACTTACGTGAAAATGTTATCGATTTATATTTTAAATTTTTTTAGTAAACGTGATTAAAAAAAAAACTACCTAAATTATATAAACTTATACTACCCACCTTAACCCAAATACCCACTATCTCATCAAATATACTAGCCCATTAATTCCTAGCCCATTAAGCAAACCCAACCTATAATAATTAAAATAAGCCCAATCGTCCTTTAATATTCCTCGCCCCTCCCTCTCTTGCGTCGTCTGCCAGTGCCAGCGATCACAGGAGAACACATCAACACCACAACAGCACGTCACCAGCAGCCTTCCACCATCGCCGTCCGACACCAAACCGCTGCGTCGACACAAACCAACCGGAATCGATAAAGGGTAAGTTATTATGTTTTTTTTATGATTTTAGTTGATATTATAGGAGAAAAAAGGGTAATAAAATTCTTAAATAGGTTTGAAATTTTGTGTGTTTTGACGTTGTTTATGGTTGCTTAGATGTTTTTTTAGGGTAATTATGTTGTTTAGATGATTTTTAGGGTGATTACACACGATTTCTAGGGCTTGAATAGTTGAAAATTAAATTGAAATATATGTTATGGAGCGATGAACTTATGGATCAATTTGATTGTGATAGGAACCATGAGTAGGACGTTATGGTGCGATTCTTAAGAGAAAAGTTGATACATCTTCCGAATTCGTTAATGTGGATACTCTCCTTTGGATCCTTATGATCGCAAGTCGATTGAATCATATAACGACTGTCAAGTGGCAGTGACGGTACAGTTTCCCGGGGGAACGGGCAAAAAAGCCAAACTTTGAAGACAGCGTGGGCCCGGTTAAGACAACATAGTCTGACCAAAGTGGGGTAATACGGGGCTCTCCAATTTGAAGAGTGTGGTAACCTATACATAAAGTTCACCATTCAAAAAAGAAAAAAAATCTAACATATATATGTTTTATAAGAACGGCAACTCACACATTCTAATTTTGCTATTATAGTAAACTTTTTTTTGTCCCTTACCACTTGTTAAAAGCAAAACTTTATCCAACACTTTGGTATCGCTAGATCAAAGTCATCAAAAGAAGTCTCTTTGCCCATGACATTATAGCCCAGTGGCATTATAGCCTAGTGGCATCTAGAGGATGAGATAAGGCTTATGACGATTAGGTTATGTTTTCAATTCCCACAGGGGGTTCCCAGATTTATTGGGTTTCCTCCTAAAGTGATGTATAAACATTATTGCCTAGTGGAGATGAATATGATCGCGTGATTCTACTGGTGACTGACACGATCATACTCCAATGGTACGTCAGTGATTTAAATTTGCCATTAAAAAAAGAAAAAGAAAAAAGTCTCTTTTTTCCACACGTTTAATTTATTAAGTTTTGTGTTTCTTAAAACATTAACTAAATCATCGTTTTTTGTTTCTTAAATGTATTGTAACCGGATTTAGTAATTCTAGATTTAACTTTAGCATCCTAAAATTTTAAATTAATGCCACAAAAGGAAACCGGAATAATTAAATCTAGTCAAACCGTGCCAACTCGTACATTGTTTTTGCTGTTTATGAATTGTATTATTACCGGATTTCGTAATTCTAGATAATATTTAAAATGTCAAATCAATGCCATCAAAGGATAGAGGGCTTTATTTAGTTAAATCGGTCCGACTCATATATATCTATGCTAATCACGCTTCTATAAATTGAAAAGGTGATGCGAGTCTCTGGCAGGATGCTTCTAGTGCACTTTCATTGTGTTCTTTTATTAACATGGCAATTTGTATTAGTTTTCTCGGGTCTGTATTTTAGGAATCCTAACTTTTTTTTATTACTGGCTCAGCTTTTTATTGAGTTGTTTATTATATATACTAGGTTAGGACCAGGGGCGGACCCCCCCGGAAAAAAATTTAATGTTATTTTCCGTCGAAAATCCTGTCTTGACGCCCATTGGAATTTTTCGTCCGCACAACTTACGTGAAAAATGTTATCGATTTATATTTTAAATTTTTTTTAGTAAACTGTGATTAAAAAAAAAACTACCTAAATTATATAAACTTATACTACCCACCTTAACCCAAATACCCACTATCTCATCAAATATAACTAGCCCATTAATTCAGCCCATTACAACCCAACCTATAATAATTAAAATAAGCCCAATCGTCCTTTAATATTCCTCGCGCCCTCCCTCTCTTGCGTCGTCTGCCAGTGCCAGCGATCACAGGAGAACACTCAACAGCCACAACAGCACGTCACCAGCAGCCTTCCACCACCGCCGTCCGACACCAAACCGCTGCCGTCGACACCAAACCAACCGGAATCGATAAAGGGTAAGTTATTATGTTTTTTTTATGATTTTAGTTGATATTATAGGAGAAAAAAGGGTAATAAAATTCTTAAATAGGTTTGAAATTTTGTGTGTGTTTTGACGTTGTTTATGGTTGTTTAGATGTTTTTTTTAGGGTAATTATGTTGTTTAGATGATTTTTAGGGTGATTACACACGATTTCTAGGGCTTGAATAGTTGAAAATTAAAATTGAAATATATGTTATGGAGCGATGAACTTATGGATCAATTTGATTGTGATAGGAACCATGAGTAGGGACGTTATGGTGCGATTTCTCAAGAGAAAATTTGATACATCTTCCGAATTCGTTAATGTGGATACTCTTCCTTCGGATCCTTATGATCGCAAGTCGATTGAATCATATAACGACTGTCAAGTGGCAGCTGACGGTACAGTTTCCCGGGGGAACGGGCAAAAAAGCCAAACTTTGAAGCTAGTGTGGGCCCGGTTAAGACAACATAGTCTGACCAAAGTGGGGTAATACGGGGCTCTCCAATTTGAAGAGTGTGGTAACCTATACATAAAGTTTACCATTCAAAAAAGAAAAAAAATCTAACATATATATGTTTTATAAGAACGGCAACTCACACATTCTAATTTTGCTATTATAGTAAACTTTTTTTTGTCCCTTACCACTTGTTAAAAGCAAAACTTTATCCAACACTTTGGTATCGCTAGATCAAAGTCATCAAAAGAAGTCTCTTTGCCCATGACATTATAGCCCAGTGGCATTATAGCCTAGTGGCATCTAGAGGATGAGATAAGGCTTATGACCATTAGGTTATGTTTTCAATTCCCACAGAGGGTTCCCAGATTTATTGGGTTTCCTCATAAAGTGATGTATAAACATTATTGCCTAGTGGAGATGAATACGATCGGGTGATTCTACTGGTGACTGACACGATCATACTCCAATGGTACGTCAATGATTTAAATTTGCCATTAAAAAAAGAAAAAGAAAAAGTCTCTTTTTTCCACACGTTTAATTTATTAAGTTTTGTGTTTCTTAAAACATTAACTAAATCATCGTTTTGTTGTTTCTTAAATGTATTGTAACCGGATTTAGTAATTCTAGATTTAACATTAGCATCCTAAAATTTTAAATTAATGCCACAAAAGGAAACCGGAATAATTAAATCTAGTCAAACCGTGCCAACTCGTACATTGTTTTGCTGTTTATGAATTGTATTATTACCGGATTTCGTAATTCTAGATAATATTTAAAATGTCAAATCAATGCCATTAAAGGATACAGGGCTTTATTTTAGTTAAATCGGTCCGACTCATATATATCTATGCTAATCACGCTTCTATAAATTGAAAAGGTGATGCGAGTCTCTGGCAGGATGCTTCTAGTGCACTTTCATTGTGTTCTTTTATTAACATGGCAATTTGTATTAGTTTTCTCGGGTCTGTATTTTAGGAATCCTAACTTTTTTTTATACTGGCTCAGCTTTTTATTGAGTTGTTTATTATATATACTAGGTTAGGACCAGGGGCGGACCCACCCCGGAAAAAAATTAATGTTATTTTCCGTCGAAAATCCTGTCTGCGCCATTGGATTTTTTCTTTCGCACCATTGGAATTTTTCGTCCGCACAACTTACGTGAAAAATGTTATCGATTTATATTTTAAATTTTTTTAGTAAACTTGATTAAAAAAAAAACTACCTAAATTATATAAACTTATACTACCCACCTTAACCCAAATACCCACTATCTCATCAAATATAACTAGCCCATTAATTCCTAGCCCATTAAGCAAACCCAACCTATAATAATTAAAATAAGCCCAATCGTCCTTTAATATTCCTCGCGCCCTCCCTCTCTTGCGTCGTCTGCCAGTGCCAGCGATCACAGGAGAAACATCAACAGCCACAACAGCACGTCACCAGCAGCCTTCCACCACCGCCGTCCGACACCAAACCGCTGCCGTCCGACACCAAACCAACCGGAATCGATAAAGGGTAAGTTATTATGCTTTTTTTATGATTTTAGTTGATATTATAGGAGAAAAAAAGGTAATAAAATTCTTAAATAGGTTTGAAATTTTGTGTGTTTTGACGTTGTTTATGGTTGTTTAGATGTTTTTTTAGGGTAATTATGTTGTTTAGATGATTTTTAGGGTGATTACACACGATTTCTAGGGCTTGAATAGTTGAAAATTAAAATTGAAATATTATGTTATGGAGCGATGAACTTATGGATCAATTTGATTGTGATAGGAACCATGAGTAGGGACGTTATGGTGCGATTTCTCAAGAGAAAAGTTGATACATCTTCCGAATTCGTTAATGTGGATACTCTTCCTTCGGATCCTTATGATCGCAAGTCGATTGAATCATATAACGACTGTCAAGTGGCAGCTAACGGTACAGTTTCCCGGGGGAACGGGCAAAAAAGCCAAACTTTGAAGCCAGCATGGGCCCGGTTAAGACAACATAGTCTGACCAAAGTGGGGTAATACGGGGCTCTCCAATTTGAAGAGTGTGGTAACCTATACATAAAGTTCACCATTCAAAAAAGAAAATAAATCTAACATATATATGTTTTATAAGAACGGCAACTCACACATTCTAATTTTGCTATTATAGTAAACTTTTTTTGTCCCTTACCACTTGTTAAAAGCAAAACTTTATCCAACACTTTGGTATCGCTAGATCAAATTCATCAAAAGAAGTCTCTTTGCCGCCATGACATTATAGCCCAGTGGCATTATAGCCTAGTGGCATCTAGAGGATGAGATGAGGCTTATGACCATTAGGTTATGTTTTCAATTCCCACAGGGGGTTCCCAGATTTATTGGGTTTCATTTTAAAGTGATGTATAAACATTATTGCCTAGTGGAGATGAATATGATCGGGTGATTCCACTGGTGACTGATACGATCATACTCCAATGGTACGTCAATGATTTAAATTTGCCATTAAAAAAGAAAAAGAAAAAAGTCTCTTTTTTCCACACGTTTAATTTATTAAGTTTTGTGTTTCTTAAAACATTAACTAAATCATTGTTTTGTTGTTTCTTAAATGTATTGTAACCAGATTTAGTAATTCTAGATTTAACATTAGCATCCTAAAATTTTAAATTAATGCCACAAAAGGAAAGCGGGAATAATTAAATCTAGTCAAACCGTGCCAACTCGTACATTATTTTGCTGTTTATGAATTGTATTATTACCGGATTTCGTAATTCAGATAATATTTAAAATGTCAAATCAATGCCATCAAAGGATACAGGCTTTATTTTAGTTAAATCGGTCCGACTCATATATATCTATGCTAATCACGCTTCTATAAATTAAAAGGTGATGCGAGTCTCTGGCAGGATGCTTTAGTGCACTTTCATTGTGTTCTTTTATTAACATGGCAATTTTTATTAGTTTTCTCGGGTCTGTATTTTAGGAATCCTAACTTTTTTTTTTACTGGCTCAGCTTTTTATTGAGTTGTTTATTATATATACTAGGTTAGGACCAGGGGCGGACCCACCCCCGGAAAAAAATTTAATGTTATTTTCCGTCGAAAATCTGATCTGCGCCCATTGGATTTTTTCTTTCGCACCCATTGAATTTTTCGTCCGCACAACTTACGTGAAAAATGTTATCGATTTATATTTTTAATTTTTTTAGTAAACTATGATTAAAAAAAAACTACCTAAATTATATAAACTTATACTACCCACCTTAACCCAAATACCCACTATCTCATCAAATATAACTAGCCCATTAATTCCTAGCCCATTAAGCAAACCCAACCTATAATAATTAAAATAAGCCCAATCGTCCTTTAATATTCCTCGCGCCCTCCCTCTCTTGCGTCGTCTGCCAGTGCCAGCGATCACAGGAGAATACATCAACAGCCACAACAGCACGTCACCAGCAGCCTTCCACCACCGCCGTCCGACATCAAACCGCTGCCGTCCGACACCAAACCAACCGGAATCGATAAAGGGTAAGTTATTATGCTTTTTTTATGATTTTAGTTGATATTATAAGAGAAAAAAGGTAATAAAATTCTTAAATAGGTTTGAAATTTTGTGTGTTTTGACGTTGTTTATGGTTGTTTAGATGTTTTTTTTAGGGTAATTATGTTGTTTAGATGATTTTTAGGGTGATTACACACGATTTCTAGGGCTTGAATAGTTGAAAATTAAAATTGAAATATTATGTTATGGAGCGATGAACTTATGGATCAATTTGATTGTGATAGGAACCATGAGTAGGGACGTTATGGTGCGATTTCTCAAGAGAAAAGTTGATACATCTTCCGAATTCGTTAATGTGGATACTCTTCCTTCGGATACTTATGATCGCAAGTCGATTGAATCATATAACGACTGTCAAGTGGCAGCTGACGGTACAGTTTCCCGGGGGAACGGGCAAAAAAGCCAAACTTTGAAGCCAGTATGGGCCCGGTTAAGACAACATAGTCTGACCAAAGTGGGGTAATACGGGGCTCTCCAATTTGAAGAGTGTGGTAACCTATACATAAAGTTCACCATTCAAAAAAGAAAAAAAATCTAACATATATATGTTTTATAAGAACGGAACTCACACATTCTAATTTTGCTATTATAGTAAACTTTTTTTTGTCCCTTACCACTTGTTAAAAGCAAAACTTTATCCAACACTTTGGTATCGCTATATCAAAGTCATCAAAAGAAGTCTCTTTGCCCATGACATTATAGCCCAGTGGCATTATAGCCTAGTGGCATCTAGAGGATGAGATAAGCCTTATGACCATTAGGTTATGTTTTCAATTCCCACAGGGGGTTCCCAGATTTATTGTGGTTTCCTCAAAAGTGATGTATAAACATTATTGCCTAGTGGAGATGAATATGATCGGGTGATTCTACTGGTGACTGACACGATCATACTCTAATGGTACGTCAATGATTTAAATTTCCATTAAAAAAAGAAAAAGAAAAAATTCTCTTTTTCCACGTTTAATTTATTAAGTTTTGTGTTTCTTAAAACATTAACTAAATCATCGTTTTGTTGTTTCTTAAATGTATTGTAACCGGATTTAGTAATTCTAGATTTAACATTAGCATCCTAAAATTTTAAATTAATGCCACAAAAGGAAACCGGAATAACTAAATCTAGTCAAACCGTGCCAACTCGTACATTATTTTGCTGTTTATGAATTGTTTATTACCGGATTTCGTAATTCGAGATAATATTTAAAATGTCAAATCAATGCCATCAAAGGATAGAGGGCTTTATTTTAGTTAAATCGGTCCGACTCATATATATCTATGCTAATCACGCTTCTATAAATTGAAAAGGTGATGCGAGTCTCTGGCAGGATGCTTCTAGTGCCTTTCATTGTGTTCTTTTATTAACATGGCAATTTGTATTAGTTTTCTCGGATCTGTATTTTATGAATCCTAACTTTTTTTTATACTGGCTCAGCTTTTTATTGAGTTGTTTCTTATATATACTAGGTTAGGACCAGGGGCGGACCCACACCCGGAAAAAAATTTAATGTTATTTTCCGTCGAAAATCCTGTCTGCGCCCATTGGATTTTTTCGTCCGCACCCATTGGATTTTTTCGTCCGCACAACTTACGTGAAAAATGTTATCGATTTATATTTTAAATTTTTTTAGTAAACTCTGATTAAAAAAAAAACTACCTAAATTATATAAACTTATACTACCCACCTTAACCCAAATACCCACTATCTCATCAAATATTAACTAGCCCATTAAGCAAACGCAACCTATAATAATTAAAATAAGCCCAATCGTTCTTTAATATTCCTCGTGCCCTCCCTCTCTTGCGTCATCTGCCAGTGCCAGCGATCACAGGAGAACACATCAACAGCCACAACAGCACGTCACCAGCGCCTTCCACCACCGCCGTCCGACACCAAACCGCTGCCGTCCGACACCAAACCAACCGGAATCGATAAAGGGTAAGTTATTATGTTTTTTTTATGATTTTAGTTGATATTATAGGAGAAAAAAGGTTAATAAAATTCTTAAATAGGTTTGAAATTTTGTGTGTTTT